>CM035406.1:191968650-192681150 GCA_020310875.1 Ceratopteris richardii
ATGAACTAGATATAAGGAATAATTGGAAAGGATCTCGTACGATGAGATTACAACATGACAAGACAGGATGTCCAAGATACAAGTCTAGACAAGATACTAGACAAGACTAGACAAGATGTCCAAGATACAAGACTAGACAAGACTAGAACAAAGGACAAGACTAGGACTTGGAACTGGAACTTGGAGAGTACTTACTTGGTGATAGACTCCTTGAGCTCCCAAGAAAGGTATTGGCAAGATTGAGTATGTATGTGGCCAACCCCTCTTTATATGGGTTTTCAAGGGTGGTTCATCAATGGAGGCTACGAATTGATGATGTCATCAATTTGAAACATGACCTTTGGATATCAGAATCAAGAAAGAAATCAGTCGATTTCAAGATTTTGGCACGTTCTAGATTCTTGAGCTCTATGAATCTCTTCCTTGAGTTCTTTGTGAATATCCATGAGGTACTGGCTCTTATCTTTGGAAGCTTGTTTCTTGACATGATTTGAGAGTTGTATATCCATCCTTGGGTGTTGTCCATAATTTTCAAAGAAGGGAGTTTGCTTGGTAGATGTCAAAAACAACCTTGGGCTCCCTGCTCACTAATGGATGCCCTTACAAGTGTTCTCAAGACTCATTCTAAACATATGTGATGGCGTAACATTTCAAAATGCAAGTTTATTGACGACTAAGTGTTAAACATTTCTATATGAGTGAAAAGTAAGATAAAGAGTAAGGGAGGTCAACCCGGGTATCTACAAGTGTCAAATAGGCTGTTTTCTTCATGACAATGGGTGACCATCACCAAAGGGGCTGGTGTCCAATACCACCAGATTGACACTGTAAGAGGTTTATGGATGACTCCACTAAAGGGGTTGTTCAAATGTCTACACAATGATATGATATGATATGATATGATATGAGAGAGAGAGAGAGAGAGAGAGAGAGAGAGAGAGAGAGAGAGAGAGAGAGAGAGAGAGAGAGAGAGAGAGAGAGAGAGAGAGAGAGAGAGAGAGAGAGAGAGAGAGAGAGAGAGAGAGAGAGAGAGAGAGAGAGAGAGAGAGAGAGATGGTTATCAGGTTATTGATGGTGAGCGGGGAAACGAGTATAGAAGGCAGATTTTGCCAGGCTATAAGAGTAGCCGTAATGCTTTCGTGCCTCTTTCAACATCACTACGCAGGGAAACATGGAAGGGGGATGATGCAGATTTGCGTGAAGCTCGCCCTTTCATCAAGACATTCTTTAAAACATGTGGGATTCCTGTATGTATGACATTTTTCCCCCCTCTTTCGGATTTATTGTAGAGGGATACTGTACTAAAATCAATCAGGTTTGCCATAGGTTGTAAGCCTTGAAGATGCTGAAGCTGATGATGTTGTAGCATCATTGATGGAGCAGGCAGTTTCTAAGGGGTTTCAAGTAACCATTGGGTCACCAGATAAAGACTTCAAGCAACTGCTGTGTGAAAATGTGCAGTTACTTATGCCTCTTCCAGAGCGTCATCGATGGTCACTCTATACTGACAAATTATATATTCAGCAGCAAGGCTGTAGTCCAGAAATTGAGCTTAGTCTCCGTGAGATTTCTTTCCAGAGCATGGTTGAGATCTGTTGACTACTTTCTAGTTGTGTGCTAGCATGATGATCTTGTCATACTTGTATCACTTAAGTATGTGAGATAACCTCGAACTGATCTTTACATCTGATGCCAGGTTGCAATTAGGATAATCCAATTATTGTCTTACTTGGCTGAATGCCCCACTTTTTGGGTCTAGTAAGGTAAAAGGTCATCATGTCTTTGTAATTGATGTGCATCATCTTTCACAGGCTGTCTACTTGGTGATAAAGCTGATTGCGTTCCTGGACTGGCGGATTTTGCACCTGGCTTTGGGAGGAAGACTGCTTTGAAATTATTGAGGAAATATGGATCTCTAGAGCATCTGTTGCGTGAGGCATCATCAAGGACTGTTGGAAAGCCCTACATTCAGAATGCCTTGACCGAGTATGCATCTGTTCTGTGGAAGAATCTTCAAGTACTACGATTGCGAAGGTCCACTACGAGCAAAGATATCTCAGCAAGATACTCAATTGCATTCATGAACTGGAATTGAAAATCCTTGTCACTCTCTGCAGAGATCTTCCTGTTTCTCTTATTGAAGAATGGTGTAATCCAAGGGACACCAGTAATGATGAGAGAGCATTTTCTGAGTTGGCCAGGCATATCAAGGCTTTACGGCTTCAACGCATTCAGAGGGATGGAGTAGTGCCCACTGCAGCCAAACGTGTAGCTCAAAGTTTCAAGCCAGCGACTAGACATAGGCAGCTTACTTGCAGCTCAAAACCACAGAAGTTAGTAAGTTTTCGCTCCTATTCCCTCTAGCTAATTACATACTCTGCTCTATGGGCCATGTCTCTTCAAAACACTTGTATTATCTTTTTTTTTTGCCTGTAGCAAATGTGATGTTTTTACCCTCCTCTTTTACAACTTAAACATAGCTATATGAACATTTACACAGTAGTATTCATGCTCATAATACATACGTCTATCATTTGCACATACAAGTAAAGGCATGCATACATATGCATGTACATTCATACATGCATGCATGCATACATACATACATACATTTTTTTTTTTTGTTGGGAAACATAAACTTGTCGTTATTAATATCTACAGAGATACATGCCTCTAGTAAGATGAGATCAAGGAGCTGCAATGCAACTTAAAGAATGACATGAATAAGGAGGTATATGGTATGATGGCTTTCTAACAGTGAAAGAGACACATCCACAAGAAGATGGTCATGTAGTATAGGAGTAGCTGGGGAGAACGTATTTCAGTGCTGAAATATCAAGATATTCCGGGATTTCCAGATAAACCATAAGAACCAGAACTGGAGTGGATCTATCACCTACATGACAACAGCATCTGGAGGAGTGTGCAAACAACAATTCAGCCTAAACTGAGAAGGGTGCAGGGTGATAGGTGCCAGATGAATACCAAGGTCAGCCCACCAATGTTTAATATACTGGCAATGCCAAAGGACATGACACATTTTCCCTAAGCACTCCAGAATGAGGGCACAGGAGCTGTATAGGAGAACGATGAGTCATGAGTGTCCCATTCTTAAGTCCGCCAACAACTATTTCTAAGAAAAAAACACAATAGTGTAAAGGATTTCTTCCATACATCTTTACATCTCGATAACCACCAAGCAGGTCTTTACATCATAAGCAGCAGGTCTGTGATAACCTCGTTGAGGATTACAAAAGCAAATTGTATAGGAGAATGATGAGTCATGAGTTCCCCATTCTTGACACCAACCAGTACTCATCAAAGGAAAACATGAGAATGTAAAGGAAGGTGTTTTTTCGATACATCTCTTGATAACCACAAAGTATCATGTCTATAATCACATTATCGAGGACTACAAAAGCGAGCAAAATCTATGTGTGGCAATGATGTAGAGTAATAAGAAAATGTAGTCATGACAAACCATTTATCCACGAAGGGAAGCTTCCGATCCCCATGGTGGTGCATGTTTCTCAAGGATATGTCATTGTAATAACCTTATTATAGGTATGTAGAAGTATCCAAGATGGCTTGTAGTGTGCATCAATATGATATATTTGACAAGTATATATGACATCCCTACTCTTTATTAAAGTCTTCACCTACTCTAGGGCACTAATGACATGAGTAGGGATGATGTAACTATTTGTCCAAGCTATGCATGATAATACTTCTTGTTTTGGAAAGATATAGAAGTTAAAGATGCACTTTTTGTTTTGTTTTTGTTGTTGTTCATTTATTTACCTTTTTTTACTTTTTTTTTATAATAAATTTATTCATTTTTTGTGCTTTTTAAAAATCACTAATGTTCTCTCCTTTTATTTATTGATTTTGTTATTATTCTTAAATTTTATTTATCATTATTATTTTTTGATTTTATTATTTATTTATTTTTTATTAATCAAAACAAAAAATTTGTGTGTGTGTGTGTGTGTATGTATATATATATGTTGTTGTGTTGTTGGTGTTTGACAATATATTAAATGGTAATTTATTGTTTTTGAATTTTTATTTATTTATTTATTATTTTATCCTTTTCCATTTTGTATTGGCTTTCCTATTTGCTTGTATTTTTCATGACTTATATTTTTTTCTCATGTGTTTGTGCTCTTTATCTTGAGTTTGTAAGTTTGGATAACTCTGAACTTATGAAGGTTTATATATGGAAGGGAATGAGGCCCACTATTCACTCATCAAAACAATTGTTCAAGCTTGCAACACTTTGTTCCTTTAAGTAAGGAGCTTTAAATTTGAGTGAATCCGTAATACAAGGTATATGTTAAACTTAAAAGAGTCCAATAAGTTGACGACCATTTCTTCCTTTTCAACCAAGCAAGGGTAGTAGTCCCTTTTATGAGCGAACAAGAAAAGTAGTAGTGGGATAGCTCAACTTGAGATGAGCATAAGAGAAGATCATTGTCCAAGTGTCCAAATGCCACTTATCCTTGAAGTAAAAAACACCCTCATCCACAATTCTATGCATTATCACTACTTATGGATGTGGCATCGATGTGCATGCGAGTAACAAGATCGGTGTGCATGGATGTGGCCTAAAGAAAAGAACTTACTAATGAATGTGCATTGATGTGCATGCGAGTAACAAGATCTTATATGCCAAGGACTTCTTGCTTGTGGGATTGAGTCATGGATTTCCTTGCACAAGAAACAACTGTACGTGTTGAATGCTTTTTTCATAAGAATGTCTTAAGAGACATATTGAAAGGTTTTAAGGGAGACTCGTTCGAAGTACGACAAGCACAAAGAAGAGCTGTTGCAAAATGCTTTGTACGATTCTCACTCTGAAATTTCAAATCATAAACGTAGAGGCAAGTCATGCATCATGGGATATCCAAGCTAGTTGAAAGTATTTGCGGTTGTGAATGTGCAATCCATCCCGTGGCAAGGCATCAAAGTCTTGAGCATGAACATCTAATAGTTTTGATTTAGTATTAAATAATATAAACCATGAGGTCCCACGCATCAATGAACTTGCCCATTACATAGTTGTTTAGGTACGATTTGTACAATTCGTACCGTATGATATGATATCACACTACATTCGTATCTTAAGATTTGGGGCTTCCCACATGGTTTTCATACTTTCATGATAATCAGCCATACTTCATGCCCATAAAGCATCATTATTTCATTATCATTATCATGATTCATATCACAAAAGCCCCACGATTATCAACCGGTCCCATACAAAAAGGGCCTATTTTTTAGTATGAAATGATAGTAATATGTACGGTACAAAACAATACCTTAGGTACATATGGATATGTTCATATTGATACGAATAGCAACCATGTCCCATTATATGTGTACAAGCAATAATGGAGTGTGTGGTAGCCTCAATGAAAAAGAGTGTGTCATTTACAGAGCTCGCTCCAACAACAATGTGGTCTTGCAAGCTCAAGGTATGAAGAGCATTGCACAAACATCATCATCAAGAGAGCAATACAAGGGGCATGTAGTTGACTTAATGGGCTACTTGGACAGATTTTACAATGTATGGCATTGGGGCTATGAAGACCATGAAAATGTTGATATACTTCGGTAATGATGTGTGTGAACACACTAGGACCGCCGAGGCACTTTTTTCCCTCTTTAGGAGGTTTTCTCCAAGCGGCTTGTATATACGCCTATAACCCTAACGGGTCACTTATCTTTGTATATTCACTTTGTAATACATTCAATATTGTGAGTAATGTGTGTTGTGCTCCAAGCTTCTTCTTCTTCCTTGGGTTGTTCGCATGCTTCCACATGCCTCAAACTCCAACAATTGGTTTCAGAGCAAGTTGCGGCTTCATATAGGGCGTTGTCAATACCCCTTTGGTCACGGTCTCAAAATCGCACGAAAATCGGTGAGCATACTAAGGGCGATTAGGAGTTCAAAATAGCTTCGCTGTGTGGTGTTGAAATTTGGATCTAAGCTCATTTTGGCCTCTGAATGCACCATTGCAGCGCGTGTGCAAGCAATTTCGTCCTTTTGTGCCAAACATATATATAGGTTTCGGTTTGCCAGCATAAGCATCTCAAAGTATGCTAAAAGTTCAGCAGAGCATGACAGGATAGTTCTATTCAACTTTTTGAGATAGAGTCATTTTTCTGCATTAGGGTATTTTAGTAAGTGACCATGGCTGAAAGCAAAGATGATTCAGTGTGTTGCACCTACTCTAGAGAAACTTCGTTGGGATGGTAGAGATGTTCAAGCACATGCATTGATAGCTTTGTCTGTCAAACGTGCCAATATCCCTCATATTCGTTCTTGCAAAACAACAAAGGATGCTTGGGATACACTTACCACTTTGTACCAGGCAAGAAATGAGGCTCGTGTTTCTTACCTCCAACAACAGTTGGAGAGTGAGCATATGGATGAAGGAGATTCTATGGGCTATTTTTTGACAAAGATCAAAGATTTGAAGGAGAAGTTGATTTTTGCAAATGAAGTCTTGGAAGATAGTTCACTTATGCAGACCGTTCTTAATGGTCTTCCAGATTTATATCAAAGTTTTGCTTTTGCTCTTTGGTTGATGATGAAATGCAATCCAAATGCCTTAACATTTAAGGAGTTAGTCTCTGTTTCGTTGCAAGAAGATCAATCCAGGCAGAACAGGTTCATTATGCGTATTGCAGATCAAGCTTTCTTAGCTAGTCAGAAGGGCAAAGGTAAATGTAGCTCATCTACTGGTAAGCAGAAATGTGCTAATGCCGCACAATTAAAGAAGGAAGACAAAGATGAGAAGAAATCAGATACGCAGAAAACAATTTTGCAAATACTGTAAAGGAAATGATCATGCCATAAAGAGTTGTCCAAAAGTAGCTGCAAAGGAGGCAAAGAAAAAAAGATATGATTGGTTGTTGCAGAAGCCTCTACACCTAAAACAGAGTCTGCAAATCTTGTGCAGAATGAAGAATGGGCATTTACTGTTGTGTGTAGTTATGACCAATCTTCTCATGAACAATGTATGTGTACAATAGACTCAGATGTTTGGTACTTTGATAGTGGAGCAACCAAACATATTACCTCGCAATGCAATTTCTTCAATTCACTTGAGCCTTCCCCTACAAAGAATACTTTCACATGTGCCCACAACTCCTCTTATCCTATCATGGGGGTTGGTAAGATCTCAGTTGCTTTGTTTGCGCCAGTGATGAAGAAAAATCTGTTGTCAATTTCAACATTAGCCAAGGTTGGCTTGGTTGTCAAATTTGTTGATGAAAGGTGTATAGTTCATGATCTCTCAAATGGCGATGTCATTATTGCTTCTGACGTCTTATTTCGTGGGCTGTATAAGCTCATAGACTACGCAAAATTTATCAATGATTCAACATGTGTAGATTCAAGATTCTCACGTTATCTTAGATGCAAAGTTTTGACATGCACGCTTTGGTCATTTGAATTTTGCTAGTTTGCTACACCTGCAGAAATCTGAAATGGTGTTCTCTCTATCGAAACTTGAGGCGCCTAGTAAACATGTCTGTGAAGACTGTATTTTGGGCAAAATGAAGCCTTCCCCCTTCCCAAAAGATGGTTGAGTACGAGCTACTAAGAAATTGAAGCTCATTCACAGTGATGTCTGTGGTCCTACGTAGATACCTTCTTTTGGGAATTACCTTTACTTAGTGACTTTTATTGATGATTTTTCCAGGCATGCATGGGTATACCCATCGAAAGCAAAGTCCAAAGTGTTTGTACTTCAAACAATTTTCTGGTTTTGGTTGAAAATTTGTCAGCATGTAAAATGGGAACCCTCCGTTCTAATTGGGGGGGAATGCATGTCTTCTAATTGTAATGCATTCGTGGTTGAACGTGGGATAAAACATCAGTGTATAGTGACTTTTATTGATGCTTTTTCTAGGCATGCATGGTTGTACCCATCAAAAGCAAAGTCCAAAGTGTTTGTGCTTCAAACAGTTTTTTGGTTTTGGCTGAAAATTTGTCAGCATGTAAAATGGGAACCCTCCGTTCTGATCAAGGGGGGGAATGCATGTCTTCTGATTGTAATGCATTTGTGGTTGAATGTGGGATAAAACATCAATGTACAGTGCCATATACACCTCAACAAAATGGAGTTGTTAAAGAAAGAACAGCTCTCTCATAGAGATGGTGAGGTGTAGGATCAAAAGTCAAGCTTTACCACATAGCTTCTGCCTTGAGGTTGTTATGTGTGCAACGTATGTACTTAACAGATGTCCCACCAAAGCACTGTAGTCTATCACTCCATATGAAGCTTCCCATTGTTGCAAGCCACCTGTTGCTCATTTGCGTGTCTTTGGTTGTCTAGCATATGCATTAGTGCCTGAACAACAACGCAAAACATTGGATGATAAAGCAGTAAAATGTAGGTAGAGTTATGAAAGCAAAGGCTATCATCTGTATCGTCCACATACTAAACGCATTTTGGTTAGTCGTGATATTGTTTTCGTGGAAGATGCAATTCAACCATTATTTTTATGTACTAAGGAGACATCAGTTAGCTCCAAAGATATCTATGACACTTTGCTACCTCTTTTTGTAGATGGACAATCAAGTGTAGGTCCAAATGAGGCAATTTCTCAGCCTTTACAGGTTTCACATGATGATGTAGAACATTCCATTTCTGATGTAGATTTACATGATGCACTTGTTGATGAGAGGATTGATATAGAGGAGGCAAAAACTATGCCCAAATGGTTGGTGCAAACTTTGCGAGATATCAAATTAGATGCACCTCTATCATATCATGCTCGTTCAAGCTCTCATAATGCTTGTTTTGCATCACATTACTATGCAATGGTGGCTTCTAGTCTTTGTGATGAGAATGAACTCATTCCTTTTGATAAAGCACAAAATTCAAAAAATTAGATGGCCTCTATGCAATCAAAATATGATGCTATTATGAAGAATGATACTTGGTCTTTATGTGATTTGCCTCCATAAAAAAAGGCCATTGGCACTAAATGTGTATACAAGTTGAAGCGTAAGCTTGATGGAACAATTGACATGTATAAGGCTAGGCTTGTTGCAAAAGCAGGGTAGGATCAAAACACGTTTGGAACCCCTCTCTGGACGTACGGTTCGTACGGTACCATACGGTACTTGTTCTCTGGACGTACGGTACTGATTTGATCACTCAGCAAGTCTCTGTTGCGGAACTTCTCCAACTTTGAATTGATTGACCATTAGCTAGCTGCTGAGAGAGAGAGAGAGAAAGAGAGAGAGAGAGAGAGACTATCAAAGGTACTGTCTGTTTCAATTTACTTCCTATGTGGACTTTGCATTCATGGTGAGCTGCAATGGCATGTGCCCTCATACCATGATTCATGTCAGTTTGTAATATGCCAATATACAGTGTACACCAAGTAGTAAGTACTAAGTACTAAGTTAGTAACTAGAAAGTTATATGTATTATGTACATTATATATATATATATATATATATATATATATAAATAAATAAATAAATAAATAAATAAATAAATAAATAAATATATATATATATATATATATATATATATATATATATATTTATATATATATATATATATATATATATATATATATATATATATATCGAACAACGTACCGAACGTACGGTATCTCAGGATTCCATTCGGATCTTGAACTGTATGCGAACCGTACGTACCGAACCTAACGTACCATTCCACCTTGTGCAAAAGGTTATGCTCAAGAGAGAGGCATTAGTTTTGATGAGACCTTTGCACCCACATGCCGAATGATCACTGCTCGTATCAAATGTGCACTTGAAGCTCATCATGGTTGGAATGTACATCAGTTGGAGATTAAAACCCCACTTTTGAATGGGGACTTACATGAAGAAGTGTATGTATTTCAGCCCCGTGGTTTTGTGCAAAAAAGGCATGAAAACAAAGTGTGAGGTTAAAAAAGGCATTATATGGTTTGAAGCAAGCACCACATTCTTGGTATGAAAAAATACATGCCTATTTGATTGCACATGGGTTTGGGAACAGTAAAATGAGAGCATCTTATATGTTAAGCGTGTAAATGATGTGCTTCTGATCATTGTTGTCTACGTTGATGACATGCTGTTCACGGGTCCTAATGAGAAGCATATTATTGATTTTAAGGCTGATTTGCATGCCTCTTTTGAGATGAAACATTTGGGGATTCGCATCATTATTTGGGCATTGAGTCTATATGCAAGATGATGGCAAAATAACTGTGTAAAACAAAATATATTGACATATTATTGCAATGTTTTGGCCTTGAAGATTGCAAACCTATTTCCACTCCTATGGAAACAGGTTTATGATTGAGTCTTCATGATGCTGAAGATGCATTTGATGTTGTTCTCTATCAACAAGTCGTTGGATGCTTGATTTACTTATGCATAACTCTACCTGATATTCAGTAGTATGTTTCTATATTAAGAATTGAACAACACTACCCTCTTGAATAAAAGATGGCATGTAATCATCCATCCAAATTTCATTTACAATAGATGTAATCAAATCAAACCATTCGGTCTAGTGTTATGTCCCCAAGCCCAAAGGACATCAAGGTGAGGACATCAAGAGGGGGACCTATAGTTAAAGTGTCTTATGTCCCCAAAACCAAAGTACATCAAGATGGGGGTCCCCATACACCTAAACAGTGTGGGCATGGTCGTATGGGACACCATGTTCTTGAAGGGGACTTGCATGTTCTTGGTCGCATGCTCTTAAGCTCGGGGGTGGGTTGTTGTGGACCTTATGGTTGCTAGGTGAGTCTGATGTTGGCCCTTTACATGTTTGTGGATATGGCTTGTGTTTTGTCTGTAAAGCATGAAGGATCTTGGGGTAGTGCGGGAGGTGCTAACATTGGTATCAAAGCATCTCTTCGCTCAAGGAACGGGGCAAAGCTATGTGCAGAAAACTGTCAAAGCTCATGGAGTCTGGATGGTTGATCTTGACATACTTGTCACCCTCTTGTTGGATGTGGTATGGGACACTTCTAGGCAGGGAAAGTAGAAGTAAGGGGAGCACATCCAAGTTGGTGGTTGAGGAGTTTTTCTTTCTTCAACTTTCCCATATTGGTTGCATTAAGGCAAGCATCTTTCATCGTCCTTTGTGTCGAGGTTGATGGCTGATTGAGTAAGAGTTTTCCTTTCTTCACCTTTCCCCATTTTGGTTGCATCAAGGAGACTCCTTCCTCTTACCGAGTGAGGAAGATGGCTTTAGAGGTGTTATAACCCCAAATCCAAAGAACATTAATGATGGGCACATGTAGTTAAATTGTCTCGCCAAGTGTGGACACTGGAGTGTCCGCCCAAATGTGAATTGGATCATCTCCTTAAAAGAGACTATAAATAGGACCCATGGGCTTGTTTGTTATTCATCTCTCTTATGAGGATCTTGGACTCTTGGCTCACGGTGGAGTCCTCCATACACTTGTATGGTGTGGGTATGATGGTAGACACCATGCCCTTGTGAGCCTTGCAACTCGCTTGGTTGTAGGCTCCCAAGCTTTGAAGTGGCCCGTGGGATGTTGTGGACCCTATGGTTGGGACGTGACTCTGATGTTTGCCTTTCTATGTTTGTGAATATGGCATGTGTCGTGTCTTGTGTTGTAGGGCTGAACTTGGAGGGATTTAACATTGGTATGAGAGCTTTGCCCAATAAGGAGGAATGAAGCATTACAACATGCACAAATGCACTAGACTTCATGGAGCTCGGATGGTTTACTTGACATGCTTCTAAACAACCTACTGGAGGTGGTATGGGACGCATCTAACAAGAGGAAGCAAGAGGAGCACATGCAAGTTGATGGTTGCGATGTAGGTTCTAGGTACGTAGTCTCTTCTCGAATTGATAGGCATAGGTATGTGCTTTTTCCCCTATGGATCGTTACCATGCCATCACCACCCACCTACTTGGGAAGACAAGGGGTTGATGAAAGGAGACAACTTTTGGGTGGATGGGGAGGGGGGGGGAGGAGTGGCTTTACCTATCTCCCTTCCCTTGAGAATAACACTCATTTTTAAGCATTAGCAACCATATCATGGGCAATTGGCCCTACGTAGTAGGGCGATGCAAATCTATGGCCGTAATTGTGAAATACACCTCTATTTTGAAAATATTATGTTTGGTTGATAGAATTGACAGATTGCATGGTAGAGCAATTGGGAAGGATTCATGATATAGAGAGAGCAAGAATGATGTTGTGGACATATGCATTGATAGGTGGAATATGTTCACACTCCTCTACATGCGGTTGGCTATCTATTGCATCCTATATGGAGGGGAAAAAATCAACATGCAAATATTGAGGCAAATAAAGGATGGCTGAATTATTTAAAAAGATATGTAGTCACTTACCGACATGCTCTTCTTTTCCAATGTATGCAGCTCGTTTTTGAGTTGCAATTTCCGTGCCTTTGTATTAGACATAGTCATGCAAGGAAGGCTGATCAATGAGTATGACATGTATAAAAGGGGGATTGGAATGTTTGGAAAGCAAGGTAATTGTGAAATATACCTCTATTTTGAAAATATTATGTTTGGTTGATAGAGAATTAGCAAATTATGGGGCTGATTTATGAATTGACAGATTGCATGGTAGAGCAATTGGGAAGGATTCATGATATAGAGAAAGCAAGAATGATTTTGTGCACATATGCATTGATAGGTGGAATATGTTCACACTCCTCTACATGCGGTTGGCTATCTATTGCATCCTATATGGAGGGGAAAAAATCAACATGCAAATATTGAGGTAAATAAAGGATGTCTGAATTATTTAAAAAGATATACAAATTTGAAATGAAGACATAGTCATGCAAGGAAGGCTGATTGATGAGTATGACATGTATAAAAGAGGGATTGGAATGTTTGGAAGGATCATTGCAAAGTAAGAAACTAGAATGCAAGAAGAGTTGAAGTGGTTGGAAACATTTGGAGCCTCCACTCTTATGTTGCAATCTGTTGCTTTGAAAGTACTCTCACAAGGTTCATTTGCCTCTCCTTGTGAGAGAAATTGGAGCACTTACTCTCTTATTCATACTAAAAGAAGAAGTAGGCTTCTTCGGTCACATGCGGAGAAGCTTGTATACATACATATTAAATTGAGATCGCTTTATAAAATTAAAGATAGAGGATATGAGAGGATGGAGTCCATATTGGATATGCTTGCAAAAGAAAAAGATGATGAGTGCCTACTTGCAATCCAAGAATTTGTAGAGGGTGTTGTAGATGAGAAAGGTTTGCCATTCACTGATGAACAGCCATCCACTTCTCTTCCTAGCACATCTACTACACTTGATAAGGATGAGGATGAGAATCAGGATGATATTGAAGATGAGAGTCTTCATGAGCCATAGTCTGCACTCTCTCTCATTCAACATGTATGGTATTTTGAACCATCATTTTTTCGTACTTTTGTGCCAGTATGCGTTAGTTGTATGGTTAAAGTATGAAAAAACTATGCTATGAGCCTAAGTAATGAATTCATCCATCATCTTTCAAGCATTAAAAGTGAAGGGAAAGCATGGATAAAGTTAGAAGGACTATTCGGCACAAGGACAGAGGAGTCCCTTATATCACTTCTTATATCCTTCTTTCAATTAGAAATGAAGGGCTCAACATCAGTGGCGGAGCATTTGAACGAGTTTAAAAGCTACTTAGCGTAATTGGCTAGAATGAACAATCCTATTTTAAAACCAATTGTTGTAGCGGTTCATCTGAAGAGTTTACCTCCTACATGTAGTATGGTTGCCACTATTCTACAAAATTAGACAATCCAAATCTCGATAGAGTAATGGAAGCAATCCAAAAGGAGGAGAAGAGATTAAGGGTAGAAGAAAACCTCAATGGAAGTCCAGATAAAGCAAACGTAAGAAAATCTACGAAATGCAAACATTGTGACAGAACAAACCATAAAGAGGAAGATTGTTTTCTTATTAACCCATGCAAAATTTGTGGTGGGAAAACATATAAAACAAAATTTTGTTTAAAAAAAAAAGATGGGGAAGCAAAGGTAGCATATGAAGATCTTCAAGGTGACATTGGTGGAATGGATGATGACACTTCTTCATCCATCAATTATTCATGTTAAACCATATCATCTTGTTTGTGTTTTTTTTGTATAGGTATAGATAAGGATATATGTTCTTGATTTGAAAAGTCTTGATCAACCTTGGTAATTGAGAAAGTGTGTTTAAGTCTATATTCTAATCTTTTGCTTTCCCTATATTTGTCTCTATCTTTCCAAGTAGTACTTGGTTGAGAAGAGAATGGGAAAATTTTCGAGTTCTCCTTATATTTGTGGTATGGAGTGCTTTTCATGTCAAAGTCTTATCATATTTTTATGGATAATGGCATGATCTTTACAGGTACCTGCAACAATAATTTTGTGAGTTAGCAACAACTTTCTTGTCAGCAACAGAATATGTAATGAACCTTCAAGGAGAGGGTCATTCATATTTGTAGATTTTTTTCAAGGTCAACAATTGGTTAACAGAAGGTCAACTCTGGTCAAAATAACCAGATTTTTTTTATCAAATATTCTGAAAGTACTACTCAAGGGCTTTCTAGTGATATGTCATATGTTAAAATTGGAGCAGATTTTCTAGGTCAAAAGGCAAACCCTATTTTCAGGCCAAAAGTTCAATGGTCCATATTTAACCAAAAAGTAAATTAAAAAAATAACAAATAACCCCAAAAAGTTGGATCCACAATTTTTGTCGAAAAATCCACGAGGCTGCTTTTGGGGTTTTTTGGGGCAATTTTTCCAAGTGCTTTTCAAGAGGTGTCAAAGACTATATATAGAACACCTATATGACACATAATATCATCTTTTTGGACAGCTCTTCTTGCTTATCCAACACCTGGAGTGCTCTGGGGACTTTTGCAAGCATATTTTTGTAATTTTAGGGTTTTATTTTTGGAGTTGATTTTGCTCCTTTGCCTATCTCGTGTACATTGTCTCTATTGTCTCTCTCTGTATTCTCTCTCTCTCTATTGATCGTGGGCCTTAAAAACCAAGAAGACATGGGATAACCGAGGTCAATAATGGAACAAATTTTCTTTCTATGGCTTGATATGTCGACAATCCAAGAAGACATGATGCATGGATTCATGCTCCTCACCACATCAAGGGGATAGGAAATGCAAATGAGAATGTGAGTGGGTGCTCATGAATGCATCAGTATGATTGTTTTCCACAATTACTCTTTGCATGAAAACACAATAATGTAATGATAGTCTTTTTTCTTCCATATTGCAACACATCTTTGCTGCTACCAGCATGAAGATTTACGATAGCCCCATTGCCGATTGTAGACATTGGCAAAGTGAAGTCTTGGAATTAATGCATTGTAATATCCAGCTGATGATGTGTCAAACCATATATAAGTAAGTAGCAATTCTCTAGTCATTTGCACTATGCATGTAAATGGAGGCTGGAGAAAGGCCAATATCCTCATATTGACTCTGTATAAGGAGACGGGAGCATGTGCAATGAACACCAGTACCATATAGGCACCTAGCTATAGGAAACGGAAGCATTGGTCACCCTATGAAAGAAGCATCTCATAGTAGTAATCCCCTTTTCATGAAAATATCATGCATTTGAGCCAACAAAGCTGCCACAGGAGTCCTATGTACAAGAGACCAAAAAGGAGATTCAAAAAGCAATGAATTTCTCGTAGTGGAAGTTCTCCCATTTCAATGAAACAAAAACACCAATCTTTTCCATGGGGCAAGCTGCCGCAAGCATAAACAATTGGGAGTGCACTTGCAAAGGAGGATGTGAAAAGGTTTAAGAGCAGAATATGAATCCATGTGTAAGGATGCACATGCATATGTAGTGCGAGGACAAAAATACCCAAGTTACCTTTGTGAAGTTTGGTAATGATTTTTGAAGTACAGCCCATCGTAGAATGTGCAGTATGCTTTTGCCATAAAAACACTTTGACAACAACTGCAAAGCTGAAAGGACATATTGATGCAT
The DNA here is from genome assembly GCA_020310875.1 of Ceratopteris richardii. Taxonomy (NCBI): domain Eukaryota; kingdom Viridiplantae; phylum Streptophyta; class Polypodiopsida; order Polypodiales; family Pteridaceae; genus Ceratopteris; species Ceratopteris richardii. The sequence goes on from CM035406.1 coordinate 191,984,662, forward strand.
CTGTCCAATGGAGAATAGTACATAATGTATGGTGTAGTATGCTCAGAAGAATGTGCAACCTGAAATTTAATGGTCATTCTTTTGCTCTTCAACGAGCACCTTGGGTGGCACTCTTTGACAAATCCAACGAGTTTGTTGACATGAAGTGACATCCGTACCAAGAGGATATCCAAGGTGCCTAAGAATATTGCCTTTTCAAATGCATGTATCATCCAAAGGTAAGAGTGTCAAAAGTGCACTTACATAGTGACATATCATCTTGGGCTTCACAATATTTATGCATGAACCAGATGCATCAACAATTAGATCAAGAATGCAAGGATAAGTATGTATTGATATATTGGAAGCCTCAACAAAGAATATACTGTCATCTGCACAACGAGCTGCAGCAATCAACTTGCAAGCTATGGAGTGACTCTTCTTTAATACAAGCATCAAGGAGACAATATAGAGGATGGGTGGCAATAGCCAAAGGCAGTGGGCTGAGAGGGCAATCTTGTCGTATTTCATGATGAATTTGGATTGGATTAGTAAGTACATGGACCAACACTGAGGTACAAGTATTGTGGCAAGGAAATAAATGACCTGAGACAATTTGTCACCGAAGCAATGATGTTTCAAACTTCCATGACATTACATTTAAACTCCCAGGAAAGTTTGGAATGCTTTGGTGACGTCTATTTGCATCATAAATGTTGAGCAAATTCTGAGGCAAGAATAACAGTGAAGATACTATCATAAATGGCATCCTACAGTGAATTTTCTTCCCCCTCCCCCTGCCCCTCTCCCGCACCCCCCTTTTTCTTCAGGAGCATTTGAATAATAGAAGACAAAAGATCCAATGATGTATGGGTCATGTGTAGTCAAAGGATTATGCAATTCAATGTTCCAAAATAAGTGGCCATTAAATATACAGTGGGGGTGTAAAGGCTACCTGTTGCTGATTTTGTGTGAAGGGGAAAATGTAGGAAGGGTACTTGTTCTTGTGATTTCGAATTTCAATAAAGTGTTGTGAATTTTGAAATACTTGTAAGTTCTTGAATGTCAATTCAATTTTTTTAGTGCTTAATGTCAATACCTAGCATGTGGTGGGCTATTTGTTTGTTTGCCCCCCTTCCCCACCCTTCCCCTTTTTTCTCCTCAAAACAAAAAAAAACTCTGCTTTTCCCCCCTTCCCCCTTCCCCAACATATGAACAAATAATGAAAGAATGTGGATAAAGCATGCATTATGTGTGGCAAAGATTTGTGCTATTTTGCGGAAAATGGTTTGGTAATAACACGTGCATCTATGTGACTTTTATCTGCAGGAGAATGGTGTCCAACAGTGAATTTGTTCAATAACGCTAGTAGTCAAAGCATCCAACAATGTATAGATTGGAACTTAAAGGATACTTCCATTCAATATTCCACAAACAAATGATATAAGGTACAATGCGATTCTCTGAAGGAGAACACCATCGATACTTTGTGGCTTCACAATAGAGGTGGATTTTCATTCTTCACCTGCAATCTATCCTTGGGACTTGCGAGCTCCATTTTTTCCTTTTCAACTTTACATAGAGGGTATCTATTTCAGTGAATGGAGGAAATAAACTGCAAACAAACAGGAGGCTTTTGGGCACCTTGTGAGATGCGAAAATCTTGTAGTTGGAACTTTGCACTTGATTAAGAAGATCACTGTTGCAGATCATTAGGTTGGAAAGATTATGGAGAGACTTTGAGCCCAGTTCCGGTATTCCTTGAATCATATCTATCCCATTCTACAACCCCTTCAGTCTGTTATATTCTTCAATCTCTATTGGCTGATTTCATCTTTCAATCTGGTAATCTGCAGAGAGATTTTCTCCGAGTTGATTTTGGCTTCATCTTTTTTGGTTCAACGAATGAAGTTTTCAATAATTTACAATTTTTAATGGGTGTTGAATTGTGAATATCTATGTGGCAACTGCGAGGTTATATTCAACGTGATTTTCCATGTTTTCTCTTTTTTGAGGTAGCTTTCATCCTCCTAGCTTTCATCCGTATCACCGTTTCTCTGAGCTTAACATTCATTAGATTTTGAAGGTTTTTCTTCTCCTCATCATTTTTTCTCTTGCAACTGTGGTTTCTCCGTCATCACATGTATTCTTCCATCTCCATGAACATGCCAAACTGAAGCTCAGATTGGTAATTTTTCATGATTGATTGATGCATCTTTTTATAGGCAGTAATGGGGATAGTAAATTGATTTTTGTTAGTTCACCAGGAGAAATGTCTAGAAAGAAATATACCAAATTAGGTCACCTAAAAGGAGCATGAGCACATGCTAAGTAGATCGCAAGTGTAAAGTAAGAGATCATAAAAATGGTACTTTTGCTAAAGAGATTGGGTGTACATCTTTAAATGAGAAGGTGAAAGTATAAGGTGAAGGATATCTGATGCTTTTTAACATTTTGAAAACATCTACAAAAGGGCATAGTTTGATTTTGACTCATTGGTTAGTTGGTTTGAGGTGGAATGATATATCTATTATTGGATAGTAATTTATGCAACGATGGCTTAGCTGGAAAACGAGTGTATCGTAAGTAATTAGTTTAATGGAGTATTAGTAAAGGTAGTTGACTCCTTGAGTTTCCAAATGGTAGTTAGATTCATTAATTTTGTTTAGTGAATATTTTCTTGGACTAGAGCTAGGATGATTCATTGGTGTGGGACAACATTAATCATCTCCTTGTGATGAGATGTCATGGTTCGTAAGTTTGCATTCTCATTTTATGAAGAAGAGAATGAGGTTGTTTTCTTTAATAGGGAAAGATAGAATATACATTTATATTATCGAGGTATGATGTGTAGATAAAAGGCGAAATGGTGTTTAGTTTCTCTAATGCAAATAAAAGGCTCCTCCTTGATTTGGGAGATTCATTCTTCATAGTGATGATCCATATATACGGTTAATATAAGGGTACTCAATCGAGAAATCTATTGGATTGATCTTATGAAGAAATAATAGAGGATTAGAATAATCTTATTAATTCTTTAATCAAGGGAAAGAGAAAGTAGATAAGAATAAAGAAAAAAAGAAAATGCAAAAAGAAAGGAACAAAGATCATATATCTTAGTATTGCTTGTTTCATAATCAAGGAGACATTTGAGAAGGATATATGTTTTTCTTAACTTGTAGAGCTATAAACTTAAATTTGGATATGATGATGAACCTATTCTCTAGGTGTTCATGATTGAAGATCCATAGACATAATGATTTAAATGATTATATGATACCGGGAGAAGGTACTTTGAGAAATGCTGAAATTCCTTATCAACTAAGCCTATAATAAGAGTTAAAGCACAATTTAGGTTATAAATATTGTGAGGGTGAGCATCTCCGTAAGGAAGGGCATTTATATCAAGTATTCATTGCAGGATATAATTGCTCTAAAGTAACAAAAAAAACAAGGATATATTCCACTTTATTTGAGTTCCAAGGAGAAAATTACTCATGTAATAAGTTAATGTGTTGGGAGTTTCATATCACACTAGGACATCTCAATAAAGAAGAAGCTCGTCCTTTTTCTTGTATGAGAGATAGGAGAGGGTATGGTTCTATATAGGAGCTAGGGTCTATTATTGAATGAAATGATAGAAATCGAGGAGTTGGAGCTTAATGAGCAACTTTAAGAAGCTTGTAGTTGAGCTTATACTATGAGTTTATCATAGATTTCTTGAGTACTTTATTATTCTTGCAACTATTTTGGTAGACATTATGTGCTTTTTGCATGATTCTTAGGATAATAGTAGAGTAAGTTTAGTGCATTTTAGTAGCAAGTCATTTTGATTCATTTAAAGATGCATAAGAATTCACTTAGGCTTGATAATAATAATTTAGATGATGAGATTATAAAGTTTATCTTTGTAACACCCATTCTCTATGGATAAGTACTTGAGAAATCAACAAAGCATATTTAGGGGAAATATTATCACTCATGTACCCTTGTAGGATATTGGTATGGCATGAAACAAATAGACATAGAGCCTTTCTTTAGTCCATATACTTGACGTGGATATGTTGCATAAATGATTTTTATAGGGGAAGATGAACATTAACTAAGAAGGCTCTGATGATTTAATCTTAGAGGAATCATAAAAGGAGATACATGCCTATTAATGGCACCATTTCCTATAAGGCGTTATGGCTCAAGAAGATCACTCAAGATAGTTATGTATTCTTATTTTCCCCACAAAATATAGTTTCAAGGAGAAGATGTTTTAAGGAGAAGGAATGTCACATAATGCTACCCCTCCATAAGGAGATGGGATTGAACCATGTGATTAAAGAAAGTTTATAGGGACTTTTTTCTTAGTATAATTATTTATGAAACTCAAATTGTGTATGATATGGAGGTTCATGAAACTATCATGAAACTATCATGAAATTATCATGAAACTATCATGAAATTACTATGAAACTATCATGAATCCCTAGTCTTTCATCCTCATTTTGGGCACCACATTTAAATGTGTGACATCTCTAAGAAAAAAAAACTTTTGTTGTAACTAGGTTAAGAGTACCTTAGAATGAAAGCATCAAACATGAGGTTCCTTCCAATTATAGATGTGTTTTGATTGTTAGTGAGGTTGGTATTTCGTGGAGGATTTATCAACACCCAAATCAACCATTCATTTTTTGGGCCATCCACACTTATCTATAGTTTCAAAAAATATCCTATACTCAACCTTACAATTGGAAGTGGACATAGTAGGATACATCTTTGTCAATCAAGATATGCATCAACTACTAAGCATGAATAATGTACTTTTTTCCATATGAGTTTCATAGCGAACAAGCCAATTTTTGCATGAAAGAGAATGTAAACCTTAAACATTTTTCCCTTTGTGATAAAACAACCTGAGTTATTATGTACCACTCAAATAGAGAAAGTGTTGATATATTTAGGTAGTGATGTGTGTGAACACACTAGGACCGTCGGGACACTTTTTCCCTCTTTAGCAGGGTTTTTTTTCCCCCGCTTGTAGATACACCTATTGCCCTAACATGTCACTTATCTTTGTATATTCTAGTGGTAATACATTCAGTATTGTGTGTTGTGCTCCAAGCTTCTTCTTCTTCCTTGTGCTATTTGCGTGCTTCTGCAGACCTCAAACTCCAACAATTGGTATCAAACCAGGTCGCTGCTTCACGTAGGGCATGGTCGACACCCCTCCGATCACAGTCTCAGAATCGCACAAAATTTGGTGAGCAGACTCAAGCTGATTGCCAGATCAAAACAACTTCGTTATGTGGTGCCAGAGTGAGGATGCTAATCAAGTATGAACACCTTAGAAAGTCTGGCTTGGGTAACTGAGCTTTGAAGTAATCATATAGTCCAGATACCCAGCGTCCGTTGAACTCTATTTCTGCCTCCCACAAGTAAGTGCCTTCTCCAAGAGGTCCTGCCATGTCACCAAACCAATGTGAGTTTTTGCTTACTGGTGATGTGTGCCCTTGGGGAGGATTTTGAATCGGGATGAAATGTAATGCTCTCAATGCCTGTGGTCTTTCCTTGAACTCCTCCTCAATAGGGAGACTTTCAATGTCTACGATCTGAGGACTGGTGCTTGCCTGGGAACTAGTTCCTGCTACTTCTGCCATGTTATTTGTTGTTTGCTGGTGTCACTCTAGCACAATGGTGAGTACCAACGTGAGAAGATTCACCTCATAATTGTCAATCCGTGGAGACGTGAGGACTAGTATGAAGACTATGAGCAAGTGAAGGCACAAGTGCGTGAGTGAGAAGCACACAAGCATGCACACACATACACACACGCGCATACAAGGCAAGAACAAGGAGAGGAACAATGGAGTTCTTTGCATTAGTCAAAAAGTCTCTTACATAAGCTCAATTCACAAACAATCTGATCCCAAAAATGAGCTCTCTAGCTCTTTTTATAGTTTTCTCACTAGCTTTGGCCTTGTCCAGACCTAGTGTCCGGCCTAGTTAAAAATTAGGTTCTAGAGCCTATTTGAGGGCTCAAACGAAGTCTAAAAATTATGAAAATTGGTATGTAGCTAATTCTAATACTCCTCAAGCTCGAGGACTCCTCGGCTTGAACAAAATGGAGTCTATTCTACCAAAAAACGGAATTTACAATGTTTGTGTAGTGATTAAAATCACTTGAGTTGTGAATGATCCATGGAAAAAATGATTAGGCCTTGTTGCCGTATTGTGCATGACTGCTCTATCGTACCTGTATGCTCTTCATATGACCTGTATGCCAACATTCTCCCCCCTTCCTAGCGTCTGTCGCCCCTGACAGACCTCTGTTCTATCGGGTGTTTGATGTAGTATTGGATGACATTGGTGGCAAGTTCGTGTTCTCCTATCCTTAAGCCTCTTGCTAGATCAGCTTCCAATGCATCCCAATTGATTGCACCGGGGACCTCTGGTTGCGGTGTGGTGTAGTACTCAGAGTACATGGCTTGTTCACAAGCAAAGAGATGGAGCAGGTGTGTTGGCTTTGGTGCGAAGACCTCCGAGTGATACTCCCAGAAACCTGATCTGAACATTTCTTCGAATGTCTGTTTGTAGCATGTGGGAAGATACTTTATCCGTGCATGCCAGGCATAAGCTACTCGAATGCTGGGGGTGGTGCTCATGTCGTACACCAAATCATGGTTTCCATTAGTAAACCCAGGTAGCCGTATCTGTGGTGCTGCTGCATGTCGAAAGGTTTTGAGTACTACCTGCATCATATCCAAAATCTTAAGCATCATTTGAGCTACCACATCTGGCATGGGCTTCAATCGTGGCATCCAATGTCGAATTGTTCCCATCATGTACGCTACTGACGGTGGTCCCTGTGGTGGCGCAATGTATGGATAATTGAGCCATTCCTTGCATTGTGCGTTATTCTGGACCTTTATGTTGAATGCTTTCCATGAGCGGCGTCGTGGAACAGGGCCATAGCATGGATTATAGAGGAGATGTAATGGCGCATTGTTCCAGGTGCGGAGCATTTCAGGATAGGTTTCAAGAAGTTTCTGCCGCCATGTTGGTTGACGGATCTTGCCTTTTTGCACCTCTGGAGGAAGGTCTTCGGGTTGAAATTGGGTTGCGAAGGAAGGTATCTTCCCTGTGACTCTCTGTATTTCTGCGTTATAATCTGCTAAAATGATATAGTAAGGCCTGTATTGGAGTTCGGATGAGAGGATAAGGCGTCTCGATGACAGGTTTTTGAAGTAATCAGATTGCAGCACAGTTTCCTCTATGACCCTCATGGCCTGATTTTGCACTACTGTGCGCTCTTCATGAGAACTCCCGATTTCCTCCACTTGTCGTAGCCATGGGGGCCATGGTGCTTCGAATGTGTCCTGAGCTTCTTCCGTTTATTGACCTCCTGGGAAGGGTTGTGGGTCGTATTCTTCTTCAAATGTTTGTTCCACAGGAATTTGTACTATGTCTTCGTCGGTGGGAGCTTCCAGAGGGGAAGGTGGCCTTTCATATTGTAGTAGGCGTGCTTTCAACTCTGTGACCTGTGTCTGGAGATCTTGTAGGGCCTCTGAGTCTGTGAGAAGTGAAGCCGCTGATGAGGTGGTTTGAGGGGCAATCGTTGTGTCTTTTTGTTGTTTCTGCTTCAGTTGACTCAGTTCCTCTGATAGTTGGTCATGTGCTTCAAGCAGCAAGGCATAGTCTTCCAATATGATCTTGATATTGTCGGGGTTCACTGCTTGGAACTTTGATGGGCTGATGGGTGCCCCTGGTGTGCTTTCGATGGCTGCTTCTAAGTTCTCTTGGTTCTGTTGTTGTAGGCTTCGATTCTCCTCGTGAGCAGCTACAAGGTGTCTTCTAAGAAGTGCCATATTTCGTTGAAGTCTTGAATTGCGTTCTAGTTGTGTTTTTAGATGGCCTTCTACCACTTGTATTGCTTCTTGGTCTGTATTCTGCAACTGTACTTCCAATACACTATGAGCCTCTTGTAAAGTTTGGAATTGTGTATGGAGGCGAGCATTCTCCTCTTCTACTGCAGCAAGACGATTTTTTAGCACCTCCGAGTGCTCTTGCAGTCGTGCGTTATGTTGCTGGAGCTGATTGTACTCTGTCCTTAACTGTGAAATACATGCTAGCATGGTGTCCAATGCACTGCCTATAGATGATGGTGTTGTTTGTAAAATGGAGAATGCATGGGGAGGGGATTGGGGAATGGGAAGCGTGAATGATGTGTCTAATGGAGATGTGTGTGTGGGTGAAATTGGTGGAGGGGGAATGGGAGAAGGTGGAAGTGTGGGGGGAGGGGGAGGTGCCGTGGGTGGTGAAATGTCCATACTTTCAGGAGTGGGTGCGAGTGTGGGGTCTACCATATACATTGGAATGGTAGGTGGTGTGTGTGTGAACGTGGTGAATAGATGAAAGTGGGGTGGGGAGCTGAAAATAAAGGGAATGGTTGAGACCTGGGTTGAAAAGTTCTAGCAAGGAAGGCATGGAGGGATTGGAGAAGTGGAGAGATGGAGGTTGGGGGTTGAGGTCGTAGAGTCGGGGAGGGCATGAAAGGTGGTGTGGTAGTAGGGAAACCCATGAATATGGATCTGGAGTCAGGCTGAGGGCATGGGGGATGGTTGTCCTAGGGCAGGCTCTATGAGCGATTCGGTGGATTGTGTAGTGATGGTGCTTGCTTCATAGAGTGGGTTTTCAGAGGTGGAGAATAGGGTTGAACTAGAGATGGGAGTACGAAAGATGAAGGTTTGTTCGGTGGGTTGAGTGGTCGAGGTGATCTCCACGGCTTTTGTTCTAGGAGGCGATGGCGGGGGTGTGGGTGGTAGTGGCTCGATTGATTCCTCATGGGTGACTGAGTGTTCTTGGCTAGCGGTTTTTGCTGCTTGGGAGGTTGTCCCAATGGGTTCGGATGTAATAATCGGCCCTTCTGCCGTTGTAATGGGGATCTGGATGTTTTTACCTGACCGTGGTCGTGTTTGGAATCTTCATGGATCATATTGAACTGGAGACCTCCTAATGGCGGTCCGAACTGCTTCTACTACCCCATATGTTTCTGCCATTAATAAGAGACCTTCACTATATTCTGAGTCAACTCCTGCTTCTTCCAACAGCTGAGTCATGAGTACCCTACTGCTCTGTTCGGTGAGCAGTTGTTGCGAGCCCACTCGTTCCATGATTTGATACAACCTTCGGAGTTCTGCTGTATACGCGGGGGCTTCAGCGGTCTCCTCTTCGTCTGCTCCTTCTTCTTCTAGGTGTTCTTGTTGTTGACCTTGCTAATCGTCACCCCAATGTACATGGCGACCTTCTGTGGATTTTCTCCTTCTTTGGGAAGATGTGCCTTGTTCTTCAGTTTCTGAATAAAACTCTACATCAGAGAGCTGTGTACTTTGTAAGAATGCTTCGAAGTCCTGGGGATCCATCCCTTCAGCATCTCCAGTTGTAGCAAACTCAAATGCAGATGGAGCAGGAGGAGCCGAAGGGGCAGCTTGTGTTGTAGTTTCAGATCTAGGCCTGGGTATTCTAATGGTAAACGGAGGTACATTGGCCTCTCCTCGTGGCGATACTTCAGGACTAGTCAAAACTTCACATGTCTAGACACAAGGGATCGAACCCCTCATGCGCTTGGATTGATGTGTGGACGTCTTGAGCTTCTTAAACATTTGTAATTGTGCCCAAGTTAAGGCACGTTCGATGGGAACATCGTATGCTAGGCACCGGTAGATAATGCGTGTGATTGCACAGCAACCGTTCACCACTAATTTCCTAGAAGACCTTTTATTTTCTTCATAGAACTGCTCTATAATCCATATAGGAAGCTTGATTGGTAACGCACCTGTCTCCGCTAAGTAGAGAGCGAACCAAATTCTTTTGTGCGGTTGTGTGAAGCGGTCTTGACCGGGGAAAGCAAAATGTTGCATGCACATACGGAGAGGGATGGACACGTTTGGTGTGAGTGCTTCCATATCTTTAAGCTTCAGTAGTTTCCTATCCTTCATATTAGTAGGAACGAGAGCATCCTTCTCAGAAGGTACATGTGTGCCGTGCATATTCAATGCAGAGCTCACCAACTCCAAGGTAAGTTCAAACCTCTTTAACTCGTTGTTGCCCAGCAAGGAAGGAAGAACAAATGATCCTGGTTTGTCCTTTTCTACATTAGCCTGTAATGTTGAGACCAGATAGTAGCATTGGAGGAGGTCTGGTTTGGGTAATGGTGCCTCGAAGTACTCAGATAGCCCTGCACGTTGCCATATGGTCTGAAGATCCTGTGTGTTCTGTAGAGTCTCAAACTCCTTGGAGAAGAATTGGAATTTGACCCAAGATCTGTCATACTCGCACTTAGACTCCGATATATACTTGGCCTCTCCTAATGGGCCTGGCATGCCATTGAACCAATGAGAATTGGCATGGACCCTTTCTGTGATCCCTATGGGTGGATCCGGTACCGGGATTTGCTGAAGGTGTTGCAGCTCCACAGGTCGTTCAGTTGGTGGCACATCAACAGGTAGACTATCCACATCAATTCCTGCAGTAATTATTCCTGCCTATGAGCTCGGACCTGTTGCTTCTGCCATGAGAGTGCTTGTAGTTGCTGATGCTTATCTGCTAGAAGAAGAGAGAGGCACATTAGCATTGCATTGGAAACAAGATGTTATGGTGTTCCCTCCACAATACCAACATGACATTCCGAGTGGTTAGAGGTTAGTAGGTGAAGTGTTTGTGATGTGTGTAAAAGTGGGTTAGTAGGTTAGGGTTCACTCTAGATGCATACTTTGGTTATGCAAAGTCCTCAGAATGCACCTACATCAGAGGGAAAGGATTTACAAAGGTGGATCAGGGGGTTTAATATGGGGTTTAGGTCTCCAAACTTTGATGCTGGAATCGTTGCTTTTATTGGCGATGATGTGTGAAGGTTTGCGGACTGGAGTATGTTGGGTTTGGGGCCTTTTGGGTACCCATTTCCAAACATTCCGAGGTGTGACCAAGAATGTGGTGGTGTGGAGTGTAGATGTTTGCCTTTGGATGGGAGCCAATAGGACTCGTGAGTGTTGGTTTGATCTAGTGATTGGAGGTGAAGTTATTTGAGCTAGTAAGCAGGTCTTGGGCACCCATATTTGTCTAGCTTTTGGGATCGCCTTCATTGATTGCTTTGGAACCCAAATAGAAATGGTTTGTCTAGATTGATGTCTAGGGTACTCCTTCGCTGTAGTCCTCGACACTGTAGCTTGCTTGGTGCCTCTTTGGAATCCTGTCTCCAAAGTCGAGGGTTGTTCACCTTTGCGTATCCAGATCTGCTTCATGCCATGGGGTATTCTGTATTGTACTGGTTGGTGTTCATTCTTCTTGGTCCTCGGGCTCCTCTGTATCTTGTATTTTCCGGCTTGCTTTCCTCGAATTCTCTTTGGAAAAGAAGGGAACTCCTTGTTGACTTTTGCACCTTCGTCATGAGTGGCAATCCTTTGCACCATAGAAATTTGGTCAAGAGTAGCATGGTTCATTTCAGGTGGACTCCTGGAAGGACCAGGATTCGATGCCTCTTCTAGCGGCCTATGTGCTTGATTTTCTAATTCAATCGTTATGTGGTTTTGGCCTACCCATGCCTGAAGAAGTCCACTTCTTAGGTTGAGGCTGACTGCATGATCATAGATCCAATCTTGGCCCAGGACAAGAGGTTCGGTAAGATCCTCGTCTTCACACACTAGAACTTTGACTTCCATTAGCACATCTTGAGTGTAGAGGAGAAGTTCCACCTCGCCAATGCAAGGGGTTTCCACACCTCCCAATCCTATGAGATATGCCTCTATAGGATTGATTTGTAATTGCAGCTCTTGGCAGTAAGAAATTCGAACTGCACTAGTGGCTGCCCCTGAGTCAATTAAAGCTCTCACTATCCTTACACTCTCTCCTTGTCCTACTTCTAGGGTTACAAAAGGCCGTCGATCGATTATTCTATGGGAACGTTCACCTGAAGCCTCGCACATGGCCATGGGATAGCCTAGAGATTCTTGAGTGTCAGGCATCGGCGGGTCTCTGCCTTGTCTCCTCAATTTCATTCGTCGGATGCGTTCTAAAGCTTCTGCCTGTGCTTCTTCTCTAATTCGTTTCTCTTCTTCTTTACGTTTCTTGGCAGTGTTGAGTCGATTTAGCATCTCTTCAGTCAGGGGTTCTTGATATAATTTGACTCTGCATCCACTTATGTAACTTGGTAGAATATCACCCTCTAGAGTGGCTAGTTGAACTGCTCCACTTGTGGAGATTCTATTGATAATCATTGGCCCGTAACCTCTCTTCTCTAACTTCCGTGCATGTTGCTTCAAGGTGTAGACTAGGACTAGGTCTCCTGCTTTCAAGCCCTTATCCTTGACGCGTGCATCGAAATATGCCTTTTGCCTCTTCTTGGCTGCATAAATTCTTGTTGCAGCCCTCAATCGTGTTTCACCTAATCGTTCAAGATCGAAGATTCTAGAGGACAACTCATGGCCTGTCCAATCATGCTCTTGTGCTACTTTCAAGATCGGTATCAAAAAATCCAATGGTAGCACTGCATTCTGGTCGAAAACCATCTAAAAGGGCGTGGCTTGGAGTACCGTTTTATAGGCCACTCGGTATGCCCAAACAACATGGTGTAGATGTTTGTCCCAGTCAGAGCGTTTATTGTTTAATAATTTCGTCAGTACGTTGCATAAGATCTTATTTGTGCTCTCAGCCTGGCCATTAGCTTGGGGGTGATAGGGGGCAGACTTCTTATGTACTACCAAGAATTCTTGGAGCAGATTTTCAATAACTTCATTCAAGAAGTGAGTCCCTCTGTCACTGACTAGCTCTATAGGTAATCCATACCTGGTGAACACATTCTCAAACAAGAACTTAGCTGTTGTTTGTGCATCGTTCTTTGTTGTGGCTTTTACCTCTACCCATTTCGTTAGATAGTCTGTGGCCACAATGATATACTCAGCATGTGAGCCCTTAGCTGGGGGATTAATAGGACCAACAAAGTCTATTCCCCACTTAGAGAATGCACGTCCACCCATCATAGGTTTCAGTGGCATCTCATCTTTGCGTATAGGATACTGAGTTCTCTGACACACATCACACCGTTTCACGTAGGTATGTGCATCCATGTGAAGGGTCGGCCACCAGAAGCCCGCAAATAGTATTGCCTTGATCACCCGATCTGGTCCAAAGTGTCCTCCTGCTACACCTTGGTGAGTAGTTTCCAAGATCTTGAGATATTCACTCTCATGGACACATAATCTCAGGTAACCATCTTTACCACGCTTGTATAGATTATCACCAATGAGTGAGTAATCTAGGGCTTCTTGTTCTAGACTTCTTTGCCTCGTCAGAGTCATGTCTGGAGGGAATGTTTTCGTCCTCAAGAAGGCTACTAATGGTTCACTCCAATCTGGCACTATGGACACTTGATAAAGAGTGGCATGTTCCACAGGTGGTTTAGTGCAACAGATTGGGCATTCTTTACACCTCTTATGTACATCAGCTTCCATAGTAGGCCAATGCACTCCGAGTCTCCTTAGTGTCTGTAGGGTTCATTGTTTTGAGTAGTGTTGCTCTAATGCACCTACGCGTGCCAACTGCAACCATTTAGCGTACTCGTCCTCTTCCACACAACAAGCCAATATCCCTTGATCTGTCTGTTTGTACATACTTCCTGCCATGATATGGTACTTCTAGGCTTTTACTACCTCTCTATCTTGAGTGTTTATGACTGTCAGATTAGGCCCGTATGTCAATACTGGCACTAATGGCTTAGCCCGCTGAGGTAAAACTTCCAAATTAAACAAGTAAGCGTCAGGAAGGTCATCTGATACTCCTTGTGGGGCCTCTCCCGATGTGAGCCTAGAGAGATGATCTGCTCTCAAATGAGTCTTGCCTTTTCTCACCACTACCTCAAAGTCATATTCCATTATTAAGAGGAACCATCTCACCAATCTACCTGTGTTGCATGGCTTGTTCACCAAATAAAGTAGAGCTTGATGATCAGTAAAAAATTTAAACTTATTTGCAAGCAAGTAATGTCTAAACTTTTTCACTGCATATACCATGCCTAGTCCTTCTCTCTCAGTCGTGGTATAATTCCGTTCAGCTGCATTCAGTTGTCTACTAGCATAGGCAATTGGAAGGTCCATATTACCTTCACCGGTAGGCTGCACGAGTATACACCCAATGGCATAATTGGATGCATCCACATGCACATGGAAGGGCTTATTCCAATCTGGTGTAGTCAAGATTGGTGCTGAGCATAATCGCTGTTTGAGCTCATTGAAAGAGTTCTCACATTCCTCAGTCCACTCAAAGTTTGTCAGAAGTCCGTACAGAGGCTTTGCAATGATGGCATACATGTGAATGAAACGTCGGTAATAACCACAATGCCCCATGAAAGCTTGCACTTCCTTGACATTCTTTGGCCTAGGTAGTTCTGCAATAGCCCTCACCTTCTCTTCGTCAGTGGAGATGCCGTTCTTTGACACTATGTGTCCTAAAATCTTGCCTTGCCTAACCATGAAAACACACTTTTCTGGGTTCAGGCAGACTTAATATTCTCTACATTTGTCAAAGATTTGCCTGAGTTCAGGTATATGTGTTTGTCTAATGTTGGAATGAGCACAGAGATCATCAACATAGACTTCCAAATTCTTTCTCAGGAACTCTTTAAACACATGGCACATCAATCTCTGGAAGGTTGCGGGAGCATTGGTAAGCCCGAATGGCATTACCCTAAAAGCGAATATGCCCCACTCTGTGGCAAAAGCCGTCTTATGCTGATCTCCTGGTGCAATGGCTACTTGATTGTAGCCAAAGAACCCATCTAGGAAGCTGTACACTTCCTTGCCGGCTACCCTTTCTAATAAATGCTCGGTGATAGGAAGCGGATAACTATCCCTGATAGTGGCTGCGTTAACCTTCTTCAAGTTAATGCATACAGGTAATTTACCACTACAATGGGGGACACCACTACAATGGGCACCACTACAATGGGGGACACCCATTCAAGTTAATTGGGCACCACTACAATGGGGGACACCCATTCAGTGTGCTCAATTTCATAGATAAATCCAGCTTCAACCAAGCGGTCTATCTCTTGCTTAATCTTGGCAACATAGTTGTCATTGTATGTGTATGGCTTTTGTTTAGAAGGTTTGGCCTCTGTGGTCATGGGAATCCTATGGGCGCATATGTTAGGGTCTACACCTTTCAAATCTTTGTAGCTCCAAGCGAATACATCTCTGTACTCTCTTAGCAAAGCTATCAGCTCATGCTCCTCTTCCTTAGTGAGGTCATGTCCTATGTAAGTGTACCTCTCTTCTCCTTCTTCTATGGCTACCACTATCTTCTTTGGTTTCTTTGTTATCATAGGCCTCTCTTGCTTGTGCATCGCGTTTTGGCATTCTTACCATGACTCTCCTTCAGTTTGTTGTCTCACAGATGAGCAGGTTTATGCATTGTGTAGATATCAAGGATTGGCAGGCAGTTACGCGCATCTTTTGCTACTTGAGTGGTACCGAGCTACTTGGATTGTCTTATCCTAAGGGGGGATCACTACGGCTTGATGTGCATGCTTTTTCTAATAGTGATTGGGCTAGTTGCTATGACACGTGTGTCCACCAGTGGTTTTTGCTTCATGCTTGATAGCTCATGTATATCTTGGTTGAGCAAGAAGCATCCTACTATGGCCACTTCGAGTTGTGAGGATGAGTATAGGGTAGCTTTCATAGCGACTGTTGAGTGTGTGTGGCGCAGACGCCTTATGGTTGATTTGGGTGTTGGTCAGTCTTCTACCACCACCATCTTCACTAACAGTCAGAGCGCATTGGCAATTGCGAGGAAGCCTGTGTATCATGCTCGCACTAAGCACATTGAGGTACATTATGATTATGCTTCTCCATAAGCAAGAGTGTGAGCACACTCTTCTCCAAGAAGTACTCCATAGGTGCTCCTCAACATGCTCCTAGAGTGCACCATGGCTTCCCCATGTGTGCTAGAGCACCACCTCTATTGAGGGACCAAAGCTGGCGTTGCAATTGGTGTAGGATGTCTCTCAAAGTGATTATAGCCCTTCTTTTATAGGCTCCAAAGATCTCATGTGAAAAATATCTTCCCAAAAGCTGAATCACCAAAAATAGAGCTATCGTTCTTTTTTTTAAAGTGGATTGCTATTTTTAATGTGCTTTTGCTTTATTTTAAAGTTGCTTTTAGCTAACTTTAAAAATAACTTCTTGACCTGCTTTTTCACTTTTCTGACTACCTGATGAATGATCTGACAACATTTTTATGATCCTCATGCCGAGAGCTATCTAATGAGGTCAAAACCCTAAATTAGTACACAATTAGGATTAGGGTTTTCTCCCAAATCTGATCTCTGATGACTACATGTTATATACCATTGGAAAGCTCTCTTCAAGTTCTACAAGATAGGATCATAAAAATTTTACCCATTTTTTTTCCAAAAAATGACTAAGTACCAAAATTAGGGTTTTTGCCCTAAATGGATTTTGGACTGATGTGATATTGTTTTCCAAAAATCCCCCCTGCAATGTCATATTGGTACAAACTGAACTGGATATGTAACTTCATTCATATGCAAGCTGTCATAAACTTCAAACTTGTACTCCCGAATTGACCTTCAAACCTTTTCTTCAAAAGTCTTCTTCAAAACAGAATTCGACTTTCTTTAAACTTCAAAAAAATGAACTTGCTGAATATGAACCATAATAGCTGAGCAAATATGCAAACTAGATATCCAATAGTGTATACATCAAGCAATCAATGCTTGTCAACATATGTAGCATGAACTGACTCTGAATATGCTATCTCCTGTCTTCTCAAACCTGTAAGCATACACTAGGATCCACATATTTGCATTTACCTTACAAAAGGTTTCTCAACATACTTCTGCTGTGTCATGTAAATACACTAATAAAATTAGAAATTGAATCCATCATGGGACTTGTGATTGACAACTCACAAATTAGTGTATTATGAACACTAGCTGGTTCATTTCTGACTGTACTCAACTCAACTCAACTCAATCCATGAGTCTCATCAAAATTTCATATCTATGATGTCATCTTGTCATCATCTTTGTTCTATCTGTAAGTCCTTCATACCTCTTTCCTTCAGAATCTGGTATAAACATAAATGTGTGCACCTCTGAAACATACCTCTATGAAATATCAAGTTTCTCTTCAATAGAACTCTGGAACTTTCTCCTAAACAGGAACACCCTAACAGGAACTTTCTCCTGAACAGGAACACCCTAACAGGAACTTTCTCCAAACATTCTCCTTCTTCCTTCTTTTTTTAAAGTTGGAACATAAAGAGAAACTAAAAAAGGAAATATAGGAATACCTGTAGGTATGACTTTGCATTCTTTCACATATGGCTGAAAATAAGTCTTCATGTTTCATCACCCCCTAGATGATTTAACACTAGTATCCATAATTCTTCAAATTATATCAGACTTTATGAAATCTGGAATGTCTTCCTTCTTCAATAAATATGATCTTCAATAATCAATACCTGTATCTGAAACAAAATTTTAGGATCCATAATCTTCTGTAACATAACAAGTATCTT
This sequence comes from Ceratopteris richardii, assembly GCA_020310875.1. Classification (NCBI taxonomy): domain Eukaryota; kingdom Viridiplantae; phylum Streptophyta; class Polypodiopsida; order Polypodiales; family Pteridaceae; genus Ceratopteris; species Ceratopteris richardii. Next base: position 192,002,224 of record CM035406.1, read on the forward strand.
CTTCTTTTTCTCTGCAACACAAATCTGATAGACTCTGAATCTTTGACTTACTTCTTCCAATGCTAAGAACTTTTCAAACAAAGGATAGACTACTGACTTATAGATACTCAAGATCTTCAACATCTATCTAGATCTTACAAGATCACTCCAACAAAATACCTATGTAGAATCTGCTCTCATCAAACCTTCATGGTTGAATGTTTGATTTGTTACCTGAATGTCTCTAAGTGTCCATGCTTCTCACATAAAGTTGTAAAACTTTTCTTTAACCAAATCCTTCCCAAGAATCTGCAACTCCTACTAGAACATAAGTGGACAAACTCTCACCTTGAGAATTCTAAAATTTCCAAGTTGATACTTCATATCTTCATATTCTACCTGGGTGAAATGTGATAGTATCTACCTGACTTTCTTTTGCTAACTCCACTTCTCAATCAAGTGATAGGATTTAATGGAACACCTTTTTGAATACAAGCATGTATCCAAAAATCTAGACAATCATAGAAAGTAAATTCTTCAACTGATTGGTACAACACAAAAATTTGAATTTTCCTGAATTTTCTAATTTTTTTGGATTTTTTGAATTTTCTCAAAATATTGAAATTTTTGGAATTTTTTGAAAATATTGAGTTTTCTAAAAATACTGAAATTTCATAATTTTCTTGCAAATTCTAAAATTTTGAATTTTTTGAAAACACTGAAATTTTGAGAATACTGATTTTTCTGAATTTTTATCCTGAAAAACTCTGAATTTTCTGAATATACAGAATATGAGGTACCTTTTCCAAACAAAAACCTCACTCCAAGTCTCCAACATATGCTACAAATACTCTTTTACCTCAAGAGTTAGGTTAAGAAAAAAAATACTTCTCTGCAACTTGTCATATACCAAGTAGCTCTTGACACTCCAAGAATTCTTTGAGGGAACATATAGCTGCCTACTCATAATATTCAACTTATAGATAACTCATACACATATGAGGCAAAACATATATCTGCTGCTTTTCTTTCTCTCAATGCAATTCTTTGTCAAAACCTACTAAAACATGACCAAGTGTAATGCAAAACAAGAAACTGCTTCTTCTTTAGCCTATCTTCTTCATACAAGATGTTCTCGTAGACTTGTCTTTGGATGTAGAGGATAAAGTAGGAAAGTATATGGAAAATATAAGAGAAAAGGAAGTCTTACTTTCCCTTTGGAAATGTTGTATTTCTTCTTCTGCATCTTTCTTCAAGGTGATGATGTCAACATATTCAAACTTCTCTTCCATACCTTTCGTCTCTTCATCTTGAAGTAGCAAGTACTCCTAACTTCTTCAAATGAACTTTTCTCTTCCTCTAGTGCTAAGAGTAAGAGACAAAACAGATATCGTATATAAATGGAAGTGAACATAGAATCGTGTTTTACCATCTCCTCATATCTCTGAATCAAAACTCTACTGCAAATGTAACTGATATGACTGAATTCACCAACCTTTTGGCTAAATGCTGAATTACCTGTCTAGTTACCTCTCTAGGTACACAATGTGATAAAAAAAACTTCCAACCAACTTACTACACAAGATTGGTTGAAAACAAAACTCATCTCATCTCCAAATTTGTCTTCTTTAGATGAGCTTTCTTGCCATGAAAGAGATTTATCAAAACTGTCAAGAACAACCTCTAGATACCTGTTTTGATGTAGCTAATGCTTTTACTTTCAAAGAATGAAAGTGTATAAAAGTACTTCTTCAATCCTTCAAACCTCCTCATAACTGCTCTTCTAAGATATGACCTGCAAATAATAATCTGATAGTAGAAACTAATACCTTTGATTTGATGTTGATCTCGTTTCTTCATCTTCTCCAAACGATTGTTTTTCCTTGAATTTGAAGTAGCCTTTTCTTCATCAATTCTTTGGTCTTCACGCAATACTTCTGTAAAGTATTTTCATACTTCCAAAAGTATTTGGCTGCGAACAGATCATCAACTTCATACTCCACGCTGATGAATAAACATGTGTCAATTCTCAAATCTCTACTCATCTAGATTAAGTGTGTATGTCAAATGTCAAATGTTAGAAGATGCTCTTAAATCATATGTTGTAAACCTGGAACTCTGGGAACCTAGGAATATGAGAGCCTGATTGCTCTGATACCAAATGTTGGAAATTTAGTAGGCCTATAACTAATACCACAGGTCCATAGTTCCATAGGTTTCCAGGATCTACAACACAGATTCCAGCAATCGTCCAATATTGACAAAACATGAACATACCACACTTAATCATACAAATGATGAGACAAAGATAGAGAAAGATTAGACAACATGTGTAAAATGTTACGTAAGCCACTGCTTACTCATACTATCATATATACAAATGTCAATTTACAATGTGGGAGCCAAAATCTCAACCACTCTATGTGAACAGAAATAGATGGAAGAGTGTGTGTCCAAAATTTACAAGAATATTCAGATGTTGGGACAAAAATCTGAATATGTATGAGATGTGTGACCTGATAGGTTGTAGAAGAGTGAATATGAGTGACAGAAAGAGGAAAGTTTAGTTTGAAATTGATATTCAGCAAACCTTAATCTTATTTTAGGCAATGGAAGACCCTAAATCAGATGTGTGTGTGAAAGATCACATATTTACAAAATTAGCATAGAATGCTAACATGTTGCTGAGAGAAATCCTCATACTCATGTCAACACACCTTCTCTAACACCTCATCCAAATACATGTAGCATGCATGTACTGATTCTCCTTTATGGATGCCACTGCCTCCATGTATGCCAAATATGACTCCTCCAGATATGGATGCCACTGCCTTCATAAGCTCCAAGTAGTACTTGTGTGCATAAAGAGAATATGTACCTGAATTGTAAACATATGATGAAATCTTATGTTAAGCTCCATCCAACGTCTTTGAAGTACTCCATAATCTTCATAAAGAAGGCAATCTTCAAATACATCATGTAGATGGATGATCCACACCACCAAGTTGCTGATAGGTAAGTCTTCTCCATAAGCAAGAGTGTGAGCACACTCTTCTCCAAGAAGTACTCCATAGATGCTCCTCAACATGCTCCTAGAGTGCACCATGGCTGCCCCATGTGTGCTAGAGCACCACCTCTACTGAGGGACCAAAAGCTGGCGTTGCAATTAGTGTAGAATGTCTCTCAAAGTGACTATAGCCCTTCTTTTATAGGCTCCAAAGATATCATGCGAAAAATCTCTTCCCGAAAGCTGAATTGCCAAAAATAAAGCTGTTGAAGCTCAAGATCAAGGACAAAGCATGAAAGTTCATCAAGGAAGTGGGCACACAAGAAGAAGGAGCAAGTAGGGAGCTCCAAGAAGCACCTATCAAATTTTCAGAAGAAATCCCTATAAAACTAGTGATTTTTATCACTAAAAACCATTGTAAATACCATTTTCCATTTTTCTAACTCCATTTTGTTCAAGCCGAGGAGTCCTCGAGCTTGAGGAGTATTAGAACTATCATCATACCAATTTTCATCATTTTTAGATCCGTTTGAGCCCCCAAATAAGCCCTGGAACCTATTTTTTAACTAGGCCGAACACTAGGTCTGGACAGGGCCAAAACCACTCAAAAACCTATAAAAAGGCCTAGAGAGCTCATTTTTGGGGGTTAGCTTGTTGTAGTTTTCAACTTTGTAAGAGAGCTCTTGTGTAATCGAAGATCTTCCATTGTTCCGCTCTTGCTCTTACTTTGTGCGCGTGTGTGTGCATGTGTGTGCATGCTTGTGTGCTTTCACTCACGCACTTGTGCCATCACTTGCTCACGGTCTTCATACCGGTCCTCATGTCTCCACGGATTGACATTTATGAGGTGTATCTCCTCACGTTGGTACTCACCATAGTGTTAGAGTGACACCAAATTTGGCGCCGTTGCCGGGGAGAGAGCTTGGAGGACGAGCGTGTGACGGTAAGATGTAGAGTAGCGACGTTGGAAGGTAAAAAATCACCATTTTTAGTTCAGTTTCTGAGTTTTTCTCCTTCTTCATCTTCATCATCATCACCATCTTCTCCCACCTTCATCTTCTCTAATTTTTTTCATTTTCGAGTGTACATTCACTTCGTATTTCACTTGCGGCTTTGAGGAACATGGGCAAAGGGTGCACAGAGCAGAAGTGCTGAAGAAACACGCGTGAAAACCTCTCAAAACTTCAAAAATCTGATTCGGTATCGTGGAGTGACCAGAACAGCGTCTGGTATCGCGTAGGTGGTATTGCCGGTTTGGAGCTAGATTTTGTATCTACAGGCTGATAGAAGCGACAAGGAGGACACAAGGTACACAAATCTGCAAAAAATTTTGAATTTGGGTGTGAAAATCTCCAAGTATCGTGTCCGGTTGAGTTTTGGTATCGCGATACCAGAACTCCCGTGTATCGCGATACTTGTTGAGGTATCGTACCGTGCATGCCCACTTGAGGTATCGCGATACCATTCTGGTATCGTATCGTCAAGTGCTGGTATCGCGATCGTGGTCGCCCCGGTGGTATCATATCGTGGTCCACCTGGTATCGTATCGTGCCATTCTTGGTATCATATTGCGGTGCAGTATCGTATCGTGGCCAAGTTGGTATCGGATCGCCTCCAATTTTAGTATCGTATCGTTGACTGAGTGGTATCGTATCGCTTGCAAATTGGTATCGTATTGTGGGCCAACCAAGTATCGTATTGCGTAAATTTTTGGTATCGTATCGTCCAATCCCGTGGTATCGTATCACTCAAGAACTCAGTATCATATCGTGTCATTACAGGTATCGTATCGCGAGGTTAAGTGGTATTGTATCGTGCAAATTAGAGATATCGTATCGTGACCACTTTCAATATCGTATCGTTTAAGAGAGCAGTATCGTATCGTGGAAGTTGGTATCGCCTTGGTGGTATCGTATCGTCCAAGCTGGTATCCTCTGAAGTGGTATCATCTAAAACTAAGGTATCGTCTCATGAAAATTTGGTATCATGTCGCCTGTCCTGAGTTCCCAGAGAGATCCTGTTTCCCTGTTTTAACCCCCAGAACCCTGAACTGGCATAACTTTCTCATACGAAATCCGTTTGAAGTGATTTTGAGTTTGTTGGAAAGCTCATGGGGAGTACAACAAAAACATCGACTGGTTACGGTGAAATTAATACCAGGATTATTAGATAGGGTATTTTTAAGTTGACCCTCAGGTGAACTGAGTAACCAAGGAGTTCCAAAGAATTCTGAGCAATACAAGGGAAAATTGTGGTCTTGTAGACAAAGCTTATGAACCTAAGATCTAGCAGACACTTAGGCAAGGATAGGCAAAGCATTAGATCATCTGAGGCTAGTGTCAATCATACAGCTAAGTCTTGGGCACAACAACTTAGTGGTCATCCCTACACACTAAGTTCCGACACGAGTGATTCAAAAATGTCTTTTAGCATGGAAAGACCTGCATGTACCTCAGGTACTACCTATTTATAGACACCAGAAGGTCCCTATAAGACCCAATTGGAGTATATCAGGACCAACCAATTAGGTGCTCGCATCTATGAGGATGGTCTAAGACGATCAGTGGTTCAACTCAAAAATCCTGACCAACCCTTTGGACTTGAACACCCAGTGGTCAAGTTCGAAGAGGGTGCTTACATTGATAAGGAAGGAACCATGTATGTGGTTACCAACTTACCAGATAGGACAGATGAGTTTGGAAACATCATTCTTGAGAACGAGATAGGAGACCTAGAGCAAGGAGACCTAGGACGAGAACCCAAGACCCCTAGAGGTAAGTCAGTTTTGACCAGAGTGATCACTCCAGAATGGATTTCCCAAGACAACAAAAGCATAAAGCTATTCTTGAATAGAGAAATGGAGGAAGCCTTTTGGAGATTCAAAACAGATCAACCAAGCCCAATAGTCACCATCTATGAGTTCAAGGATCCAGAGGTACCAGGCAAAGTTGTCTATTTAGATCACACCTCAGAGAAATTGTTCTTGGTAACAGAGCAGGATAGGCATGCATACACTTGGCAAGGTGAATCAATTTTCCCTCCACTAAAATCTAGTGTTTCCCATGGCCTCCAAGGAGTAGGATCATCCAAGGCTCATGAAACCCAGAGAGAAAGAACTAGAGAGAGACCGGACGTAAGCTTTGCAAACACTGTGGGCAGAGACAGATCAGGATATGGAACGGAAAGGCTTGAAAGGGAGAGACATAGAGTTCATAGGCATCAAAGAGATGATCATGATTTCCCATTGCCTAGACCACGAGAGCACTCAAGAACCCTTAGACCCTCTCAAGTGGTTAAGACAATGAAGAACTACTTTGATGGATTTGGAGATCCTTATGATCATGTGGCCGAGTTCAAACAAGTGCTAAGAGCTGAACAGGTTGAAGACTTATTCACCCAGTTTGAGGCATTTGGTTTGACTCTTAAGGGTACTGCCTTAGCTTGGTTTCAACCTCTAAACAGTCGCAACTATAGAGAGATAGGTCAGCTTCTAGAAGAATTCATTGTAGAATTTTCCAAGAGTGGTATCAGACATAACACATCATCCTTGATCCACAGCTTCAAGCAAACACCCCAAGAAACAGTGCGACTTGCAGGAAGAAGATTTAGACAGTACTTGGAAAGATGTCGTGTGCCAGAATTACCCACAACAGCCAAACAAGTGGCCTTGTTTCTAGATGGCCTATTGAGCACAAAATTAAGGTCATATGTATACTTGAAAGAGCCTAGATCCATAGAAGAGTGTGTACGGATATGCATTGACATAGAAGACAACTTGGGTGAGGAGTTAGGACTATCCAAACTCTATAAGGACTCTGATAGTTCTACAAGTCATACCTCTAGAACCTCCACTGAGATAGATGAGATAGCTGAGCAAGTGGCCAAAAAGCTAGGAGTTCAAAATAGACAAATGCCAGGGGTCACTTCATTGAAGCGATGTTATACATGCGGAGGAGATCACATGTCTAATGTTTGCCCATTGACTACTCAACCCCAAGGGAACCCTAATGCTCTGTATTGCACCATTGAGAGAAAACACACAAATCATACGGCTCAAGACTGTCCATACAATAGGCAGGCTGTCAGACAAAATTATCAGCAACCTTACCAGCAGGGTAGGTATCAAAATCACTACCAACAGCCATATTATAGGCCACAACAATATCAACCTCAATACCAGCAGCAATATCAGGCACCATATAGGCCACAGCCAGTCCTAGGAAACCAACCACCAGCTCCTGCCAATGTGATCCCAGTTAAGTATACGATGGCGGAGGAGAACCCTAATAGAGCATTGGTGCCACTAACCCCATTGGTCTCAGAAAATGACTCTCATGCTCATAATTCAGACTATTCCCATGAAGGTAGTCCACATGCTTATTACATAGAGTCACCGGAGCAAAGTGAGATTTCTCCATATCAATACGAGGCACCACTTATGGAGCAAAGTTGGGAACCATAATACTCCAATGTCATGTATACGAATCCAAATCCTAGGCCCCAATTGAGACAAGTAAGACCACAAGCCCCTAGAGGACCATGCTTTAGATGTCAAGGCGACCATTTCATTCGTGAATGTCCCCACCAACCAACTCTGGGACTAGGACAAAACATCACAATACAAGGCTTTTGTCCTGAGTGCGGCAAGGAACATCTTCCTAGCGAGTGTCCCAGGAATCCCTCTAGTGCACCTAAGGTCACACCCATCAATGTGGTAGGCTTAGTGGCCGAGTCAAGTTCAAGTAGTAGTAATGTAGTAGCATTAAAACAGGATAAACTAGCAGAACAATCAGAGTCGAGTGAATCAGGAGAGCCTAGTAAGAGGAAACCAAGAACATGGAAGGATTCCAGAGAGAAGGCTAATCGCAAGTGGAACAAAAAGCTATCCGAGCTAGAAGAAAGCCTAAGGGATACCAAAACAAAAATAGAAGACATTGCATCTCAAAGCCCCTCACATGCTGAAGCTCCATCCGCTCCGCTTCATCCCACCCCACCACCCACTATAAATAACCCACAACCAGGGTCTGTTCTTGCAGATGCAACCCCAGAAGGCTTAGACATGATGCTCAAGGCCTATCAGGCTCGCCTTCAAGAAGGGCCAACAGTTGCAAACCTGGACAAGAGTTACCCTAGAGCAGACTTAGAGATTGAACGAACAAAAATGTGCATGAAAATGGTAGAAGTAGCTCAAGCTATGCTTAAGACTAGTCAAAAGTTCAATCAGACGAACTCTGTCAAATTGGATTTGCATTTCCAGGGTATACTAGAAAGATTAGAGCAGTTGGTAAACAAGCCGCAGGTTTCTTTACCTCCACAGGCTCAACCAATTATTGAAAGAGAAAGCTTACCACCAAGAAAAGCTTATGTTCCTGATTTCGTGGATGAGGGAACACCTCTTTCAATGCAACAGTACTCTCAAGAGTTCTTGCGGGAAATACAAGAAGAGAAATGGGCCAAGGACAAGGCTAATCCCCCTCCTATTCCTGAGATTGATGACCTTCACGATCAATTTCCCCAAGACATTCCGTCTATCTATGGAGACCAAACAGAGCAACAAGAAGATGAAAGATTGGATTTTGAATCTAATTCCTTACAAGAGTTGCCACAATTCACAGGCCCATGGGAATCTGAATATCTTCAGATCAGAGCTCGCATAATACTGGTAAGAAACGAAGACTCAGTGGTTCCAAGAAACACTGACGTCGTGAAGAACACTAAGGTTCAGTGCCATCTCACGGTAGAAGAGCTGCTCAAAGCAAAACCTGAGCTATGGAATCATGTGAAGGATCAAGTTCCAGAACTTGAGTCCATTCTAGAGATACCCCTAGACAAGATAGGGGACATGAGTGAAGGTGAAGAAGGTAATACTTATCTTCTGATCACCTATCAAGGTTACACAACCAAAGCAATCGTAGATTCAGGTGCTGGTGTTGCTATTGCGACTACTTCTTTGTGGAAGCGATGGGGAAAACCTACATTAAGACCAACTAGAATGAAGCTTCAAATGGCAGATGGTCATTTTGAAAGACCTCTAGGATTGCTCGAAGGGATAACTCTAACCACTTGTGGTGTAGAGTTTGAACACACATTTGCTATATGTGACTTTGAGAAAAATAATGTCTATGAGATGATCCTAGGAAGACCCTTCCTACGACAATTGCAAATAGTACAGGATTGGGGAACCAACTCCTTGTACTTAAAGCACTTAGGGGTCACTACCAAGGTCAATTTGAAGGATTACACCTTCAGAGATGTACCACCCCTACAGTGGAATCCTATCCACAAAGCGAAAGAAGATTCTATCTCCGTGCATTCTGAAAGTTCACCAGATCCATCCTGGCTGCATGAAGATACTCACTTGTGGATGTGCAAGATCGCAGAGGAAGAGGAAAAGCGCATAAAATCAAGAGAAGAAGGAACTTCCCCAGGAGATAGACCAATCAAAGACCCAGCCTATACACCGATGATATTTCCAGATGAGGAATTTGAGCCTCATGGTTGGGAAGAAATCTTTGTGAAGAGATGGATAGGTATGTGCTTGAAGATGAAGAGGTGTTGCAAAATCCTTGATCTACACCAGCCAAATGAACTCCATGAGTATATGGTGGGCCCTTTTAGCTTGCCAATGGATGTATTAGACACCCTATGTACCTTGGAAGATCACTCTCAAAAAAATAGATCAAAACAGATAAGTTGGAGTTAGCTCAGAGGTGAAAACTTGCTATTCTTGGTTCATACACCTGTCCAGTGTTTTACATAATTCTCTGAGCACAGCAGCAATTAGCTTAATTACTCTTGGGGAAGTCTAGGTAGCTTAAAGAGCTAACTTTAAAGAGTAATCTCATCAAAAATAATAAACCACACACTGAGAATGAGTTTTAACAAGTGATGACATCATCCTGATTTTCATGGGCTGCTACAGTTTGAGACCAGTGAGCAGAAAAATCACCATAACGCAAAATGTAGGAATCCAATGATTATGAAAATCTGTATGGTCATACTAGACAGTAAGATGAATCCAATAAGCTTTAAATCACTGAATTTGGATAAGTAACCACTGAGAAACACCTCTGACAAGATGAGTGAAAAAGTCGGGTAAATGACAGAGAAGTGAAGATGTACAGACCTTGTTGACTTCAAATGAACATAACTTAAGATTGCAACATCCAAATGACATGAAAATTTGTGAGCATATAGTAGACTTATAGAGCTAACTTTACCAAGTTAAATCACTGAAAATGATGCACCAAGCTTAGAGAAAACATCTCTGCAAGCTGACTGAGAAAACTGAGAGATATGGCAGTGAGTAGTACACTTCACAAGAACATGGAAATATGAACCCAAATGATAATGAAAATAAAAGTATAAAATACAATGGACTTACTGATACATATGTGTGCCTTGTAATCACACCTTGATATGGCATAAAGCTCAGCTCTTGGAGGTCTTCACATAGGTCTCTCTAACCACGACTAAAACTGCCATCTATTTATAGTTGAGTTTGGGAGGCTAACTTCCCTCAATCACTCTCCAATCAATCAATGATTGATTTGATTCTCTACCTACCACAAATCACGAATTCGTGGCTCCTCTTTCCATTCTTGATCAAGTGGACTCAACCACTTAAGATTCTCTTACTTTTACATTAAGTAAACTCTTCAAAAGTTACAAGAGGTAGTTCACAAGTGAACTTTACATAGTCTTCTTTTTAAAGCTTCTTCTAAGACTTTGTGGGACTCAAGCCAATACTTAGGCTTGTCATAGACTTGCTCCAACAGCTCCCCCTCAAGCCAAGTATGCTTGAGGTCTTCAATCTTCCAAGATTACCTACAAACCAATCATAGCCTTGAATTTGCAAAGCTTTGTACCATCCAATGCTTTGGTTAGAATATCTGCACATTGTTGATGAGTGGACACATATGATATTTGAATCTCTTTGCTTAGAACCTTTTCTCGTACATAGTGATAATGAACTTCAATATGTTTAGTCCTTGCATGAAAAATAGGATTAGCAGCCAAATGAATAGAACTCATATTGTCACCAAAAATAGTTGGAGTTCCAAACTCCAATCCAAGATCTTTGAACAATGTCTTCATCCACATAGCTTCTTGAGTAGCTATGGCAAGACCTCTGTATTCAGCTTCAGTAGAAGAGAGAGCAACTGTGGGTTGCTTCTTGGATGACCATGAAATAAGCTTTGAACCTGCAAAGGTAACATAACCTGAAGTGCTCCTTCTATCTTCCTTGGAGCCAGCCCAATCTGCATCAGAAAATAGCTTCAAACCTAAATCAGATACATAAGGATAATAAAGTCCTTCATTTATGGTTCCTTTGAGATACTTGAGAATCCTTTTGGCAGCATCCATATGTGATTTCCTTGGTGTGTGCATAAATTGGCTTAGCACACTCACACTGTAACATATATCTACTCTTGTCAATGTGGCATAATTGAGACTACCCACTAGACTTTGATATGATGTGATGTCCTCTATGAGTTCACCTTCATGTGAGCTCAATTTGTGATTGACCTCCATTGGAGTACCTGCAATCTTACAATCTTGCATCTTGAATTTTGCCAACATGTCCTTAATGTACTTTCTTTGAGTGAGAAACAAACCATGATCTTTGTAGACAACTTCCAAACCTAGGAAGTAGGTAAGTGAACCCAAATCACTTATCTTGAACTCTTCTCTCATATGATCTTTGATCTTCTTCATACCATCTGCATCATTTCCTGTCAATATAATATCATCTACATATACACATAGGTAGATGACCTCAGAATTACTCTTTTTAATAAAGAGTGAAGGATCTGCCTTGCTTGGTTGACATGAGAACTAAGAAAAAAGACAAGGCTTTCTGATCTTCACTTCACTTCCCATTTCCATTGCCTTCCTTCGATCTTCTCCTGCATTCAAACACTAAACACTTGATAAGAAATATCGAATCAAAATATTCATATGTACACATACAATTCATGAAAGGACTTTATGGTATGTATAGACGATTCAAAAACTGTTGCTCTTCTTACAAGCCATTCAAATTCCTGATTTGCAATTAGCTCCAAGTCTTCACCTGTATTCATAAACTCACAAAACACATCAGTAGCATCACACTCAAAACTCATTAGTAGGTATTTAAAGTTTTAATACAAGGCATCAAATATTTCTTGCATAGATAACTCAGCTTTTCATTTAAAGATTCTTGATGATTTCTTCATATTTTGAGTAATTTGATTGATAATATTTTCAAAAAGTTCTTGATTTTAATTCATTAAGACTTTTCTCATTGTTTGCATCCTCATTTGCATTACTTAGTTGTTTACTTCTCAATTTCACCTTGAGTATTAGTTTGATTGCTAGTTTCAAGGTTCACTTGTTCTTCCATCTTTTCAAGTTTCTCATCTTCAAATGTTCGATCATTCAGTAAGGATTTTTTATCAATTAAGATATTATGAAAGTCTTTTGTTTTTTCTGGTTTCTCATAAGTTGCTCTTTCATACTCTTGCTTATCATTTGGCTTAGTATCTTTCACCATCACTTCAACTTGTGAATTATTCATTTTTGTTTGGATATTTATCATATCTTTAATCGATTGATTTCTAATATCTTGATCAATAGATTTTATGTTATTATCTTGTTTAGCTCTCCAGTGTTTTCTAACTTGTTTGTTTGATCTTGACCAAGCTTGTTTTTGCTCAAAATATTTTACCATTCCACCTCTACCTAAGTTTAAATGCAAAGGTAGTTGGGTTTGGAAGTCACAAATCTTAAGGTCATGTGTAATGACTAAGTGTAATTTGCATGCATCATCATAAGAAAGCCAATCATCATACGCATGACCTAACTGATCACACCAAAAGCATCTTGTTGGACGTTTCATTCTCCTATGCATAGTTCTAGGGATGGATCTCCTATGCTCTAACATATCGTTGTTTTTATGCACTTTTGTAGATAAGGTTTGAGATTCATATTCATACTTGCATTTACATCTAGATAATTCATTTACTTGTTTGCTCAATTCATCAATTTGGTTTTTTAAATTTGAAACAACATCTTTTAAAATCCTACACATCACATGACTTGAATTGGAAAACTCACTAAGTCTATTAATTAATAGGAATACTTCTTCAAATTTAGCTTGATTTGATGACTTTAGATTATCCCCTAGTTCTTTGAATTGTAATTCAAAATCCAAAATCTTACTCTTAATTAAGTCTTCCATAGTAGAGTTCTTCTCATTTGTATTTAATTTAACTATCTTCTTCTTACCCATTGAAAATCAATCAAAATAAGTCTCAAAAGATAGATCAATACCTGAAAGATAGCTCAAAGAAGAGGCTCAATGTGAACGTGTGTGTAAACTTTATACAATTTGAGTTGCTTAAATTCTAATACATCAAAAACTATTGAATGAATGTGCAAACGTCTTTGCTTCAGATGTCGATGAGAGGGTGGCGAGAAGAGGATTACCACATGCCAATTTCCATGGAGGCGCTCAGATCATGTATGATCAGCCCTCAACACCCAGGAAAAGGCAAGGTTTTAGGATCAAGCTGCCGCTCACATGGAAGAAGAAGTCGCGACTATGTGCCAATTTTGTCAATGCATATGCAAACAAATAGAAACTATATGTACCTGAGTTGTAGTGTCATTTGTGTTCATGTCAGGTTCAAATGTGGGAGCGAATGGTGACAACTGGCAGATCAATTCAATCGCCTCCCTAACGGCGCACGTAGGATGACTATGCGGAACAAGTATAAATTTTCCTAAGGTCCGTAGGGTAAAGCGTTTCTATATCTTTCTACTGCGTCTAAATAGGATGGCAATATTAATTTTTCACTAACTACTTGATCTTTGATGGTTTTGGTTATGGTTAAATCTTCTTGAGAATTATCAACATTTCTAACTACAGATGGTGGAAAAAGATCTTCACTATCTTCTGTTCTAGGTGGAACAAAGGAAATTAATGGCAATGTTCTAGATAAACTACGATCATGCAAAGTTTCTTCTACTATCTTATCTTTAACTAACTCATTAATTTCTTCAACTGGACTAGGAAACAAAATTTCAATGGTAGATGGAGATAAAATGGTATCCTATACAATCTAAACAATAGATTTTAAATAGGTAATTCTTTCACAGTTCAAATCTTCAGTTCTTCAACAGGGCTGCAATTCATCTGAAAAATCACATGAGAAATATTAGTAAGCTTTTATAAAAGATTAAACACTCATTTAAATCTTAACATACTAAAAAACTTAGTTTAATATAGGATAATTAACTTTTCTAAAACACATATGTATATAAGTACATTCATTTATTTAAACATACACATTGCAATAAAATAATTCATTCATACATTACATCATATAATTCACATAGTTTAATATACTTATACATATTCATACATATTACATATTCTAGGTGGAACAAAGGAAATTAATGGCAATGTTCTAGATAAACTACAATCATGCAAAGTTTCTTCTACTATCTTATCTTTAACTAACTCATCAATTTCTTCAACTAGACTAGGAAACAAAATTTCAAAGGTAGATGGAGGTAGAAAGGAACTACTTGATGAAGCTTCTTTGGACATAAAATTCAAATAGATTAATGATAAATTTCCTATACAAAAGTTATAAGATAATGTTCATAAAATGGTATCCTATACAATCTAAACAATAGATTTTAGATAGGTAAATTCTTTCACACTTCAAATCTTCAGTTCTTCAACAGGGCTGCAATTCATCTGAAAAAGCACATGAGAAATATTAGTAAGCTTTTATAAAAGATTAAACACTCATTTAAATATTAACATACTAAAAAACTTATTTTAATATAAGATAATTAACTTTTCTAAAATACATATGTATATAAGTACATTCATTTATTTAAACATACACATTGCAATAAAATAATTCATTCATACATTACATCATATAATTCACATAGTTTAATATACTTATACATATTCATACATATTACATATGTTAACACGCATCACTATTATACATGCATGACATACATACACTTGCATACATAACTTGCACTTTCACACATATACATGTACATAAATGAACATGCATTTAACTAACATGCATAAACTTTCATGCACTAACATACATATGCATGAACATACATTCACAAACATACATGCACTGACATAAATGAACACTAACATACATGCATACATGCACACTAACATACATGCATGACATAAATGAACATGCATTCATGCATATACATACATAAATGAACATGCATACATACATGACATACACACATGCATAAATGACTTATACTAACACACATATGCATACCATACATATACATGCATACATACACGACATGCACACATACATGCATGAACATGCAAATAAAACTACACTAACATAGCTCACATGCATACATGCACATGCATAAATGTACATGCATACATACATGACATGCACTATCATACAAACATGATATGCAAAAAAAACTCCACATGCATAAATGAATATGCATACATACATGACATACACACATGCATAAATACTTACACTAACACACACATGCATGAATACTTACACTAACACACATGCATGAATACTTACACTAACACACACATGCATGAACACTTACACTAACACACACATGCATGAACATACATGCACATGCATAAACACACATGAACATGCATAAACACACATGCACATGCATAAATGAACATGCACATGAATACATGCACATGAATACATGCACATGCACTAGCAACCATGCATGAACATACATGCACTAACATGCAACAAGCAAACATGCATGACATGTATACATTCATGCTAACACTATCATACATGCATAACATAAATCAACATGCATGCATACATGAAACACACATAACATCTAATATGCATTACTTACCTTCTAACATACATTACTTTAACTAACATGCATTAACATTCCTAACTTCTAACATGCATACACTCTTAACATACATAAACATGGGTACAACATTTACTAAACATGCCTAACATGCACTAACCTAACATGGGTTCATGCACTAACAACTAACATGGGTACAAACATCACTAAATCTAATGCATTTTCTACTAAGTTACTAACAAGCTAAGGGTTGAAGAAGCTTGGACTAAGGGTAAGGAAAGGAAAGGAAAAGATAAATGAAGATAGAATAGGGTAAATATTTGGATAGGGTAATCCTTCTTTTTGCTAACCTGTGAACACACAAAAAACATTAGGATAAAAAATCATACATTTAATATGTAACCAATTTAATTAATTAAACATACACACATACATACATAAATACATATACTTATATTAAAACAAATACATATATTAACACATAGACATATATCAAGACATATATATATTTTCACATAAAAAACATACATTCACACACATACATAAATAATTACATATATATTCACACACATATATAAATAAATACATATATATATATATATATATATATATATATATATATATATATATATATATATATATATATATATATATATATATATATATATATATATATATATATATATATATATATATAAACTTAAACATTTATAAATAATATTTATTTCATATATATTTGAATATATAATTAATAAATAATATTTATATTAACTACTAAAATAAAACATATAACATCTCATTATAAACATAAAAAAGAAATAAAAAAAAGAAACAAAACTCCCTCTCTCTCTCTCTCTCTCTCTCCTTCCTGTCGGACGGCCCCGTCGGTTGTTGATGGAAGAAGAGGGAAGAAGATTTTAATAATAATAAAAAAAAGAATAATAAAAAAACAAAAGAAACAAAAAACAAATAAAAAAACAAACAAATCTCTCTCTCTCTCTCTCTCTCTCTCTCTCTCTCTCTTTGTGCTGAACGCGTAGCTCTGCTGCGCCGCTGGCAAAGAAAGAGAGGGAGAGGGAGAAAGAGAAAGGAGAATTAAATGAAGGAATAAAAAAACAATAAAGAAAGGAGAGGGAAAAAAAAACAAAAAGGAAAAAGGACAAAAATGGAAGAGAAAAGGAGAGAGAAATAAATGGATAGAGAAGAAGAAAAGAAGAAAAAAAACAACGCCTCTCCAAATCTCTACGTCGACCATTTTCTAAGGTAAAAAAAATTTCTTTCATTTAATTGAAGGACAAAAGCAAGAGAGATGGCCTTCTCTCTCCTCCTGTTAGGGGACTGTCATGGAAATGTGTGCATAAATGACTATCGTCTAGAGAAAAGGAAAATAGAGTACCTGAAAAATCTCATGAGCTTGTGAGTACGTACTCCCTCTTTGTATAGATGAGAGTAGCCCACCATAGCCCACATTTTTCCTTAGATAACTATCCATGCAGCCTACATTAACTTCTCTTTAACTCAACAACACTCCAACAAGAAATTAGGCGTGGAAATTTCCTCTATTAGTTTCTACCAAAAAAAACCATTCAATTAAATATTTACTAAACCAAAGACTTTAGATTTAAATACAACCTTTCACTTCTTTTTTATTTAATTAATTACTTTAGAATAAATACAAACCTTTAGAATAAAATTAAAACCCATCAATAAATTTAATTGCGACCATAACCTTAGTGAAAATTGATAATTAACATATTTTTATTTGAAATATTTTGCTAAGGTTCCATTGATTATATTTGCCCTATTTATTAACTCATTTATAGACTAAAACCTACTTAATTAATCTCTTAACCATAGGTTTACCTTTCAACTAACTTCAAACCATGTTAATTAACCCCCACTAACCCTTAAACTAATCTTCTAACCTTCCATAATCCTCTAGATTTAATAATTAACCCTTAATTAACCTTGAAATTAAGCTAGCACCCTATAAAACATGATCAAAACCTTCATTTAACCCTAATATACCCTTACATTTACTTTCAAAACATAGACAAACCCTTAACTAACCCTTGATTTTTCATCTATACCCTTAATTATATTATGAAACACCTAGATAAATACTTCCCATCTTGATATTAATCTTCAAACTTCTTGTCTTGCAAAATTAAAATCAAACATTAATCAAAATTATCATAATTTAACCAAACTTATATCAATCAATTAATCTTTTAGTTTTTGTAATATTTTAAAAGTAATAAATTCTTTTCGACAGTGTGCTAATGATGTAGTTCTGATCATTGTGCTTTATGTTGATGACATGCTGCTCACTAGTCCTCATGAGAGGCATATTGCTGATTTTCAAGGTGATTTATATGCCTCATTTGAGATGTCTGATTTGCGGCATTTGTATCACTATTTGGGCATTCAGTTTATGCACGTTGATGGTGGAATGGCTTTGTGTCAAACAAAATATATTGACACATTATTGCAGCTTTTGACCTAAAAGACTATAAACCTATTGTCTCTTATGGAAATATTTATGACAGAGTCTTCATGATGCTAGAGATGCATTTGATGTTGTTCTCTATCAGCAAGCTGTTGGATGCTTGATTTACTTATGCATTACTCCGCCAAATATTCAGTTTGTTGTCTCACAGATGAGCAGGTTTATGCATTGCCCAAGAGTCAAGCATTGGCAGGCGGTTAAGCGCATCTTTTGCTACTTGAGTGATACCCGGCTACTTGGTTTGTTTTATCCCAAGGGGGATCACTACCGCCAGATTTGCGTGCTTTTTCTAACTCTGATTGGGCTGGTTGCTATGACACTCGTGTGTCCACTAGTGGTTTTTGCTTCATGATTGGTAGCTCATGCATATCTTGGCTGAGCAAGAAGCAGCCTATTGTGGCCACTTCCAGTTATGAGGTTGAGTATAGGGAAGCTTTCACAGTGACTGTTGAGTGTGTGTGGCTCAGACGCCTTATGGTTGATTTGGGTGTTGGTCAGTCTTTTGTCACCACCATCTTCACTGACAGTCAGAGCGCTTTGGCAGTTGTGAGGAACCCTGTGTTCCATGCTTTCACTAAGCACATTGAGGTGCATTATCATTATGTCAGGGAGAGGTTCTTTGCTAGGGAGATGAGCTTGGCATATGTGTCCACGTAGGAGAACATTGCAGACCTTTTCACAAAGGTTGTGCCTAGGGAGAAGTTTGAAGCTTTCCGCAAAGCTTTGGGCTTACTTCCTTTCTTGGATTGATTCCACATAGCTTGGCACTTCCTTATATTTCCCTAATGGGCTACTTATCTTTGTACATTCTCTAGTAATACATTCAGTATTGTGTGTTGTGCCCCAAGCTTCTTCTTCTTCCTTGTGTTGTTTGTGTGCTTCTACAGATGTCTAACTCCAACATATTTGAAGATTATCAAAACGGAAGTAAGAGCTGATTAATACTCCTAAGTACAAAGTACCTCTACAGATGATTGAATCATGTATGTGGTACATGGGGAAAAAACTCTAGCCAGCACTAGAGTAAAAAGTGCCCATGTATAGGGAAAAGGTTCATATCAAGGGTACTCAAGGAATACATAAGTGTAACAAGCCCCTTGAGCAAATGATGTGAACACATACAGGGAGTGACAGATCAGCCCCCACTAGGCAATAAGTCTAAAGCTTTGTGAAAAGCTTCAAACTTTTCTCGTGGAAGAGCTTTGGTGGATATGTCTGCCACATTAACTTGTGTGGGCACATATACTAAATCAATATCTCTTGCATGAAGGTGATCTCTCACATAGTGATAATGCACCTCAATATGTTTGTTCTGTGCATGAAACGATGGATTTTGTGCAATAGCTAATGCACCTTGACTATGAGTGAGAATATGTGTAGCAACATCAATCTCGATGCAAAGATCAATCAATAGGCATCCCAACCATATATATTCCACTGTCATTGTGAAAACTACCCTCCACTCAACTTCACAACTTGATGTCGCCACTATAGGCTGCTTCTTACTCAACCAAGATATGCATGAGTCTCCAAGGAAAAAGCAATTACCACTAGTGGGCATGTGAGTATCATAACAACCAGCCCAATCACTATCTGTAAAAGCATGCAAGCATAGTTGAATATCTCTGCCATAAAAAAGACCTAAAATCAAAGTGCCTTTGAGAGATCTAAACACACATTCCACATCTTGCTTATGCTTAGTGCCAAGGCTATGCATGAATCAACTCAATTGGGAAAATGCATACTGTACATCTGGCCTTCTATTGCATGCATATATAAGACATCCCACACCTTGCTAATAAAGAAAAGTGTCAAATGCATCACTAGAATACTCAACTGAGAACCTAAATCATGTCTCAACTTGTGTAGAAATTGGTTTGCAATCCTAAAAGCCAAAATGCTAAAATAGTTCTTCAAAATACTTTGCTTGATGCATAATAATTTTGCCCTCAATGGATACAAAATGGATGCCAAGATAGTAGCGCAAAAGACCAAGATAAGTGACATCAAATGTAAGTTGCAAATCAACCATAAGGATGTCAAGTTTTGCATCACATGAGTTAGTCAAGAGTATGCCATCAACATAAAGAACAAGCATAGTAAAATCAGCCCCATCTTTATGTACATCCGATGTGCTTTCAATTGGACTACATGGGAAGCAAAGAGAAATCAAGCGCTTAGGATTTTCTCATAACATGCACGTGAAGCTTGCTCGAGACCATACAAGGCTTTATGCAAGCAAAAAACCATATGCTCTTGCCCTTTCATGGCAAATCCAGGAAGTTGCTTCAAATAAACCTCTTCTTGCAAATAACCATTCAAGAAAGTTGTTTTTATGTCCAACTGATGTACTTTCCAATCTTCTTGGGCATCCAATGTAGCCATCGTATGAATAATAGTCATGCATGAAGTAGGTGCAAAAGTTTTCTCATAGTCAGTGCCATATTATTGCACATATCCTTTAGCAACCAATCTAGCTTTGTAGTGATCAATGCTACCATTGTACTTTCTCTTAATCTTGAAAACCCACTTTGTAGGAATCGTCAACATGTATATAATGCATGGGCAAAGTTTCATGCTCATTTTCAACCATATTGTGATGCAAATGTTTAGCCATATGTGGCTAGAAATTTCCAACAGTTCCCACCATTTTTGGCTAAAAACTTTCAGCCATGTTTTGTTGAAAATTATCTACAATTATAGCTCTATTTTGCTGGAAATTTTCAGTTCCTCGAGCCTCAGTTGGATGATCTACATGGCCATAGTCAAGCGCACCACTTTGGAACAAAGGCATGAGTGTATTGAACACATCTTGTGAGCTAATTGTTGGCTGGTTTTTGCATTCAAGTAGAGGGAAAATTGAATTTTTAGAAAATGTCGCGTCTCGACTCACAATAATTTTTTTCAATGAATGGGAAATGATATCCCTTACTTTTAGCACTATAACCAACAAATACACATTTTTGCCTTGTCATCAAGTTTGTGATGTTGCTATGATGGCATAAGAGCATATGCCAAACAATGAAACACATGCATTTGACTAATCATAGGCTGATTTCCATTCCAAGCCTCATAAGGAGTGATGATTCTCAATGCTGTTGTAGTGCATCGATTCAACACATAGTTTGCACATGCCCGCTTCCATCCAAACTTGTGAGGAAGGTGATTTCCTTTAACCATACATTGTGCCATTTCAAGGAGTGTTCTATTTTTATGCTTGGCAACACCATTTTGCTGAGGTGTATATGGCCTCATACATTTGTGTGAAATTCCTCTTTCATGAAGAAAAGCATTAAACTCAGTTGACAGGTATAAGGCTAGGCTTGTTGCAAAAGGTTATGCATAGGAAAGAGGCATTAATTTTGATGAGACCTTTGCACCTACATGCCGTATGACTATTGTTCGGAGCATTTGTGCACTTGCAGCCCATCATGGTTGGAATGTACATCAGTTGGACATTAAAACAGCATTTCTAAATGGTGACTTGCATGAAGAACTGTATGTTTTTCAGCCGCTTGGCTTTGTGCAGAAAGGCATGAAAACTAGGTTTGTAGGTTAAAGAAGGCATTATATGGTTTAAAGCAAGCACCACGTGCTTGGTATGAGAAGATACATGCCTATCTGATTGCACATGGTTTTGAGAACAGTCCAACTGAAAGCACCTTATATGTTAAACGTGCTAATGATGTGCTTCTGATCATTGTTGTCGATGTTGATGACATGCTGCTCACTGGTCCTATTGAGACACATATTGCTGATTTTAAGGCTGATTTGCATGCGTCATTTGAGATGTCTGATTTGGGGCATTTGCATCACTATTTGGGCATTCAGTTTATGCACGTTGATGGTGGAATGGCTTTCTGTCAAACGAAATATATTGACACATTATTGTAGCGTTTTGGCCTTGAAGACTGTAAGCCTATTGCCACTCCTATGGAGACAGGTTTACGATTGAGTCTTCATGATGCTGGAGATGCATTTGATGCTGTTCTCTATCAGCAGGCTGTTGGATGCTTGATTTACTTATGCATTACTCGGCCAGATATTCAGTTTGCTGTCTCACACATGAGCAGGTTTATGCATTGCCCAGGAGTCACGCATTGGAAAGCGGTTAAGCGCATCTTTCGCTACTTGAGTGGTACTCGGCTACTTGGGTTGTTTTATCCCAAGGGGGGATCACTACCGCCAGATTTGCATGCTTTTTCTGACTCAGATTGGGCTGGTTGCTATGACACTCGTGTGTCCACCAATGGTTTTTGCTTCATGCTTGGTAGCTCATGTATATCTTGGTTGAGCAAGAAGCAGCCTACGGTGGCCACTTCCAGTTGTGAGGCTGAGTATAGGGCAGCTTTCACAACGACTGTTGAGTGTGTGTGGCTCAGACGCCTTATGGATGATTTGGGTGTTGGTCAGTCTTCTGCCACCACCATCTTCACTGACAGTTAGAGCGCATTGGTAGTTGCGAGGAACCCTGTGTTCCATGCTCGCACTAAGCACATTGAGGTGCATTATCACTATGTCAGGGAGAGGTTCTCTGCTGGGGAGATCAGCTTAGCATATGTGCCCTTGCAGGAGAACATTGCATACCTTTTCACGAAGGCTCTGCCTAGGGAGAAGTTTTAAGCTTTCCGCAAAGCTTTGGGCTTACTTCCTTTTGTGGAGTGATTTCCACATAGCTTGGCACTTCCTTATACATGAGTGCCAGCTCCTTGTTCACCGCATCACTCCCAAGGGGATTTGTTGATATATTTAGGTAGTGATGTGTGTGAACACTCTAGGGCTGCCGGGGCACTTTTTTCCCTCTTTAGGAGGTTTTTTTCCCTCGGCTTGTATATACGCCTATTGCCCTAATGGGCTACTTATCTTTGTACATTCTCTAGTAATACATTCAGTATTGTGTGTTTTTGTGCTCCAAGCTTCTTCTTCCTTGTGCTGTTCGCGTGCTTCCGCAGACGTCTATCTCCAACAGTTCTTCCATTTTCCATTCTTGCCCTTCCTTGAAGATGATGCCTTGCTATCTCCTTCTGAATGTGAATCTTCTTCATTGGACCGGTTCCACTTGCTTTTTCCTCCTTTCCCTTCTTGCTACTCTTGCCTTTGCCTTTGCTAGCATATAGGACTTGTGAGTGACCGTTGCTCTTTGATGTGTCTCCTATGGCAACCTCTTCTTCCACTAGGTGTGGAATCAACTCTTTAAGAATTGGTAGAGGATCTCTATAAAAGATGGTAGTAATGCGGGGTTTCCACTTGTCTTCCCCTCTCAACCCAGTGAGAGTAATCTACACAAGATCTTCCTCATTTATTTTGTAGCCAATGGATGTCAATTGCTCCCCCAACTCCTTCACCATCAATGTGTAGTAAACAATAAATTGACCACTATCTTCTTCAAAGAATGGAGTTCATTCTTAAGTTGCATTAATTTTTTGGATTTGCACAGTAGAAGCAAAATGAACCCAATACCTAGGTCCCTTCATACACCTTTTTTGCTACCCTACAACAAAACTCTGATTCACCTACCTTTAACTAATCCAAATCACCTATGATTTTAACACCCCTTATTATGGTTCATAAGCTTCCCAACACGCTATAGAACACCTCAAATGGATCTGTTAAGATCAATCAAAAGCTTTGTACAAAACAAACTATGCAAAGATGTAGGATATGCAAAAATTAGGATTATAGAGATACATCAATTTCTCTGCACATAAAGTAGATTTCAAGAAGCACTCTTAGAGAAAGTAAGAACATATAAGCTACAAAATGCACCCTAAATCTCTTGAATTGGATATGTACACAAAGAATTACAACTATTATAAGAAGACTATGTCTATACCTACAAGAGATTAGAGGAGGTGTGGGCTTGATAGTTCCTTCTTACTCCTCTATGCATGTAATGTCCTCCATTGCATTTTTTTTTAGCTTGGACTACTACATTTCAACGCCTTGAGCTTTGGATGACTCGCTTGTTGTGTCTCCTTGAGTATATGTCTCTTGGGCTTCAATGATCTATAAGACTTTCATGTATTTGATGACTCTTCACCTTCTTTTATAGCTTTTGGATGCCTTTCTTGACTTTCCCCACCTAATGACTTCCCAACCCGACCTTACCCAAACTTGAGACTGCCCTTAGAGATTTGAGTCGTGACTTTTGTTCACATTAAGGTCTTTTGACCCCTTTATCCACCTAAATCTTGCATAGTTCACACTTTCAACAAGGACTAGATGATTTTACTCCCAAATAAGAGTACAATGTCTTAATCCACATTGCTTCCTGAGTTGCATATACCAATCCTTTGTATTCAACCTCTGTTGATTCGAGAGCAACAATACGTTGCTTCTTTGAGACCAAGAGATGAGCTTTGAACGTGAGAATGAAAGATATGCAGAGGTGCTTCTTCTATCATCTCTTGATCCTACTCAACCTACATGAGACAATATCTTAATGTCTACATAAAAAATATATGAATAGAATAGGCCTCTGTTCATTATTCCCTTTTAGGTATTTGAGAATCCTTTTGGCTACCTCCATGTGTGGCTTCCTAGGTGTATGCATGAACCGACTCAGGAAACTTACACTAAAACTTATATCTACTCTTGTTAAAGTAGGATAATTAAGGCTCTCCACCAATCTTTGATAGCTTGTCATATCTTCAATTAGCTCACCTTCATGAACACTTAGCTTTGAGTTTACTCCCTTAGGTGTACACACAACCTTAGCATTCTCCATTTTGAGCTTTGCTAGCATATCTTTGATGTACTTCTTCTAAGTAAGATACATAACATTCTCTATACAACTACCTCCAATCCAAGGAAGTAAATGAGCTGCCCTAAGTCATTGACCTTATATTCCTCCATTTGATGCTTGATTTTTAGAATACCTTCAATGTCATTACCTATAAGTATAATGTCATCCACATACAAACAAAGGTATATGACTTATCTATGTGATCTCTTGATAAATAGGGAAGGATATGCTTTGCTCACCTTCAACCCTTTATCTTGCAAATAGGTTATAAGCCTATGATTCCAAGCTCTTGGAGATTGCTTTAGTCCATATAAGGCTCTTTCTGATGTGCACACATGTTCAAGATAGTATGAGTCTTAAAACCTAGTAACTCTTTTGAGATTCATCCATTCAAAAATGCATTCTTTACATCCATTTGATATGTATTCCAATTCTTGATAGCTACAATATGCATGAGTACTTTGAGTGTAGGCACCTTTGCCATAGGAGAGAACTTCTCCTCACAATCAATGCCTTGGGTATGAGCACACCCCTTTGCCATAATACCAATCTTGTATCTATGCTATGTTAGACTCTTGATGGGCCCATCCATTTTGGACTTCTTTGCTTAGAATTTGAGATGAGATGGTGATGATGCTGGCTACAAATTGAAGTCAAACATACATAGAGAATTATCACATAAGGGACCACCATTGAACCATCAAGCTTAGGTGGACAAATTTGAAGACAACGTCGAGTTAGCTCCTCACTTGAATTTTAAAGACCTGCTCTTTCCATTTTATCTTGTAGATTCTTTATGCAAGTGATAAACACCTCTAGAATCTCCCTATCAGCAAACCTTTCTGTTTCTAATTGATTCTCCAAGTTTTGAATCCATGTCTGATTATAAGTTTCATATTGATTTCTCAATATGTTGCATGCTTCACACACCTTGGTAGTATGCAGAATAAGAGTCATAACACTATTAGTAGTACTTATAACTAGAGCATATAGTGCATTTGCATATCTACATTTCCAAGCACGTAGAAGATCAACACCAAGAGGAATCATTCGACAAGAATTATTTGGATAATGTGTTTCCTGGGGCTCATGATCAGCCCCAAGAATAATCTCTAGAAGCTCATATGAATCAAGGATAGAAGTGATTTTAAACTTCCATAGGGTGTAGTTGGTACCATCAAGTTTACCTCGGTGATGTTTGGTGGTTATATCTGCAATGTTGGGATGATTTGCATCATTGTTACTCCTATCTGTGCTCCAACTAATCCTCTTCATAGACCACCTTGATTCCCAATTGTAGATGATGGTGTATTGCTTGACATCTTATCTCTTTTATCATTGAAACCTTTGCATTTTTTCTTCTACACCACTAAGAGCCTCCTGAGCTCTAATGCCATGTAAGAAAATAACAACACAATGGAATGGACCAGTAGACAAAGTTGAGAGAAAAATGTAGACAAAGAGAGACATAGAAAGAGAGATAAAGAACTCAAATTTTCATATTGCCAAGTGTAATGCAGTTACAAGGATGGTGTTGTTCAACCGTGTGCTGCCAATGTGGAGCTAAGATGGTGATCTAGACAGATTCTAGATGAAGGGCTTACTAGTGCACAATGTTATGTAAAGCTCATCCTGGGCCATGCTTATATAGCTTTTACGAGGGGAGTCGACATAGATAAACATAGTGGGGAGATACAAAATAGTTAGCAAAATATACAATCCAACAATATCTCCATGCCAAAATGTCCTATCATCTCGGTCCTACAGCCCAAGGGGGATATGCCCCTCGGACCCTGCAGAAGGGGGCAGGCTCCCCTTTTGCACTCCTCCCATTAAGGCTCTATGGGGAAACTGTGCAATGCCATAAGGCCTTTATTTTCTCCTTAAATGGCAACCCAATGGACGAGAAGTTTATGCCCTACCTAACCTAATGGCTAGGCTCACAAAGATCATCTATAGCCATCAAAGCTCACACATAGACCTCATCTAACTTAGAAGTTAGGGTTCCACAAATGCTTGCTATTTTTGCATTCCAAGCCAAGCTCAATAATCAAGCATGAGACACCAATTTAAAGCTCCCCTAAAGGTATGCTACAATCAAATGAAATGGTTAAAAAACTGACTTTGTAGGTTTCATTAGGAAGATGGAGAGGAATTATGGAATGGAGTTAATGAATGCTCTGGGAAACTTTATTCATAAAAATTCATGGATATACGTGATTTCTGGTGACTTCTTTCCTTGAACATCTTGTTTGAAACACACTGACGCGAAAGCATGATAATGGGTGTATGTGTACAACTTCATGTGTGCATTCTATATGGTTCGGCTTGCATCTATGGTTGGGTTGATCTTCCATTTGGTTCTTATATAAAGTTGTTCCTTTGGTTCTC
Source organism: Ceratopteris richardii (assembly GCA_020310875.1). Lineage (NCBI taxonomy): Eukaryota > Viridiplantae > Streptophyta > Polypodiopsida > Polypodiales > Pteridaceae > Ceratopteris > Ceratopteris richardii. Next base: position 192,029,722 of record CM035406.1, read on the forward strand.
AATGCATCGAAGTATTTGTACTTGCAAAAGAAGTAAGTATATAGTGCATACATACATATGTTGTATTTTATGCATTTAAATGTTTCTACATAGAGTCAAATGTGTGAATGAGTATGAATGTGTATCTATGCATATGCAATAAGCATGAGAGTGTACATTTAAGTGTGTGAAATATGATGTTGTATACATGTGCATTATATGTGTGTGATATGCATTCATCACACGCATGTATGAATGTTAGTATGAGATGTGAAAATGCATGCATTCACGTGTTAAGTCTATGTGCGTAAGAATGTATGAATGAAGTAAAGTCTGTGTGTGATCAAAGGTATGGGCATGTAACGGTAATATATATATATATATATATATATATATATATATATATATATATATATATATATATATATATATATATATATATATATATATATATATATATATATATATATATATATATATATATATATATATATATATATATATATATATATATATGAAAAAAGTGTTTGCGAACTAAAAGGAAAAGGGGGATATATTAAGGAAAAAAAAAGAATGTAGAAGAGAAAATGTGGGTTATGCATCCATGGTGGAGGGCAGCAGAAAATAGAAAATGATTGGCTTTCCTTTTGGCGATAGAAGTAGACGGGGAAGACATTTTTTGAGGGGATAAAAGGATTTGATCAAAGATGGATTAGGAAAGGCAGACAATCTTCCCAAGGTTTCATATGGGCATTTTTAGAGGTCCACGAAAGAAAGCATTGAGGAGGGGCAAAGAAGGGTGAGTGCAGAAAGAGATGCAAACAAAAAACTGTACGAGAATCCTCTTTTGAATTGAACTGAAGGCTTGAAGAATTGGTGAAGGAAAATTGAAGAGAAGACTTCTGTCAGCACTCGTAATTGCTCCGAACCGATTCTACTTGCCATTTTCATGATATTGGATCCCCAAGACTCTTCCTAGCTTTTTCCTGCTCAGATGTCGAGGCATGAATGGATGAAACTTAGCATTCCTATGATGGACAAGGGTCATTTGTCCTAAGGCACTTTGCTCTTTTCAGTAGCATATACAGATTTCAGCCATGCAAATAGCAAGCCTAATGCTTTCTTTTGTTCCTATAGGATCTTTCTGCGTAACAATGGGTTGTGCAGAGATGAGTTGGAAAATCCTCATCTATCTGAGGAAAGGACTTTTGTAGAAGCTCTTTGTTGTCATCTTTGTCTCATTGAAGGAGTTTGAACCGAAGAAAAGAAAAGTGATTATAGGTTTGGGTGCATGCATTGACTTTATGCTCACAAGAAAGGGACGAACGGACCTAAAAAGGAGCAAAAAAGACATCTCTATCAAGGTTACAATTTATAGATCTCAAGAAACAACTGTGCTTAAATCTATGTGCATAATGAAAGAAGTTGGAGAAAATTGGAGGGGCTTAGAAAGATGATTTGTCAAGTGATGAAGTTGGTCCACCAAACCGGCATAGGACAAACCCTAGCTCTTTGGATATATAAAATAGACTTTGTGGAGTTGTGGTTAGTCCAATAAAACCCAATAGGTGCTTTGGAACATCAACAAGAACAAGTTGATGCAAAACACATAACTTGCATCATGACTAGCTCACAAGAACCTTCTAAAACTAGATGGAAGTTATGACTCCAAACACTAAGAGTAGCCAACATAGTAACAATTGGAAAATTTCTTGTTTAGGGGGTTCATACATAGAGTTGTCTTGCTATAATGCATAAAAGCCCTAATTATCTCTAAAAGTAATGAACCAAATGATCTGAAAATTTGTAGGCATAAACTAGATAGTAATACCTTTGGAATGGTGTTTAAACACTATAATTGGAGCTCTGTAAAGAGAGCATGCCTCTCTACAAGTTGACTGAGTATGAGGAAGAAGGAGCAATAAGCTGAAGTGGCACCAAGCAATGAACAAGAAGTATATGTATTGTTTCAAATCATCATGCTACTTTTTGTACAAATGTTGTGGATTCTTTATATAGACTCTTGAGTACATGATCACACCTTTTCTTCATCAATTTGAATTTGAATTTAGGTGGATTTGTTAGTTTAGATTGATTGGCATCTTTCCCTACAATCTAGGAAAAGGGAAATTTGAAATCACATCTACCTTTTGATTGATTGATTGAGAATCAATCCCAACCACTTCTAACTCGTGGCATCTAGGCCTTTTAATTTTCCCTTTCACAAAGTTAAATGATTTGCAACTTACATAAGAGGGTAATCATATGATCAAACTCTCAACACAACAAATGAATGCAAATAAACTCTACAAGGACTATATGTGGCATGATTCCAATGAAGAATTTGATGAAGATCATGTCAACCTCAAGCATAATGGAAGCTCATTGTTCCAACAGCTCGCCCTTAAGCTAAAGTATGCTTGAATCTTCATTCTCTGATAGGTTGAATGCCTGCCATAGCTTTGAATCTACAAAGCTTTATCCCATCAAGGGCCTCTGTCATCAAGTTTGCTATTTGTTTCTCAGTAGGAACAAATGAAATGTCAATTTCCTTTGCCATAAGCTTCTCACTTACCAATTGGTAGTGGACTTCTATGTGCTTTGTCCTTGCATGAACAATTGTATTTGCAACCAAATGGATGGAACTTACATTATCTCCGAGTAGATGAGGTTTCAAACTTAAAAGTCCCAAATCTGTATACAATGCTTTTAACCATATTGCCTCTTGAGTTGCTATGGTCAAACCTCTATACTCTACTTTAGTTGAGGATAAAGCAATTGTTGGTTGCTTCTTGGAACTCCATGACATTAGCTTTGAACCTGCAAATGCTAAGTAAATAGAGGTACTTCTTCTATTATCCTTAGCTCCTACCCAATCTGCATCTGAATAGATTTTGATATCCAAATTTAATCTTTTTTGCACCTATTTTGAGATGCATTGCACATCAAATATGCTTGTACAAATGTGTAGAAAGCACGTCTTTTAAAACCAATAGAAGCATGTCCATCTGCACATTAGATAAATAGGTAAATATCATTGAAAAATTAATGAATCAAGTTTTGAGAGAATAGAGAGAGTGTAGTTATGAGTAAGGAACAGAGATTGCATCTGTGAGAGAGTGGAATTGTGAGTATTGAGAGTTTCCTTGCTTAGATACCATAAAACCTCAATTTTTCCACCATTTTGTTTAACCTTGCATTTAAAGTACGCATCAAATTATATATAAACACATGTTGAGCTTTTCCCTTAGGTGCACATCCATTTGCACCAATCTCGATTGTAAAATGCATTATGAAATATGTGAGCAAAGTCTAAGTCTAGGAGATAAAAACCTCTTCATAAAAAACTCTTATCCCTTATGCACCATAAAAGTTTGAAAATGCACTTAAAGTATGCATGTGATAAGGTCACATTACATGACCATGCGTTGAGGCAAAAACTGAGTGGCACCCATGCACATAAGAGAGACTATAAGGCTTTATGTATTTTTACATTGATTATATGTGAGTGAGTGCACAATCCTCACCATCCGAAGCCTTTTACCTTGCTCATTGCACCATATTTGTTCTCTATGCATTTCAAAGTATGCATTTATTAGGGCCCAATACATGGCCGTGCATAAGGCACTTTGTTTTTAAACCCATGCACATACATTATGCTACGACTTTGACTTTTATCATTAAGCAGAAAACAGGTCTTGGTTTGGTGCATCCGGAGGAAGCACAGGTTTGGTGGGGGTGAATGTTAGAGATAATTTCTCTCCCCCCATCAACACCTTGCGAAGCACAAGGGACCGATGAAGACTTGAGAAGAACTTTCGAAAATATTTATATATTTTTTTTCTCTTCTCCGTTCACCTTTTTGAGAATGATCTATGAAGAGGCGGAAAGAGGGGAAGACGACTCGAGACTAAGGCAAACATTGATTCGGGAAATTTGCATAGAAACTATTTTCATTCTCTGGGCTGTCAGAAGTCATCTCTTTTCTATTTTCATCTTAGCTTTTCTTGGAGAAGGAGGAGACATTTTTGGTACGAAAAAGGTAAAAAGGTATACCGTTGATCTGAAGAAAAAGGAGAAGTTCACAAAAGGAAAACTATACATTTGCATGGCAGGCGCGTAAAAAAAGGGACAGTCGATTGCCAGAAAGGGGAGGCAGAGGTGGAAGTACATAGGGGGAATTGAAAAGGTACAAAGAGGGGGAAGAGGCAATTATTTGGGACATCATCGGACATACACTGGCAATTCACGCAAGGCAGCGAAAGGGAAGGAAAAGGGGGGCCAGCAAAGGGATGCAAAGTTTGTGTGTGTGCACTCGCATGCGCGTGTATGATGCAGACTTCCTTTCCTCTTCAAAAGACATAACGTTTTTGGATAGAGCTTAAGGAGCCAGCCAGATTAATGTGAAGAAGTTTCCGAGTGCTTGCAGAAGAAAGAAAAGTTAATAAAGAAGGAGGAAGATTTGACGTTGAATTAAGGAGATGAAAGCTCGGAGGTTTTCTTTTCTTCTGACATTGAAAACTGATCATGGACTATGTGTGAAGCAAAAAGTACTGAAGATATAAAGAGGGAGATCATGAGAAGCATATAAGTTTTTTTTATATTATGTGCTTTCAAATTGTATGGATTCAATTTCACCGTTTTAGAAGATCTGAGTTCCTTTTTCTTTGTCTAAATTGTCATGCCCTATTTCGATGATGTATTAATGTATCAGGGAATTGTATAGATACCGTGCACTAGCTTAATGGATAGTTAATTCACGAATTATACTTAATACAGTACAGGTATGAAATGTATTCACCGATTATGATCGGGTAATAAAAGGAGTTATGATTTTCTGCACATGAAGGAGAAGGGAATTTCGTAAGATCATAAATTATACACTCGAAATTGAAGAGTTTTTTTCTTTGGCGCATCTTTTCTATAGAAATATGGCAATGTTGTAATGAGTTAATCTATTTGATTGAATAAGTTTTAATCAGTGAAAGTTTATGATTATCGTATAGCATAAAATTTTTTTATAAAACAATATTTTGATTTTCATGATGTTATTGCTTGACCTGGACGTGACAGCGAAGATTATCTCATATCTACATGTGTGCACGAAGCAATGAAGGAAGCACTAGTAAATCAGAGTTCTAAATATGACATCCTGGCTTAATGATTTTTTTGTATGTTTCACTTGCGACATATTTAGATTCATTACTTTCTGATTTTTGTATTTAAATAAACTAATAGCTGCGCCAATTTAATTTAACATATGTTATGCGCTGCATTTTTTTCTTGTTTTCTTACGGTGCTTAAATTACAACTATTTTCAATGATAAAAAGAAACCCGATGGACATTAAAAATCCTGATTCAAAATTTCTGTGCGCAACACTAAATTGCTCCCATACAAAAACATAAATAAATCTCACTACAACATATTAGGGGCATACCGACGTTGCCCATACCGACGGTCTTGCCTCGGCGTCGGTATGACCGTTGAAAATGCTTGAAAAACCACAGATGCAATACCGACGGTCATTTAATCATCGGTATACAGGCATCGGTATGAGCACCGGTATAGGCGTCGATAAGTTACAGTAAATGATCGACGCTTATACCGACGCTTATACCGAGGCAATGTTTTAATCGGGCCCGAGAGCAAAAATTCGACATTTGCTTGCACTTTGAACCAAAATTTGCTACTGTCGAGTTTGCACGTGCGAACTACAGTTTGCGCGTGTTGTGTACACACATCTCTCTCTTTCTCACTCTTTCACTCTCTTTCTCTCTCTCTCTCTCTCTCTCTCTTTCTCTACATCTCTATTTCTCTAGATCTGAAATTTTTGTACGAATTGCACATACTGTAGCACCCTTTCTCTTTCTTTGTGTTTTCCCTTTTCTAATTCCTCTTCTCTTTTGTTTTGCAGGAGCTTTTTGGCATCAAATCTTTGGAATTCGACGAAGGGCAACATTAAGTGGACCTTGAGGACAATGCTCCAAACAATTACATCGATGTAAGTCATTGTTTTTTTTTTCGATTGATATAGAGTGAGATAGAGAGAGAGAGAGATGAAAGAAAGAGAGAGATCTAGAGAAACATAAAGAGATAGAGAGAGAGAGAGAAAGAAGGAGAGAGAGATGAAAGAGAAAGATAGAGAGAGTGAAAGAGAGAGAGATGAAAGAGAGAGAGATGAAAGAGAGAGAGATGAAAGAGAGAGGGAGATGAAATAGAAAGAGAATGAGATAAAGAGACAGATGCATACATACATACACACACATATGCATACACATACTCACATACATATTACATACACACATGCATATTACATACACACTCACATACATATTACATACACACATGCATATACATACACATACATATTACATACTCACATGCATACACACATATACATACACACATGCACATTACATACAAACATGCATATTACATACACACATGCATATTAGATACACACATGCATATACATACGCACACATATTCATTCTCATACTCACATACATACATACATGTATACACACATGTACACACACATGTATACATACACACATGCATATGCATACATACATACACACATATTTGCATGTACACACACATATATACATAAACACATGCATATTACATACACACTCACATATGTATACACACACATATATGCATACACACATGCATATGCATACATATATACACACACATACATACACACATGCATATTACATACACACACACATATATATACACACTCACATATGCATACACACTCACATATGTATACACACACATGCATACATGCACATACACATACACACACATCACATATACATACACACATATACATGTTTTAGGGTTAGGGTTTTAGGATTAGGGTTTATGAATTTCTCTTTTCTTTTGTTTTGCAGGAGATTTTTGGCATCAGTTCTTTGGAATTCGACAAAGGAAAACATTAAGTGGACTTTCACGACAACGCTCCAAACAATTACATCGATGTAAGTGATTGTTTTGTTTTCAATTGATATAGAGTGAGATAGAGAGAGAGAGATGAAAGAAAGAGAGAGATACATACACACATATTTGATTGTACACACACATACATACATACACACATGCATATTACATACACACACACATATAAATACACACTCACATATGTATACACACACATATCTGCATACACACATGCATATGCATACATACATACACACACATATGCATGTACACACACACATACATATATATGGGCTTTGACGTTTACACATATATGCACATAATTTATACACACATGCACACATATACACATGCATACATACATACACATACACAAACATCATATATACATACACACATATGCATGTTTTAGGCTTAGGGTTTTAGGATTAGGGTTTTTGGCTTTTACATATATCTTTTTTAATTTCTCTTTTCTTTTGTTTTGCAGGAGCTTTTTGGCATCGATTCTTTGGAATTTGACAGAGACGACGTCGATTGGGCTTTGAAGAGAGCGATAAAAAGAATTACATCGATGTAAGTGATTGTTTTGTTTATATATATATATATATATATATATATATATATATATATATATATATATATATATAGAGAGAGAGAGAGAGAGAGAGAGAGAGAGAGAGAGAGAGAGAGAGAGAGAGAGAGAGAGAGAGAGAGAGAGAGAGAGAGAGAGAGAGAGAGAGAGAGAGAGAGAGAGAGAGAGAGAGAGAGAGAATGAGAGAGAGAGAGAAAGAGAGGGAGAGAGAGAGAGGGAGAGAGAGAATGAGAGAGATAGAGATGAAAGAGAGAGAGAGAGAGAGAGAGAGAGAGGGAGAGAGAGAGAGAGAGAGAGAGAGAGAGAGAGAGAGAGAGAGAGAGAGAGAGAGAGAGAGAGAGAGAGAGAGAGAGAGAGAGAGATGAGAGAGAGAGAGAGATGAAAGAGAGAGATGAAAGAGAGAGAGAGATGAAAGAGAGAGAGAGAGAGAGATAGAAAGAGAGAGACATAGAGATACATACACACACATGCATACATATTTCATACACATATGCAAATGTATATGCATACATACACACACACATATACATGTTTTAGGGTTAAGGTTTTAGGATTAGGGTTTTTGATGTTTACACATATACACACATAATACATACACACATGCACACATATACACATGCATACATACATACACATACTCACACATCATATATACATATACACATATGCATGTTTTAGGGTTAGGGTTTTGTGCTTTTACATATATACACACATGCATACACACATATACACATATAAACACATAATACATGTACACATACACACACATACACATATACACACACAAAGACACATACACATACATACATACATACATACACACACACACATAGATATATACACACATGCATACATACATAAACACATGTGACATATACATGCACACATATACATGTTTTAGGTCTAGGTCTTCAGGATTAGGGTTTTAGGGTTTTTACATAGGTACACATATGCATACACACACACACACACATACACACACACACACACACACACACACACACACACACACATATATATATATATATATATATATATATATATATATATATATATATATATATATATATATATATATATATATATATTCACATACACATATATATACACAAAAATACACACATACACATGTTTTAGGTCTAGGTCATTAGGATTAGGGTTCTAGGGTTTTAAAAAATTCATACAAATATTTGCACATATACAAATATACACACATAATACATATACACATACACATGTATATACATAGGCATACACACATATACATGTGTTCTAGTTGTTGTTTATAAATATCATGTCAATGTGTCTCATTTCTTTGTACATGGTTCATGATTGATTTCTCCCATGTCTTTTGTATTTGACAGTATGCTTTGCTTTATCAAATCATGTTTCTGTTGCCTGTCATACATATCACATGTACTCGGGTTTTTCTTGGGCAGAGTGTATTGTCTTTTGCTACACAACAACATGGGAATGTTGTTGTAGCAAGAGACAACATACTCTGCCAAAAAGAATTTTGGAGATATGGTCGTCGGTATAGGCGACGATATAAGCATCGGTATCCCCAGGCAGATACCGATGCTTATACCGACTATTTTGCCCAGGGGCATACCGTCGCTTATACCGACGCTTATACCGACGCTTATACCGAGGCTTATATCGAGGCTTATACCGACGCTTATACTGGCGCTTTGGTTCCGTCGCCTACACCGACCCTTACACTGACGTCGGGGCAAAATTACGCCCGTTCATTTTCCTCGGTAGAAGCCTCGGTATACCCTCGATATGTTGTAGTGTCTCTGAACTTTGATAGTTATCAAAAGAAGTGTGCTTCAAATGTTGTAGATCATGATATCAACACAAAAACATGCTATATGATTTTGTACTTTCCAGATATCTCTGAAAGGAATTAACCCACTTGGTCTAGAAGGAGTTGTTCTCTTCCATGGTTTGTCTATGAACAGGGTTTAGACTTTGCTTTATTTATGTCTGAGAGAAAAGAACGAAAAACTGTAAGTTCACCTTTATTACATCTATGTTTTTTTTATGATATGCTACTGATTATGCTGATGCTAATCTAGCAAAGGTGATGATTTGCTTGATAGGGTACATAATTAATCTCCTCTGTTTTTTTAATTGAATCTGCGACGAGTCTCTACCTGAAGTTTGAAACTCTGTTGTTTTGATATGTTTAACTGGAAGGATCTGTTGCTAATTAAGATTTTTAAGGATCGAGCATAATCTACTGTTTTCTCATGTTTTGGACCATCCATTTTGTGAGCGTGTGTTCTGTTTTTTTTCATAATCTGAATTCGAGCCATCCACTGTATGATGTTGAACTCGTGCTCTCATAAGATTCTCACGAGTTAATCATTGAGTTTAACTGTAAAAGTCAATGCTTCTTTGCGCCACAATTTTGTTCTTTGTGCTACAGACAAGTGTTTTCGTTGAAGAGTTTTGTGATGATGACTAAATCTATGCATAAGTTGCCTATATTTCATGCTTATCGAGTTAAACAAATTAATGTATTTGCGGATGTTACTCTGTATTTCAAACATATCACTATATAAATACTGTTGCAAATAGAGATTATGAGTATAGATGAAATCGATTTTAATTTCAACGTGGTCCAAGACAATTGTTTTCAATGCTTATGTCAAGAATTTAAGTTCGATGTTTAACTCATTTCACTTGCCTACATATTATAAATCATAAGATTGAAACATTCTTTGAAAGTTTTCCCAAGATTTTGTTAAATAGTCCTTTCAAGACATAATACTTATTTTAAATTTTATGATCTATGTTTATTAAAACAATAGACCAAGCATGAAGAATAGACCTTCTTAAGTGATTTTCATTACAAAATTATCTCATCAATTGTTTTGAGGCTTTGAAGAATAACTGATAGTCACCTGAGTTTGCTCCAAGCACCCGGCATGCGCCGTATTATCGACGGTTGACCTGATCCACCAGCCGTCGCGAATCGCTTCCACATCGTGGAGATAAAATCTTCATGACAACATCTTCACAACTAGTTCATCTATGAGATTGAACACACCAAACGGGTGTCCCCCATCAATGTCCTGCCCAAGAAGAATGGGAAACTAACATTTTGCATCCATTTGAAAAACCTCAATGTGTGAGAAGTGGAGAATGATATACCTAGGACTCACCTCCCAACCTCTTTATAGCCCTTGCCTAGTCACCATCTAGAGTTCTCTCTAAGGTCACTCTATTCATCTGGCCATCATGAGTAGGTATGTCATATGAACTCTCTGGCTTTTGGCCTTGGCTATCCCCCGAGCAAGGAACTTCTCATTTCTCCAAGCACGTAAATCTCTTGAATATAACACTTTCTCCCCCCTCTAAAGATCATTATCCTCAATGATATAGATGGAGCTATAAACTTGGGAATCAGAGTCTTTGATGTTGGAGTTAAACATCTGTGGAAGCACGCGAATAGCACAAGGAAGAAGAAGAAGCTTGGAACACAACACACAATACTGAATGTATTACCACTAGAATGTACAAAAATAAGTAACCCATTAGGGCTATAGGCGTATATACAAGCTGGGGGAAAAAAACCTCCTAAAGAGGGAAAAAAGTGTCTTGGTGGTCCTAGTGTGTTCACACACATCACTACCTAAATATATCAACAAATCCCCCCTGGGAGTGATGCAATGAACAAGGAGCTAACATGTATAAGGAAGTGCCGAGCTATGTGGAATCAATCCACAAAAGGAAGTAAGCCCAAAGCTTTGCAGAAAGCTTCAAACTTCTCCCTAGGTAGAGCCTTTGTGAAAAGGTCTACAATGTTCTGCTATGTGGGCACATATGCCAAGCTGATCTTTATAGTAGAGACTCTCCCTGACATAATGATAATGCACATCAATATGCTTAGTGCGAGCATGGAACACAGGGTTCCTTGCAACTTTCAATGCGCTCTGACTGTTAGTGAAGTTGGTGGTGGTAAAAGACTAACCAACACCCAAATCAGTCATAAGGGGTCTGAGCTATACACACTCAATAATCATTGTGAAAGATCCCTATACTAAGCCTCACAACTCGAAGTGGCCACAGTAGGCTACTTCTTGCTCAACGAAGATATACATGAGCTACATGGCATGCAGCAAAATCCACTAGTGGACACACGAGTGTCATAGCAACCCGCCCAATCATTGTCAGAAAAAACATACAAATCTGGTGATAATGATCCTCTACGTGGGATAAAATAATCCAAGTAGTTGGGTACCATTCAAGTAGCAAAAGATGTGCTTAACCACTTGCCAATGCTTGACACCAAGGCAATGCATAAACCTGCTCATCTGTGAGATAGTAAATTGGATATCTGGCCGAGTAATGCATAAGTAAATCACGCATCCAATAGCCTACTGATAGAGAACAACATCAAATGCATCTCCAATATCATGAAGACTCAATTGTAAACTTGTCTCCATAGAAGTGGCAATAGGTTTACAGTCTTCAAGGCCAACACACTACAATAATGTGTCAATATATTTCATTTGACACAAAGCCATTCCACCATCAATGTGCATAAACTGAATAATGATGAAAATGCCCCAAATCAGACATCTCAAATGAGGCATGCAAATCAGCCTTAAAATTAGCAATATGCTTTTCATGAGGACCAGTGTGCAACATGTCATCAACGTACACAACAATGATTAGAAGCACATCATTAGCACGTTTAACATATAAGGTGCTTTGAGTTTAACAGTTCTCAAAACCATGTGCAATTAGATAGGCATGTTTCTTTTCATACCAAGCACGTGGTGCTTGCTTTAGACCATATAATGCCTTGTTTAACTTGCACACCTGGTTTTCATGCCCTTTCTATACAAAGACATGGGGCTGAAAGACATACACTTCTTCATGCAAATCACCATTCAAAAATGTTGTTTTATTGTCCAACTGATGTACATTCCAACCATGATGAGTTGCAAGTGCACAGATGCTACAAATAGTAGTCATTCTGCATGTAGGAGCAAAGGTCTCATCAAAATCAATGCCTTATACCTGTCAATTATTCCATCAGCCTTACGCTTCAGCTTGTCCACTTAGTGCCAATGGCCTTCTTGCCAAGAGGCAAGTCACATAAAGACCAAGTACCATTCTTCAGTATAGCATTATATTCAGATTGCATAGCAACCATCCAAGTTTAAGAATTTTGTGCTTCATCAAACGAAACAGGCTCATGCTCATGATGCAGACTAGAGGCAGCCATAACAAAGCAATCTGATGCAAAATAGGCACTATGAGAGCCTGACGAATACGATATGATAGAGGTGCATCGAATTTGCTATCACACAAAGTCTGCACCAGCCATTTTGGCATAGCTTTTGACTCCTCAATATCAACTCTCTCATCAACAAGTGCATCATGTAAATCTGCATCAGAAATGGAATGATCTACATCATCACATGAAACCTGCAAAGGCTGAGAAGTTGCCTCATTAGGACCAACACTAGACTGACCACCTGTAAAAAGAGGCAGCAAAGTATCATATATGTCTTTGGAGCTAACAGATGTCTCACCCTCTTCTCATTGGTCCATCACTAATCACTCCTTAATCTAAAAGGCCCATTCAGGGTTCATTTTTTCCCCTAATGGGAAGAAGAAGAAGCTTGGAGCACAACACACAATACTAAATGTATTACCACTAGAGTGTACAAAGATAAGTAGCCCATGTTGCTCTAGCACAATGGTGAGAACCACGTTAAGAAGCTTCACCTCCTTAATGTCAATCCGCGGAAGAGATAGGAGTGATATGAAGATCGTGAATGTGAGATGAAGTGAGAGTGAAGGTGAGAAGCATAGAAATGCACACACACATACACACACACTACGAAGAGACAAGCAAGACACAATGGAAGGTGAAGAATCAACTCTATTACTCAAGAACACTATTACAAGCTCAAAATAGCTCTAAGCTCTTCTCTACTCCAACAAGCTAACCTCAAAAATGAGCTCTCTAGCTCTTTTTATAGTTTCTAGACTAGTTTTGACCGGTTTCACATCTAATGACCGGCATAGTTAAAAATTAGGTCCTAGATGCTATTTGGAAGGGTAAACGATGTCTAAAAATAACGAAAATTGGTACGCTTGTTCTACCTAAGCTCCTCAAGGTTGAGGACTCCTCGGCTTGCACAAAATGGAGCTATGGATTACAAAATGGGGTTTTCTATGTTACATATGTTACAATAGTGATAAAAATCACTGTTGGAGGTTTTTTGGAAAGTATTTGAAAACATAATTCTTTGAAAAACGATTCGACTGGCTCCCTGCTTTGTCGTTACATGCTTCCGTGTCGTCTGTGCCTCTAGCTGCTTCCAACACCCCCCTCCCTCTCGCTTCTGTCGTCCCTGACAGAACCTTGCTGTGAGGTCTGCCGGATGTAGTTCTGTAGGAGGTCTTGAGCGAGGGTGTGCTCGAAGATACGAATGCCTCGGGCCAGGTCTGCCTCGAGTTTCTCCCAGTCGATTGGTTGCGGTTCTTCCGGTGGCGGGAGCTGATAGTGTGTGGAATAGACCATTCGTTCACAGGCAAATAATTGTAGTAAATGTGTAGGCCTGCTTATGAATACCTCTGAATGGTATTCCCAGAAGCCGGTTGTGAACATCTCTTCGAATGTCTGCTTGTAGCACGCCGGTAGGTACTTTATTCTGCAATGCCAGGCATAACACACCCGTAGCGATGGCGTTGTACTCATATCATATACCAGGTCAAAATTGCCATGCTCAAAGCCCGGGGTGTTGACATGTGGTGCCTTGACGCGTCGGAAGACTTTAAAAATCATTTGCATCATGTCAAAGATTTTGACAGTCATATGCGCCGCTATATCATCCATATGCTTTAATCTAGGGAGCCAGTGGCGAATTGTAGCCATCATGTAGCCAACAGTTGGTAACTCAATGGGTGGCTTAAAATAGGGGTAATTCAACCAGTCTTGGCACTGCTTATTGTTTTGTACCTTAATAGCAAAGGCAGTCCAGGAGCGGCGTCGTGGCACTGGTCCCCAACACGGATTGTACTTCAAATGCAAAGGTGCCTTTACCCATGTACTCATCATCTCTGGATACTGCTGTAGTAAATCTTTTCGCCACTCTGGTTGATAGATCCTTCCTTTTTGTGCATCTAGTGGCAAATCAGCCGCCTCGAATTGAGTTGCATGCGATGGTTTCTTACCTGTCTCTTTCTCAATGGCTAACTGGTATTCGGCCATTAACATGAAATACGGTTTATACTGTAGCTCATGCCCAGATATGTATCGTCGCGGGGCCAAATGAGCAAAGAATGGAGACTGTAATATTCTTTCTTCTATCATCGCCATGGCATGTAATTGTGCCTCTACTCTAGCTGAGTGCGTTGTTCCAAGTTCCTCAATAGTCTTCATCCACGTGGGGGTCGGAAGTTCGTACGTCATCTGGCCCTCGGCCGTGACGCGTCCGCCTGGGATGGGTTGTGGCTCGTACGCTTCTTCAAACGTTTCCTCCACCGGGATGGTGACAGTTTCTTCTTCAATTGGTAGCTCAGGTGGGGAATCTGGCCTTGGTGGCGCTTCATATACTGCAATCCTTGATTCAAGGGTCGATACCTGGGCCCGTAATGAGTGGAGTTCCTCTAGGAGGTCAGGAGAGGGGTCCACAGGTGCTAGTATGTCTTGGTGTGCCGGTTCTCGTAACTGGAGTAATTTATGATCTTCTTTGAGTTTTTGTAACTCCTCGTTCATGCGGCCGTATTCATCTAGTAATCTTACATGATCGTCTAGTAGCATCCTCATCGAGTCTGAGGGAATGGCTTTGAACCTGCTAGGACTCAGTGGTTGGTCTGGGTGGTCGAGCGCTGCTTCTAAGTTTTCTCGGTTCTGATCCTGTAAGCGCTGGTTTTCTTCCTTGGCGGCTGCTAGGTGTCTTCGTAGTAAGCCCATGTTTCGTGTTAGCGTTGCATTGCGGACTGTCTGGGCTCTTAATAAGTTATCCAGGTCAGCAGTGGCTTCCTTGGTCTTTTGTTCGCTTTCTAGTTCCAATTTGTGATAAGCCTCGCGTAATTCCTGGTAGCGGGTGTTCAGAGAGGCATTCTCAATAGACAATAAATTAAGCTGCGACTGTAAGTCATTGGTTGTCCTCTGCAGCTGCTGATAATTATCACCAAGAGATGTGAACTCATCTCTTACTTGCGTCATACACATTGTAGCTCAGTGATGAGTAGCACCTCCTTTAATGTCAATCCGGGAAGACGTGAGGATGGTATGAAGACCTCGAGCAAGTGGCGGCACAAGTGCGTGAGTGAGAAGCACACAAGCATGCACACACATACACACACACGCGCACACACGGCAAGACAAAGAGAGAGAATCAATGGAGTTCTTTAGATTACTTTCAAATACTCTTACAAGTTCGTTTCAATTACAATCTAACCTCAAAAATGAGCTCTCTAGCTCTTTTTATAGTTTTTGACTAGCTTTTGGCCCTGTCCAGACCTAGTGTCCGGCCTAGTTAAAAATTAGGTTCCAGGGCTTATTTGGGGGCTCAAACGAGATCTAAAAAATACGAAAATTGGTACGCAACTACTTCTAAGGCTCCTCAAGCTCAAGGACTCCTTGGCTTGCACAAAATGGAGCTACAAAAATGTGAAATGATATTTACAATGATGGTTAGTGATAAAAATCACTGTTGTTGTAGGGATTTCTTCTAGTGATCTGTCATACATATCTTCGAGCTCCCTACTTGCTCTTCCTCCCTGCATGTCCATCTCTTTGTCTTGAAAAAATATTGGCCTACTTGCCAGATCTTCTTTGACTGCCCTGTTTGCTTGTGCTGTCCCTTCGCTCTGACTCCCTTCTTTGACTTTCATGTCTTGTACGTCCTGGTGTACCAAGGCTACTGCCAACACCCCCCCCACTCTCGCGTCTGTTGCCCCTGACAGACCCTTGTCGAGCTGCTTTTTGGACGTAATATTGGACAACATCCGCGGCGAGGTGGTGTTCTTCTAGCCTGAGTCCCCTTGCTAGATCTGTCAGCAATGCATCCCAATTGACTGGCCCTGGGACATCTGGATGGGGCACCCGTAACTGCTCTGAGTGAATGGTTCGCTCCACAGCAAATAAATGGAGGAGATGTGAGGGTCTGGGTACAAATATTTCTGAGTGGTATTCCCAGAACCCTGTTATGAACATCTCTTCGAATGTTTGTTTGAAGCAGGCCGGGAGGTATTTTATTCTGGCGTGCCAAGCGTATATCACCTCTATGGAAGGAGTGGTGCTCATGTCATAAACTAAATCTTGGTTTCCTGTAAGGAATCCGACGCCTGAGAAGTGTGGGTCCTTGATATTCTTGAATGTCCTGAATGTAATAAGCATTAACTCAAAAATTTTCATGCACATCTGGGCCATTACATCAGGGGTATTCTTTAATCGGATGCTCCAGTGCCGTATAGTGGAAATCATGTAATTGACGGTGGGAGGCCCTTGAGGGGGTGCTAGATAGACGTAGTTTAACCATTTGGCGCATCCTTTGATATTCTTGACTGCAATGGTAAACTCTGGCCATGTGCATCTACGGAGTACAGGAACATAACAAGGGTTATATTTAATAAAAAGAGGCATATTCGTCCAGGTGCGAACCATCTCCGGATAGGTTTCGAGGAGTCGGATCCTCCAAGTGGGTTGATGAATGGATCCTTTTTTGGCGCTCTCTGGGATATCATCTGGCCCAAATTGTGTAGCAAACGTTGGAGGTTTGCCACATCTATGTTGGATTTCTGCATTGTAGTCCGCCAGAAGTATACAATATGGCACGTATTGATCATCATTGGTTCCGATCCATCTATGGTGGGACATGCTGCGGAAGTATTCTGATTTAATAATAGTGTCCTCTATCTTTGCCATAGATTGGATCTGAACTGCCACTCGGTCTTCATGAGTTGAGGCCGTTTTCTCTAGTGTTTGGAGCCACTCAGGTACTTCGATTTCTAACGTATCCATTCCTTCTGTGGTTTGCTCACCACCTGGCATTGGCATAGGAACGTAAGGTTCCTCATACGTCTCATCTACCTCGATGGGTACCAAATCCTCGGGTTCAGGTTCGACAACTGGAGAGGGTTGCCTTTCATGTGTGAGTAATCTTGCCTGTAATTCGGCCACCTGCTCTTTCAATGCCTTGACTTCCTCTGAAGTCGTGGTCGTTTCTGTGACTTTGGGTGCTGTCTGTTGCTCTTGGAGTTGATTGCGCAGCGCATCACGTTCCCTTTCCAAGTCATCATGAGCTTCTAATAGATCTGCATAGCTGTCCAAGATGGTCTTCATTGTCTCTGAGGGCACAGCTTTAAACTGCTCTGGATCAATTTCGTGTGGAGAGCCTTCCATTGCTGCTTCTAGATTTGCTTCATTTTGCTGCTGCAGCCTCTTGTTTTCTTCTAGGGAAGCCGCCATGTGTTTTCTGAGAAGTGCCAGGTTACGCCGGACTTTGAGATTATCGGCTTGGTATACCTCGAGCAAAGCTTCTAGTTGTTTGGCACCTGATTCTGTCGATGGTTGGGGTGCCGCCAATAAGGTTTGGTGAGCCTGCTCAAGCGTCGTGTAGCGTTGATTCAGTTCTGCATTTTCTGTTTGTAGAATGAGAAATTGTCTTTGTAAGTTTTGATGGTGCGTTTCCAGATTCTGATACCGGTTGTCCAGAGCTTTGTATTCATGCTGGAGCTGGTATACACATTGGTTTAATGCTAAGAATATGTTATTTACATTAAATAATGCTGGGAAGGGTGAAGATGCAGGGGGAATGGGGGCGGGAATGGGAGAGGTGAATGATGTGGATGTACGTGGAGATGTGGGTGGAGGGGGTATGGGTGATGAAGGTGGCATAGGGGGAGGGAGCGGTGCTGTGGCAGGTGATGTTTCCATCGTGTCAACTGTTTGAGTGACGGTGTAGATGGGAATCGTTGGTGGAGTGGATGTGACATCGGTGAACAGGGTGGTGAAGGTGGGCATGGTGACTCCCCCGTATTGGATTCCCGGAGAGAGTGGGATGCCCATGACCACGGTAGTGGTAGTGGATGTGGTAGTGTTAGTGTCCTGTGGTGGAGTGAATTGTGTAGTGTGAGGTGGGGATGGGGGTGACAACGGTGCTTCCTGATATTCTTCTGCTTGCGCTGCCTCGCCTGGTGCTGATGTATTGATGTGAATTTGCTTCCCGGACCTCCTGGGACGAACGGGAACTCTTTTTTCAAACCTGTGGATGTAGGCCATTGCCTCATGAATGGCCTCGTCCAGTCCTACAGCGTCGGCATGAAGGTTCATGGACTCAATGAACAACTCGTCCACACCTTCCTCAGCTAGCAAGTCGTTCATGAGTCTTTTGCCCTGTTCTAGAGACATCTGATGCTGTTCCTGAACCAGTCGCATGGTTCGATATAGTCTCTTGATTTGTGCCGAATATGCTGGGGCACTTGCTAACTCGGAGAGTTCGTCATATTCTTGATGTTGTTCTTCGTCGGCCTCTTCTTCATCTCCTCCTGCCTCTTGTTCATCTACATCGACTTCTACAGTTTGTGGTTGGGTGGGGGCCGATGTTGTTTGGGGTCGCGGTTCCTGAGCTCGCGCTGCTTCGGCTTCGAGGTTAGAGTCATAGATTAATCTGGCAATTTCTTCATCCGTGAGGTCCTCAAGAGTAAATCCCTGCGGAAATTCCAAATCGGATGGAATGGGTGGAAACACCAGATTAGGCCCCTCTGTGCTTGGTCTTGGTAACCGGATTGTGAATGGCCTAACTCGTCGTGTCTGGGGAGGAGTGATTTCTCGTGTAGCGGTAGCTCCCCTTGGTTGAGCACAGGGTAGTTGGACTCCCCCCCTCATCTTCTTTGATGGGGGACCTGCTGCCGATAGTCTTCTCTGGAATTCTTGGACTCGGGACCATACGAGTGCCCGCTGAACAGGCACGTCATAAGCCAAGCATCTATAGATTATTCTGGTCAAAGCACAACACCCGTGGAGCACATTCTTCTGTTTTTTGTTCCACCTTTGATGCGCTAGGTGGATCTGATCTATGATCCAGTGTGGTACATTGATGGGCAGGCTTTCGGTTTCTGCTAGATATAAACTGAACCATATTTTTTTCGGGGGCATTGTGAAGCGTTCTTGGGCGGGAAAAGCAAAATGTTGCATGATGGTTCGCAGGTGAAGCGCAATGGTAGGTGTCATCGCAACCATGTCCTTCAGCTTATTAAGATCTTTGTGCTTCATTCGACCTGGAACCATGGTTTCCTTTTCTGTTGGGATGTGCATGCCATACATACCCAATGCTTCTCTTACCAGATTAAGGGTCAACTTGAATCTTTTAAGCTCATTACCCGGCAGCAGTGATGGCAGCACAAAGGTGTTGTCGCCGCCCTTGGCTCGGCTTGGTGTGATGGTACTGATCAGATAAGAACATCGTAAAAAATCCGGCTTGGGTAAGTGAGTCCTGAAATAACTTTCCACACCTGCTTTGACCCAAACTGATCTCATGACTTCGGCATTTTGGTAGCTTTCAAACTCGCGTGCGAAAAAGTGGTATCGACCCCATTTGCCATTGAACTCCAATTCTGCTTCCCAGAAATAGGTCCCATCGCCCAGTGGTCCAGCAACATCACTGAACCAATGCGCATGCTTACCTACTTGAGAAGTGTGCCCTTGAGGAGGATCCTGAATGGGGAGCACATGCACTGCTTGAAGCTCTTGCGGTCTTGCTGTGAGACGTGGCTCAAGGAGAAGTGTTTCTATGTCCACAATCTGGGCACCAGATCCGGCTTGAGAACTAGTACCTGCTTCTGCCATGGCCCTGTTCGCTGGTTGGTTCTGTGAGAATATAGAACCAAGTGTTAACATCATAATGGACAGACTAAATCCGTTGTTGTCCCCGTTACAACATTAACATGAGGTGGGTGATGAGTTAGTGGTTAGTAAGTGCATGAAGACAGTGTGTGTATTTAGTGCTTGTGTTGTCCTAGGAGACTACTGCAGTTAGTAAGTAGGTATGGATTTACAAATTGGGGTCGGGGGGTTTATTACAGGCCCTAGGCTGCCAAATGCAGTGAGTGGGCTTTGCCTTCGGTTTCGGAGAGTCTCTACAGAGCCTTCTCGGTGTCCTGGTTTGAAGATGAGGCCTTTTTGGGACCCATTTACAATTGATTACATGTACGCTCTTAGGTTTTGGTGTGTACATGAGTGTCGAGAACGAGTGAAATCTGGCAGTATGCGTCGCTGCGTTATGCTGTTTAAGTTGTGGCCTCAGCGTAGCTACTTGTGCCATCAAGCAAGCCTTAGGCACCCAAATTTGTCTTGATTGTGGGCTTGCCTTCATCGACTTCTTGGGCACCCAAATAGATTTTACTTTAGCAGAAGAATTTTTGAAAGACTTCTTATTAGCGTTGCGTTGTTGGTCACTAATAAGAGGCTTTGCCCCTGTAGTTGACGGTGGTGCAACCGGTCGTTCGCCTTTCCGCACCCATACCTGGTCTATTTTCTGGGCTGTTCTGCTGCGCAGGTACTTTTGATCTCTGACATAGGTAGTACCCTGCTTCTTCTGCCTTTGATCCACCTTGGGTTGCTGCCTCCTTCTAGCCTTTGGAAAAGAAGGGAGTTCCGTTGCATTCCTGACTCCTTTTTTGCGAATATCATTCCTCTGCAACACATAGTTTTGGACAAGAACAACATGGTCATCTTCATGTGTACCCCTGGAAGGACCAGGAGTCTGTGCCTTTCCTAGTTCCTTGAGTGCTCCATTGTCTAATTCTACTGTAACTCGACTATGATTGACCCAAACCTGGAGAAGTCCACTTCTTAGGTTTAGATTGACTGCTTGGTCATAGATCCAATCCTGACCCAAGACGAGAGGTTCAGTGAGATCCTCATCTTGACACACTAGTACTTTAACGGTCATTGCCTCCTCGTGAATGTAGAGGGGAAGTTCCACCTCGCCCATGCAAGGGGTTTCCACGCCTCCCAATCCTATGAGGTATGCTTCCACAGGATGGACAGTTAACTGTAACTCTTGACAGTAAGACAACTTAACAGCGCTAGTGGCAGCACCTGAGTCAATCAAGGCTCTTACGGTCCTTGTACTCTTTCCTTGTCCTATGTCTATGGTTATGAAAGGACGTCTATCAATTATTCTATTCGAGCTTGTTCCTGCAACTTCACACATGGCTATGGGAAATCCTTGGTCTGCATAGTCATTCGCTCCAGGCTGATCTCTACCTTGCCTTCGTAGTTTCATCCTTCTGATGCGTTCTAAAGCCTCTGCTTGAGCTTCTTCTCGAATTCTCTTTTCTTCCTCTTTGCGTTTCTTAGCAGTGTTGAGTCGGCTGAGCATTTCCTCCGTGAGGGGTTCCTGGTACAACTTGACTCTGCATCCGCTAATATAGTTAGGGAGAACATCACCCTCTAATGTGGCCAATTGTACTGCTCCACTTGTGGAGATCCTATTGATGATCATAGGTCCGTAGCCTCTCTTTTCTAGCTTCCTTGCGTGTTGTTTCAGTGTATAGACTAAGACTAGATCTCCTGCTTTCAAGCCTTTATCCTTCACGTGGGCATCGAAATATGCCTTCTGTCTCTTCTTGGCTGCATATATCCCTGCAGCGGCTCTCAGTCTTGTTTCTCCTAATCGTTCAAGGTCAAAGATCCTAGAGGAGAGCTCATGACCTGTCCATTCGTGCTCTTGTGCTACTCTCAATGTAGGGATTAGGAAGTCCAAGGGTAGCACAGCGTTTTGGCCGAATACCATCTGAAAGGGGGTGGCTTGGAGTACCGTTTTGTAGGCAACTCGGTATGCCCAAACAGCATGGTGTAGCTGTTTGTCCCAGTCAGAGCGTTTAGTGTTCACTAATTTCGTCAGTACATTGCATAAAATCTTATTAGTACTCTCCGCTTGTCCATTAGCTTGAGGGTGATAGGGGGCAGACTTCTTGTGTATTACCAAGAATTCTTGGAGCAGATTTTCAATCACTTCGTTCAAGAAATGAGTGCCTCTATCGCTTACAAGCTCTATAGGTAGCCCATATCTCGTGAATACATTCTCAAACAAGAATTTGGCAGTTGTTTGAGCATCGTTCTTGGTTGTAGCTTTTACCTCTACCCACTTGGTGAGATAATCTGTTGCCACAATGATGTATTCCGCATGAGAACCCTTAGCTGGGGGATTAATAGGACCTACGAAGTCTATTCCCCACTTAGAGAATGCACGTCCACCCATCATAGGTTTCAGTGGCATCTCATCTTTGCGTATAGGATACTGAGTCCTTTGACAGATATCACACCGTTTCACATAGGTATGTGCATCCATGTGAAGGGTGGGCCACCAGAAGCCCGCAAACAATATTGCCTTGATCACCCGATCTGGTCCAAAGTGTCCTCCTGCTACACCTTGGTGAGCAGTTTCTAAGATCTTAAGATACTCACTTTCATGGACACACAGTCTCAGGTAACCATCTTTACCGCGCTTATATAGATTATCACCTATGAGTGAATAATCCATGGCTTCTTGTTCTAAACTCCTTTTCCTAGCTAGAGTCATGTCTGGGGGGAATGTGGTTGTCCGCAAGAATGATACTAGAGGTTCACTCCAATCTGGCACAATGGATATTTGATAGAGAGTGGCATGTTCCACAGGTGGTTTAGTGCAACAGATTGGGCATTCCTTGCACAACTTTTGGACATCCGCTTCCATAGTTGGCCAATGCACTCCGAATCTCTTTAGAGTCTGCCACGTTCGTTGCTTTGAATGGTGTTGCTCTAACGCACCTACATGTGCTAATTGCAACCATTTAGCATACTCATCCTCTTCTACGCAACAAGCCAAGATCCCTTGATCTGTGTGCTTGTACATGCTTCCTGCCATGATATGGTACTTTTGGGCTTTTACGATCTCTCTATTCCGTGTGTTCACCACTGGATGATTAGGCCCGTATGTCAATACTGGTACTATTGGCTTGGCCCACTGCGGCACCACTTCCAAATTAAACAAGTAAGCATCAGGAAGGTCATCTGACACTCCTTGTGGGGCTTCTCCTGATGTGAGCCTAGAGAGGTGATCTGCTCTCAAGTGAGTCCTACCCTTTCTTACCACAACCTCAAAATCATATTCCATTAGCAAGAGAAACCATCTTACTAATCTTCCTGTATTGCATGGTTTGTTTACAAGATATAACAATGCCTGATGATCAGTAAAAAATTTAAACTTATTTGCAAGCAAATAGTGTCTAAATTTCTTGACTGCATATACCATGCCTAATCCTTCGCGCTCTGTAGTGGTGTAATTCCGTTCAGCCGCATTCAATTGTCTACTGGCATAGGCAATTGGAAGATCCATATTACCTTCACCAGTAGGTTGTGCCAACACACATCCAATAGCATAATTGGATGCATCAACATGAACATGGAATGGCTTATTCCAATCTGGTGTGGTCAAGATTGGTGCTGAACATAATCTACGTTTAAGCTCTTGGAAGGAATTCTCACATTCATCCGTCCACTCAAAGTTTGTCAGAAGTCCGTACATGGGCTTTGCAATGACAGCATACATGTGTATAAATCGTCGATAATAACCACAATGCCCCATGAAAGCTTGTACTTCCTTGACATTCTTTGGCCTAGGTAGCTCTGCTATGGCTCTCACTTTTTCTTCGTCGGTAGATATGCCATTCTTTGACACTATGTGTCCGAGAATCTTACCTTGCCTGACCATGAAAACGCACTTTTCTGGGTTCAGGCAGACTTGGTATTCTCTACATTTGTCAAAGATTTGTCTGAGTTCAGGAATATGAGTTTGTCTAATGTTGGAATGAGCACAGAGATCATCAACGTAGACTTCTAAACTCTTCCTCAGAAACTCCTTAAACACGTGGCACATCAGCCTTTGGAAGGTAGCTGGTGCATTGGTAAGCCCAAATGGCATTACTCTAAAAGCAAAGATGCCCCATTCTGTGGCAAAGGCTGTCTTATGCTGATCCTCTGGAGCTATGGCCACTTGATTGTAGCCCGAAAATCCATCAAGGAAGCTGTACACTTCCTTGCCTGCCACTCTTTCTAAGAGATGTTCTGTGATGGGAAGCAGATAATTATCTCGAATCGTGGCTGCATTAACCTTTTTCAAGTTAATGCACACACGCAGCTTGCCATTCTTCTTGGGCACCACTACGATGGGGGATACCCATTCAGTGTGCTCAATTTCATAGATAAATCCGGCTTCGACCAGTCTATCTATCTCTTCCTTGATCTTAGCAGCATAGTTATCGTTATATGTATAAGGCTTTTGCTTAGAGGGTTTGGCATCTGAGGTCATGGGGATGGTGTGTGAGCATATGTCAGGGTCAACACCTTTCAAATCCTTGTAACTCCAAGCGAATACATCTCTGTATTCTCTTAGCAAGGTAATCAATTCGTACTCTTCTTCTTCTGTCAGGTCATGGCCTATATACGTACATCTCTCCTCTCCTTCTTCTAGGGCCACTACGATTTTCTTGGTGGTTTCTTTGTTATCATAGGCCTCTCCTGATTGTGCCTCTCGTTTAGGCATTCTTATCATGACTCTCCTGTCATCTATCTCGTACTTCTTAAAATTTTCTGGGACCTCAAACAAAGATTCTTCCTCTTCTGGTAAGGCTTCTTTCTTTCTTCGTTTCTTTCCTTCTTCCTTCGAGGTCATATGTGTTGCTAATCTTACATCATTTGTAACCTCTCCATGCTTCTGAGGTTGAAATTCTACTTCATGGAAGTATTCTTCATCTGATGCAAATGGAGGGTCCATAATGATTGACTCTAGATCGGAGTCACTTGCATCCTCAAATGCATCAGGGCTAGGTTCGCATTCTTCTAGAACTGCCTCTCCCATGATTGGCTCTATGGAGAAGACTGAAATATCATAGCCATCCTCATCACAGTGAGGTGTCCATTGTTCTTCATTGATGGCTACGTCCATTGTTGCTAAAATTTCTGCCCAGCCATGGGGTTCAAATTCCTCGTCTGGAAAAACTACAGGTGCATAGGCTGGGTCTTGAATGGGTCTATGGGTTTCGTTTGCACCTATTTCTCTGGCCTTTTCTCTCTTCTCTTCTTCTACTGCTACCTTGCACATCCATAAGTGAGTATCTTCATGCATCCATGAGGATCCAGACCCTATGGAATGCACCGATTCTGTATCATCTTTGGCTCTATGGATAGGATTCCATTGGATAGGAGGGACATCTCTATGAGAATAATCCTTGAGATTGACTTTGGTTGTAACACCTAAGTGCTGCAGGTACAAAGAATTGGTCCCCCAATCCTGTACCACTTGCAACTGTCGCATGAATGGTCTTCCCAAAATCATCTCATAGGCATGATTTTTGCTGAAGTCACATATGGCAAAGGTATGTTCAAACTCGACACCACAAGTGGTGAGAGTTATTCCTTCTAGCAATCCTAGGGGTCTCTCTATGTGACCATCTGCCATTTGCAATTTCATTCTCGTCGGCCTGAGTGCCGGTTTGCCCCAACGCTTCCATAAGGAGGTGGTGGCAATTGCAACTCCTGCACCTGAGTCCAAAATTGCCTTGGTGGTGTACTCTTGGTAGGTGATGGGAAGGTAGGTGTTCCCTTCTTCACCTTCACACATATCTCCTATCTTATCCAAGGGAATTTCCGGTACTGTCCTATGGGATCCTACCCGGGAACGAGGTTTTGCAGTTTCAGTTACTTGACTATCTACATATTTCCGCGCTTCTGGTCTATCCTTGGGCAGTTCTTCCAAAGTGAGATCACGCTGCACTTTGGTGTTCTTTACTATCTCCGTGTTCCTAGGTATGACTGAATCGTCGTTCCTTACCATGACTGTGGGTGCTCTCATACACGTGGATTTTGCTTCCCATGGGCCTGTGAAGTGGGGTAACTCTTGTATGGAATTAGATTCAAAGTCCAATCTCTCGTGAGATTGAGTACTCTCATGTTCCCCGTAAATTGATGGGATGTCTTGTGGGAATTGGTCGTGTGCATCGTCCACAAGTTCAAAAGGAGGGGTGACCTCACTTTCGTTATCCCATTTGTCTTCTTGAATCTCTCGTAGGAAGTCTGGTGCAAACCGATTCATAGAAGAAGAAGTGTCTGGCTCCGTAGAATTAGGTACATATGCTACCTGGGAAGGAGGGCTTATTCTATCGTTGGCTCTTTCCTCGTTGTCATAGATGGATGAAGCACAAGCTTCTTGGGGAGGATTACTTATGCTATTACTTTTCCGAACAGACTCATACGCTCTCTGGGAAGGAATGTGGGTTACCTGTGGAGGTACATATGCTTTCGAGGGAGGCTCCTGTGACCTTTGGGGAGGAAGATAAGCTTCTTGAGGAGGCCCACGGGCTTCCTGAAGAGGCTGGCTTATCCGTTCTCTTGCCCTTTCCTTTCTTTGAGGGGTAGGTTCCTTTTCTGACTGTGCCATTGGCCTCTCTATTCTTTCTAAGGAGGGGAAGTTGTCCGGTTTAGGGGAATTGGCCACATACACTTCCGATGGGGAATGGCTCAGGTTTTTGCTTGCTTTTCCTTTCTCCTGATTTTTTTCTTCCTTGTCAGATCTTGCAATTATCCTCTCTAACTTTTCTAGGAATCCATCCAAGTGTAATTGCGTCTTGGCTGAGCCCGAGTAATTGAAAAGGCGACTGGCTTCAAACATAGTCTGAGCCAATGCGACCATTTTCGCGCACAGTTTGGTTCTTTCTATCTCTAGGTCAGCTCTAGGATAGCACTTGTCATGATCCGTGACGTTTGGCCCTTCTTGGATTCTGGCCTGATATGCTTTAAGCATCATGTTTAGGTCTTCAGGAGTGGGATCTGCTAGGACTGATCCTACTCTAGGGGGTGGTGGGATTTGATGAGGCGGTGGGGAAGGCGGTGGGTCAGATGGAGATGGTAGGGATGGCTGCGGGGTATTGTGAGAGGGGATTTGAGAGGTGATTTCAGTTATCCTAGCTTTGGTTTCTCTTATGCTTTCCTCAAGCTCACTCATCTTTTTAGCCCATTGTCTTTTCATTCTTTCCCGACTATCTTTCCATGCTCTAGTCCTTTTCTTTGTTATGCTCTCGGTTTCACTAGCCACTGAGTTCTTATCCTGGTTTGTCTCTTGGTTTTGCTGCAATGCCTGAGCTCTAGTGACTACCTGCACTGGTGCAGTGGAAGTGACGCTTCCTGAGGGATCTACAACCAAACCGATCACATTGATAGGAGTGATTTTTGGCATATTATTGGGGTTCTTTGGGCAATCTCGTAAAAGATGCTCTTTTCCACAATCTTGGCAAAAACCTTGGATAGTCACTGACTGGGGTTGTGTAGGTGGGGGCAAGGGACAATCACGAATGAGATGATCTCCCTGGCATCTGTAGCACGGTCCTCTTGGGAATGGAGGTCTTACTTGCCTAGGTTGAGGCCTGGGGTTGGGGTTTGCATACATGACGTTCGTGTAATCTGACTCCCAACTAGGTTCACTTGGTTCTTCACTATAGTAAGACTCACCATGTTCTGGGGACTGCATGTAGTAAGCCTGGGGACTATCGACATGTGTAGAATCAAAGCTATGGTCACTTGGGTCACTTTCCGAGATCAATGGGGTTACTGGTACTATGGCCCTATTCAGGTTTTCTTCTGCAACAGCATACTTTACTGGAATCACGTTAGCGGGGTTTGGGGGCTGTTGAGCTAGTACCGGTTGGGGTCTCTGTTGGGCCTGATATTGTGGTTGGTAGGTTTGTTGGGGTCTAGCATATTGTGGTGGTGGATTTTGGTTTTGGTATCTGCCTTGTTGGTAGGGCTGCGGGTAGGGTTGTCTAACTGCCTGCTTGTTGTATGGGCAATCTTGTGCGGTGTGATTGGTGTATCTCCGTTCTATGGTGCAGTACTGGCTACTAGGGTTTACTTGGGGTTGAGCCATAATGGGGCAGACATTCGCCATATGGTCACCACCGCATGTATAGCATCTTTTCACAGGGGCAAACCTTGGGATTTGTTTGCTCGATACACCTAATTTTTGAGCTACCTTTTCGGCAAGTTCCTCAATTGATGTGGACTGCGTGGAAGAGTGACTAGATGCACTATCTGAATCTTTGTAGATTTTGGAAAGCTCTAGTTCTTCCCCTAGGTTATCTTCAATGTCAATGCACATGCGTACACACTCTTCTATAGTCCTAGGGTCCTTCAGATACACATAGGATCTCAATTTCGTACTCAGCAATCCATCGAGGAATAAGGCTACCTGTTTAGCAGATGTGGGTAACTCCGAAATAGGGCACCTTTCTAGATATTGTCTGAACCTTCTTCCGGCCAATCTGACAGTCTCTTGGGGGGTCTGTTTGAAGCTGTGGATCAATGAGGAGGTATTGTGTCTTATGCCGCTCTTAGAGAACTCTACAATGAATGCCTCTAGGAGTTGGTCTATGCTCCTGAACTGACGCTCATCTAATGGCTGAAACCATGTAAGTGCCGTGTTCCTAAGGGTTAGACCGAAGGCATTGTACTGCGTGAACAGATCTTCCACTTGTTCAGCTCTCAAGACTTGCTTGAACTCTGCCACATGATCATAGGGATCTCCTGTGCCGTCAAAGTAATTCTTCATGGACTTAACTAGCTGGGTGGGTCTCAAAGTTCTTGCGTGCTCTCTAGGCCTCGGCAGAGGGAATCCATCTACATTTCTTTGGTTCCTGTGGGCTCTATGTATCTCAGGAGGTTCTACCCTATTCGTCTCCGTTCTCGTTCTTTCTCTGCCTACAGGGTTGGCAAAGCTTACTTCCGGTCTATCTCTACTTCTGTCTCTTTGCGTACCATGAGCTTGGGAAGTTCCCGCCCCAGGGTGACCATAGGATACATTTGATCTTGGTTGGGGGAAAATAAATTCACCCTTCCAAGTGTAGGCATGCCTATCATTTTCTGTCACCACGAAGATCCGTTCTGAAGCATGATCTAAGTAGGTCACTCTGCCTGGGCTATCCGGGTCCTTCAACTCATAGATCATGATGTTTCCTATGTCTGTTGGCTGATTAGACTTGTACCTCCAAAAGGCTTCATCAGTTTCTCGATTGAGGAGCAACTCTATGCTCTTGTTGTCTTGGGGGACCCATTCAGGCGTGATAATCCTAGTGAGAACTGATTTACCTCGAGGGGTTCTAGGTTCCGCACCCATGTTCCCTTGTTCTAGGTCACCTAAGTCCGCTTCTGAGATTACATTCCTGAAGTCATCTGTCCTATCAGGGTGACTAGTGACAACATATATAGTTCCTTCTTTGTCCAGGTATGCACCATTTTCAAACTTGACAGCCGGGTGTTCTAGTCCTATGGATTGATCAGGGTTTTTAATCTGGACCACAGATCTTCCTAGGCCGTCCTCATAGATGCTAGCACCTAATCGGTTGGTCCTAAGGTACTCCAGCTGCGTTTTGTAAGGGCCTTCTACCCTGTATAGGTAAGGCACTCCTGAACTTCCCGTAGGTCTGTCCATGCCTTGAGACATCCCTGATTCACTGGTATCAGAGCTGGGGTAGTGAGAGTGGTGGCTCAACTGCTGGGCCCAAGACCTTGCAGTATGATTGACACTAGCCTCTGAAGACCTAAGGCTTTGTCTCTCTCTTGCTAGGTGTCGTCCTGATCGAAGGTTCATATGCCTAACTGATTATCCCAATTTTTTCCAGAGTACAACCTCGTTGCCAATCAATTGGTACCAGTCACTTGATTCTTTTTAGTTAATTATTGTGTTTATGGTCTTGTCTGATATCACGTCGTCAGGAACACTTGAATGTTCTTCGTACTTTCAGGTTGATCGTTCCACGTTATGTTCTTTTCCTTTTGGTTATCGATAGTACAGTAACTAAGTTTTTAGCTTGAACTTGAGTTTTTTAATAGTCTTCAACTTGATAAATGCCTATCGTCGCCCTGGCTTACTCCTATCTCTACTCGTTCTTAGCTTGAGCTAGGAAATGACAGAGGGAGTTGAGAATAATCCAACCTTACTTGTTGATCCCTTGCTTTATGGTGCTCAAGAACCCGGTTCTCAAGCTTGCAAAGAAATCTTGCTTTGTATGCCCCAAGTTGCTCTCAATGGACCTATAAAAGTCCCACGGTTAGCTCAATGCTTATATTCAAAGGACAAAACCAACCACTTTCATTCATGTAACATAAACACACATGTGCATTCTGACTTTTAGGAAAATAATTCTAAAGACCCCTGACTTTGAGCCCCCTGGGTATGGTCAACTTCAAAATACCCTCTCTGAAAATCAACGCATTATCTTTATAAAAAACAGTTGAGGTCGTGTAGTATATGCCACGAGCTTCCCAACAAGCCCAAGAGCTCAAAAATTGGATTTCGTATGAAAAAGTTATGACTGTTCAGGGTTTAGGGAGTTAAATCAGGATTCAATACAAGCTAACAGTCAAACAGGAATACTCGAGTAGCTTGTGGCACGGCCTCGCGATGCAATACTACACCCTAGTGTTTGTCGCACACTCAATCAAAATTTAGACCAATGATTTTGCCTTGAAAATTTGACCTAATTTGCCCTTCTAACGCGTTCGCAAAGTCTGTCGGTCGCGATTGACAGGTCAGTCGCGATCGACGTGTCGATCGCGATTGACAGGTCCGTCGTGGCTGTCAGTCGCGATTGACTGGTCAGTCGCGATTGACACGTGGCCGAAAAGTCAATCAATCGTGGTCAAAGCGTCGTTGACTCTGTCGGTCGCGATTGATGAGTCGATCGCGATTGACAGGTCGGTCGCGAGGTCTGTCGATCGTGGTCAAACAGTCGTTGACCGTGTCGGTCGCGATTGACAGAGCCGTCGTGGTCTGTCCCTCGTGGTCAAACAGTCGTTGACTGTGTCGATCGCGATTGACAGAGCCGTCGTGGTCTGTCCGTCATGGTCAAACAGTCGTTGACTGTGTCGATCGCGATTGATGACTCGATCGCGATTGACACGTGTCACGCGTATGGTCAGTCGGTCGTGGTCAATCGGTCGTTGACTCTGTCGGTCGCGATTGACAGAGCCGTCGTGGGCTGTCGGTCGCGATTGACGTGTCGATCGCGATTGACAGGTCTGTCCGTCGTGGTTTGTCGATCGCGATTGACAGAGCGATCGCGATTGACAGAAATCTGTGGAATTTCAAAAAACTAAACACATTTTTGGGAAGCCCTTGGCCTGTAGGTCATGGATATGCACTTTGTTTAGCAATTAGAGCAATTTTTCTGTCGGTCGCGATTGACAGAGCTCGGCGACACACAGACAGTTACTCGGATTTCCGTACCTGCGCAGGGTGCTGGGGATGATGATGCGGCCTGTACCTGCAGAATACTCACAAAACATGCAAAAAACAGCACATGCAAATTCGCTCTCTCGCTCTCTCTCACAAGTGAAATGAGGGAAATGAGGTGGAGATGGGGATATGGTCAAAAAACTGAAATTTTCGCGATGATGGAGATGGACGTGGGAGATGGTGATGATGATGATGGTGATGAAGATGGTGAAGAAAGTAAAAGAAAATCGATGAGAGTGAAGAAAATACCTACAACTCCAACGCGTCAACTCTACGTCTTACCATCACACGCTCGTCCTCAAAGCTCGATCCCCGGCAATGGCGCCAAAATTTGGTGTAGCTCAGTGATGAGTAGCACCTCCTTTAATGTCAATCCGGGAAGACGTGAGGATGGTATGAAGACCTCGAGCAAGTGGCGGCACAAGTGCGTGAGTGAGAAGCACACAAGCATGCACACACATATACACACACGCGCACACACGGCAAGACAAAGAGAGAGAATCAATGGAGTTCTTTAGATTACTTTCAAATACTCTTACAAGTTCGTTTCAATTACAATCTAACCTCAAAAATGAGCTCTCTAGCTCTTTTTATAGTTTTTGACTAGCTTTTGGCCCTGTCCAGACCTAGTGTCCGGCCTAGTTAAAAATTAGGTTCCAGGGCTTATTTGGGGGCTCAAACGAGATCTAAAAAATACGAAAATTGGTACGCAACTACTTCTAAGGCTCCTCAAGCTCAAGGACTCCTTGGCTTGCACAAAATGGAGCTACAAAAATGTGAAATGATATTTACAATGATGGTTAGTGATAAAAATCACTGTTGTTGTAGGGATTTCTTCTAGTGATCTGTCATACATATCTTCGAGCTCCCTACTTGCTCTTCCTCCCTGCATGTCCATCTCTTTGTCTTGAAAAAATATTGGCCTACTTGCCAGATCTTCTTTGACTGCCCTGTTTGCTTGTGCTGTCCCTTCGCTCTGACTCCCTTCTTTGACTTTCATGTCTTGTACGTCCTGGTGTACCAAGGCTACTGCCAACACACATGAACATCTGTCGGAATGCATTATCTACAGTGGGTGATAGTATTAATGGGGTGCTAAATGAAGATGCAATTGGTGTAGAGGCAACGGGAATGGGGAATGGGGATGGGAAGGTGGATGATGTAGTGATTGTTGAAAATTGTGATGTGCCTAAAAATGTTTGTGCCGTGAGTGAAGTGAGTGATGGTGCTGTGGGTGGTGAGATGTCCATGTCAGTGGACGTATCTAGTGCGGTGACCGTGAATATGGGTGTGATTGTGGGTACTCGTGCTGGTGTAAATACGGGATTTACAAAGGTTGAGGGGTAATTTACAGGGGGGCTGGCTGGAGCAGCTTGGTGGAAAGGGGAAAGAGGGGTTACAGTGGG
The DNA here is from genome assembly GCA_020310875.1 of Ceratopteris richardii. NCBI lineage: Eukaryota > Viridiplantae > Streptophyta > Polypodiopsida > Polypodiales > Pteridaceae > Ceratopteris > Ceratopteris richardii. The sequence continues at coordinate 192,062,963 of CM035406.1, forward strand.
TCGGGGAGGTGAGACGGGGGAGAAGGTTAATGGCGGTGGGAATGGAAAAAGGGGTCTTGGAGTTGTGGGGAAAGATGGAAAAGATGGATGGAGGAATGGTTTGGATAGAAAGGTGGGTGTGGGAGGGGGTAGACTAGGGCTAATGGGTGCAGTAATTGTGGGGTTAGTGGTCGTAAAGACAATTTCTGCAACACCACCGACGAATGAAGATGTTGGTCTGGGGGAAGGAGGGTGAATAGGGGAGGCTGGATGGACGGGCGGTGAGAGAGGAGCGGTTGGGGTGGTCCTGATAATCGTATACGAATTGGTGGTACCGTGGGAGTGGCTGCTGTTGGTGACTGCTTTGGAGATGGTTGTGGCGAGGGTGATTCTTGGACTTGTAGGCACGGGATAGTACCTCTCATCCGCTTTCCGGCTCTGCCTTTGCTAGACTTTCTAGCCTTCCTAGTGGTGCCTTTAAATGCTTTCAGTTCCTCACTGGTCATGGCACGCTCAATTGGTAAGTCATACGCCAAGCACATATATATGATCCTGGTGAGGGCGCAGCACCCATTGATTACCTTCTTTCGCTCCCACCTATGTTGTGCCAAGTAGAGCTGATCAATGATCCAGCTGGCTAGATCAACCGTTTGCGGTCCAATACATGCTAAGTATAATCCAAACCAGATTCTCTTGTGGGGCATGGTAAAACGATCCTGAGCTGGGAAAGCAAAGTGCTGCATGCATATCCGTAATGGCTTAGAGAGCTCAGGTGTTATAGCAGAAATATCCTCCCATTTAGTTACGTCACCACGTTTCATCTGCTCTGGGACTAGCCGTTCTCTCTCCGTCGGAGTGTGTGTTCCATGTATTTTCAGAGTTGCGCGAATTAAATCTTTAGACAAATAAAACTTTCTGAATGGAGGATCATTTACCAAGGATGGTAACATGAATGTGCCAGGTAGATCCTTGTTTTCTGAAGCTGTTAAGGTGGTTACCAAGTAAAAACATCTGTAAAAATCGGGTTTAGGCAGAGGGTCCCTAAAATACTCTGTAAATCCCGCTCGTGCCCAAACGTGCGTTAGATCTTGTGTATTCTGTAGTCCTTCAAATTCTCTTGAAAAGAACTGGTACTTGGCCCATGTGCGAAGATCAAATGCCAAATTGGCCCCAAATATGAAATCAGCATCTGCTAATGGTCCTGCTAGGCCTTGAAACCAGTGAGAATTACGATGAATCTTCTCAGTATATCCTCTAGGAGGATCATCGATTGGCATGGGTCCTGGAAAACCTTGAAACTCTGGTGGTTGCATAGTAGGATAAGATTCCGCGAGTAATTCTCCAATAGTGGCCATCGGTGCACTGGGGCTAGCTTCTGATGGTCCTGCTTCGGTTTGCATGATGACTGATGAGCTAATGGAAAAGATCTGCTACAAAAGATTAACACATTAGTATGGAAATTAATTATGATCCCATTAAGGTGAGACCGCAATCCCTTTCCATAACCGATGTGTAACCCATGTAGCCAAGTGTCGTGAAGTGATTGATGCAATGATCTTTTTGCAGAGCTAATGCAGGTCTCTAGGCACCTACATGGTTCAGATTATGCATACATTTCTTGATGAGCTTTTATTATGTATGATGTGGGGTTTGGGTGTATGAATTTATACAAGGTTTGGTTGAGGGTGAATTATTACAAGGGTGGAGTTTAAACGGGGTGGGAGAATTATTAGATAATGGGGTACAAGAAGACGTCTGGATACGTTTCGGTATCCATTTCCTAAGAGTCTTGGAGTGGGTGGTATGTTTCTGCTGAGGGACAAAAAGTGGTATCGGGTTTGGTGGTATTGAAGGATGAAAAGATTTCGGAGGGGTATATATTACATGGCTAGAGAGTTGGGCTATAATACATTGCTTGGGTACCCAAATCTACCTGGGTGTGGATCGACTCATAAGATATTTCTTGGCGATCCAAATCTGCCGAGTATTTGTACTTGGGGAAGAAGATCGAGGGGACTTTGGATGCTGACTCTGCTTCTGTTGAAACTTTGTCCTGCTCTCGTCTGCAGTGTTGCCAATAGCCTGTGGTTGCTGTCCTTTTGGCACCCATATTTGTTTCGTGCCACTTGTTCTGTGATGTTGGTACTGCTGCTTTCCTTGCCTTGTCTGGTGGTGTCGTCGGTCTGGGTTCCTCTGTTGTGGTTGACTCCTTCGAGGTTGGGTTTGAGAGGTCCATTGGACGCTCTGCTTTGGAAAAGAAGGGAGATCCAACACTTGCGTGACCTGCCCATTAGGAAGTGATTCGTTCTTTATCTTTAATCTAGGCCAGTCCGCAGCAAGTTTGGAAGGATGAGCACCGCAGGGTGTTGTGCTCATTTGGCCGCTGATGCAACCCACCTGACCGCTGATTGTGTTCATCTGCCCTAGCGGTTGGGTAGCTGCCCCTTCTAGTTTGCAGGAAGCCCCAGGGAAGATCTCCTGTCGTCCTTCTAATTGACAATTGTCCCTAGCCAAGCCCGAGTGGGTTGGAGTAGACGTGACGTGACTGGTCTGACCCAAGATCTTCCGGTCTTCCGACGCATGCGTTTCATAGGGTCTAGGGTTACAAACCTCAATCGGAATGCCATTAGGGAAGTCAAGCGGTATCACTCGCTTCTGTTCTAAGGTTCCAATCTGTAAGGAGCCTTGTCTAAGATTTAGGTCCACTGAGTGATCGTATAGCCAATCTTGGCCAAGGATTAGGGGTTCTATCAGGTCGTCATCATGGCACACTAGTAGCTTCGCTCTCATGGTCACATCCTCAATGAGGATAGGAAGGTCCACCTCACCCATGCAAGGGGTTTCCATGCCTCCTAGGCCTATGAGGTATGCCTCAATTGGCCGCATTTCTATTCCTGAATCCTTATAGTGGGACCATCTAATAGCACTAGTCGCAGCACCTGAGTCAATTAAAGCCCTGAGCTCTTGGCAAGGGTTGTCGTGCTCTAGCCTAACTGTAATGAATGGTCTCCTGTCCACTATGCTAGGATGAGTGGTTGACTTTACTTGACACATGGCCATGGGGTATCTGGGTGTAGTTTCCAGATGGTTATAATGTTCTCTCCCTAGTCCTTGTCTTCTTAACTTCATGTGTTTAATGCGTTCTATTGCTTCTGCCTGAGCTTCCGCTCGTATTCTATTTTCTTCCTCCTTACGCTTCTTTGCCAACGTGAGTCGTCTAAGCATATCCTCAGTAAGAGGTTCCTGATATAACTTGACTCTACAACCACTAATGTAATTAGGCATGATATCTCCTTCTAAAGTGGCTAATTGTACTGCTTCGCTTGTTGAGAGTCGGTTAATGATCATAGGTCCATAACCGCGCTTTTCTAACTTACGTGCGTGTTGCTTTAGCGTATATACTAGAACTAAATCTCCTTCTTTTAGGCCTTTATCTTTCACATGTGCATCAAAATATGCTTTCTGTCGCTTCTTCGCTGCGTATATGCCTGCTGTTGCCTTTAGCCTGGTTTCTCCTAATCGTTCCAAGTCCATTATTCTCGCTGATAATTCATGGCCGGTCCACTGATGTTCTTGTGCAACCTTAAGGGTCGGTATCAAGAAGTCCAAAGGAAGCACAGCATTCTCACCAAAAACCATCTGAAAGGGAGTTTGCATTGAGTATGGTCTTATAGGCCACTCGATATGCCCAAACAGCGTGGTGTAACTGTTTGTCCCAATCTGAACGTTTGTTGTTCACGAGTTTCGTCAGTACGTTACAAAGGATCTTATTAGTGCTTTCAGCCTGACCATTGGCTTGAGGATGATATGGTGCGGATTTCTTGTGAATCACCATAAAATCCTGTAACAAATATTCAATGAATTAGTTTAGAAAGTGAGTGCCTCGATCGCTCACTAACTCTATAGGCAATCCATATCTTGTAAAGACATTCTCAAATAAGAATTTGCAGTTGTGTGTGCATCATTCTTTTTCGTGGCTTTTGCCTCTACCCATTTCGTAAGATAATCTGTGGCAACAATAATGTATTCCGCATGTGTACCTTTTGCAGGGGGGTTAATGGGTCCTACAAAGTCTATACCTCACTTAGAGAATGCACGTCCGCCCATCATGGGTTTCAATGGCATTTCATCTCTGCGAGTAGGAAACTGAGTTCTTTGGCACACATCACATCTCTTGACATAGGTATGAGCATCCATGTGAAGAGTGGGCCACCATAATCCTGCAAAGAGGATGGCTTTGATTACCCTATCGGGTCCAAAATGACCTCCTGCAACACCTTGGTGTGCAGTCTCTAGTATGCTCAGATAATCGCTCTCATAAACACATTGTCTTAGATATCCATCTCGTCCTCTTTTGTATAGATTGTCGCCAATAAGTGAATAGTCGTGAGCTTCCTGCTCTAGACTGCGTTGTCGAGCTAAGGTCATTCCTTGAGGGAATGTGTTCGTCCTCAAGTATGTCACTAACTGTTCACTCCAGTCTGGTGTGAGAGACACATGATACAATGTAGCATGCTCTACTGGTGGTCTTTCACAACAAACGTTGCATTCCTTACACAACCTGTAGACATCTGCTTCCACCGAAGGCCAATATACTCCTAATCTATGTAGAGTCTGTAATGTTCGATGTTTTGAAGGATGTTGCTTTAATGCACCTATGTGTGCTAATTGCAACCTATTCGCATGTTCTGATTCATCTACACAACAAGCAAGAATCTTTTGATTATCTTGTTTATATATGCTTCCTGCCATTATTTGGTATCTCTGAGACTTGGTAATCTCTCCCTCTTTGATCTTTATCCTAGGATTCTTGGGTCCATATGTGAGAATAGGGACTATAGGTTTAGCCCATTGTGGTGCTATCTCAAGGTTAAACAAGTATGCATCTGGTAGATCATCCGTTACTCCTTGAGGAGCTTCTCCTGAGGTTAATCTTGAAAGGTGGTCAGCTCTAAGATGTGTCTTTCCTTTCCTGACTACGACTTCAAAATCATACTCCATGAGTAATAGAAACCAACGTATTAGTCGTCCTGTGTTACATGGTTTGTTGACTAAGTACAATAGGGCTTGATGATCTGTAAAGAACTTGAATTTGTTGCCTCTTTAATCTTCGCAGCGTAGTTATCATTGTACGTGTAAGGTTTCTGTTTTGTCGGTTTTGCATCTGGAGTCATAGGGATTCTATGAGAACATATATCTGGATCTACTCCTTTCAAATCTTTGTAACTCCAAGCAAAAACATCTCTATATTCGCGCAATAGGGCAACTAGCTCTTCTTCTTCTTCAGTTGTCAAATCATGCCCTATGTATGTACATTTTTCTTCTTCTCCTTCTATGGCAACTATTACTTTCTTGGTTTTCTCTCGGTTATCATATACTTGTCCGTCATTCGCCTTTCTATTAGGCATTCGTACCATGATTCTTCTATCTTCGATTTCATATTTCTTGAAATTCTCGGGTACTTCAAACAAAGATTCTTCTTTTTCTGACATGGTTTCTTTCTTCTTTCTTTTCTTGCCTTCACTCTTGTTAGTCACTTCCGTGGCTAACCTCACCTCATTCGTAATTTCCTCGTGTCTCTGAGTGTGAGTCTCTACCTCGAAGAAATATTCTTTCTCTGATGCAAATGGAGAGTCCATGATAATTGATTCTAAATCGAAATCGCTTGCATCCTCAAATGCATCAGTGTTAGGTTCACATTCTTCTAAAATTGCATCGCACATGATTGGCTCTATCGTGAAAACTGAAATGTCATAGCCCTCCTCGTCACAGTGGGGTGTCCATTGTTCTTCATTGATGGCTACGTCCATGGTTGCTAGGATTTCTGCCCAACCATGGGGTTCAAACTCTTCGTCAGGGAATACTACAGGCGCGTAAGCTGGATCTTGAAGGGTTCGTGGATTTTGTTCTGCACCTAAGGTCCTGGCTTCTAACCTTTCTTCCTCTTGTTTGGCTACTTTACACATCCATAAATGAGTATCCTCATGCAACCAAGAAGGATCTGATTCTAATGAGTGCATGGATTCTGTTTCTACTGGTGTCTTATGGATGGTATTCCATTGTATTGGGGGTACATCTCGATGTGAATAGTCTTTAAGATTGACTTTGGTAGTCACTCCTAAATGTTGCAAGTACAAAGAATTAGTTCCCCAATCTTGTACAATTTGCAACTGACGCATGAATGGTCATCCCAATATCATCTCATATGCATGATTTTTACTAAAATCACAAATGGCGAAAGTATGCTCAAACTCCACACCACAAGTGGTGAGAGATATGCCTTCTAGTAAGCCTAATGGTTTTTCTATGTGTCCGTCAGCCATTTGTAGCTTCATCCTGGTGGGTCTTAATGATGGCTTACCCCAACGTTTCCATAAAGCGGTGGTAGCTATGGCTACTCCGGCTCCTGAATCTAAGATGGCTTTTGTGGTGTAGCCCTGATGAGTTATCGGAAGATAAGTGTTACCTTCCTCTCCTTCGCTTACATCTCCAATCTTTTCTACAGGTATTTCTGGTACCTTATTTTGTGATCCTATTTGTGAGGGAGTAGTAGCAAGCTCAGGGAATTGATTTGCTACATGTTTCCACAATTCTGGTTTTACCTTTAACAACTCCTCTAGAGTGAGATTACATTGTATTTTGGTATTTTTGATCACTTCCGTGTTTCTAGGGATTACTGATTCTTCATTCCTCACTATTATCGTGGGTGCTCTCATACTAATAGACTTTGCTTCCCAAGGTCCTGTGAACTGAGGTAATTCTTGTAAAGAATTAGATTCAAATCCTGTGTGTTCACTCAGCTTTTCTTCCTCTACATCATCGTAAATAGAGGGGATGTCTTGGGGAGATTGTTCCTGCAAGTCGTCTATTTCTTGAATAGGAGGATGGGTTCCTTGTTCTTTTCTCCATTTCTCTTCTTGTATTTCTCTCAAAAATTCATGTGAATATTTATGTATGGAAGACAGGTTGTCTTGACTTTCTGTGTTGGGTACTTGAGACAGGGATGACGCATTCCTTTCCTGTGTCTCTGGGACAATAGGGTTCCTAGGCTGATCCTTTTTCTCTTTGCTTTCAATCAAGTATTCTAGCCTCTCCATTAGTCCTTGAAAGTGTAATTCAGGTTTTGCCATGTTGTTCCAATTAAGATATCTAGAGGCTTCGAACAAAGCTTGTGCTAGTTCTACCATCTTCATGCAAAGTTTAGTTCTCTCAATTTCTAGATCAGCTCGAGGGTAGTTTTTGCTCATTTCAGCTACCTGAGGTCCCTCTTTTAATCTAGCCTGATATGCACGAAACATCATGTCTAGATTTTCTGGTATGGGTTCCGTTAAAACTGATCCTGATTTTTGAGCTGGATTCTCTTGATTTAAGTCCTGTGAAGTCAATTCTAGGATTTTGGCTCTAGATTCCTTTAAACTTCCTTCCAACTCAGTTATCTTTTTACTCCATTTTCTCTTTATCCTTTCTCTAGAATCTTTCCAAGATTTTGTCTTTTTACTGCTAGATTCTGCAACTTCACTGGTTCCAGCTACTTTCCCTTGATTAAGTTGTTGGTTCTGTAAGAGCGCCTGGGCTCTTGTGATAGCTTGGATAGGCACGTATGTAGGGTTGGATCCATCTGCGTTATTTACAATACCTATCACATTGATCGGTGTCACATTCGAAGCATTAACTGGATTTTTAGGACAATCTTTGATTATGTGCTCTTTGCCACAATCAGCACAAAAGCCTTGGATGTTATAGTACTGTGATTGTCCTGCTGTCGGAGGATGTGGACAATCCTTTATGAAATGATCTCCTTGGCACCTAAAGCATGGTCCTCTAGGGCCCTGTGGTCTTTGTTGTCTCACTTGGGGCCGTGGATTTGGGTTTGTGTACATCACATTAGCATAGTCTGGCTCCCAATTCGGTTCCACTGGTGGACTATCATAATGATATGTTTCTACATGTTCAGGTGACTCTGTGTAATATGCGGGTGGACTATCTACATGCGTAGAGTCAAAACTGTTTGAGTGTGGGTCACTCTCTGTGATCAAAGGTGAAGAAGGCACTAAGGCCCTACTTAGATTCTCTTCTACAGCCGCGTATTTGACTGAGATGACATTCGCTGGTGGGGGTGGCTGCTGAGCTAAGAGAGGTTGAGGTCTCTGTTGAGCCTGGTATGGGTAGTTTTGAGGAGGCCTATAGTAATAAGGCTGAGCATTGTATTGGCCTTGATACCTACCTCGCTGCGGGTATGCTTGCGGGTAGTTCTGTCTCACGGTTTGTTTGTTGTACGGGCAGTCCTGAGCCGTATGATTCGTGTATCTTCTCTCAATTGTACAATATTGGCCACTAGGGTTCGCTTGAGGTTGTGGTGCATTGGGACACACATTTGCCATGTGATCACCACCACAGGTGTAACAACACTTGTTTATTAGTACCCTAGGTTTACTAGAAACTCCTAGTTTCTGGTCCACTTTTTCTGCGAGGTCTTCTATCGAGCTAGACAATTTTGTGGATGCTAGAGATGAACAGTCTGAGTCCTTATAGACCTTTGAGAGTTCCAACTCATCTCCTAAGTTGTCCTCAATGTCTATGCATATTCTCACACATTGCTCTAGCGTTCTGGGTTCTTTTAGGTACACGTAGGAGCGTAGTTTAGAGCTCAACAAGCCATCTAAAAACAATGACACTTGCTTGGCTTGTGAGGGTAGCTCTTGCATTGGACATCGTTCAACATATTGTCTAAACCTACGTCTTGCCAGTCTTACTGTTTCCTGAGGGGTCTGTTTGAAGCTATGAATCAACGAAGACGTGTCATGTCTAATCCCACTTTTAGAGAATTCAGTGATGAATGACTCTAAAAAGTGATGGATGTCTCTAAATTGCCTTTGTTGCAGAGGTTGGAACCAGGTTAAAGCGGTATTCTTTAACGTTAGTCCAAACGCGTTGTATTGCGTGAACATGTCTTCAACTTGTTCGGCTCTTAGTACTTGCTTGAATTCTGCGACGTGGTCATAGGGGTCTCCTGTCCCATCAAAGTAATTCTTCATTGATTTCACTAATTGAGTGGGTCTCAGTATTCTTGCATGTTCACGTGGTCTAGGTAGAGGAAAATCATCTCTACCACCTGGTATTCCATGATCTCTTTGTCTATCCGCTCTATTAGTGTCCGTGGTTGTTCTATCTCTCCCTATGGGGTGATTAAAGCTTACTTCCGGTCTCTCTTTATTTCCCTCTCTTTGATTTCCATGGGTTGAGGATGTTCCTGCCCCTTGTTGACTTGTATTCATGTTCGTTCTAGATGGAGGGAATACCAATTCACCTCTCCATGTGTATGTGTTTTTAGCGCGGTCAGGTACCACAAAGACTCTTTCTGAAGTCTCATCCAGGTATACAACCTTTCCAGGTGTATCCGGGTCCTTGAACTCGTATATCGTGATGATTCCTACTTCACTAAGTATTTCGGTCTTATATCTCCAAAAGGCTTCATCAGTTTCTTTATTTACAAACAACTCTATGCTTCTGTTGTCTTGAGGGATCCAGTCTGGGATTAGTACTCGTGTCAGTACAGATTTCCCTCTAGGTGTTCTAGGCTCTTCTAATGGTTCTTTTCCTTGAGATTTAGTTTCTGTCTCTGGTTGAATCACGCCAAACTCGTTGGTATTGTTTGGCTGCGTACTTAAGATGTACATCGTTCCTTCCTTGTCTATGTACGCGTCTCTCTCGAATTTCACCACTGGACGTTCCAATCCAATGGGTTGATCGGGGTTGTGCATTTGCACCACTTGCCTTCGCAAACCATCCTCATAGATGCGAGCACCTAATCGGTTGGTTCGGAGAAACTCTAGTTGTGTTCTGTAGGGTCCTTCTGGTTTTTCTAAATAGGCTACATTCGACCCTCCTTCTGGTCTTTCTGTGCTAAATGCCATTTCTGATTCGCTGGTCTCTGAGCTCTCGTAGGGATAACTAGTGTTCAGTTGTTGAGCCCACGATCGTGCAGTAGTTCTTACACTTGCCTCTGATGATCTAAGGCTTCGTCGGTCTGACTTACCTATATGTTTGCCCGATCTAAGGTTCATTAATTTTTGTCCTTGCACACTCAGTACACGCTCAGATCGTCACAGATTCTTTGTTATTACTTTCTTGATTCTTTTTAAATTTCTTTAGATTCTTGTCTTAATGTATGCGTCAGGAATTCGACTTTCCGTTATAATTTTGAGTTCTCGTTCCGTCAGACTTAGGTTCTTTCCTTTAGGTTTTCGTCACACACACCTTTACTTTAGTCTTGAACTTGATAAACTTAATTCTCTTGAACTTGAGGCGTTCCTATCGTCGTTAATCCACAACACTACCGTTTAGCCTAAGCTAAGAATTGACTGAGGGGGTTGAGTAATCTTCCAACCTCGAGCCAGCTTTTCTGGTTGCTCTGATGCCCAAGAAGCCGCGCTTCCCAAGCTTTATGCCCTTCACTGCCTTGCCTTGGTTGCCTTCTGTTGCAGAGCCAAAGAGCGCACAAAGCAGAGAAAAAGACGGGCCCCAAAATTTTTCCGATTTGGACCAGATATTTTTGTAACATATTCATTTTTGTAATATATTTCCCTTGTAAAGGCACTAGAGGAGTCCTCTAGATGCATTCCCATAGAAGAATAGAAGCTTACCCATGTAAAATAGTAGGAAATTAGTTCTTAGGGAATAAAGTGCCGGTCACTTGTGTGAAAGGACCATTTTGAGGGCACTAGTATATAAGTCAAATGTGACTCTTTGTAAAAGACTTTTTGCCATTGTGAGAACAGAGAGCACAGAAATTCGAATTTGTGTCTTCTTCCCTCTTCATCTTCTTCTTCGTGAGCTTGTATGCATGTGTATTGCTTGGAAAGAGTGCTTGTGAGTGTGATCTATCCTTGAGAGTGTTTCTTTGCTGTAGGAGAGGTGTGTGCGAGGTGTAGGAGGTGCTGAAGTGTAGGAAAGTATTCCCGCGACTCAGTATTTCTGTCATAACTTGAAGTAGGAGTGTCGGAATTGCGTGAAACCACTGCCATTGGATGCGTCTTCTCGAGAGCTTCGAAACGCATATGCTATTCGCTATGTTTGGAGCTCGGAGCTAGGAGAAAAGTCCAAAATACTGACGGCTGCTGCACCAAGTATCGTTTCGTCTTGACCTACAGTTGAAGCTTGTTAGGATAAGTGTTTTTCTCACTTTCACTTTTGAGTAATACTTTTGCATTGACCATTACACATTTGCATGTCTTCATACACTCGGCTAGGTTAGTATACTCTTCGGATTGATAAATTAAAAGCGTGTATCCCCACTATATGCACTTGTGAGGGGATTGAGGTACAGTCTCTTTCTCCGCAAGTCCCTAAGTTGAAGCTTAGGTCAACACACTTTTTGGCGCCGTTGCCGGGGAGTGACGAATCAAACCGAGGCATTCGTGTGATGGTAAGTAGCTTTTTGCTTTGAAGAACGTGGAGGAGCGGAAATCTTCTCTTCTTTGGTAAGTCAATTTCAACCGCACTTGCTACTTCTCATTCTTGGAGTGTGTGTAGTAAGTTGATAGATTAGGGGAGTGAGTAGAAGAAGTAGAATAGGAGTGAGTGGAGAGTAGAGTAGGCTTTAGGTTTGTTCAAGAATTTTCATTTTTCAGTAAGCTAGGAATTCCCAAGTATAAAAGCCAAAAAATTTTTCATTTTCAAGTTACTTGTTGAACAAGTATCGTGGAGAGCTGCATCGAATATCGTGTGAGCCCAGCGGTCGTTTTGAGGCAAGCAAGCAATAGGGGAGAGTTTTGTGCAAAGGAGTTGGACCTAGAGATCATGGGAGCTTCCAAGGTAAATTAAACCACCTCCTTGCTCAAAAATTTCAGCATTTCAACCTAGGAGAAGGAAAAAACAACCTGCGCTGAGTGTTGTTTGGGCTTTCAGGGGGTTAAAAGTAGTTTGTTGATTGATACAGTGGGTAGGGGTAAGAGAGAGAACCTAGGAGAGAAAGGGGGAAACATCCAAACCTCAAAACAACACACAAAAATTTGAAAAAGGGTCAAGTATCGCTTTGCTCCTGCGGTCGAGTATCGTTTTACTCCTGCGGTTGAGTATCGCGATATTTCCCAGCGGTCGTCGATCGTTTCGCTAGAGATCGTCTCGCTAGAGATCGTTTCAGACAGCGGTCGTAGATCGTTTCGCTAGAGATCGTTTTGATCAAAGGTCGTAGGTCGTGTATCGTTTGCCAAGTATCGTGATCCAGAGATCGCGACACTTGTCAAAGGTCGAGTATCGTTTCAGTTAGGTGTCGTCGATCGTTTCTGGTAGAGATCGTAGATCGTTTCGATCGTGTATCGTGTATCGTGTATCGTTTGGTCAAAGATCGTTTTCCAGCGATCGTTTTGATCAAGTATCGTCTGTCAGCGATCGTTTCGGTCAGAGGTCGTAGATCGTTTCATTGAAAGATCGTGTATCGTTTCCAGCTAGAGATCGTTTGATCAAAGATCGTTTTCTAGCGATCGTTTTGATCAAGTATCGTTAGACCCAAGTGTCGATTTCCAGCGATCGTTTTGATGAAGTATCGTTTGTGAGCGGTCGTTTTGGGTCAGAGATCGTAGATCGTCTTGTGGAAAGGTCGTGTATCGTTAGTCAGAGATCGTTTAGGGAAAGATCATTTTTCAGCGATCGTTTTATCCAAGTATCGTCTGTCAGCGATCGTTTCACCCAAGTATCGTCTGTCAGCGATCGTTTTCTCAGAGATCGTGAGAGTCAAGTATCGTGACTGGAAATTTTCTTTCAGTCACATTCCAGCCTAAGTTTTCCCTAGACTTCTGAACCATAACTTAGAACTCTAGAGGTTAAAGGTGGACAAGATTGGTTTAGAGCTCTTAAGTGAATGAACTTGAGATCAGGAAGAACCCTAGGAAGCCGAAGAAGTGTAATTTCTTCCGTAGGGAGTGTTGCCGAACCAAGTAACCGATCACACTATTCTGAGACCTCCAGTGAGTCAGAAGGAGAAATCCCCATGGCTTCCGAGGATATGCAAAACACTGTGCCCATGATTGGCCAGATGTCCATCATTGAGGGTGAATACAGAACTTCCTTAGAATATGTGAGCACTAACCTCAATGAGGTCCCTATCTATTTGGATGGTCTAAACAGATCAGTGGCCAGACTGAGGAAGGCTTCAGAGGCCTACAGAGTGCCAAGACCAGCAGTTAAGTACATAGGAGGACTGTACATGGATAAACAAGACATTCAATACATGGTCACCGAACACCCGGAAATCATTAATGAGTGTGGTGAGGAAAATGACACTTCAAGTTTAAATAGACACGGAACTGAAGAACAAATAACAACTCCTAGAGGGAGGTCGACAATTACTAAGCTTTGGAGAGGAGACTTAGTCCCCTAGGATGACACTCTAATAGATGTGTATTTGATCAATGGGATGGAGTACCTGCTCAGAACCCATTCCTCTATTTGGGACGCTGCTCCTAATCCAGTTACCATCTATGAGTTACAAGATCCTGAATTCCCCACCATCATTACATATTTGGACAAAGACCACAGAAGATATTGGCCAGTCACTGAATTAGAGAGAGCTGAGCTGAAATATCAGAACATTCCAGTGTTCCCCCCAAGGGACCAAGCAACCACTTCACGGAACCCACATGGAACTTCTCAATATGACTCAAGTCAACATTCGGGACAAACACAACAAACTCAACAAACCCAGATCCCCATCAGACCTCATGTGCAATTTGCAATACCTGCCACTAATCCTAATTACCGGCCACAACCAGCTATGGACCTAAGACAAGGAGTTCGTACTCCAGTAAGACCACAGGTAGTACGAGGACCAGGTTTACCAATAGGAAGACCAAATTACCCTGTAATGCCGAGACAACCTGAAACAGGAAGGAGACTAAGACCGATTCAAGTGGCCAAATGCATGAGAAATCATTATGATGGCTCGAGTGAACCCTATAATCACATAGCTGAATTTAAACAAGTAGTCAGAGCCGAGCAGGTAGATGACTTCATGATTCAATATGAGTCCTTTGGCCTCACCTTGTCAGACACAGCCCTCGCCTGGTTTCAGCCATTGGATCCAAATACCTTTCAGAACATGGATCAAGTGTATCAAGAAATGATTGAAGAATTTACCAAGTCTGGAATCAAGAACAATTCTTCGTCTTTAATCCACAGCTTCAAACAGGTCCCAACTGAGTCAGTCAGATTGGCTTCCAGGAGATTCAAGCAGTATGTGGATAGATGCCCCGTAGAGGAGAGACCAACACAAAACAAGATGGTATCATTGTTCTTAGAAGGACTATTGAACGGAACCTTGAGGTCATTAGTGTACGTGAAGAGAGTTCAAACTCTGCAAGAGTGTATGAAGGAATGTATAGACCTAGAGGATAACCTTGCAGGAGACTTGAAAATACCCCAAGGAAGTGTGAAAAGTGAAGAGTCATCAAATAGCACATCAAACCCTAAAAACAACATTGAGGAAATTGCTGACTTGCTAGCAAAAAAACTGAATATGCAAGGACAGAGGAATTATCCCATCAATCCTATGAGAACGCCTATGCTTAGAAGATGTATGCAGTGCGGAGGGGATCATCCTTCTCACTTGTGTACTAGGGGAGTAGTCCCACCATCTGCCTATGCTCCTCATAGACCCTCTGTTCCCGGGCCACTACAGTATTGCAGTATAGAGCAGAGGTACACAAATCATAACACTGAGAACTGCCCTTACAATAGGCAAACCAGACCCACCCAGCCTTATGTGAGACCATATGGATATCCGCAGAACCAGCAAGGAGGAGAAGCCTTCAGATATCCATCATATCAGCCGCAGGCACCCATGTCACGACCATACGCATACCAGGGATATACACAGCCTCAACCAGTGCTAGGACAACAACCGCCCCACCCTCAGAACGTTGTCCCAGTTAAGATAGCACAACCAGAGGAAAACTTAGAAAGGGCCATAGTGCCGGCAACGCCTTTGACTAGTAGTGAACCATGTGACTTATTTTACGAACCTAGTCAAGAAATATACTCAGGTTATGAGAGCTCAACAATGGAATATGGGCAACAATACAACCCATATGCTTATGGCATGGAGGCGCCGGAGAGTTCATATAACTACGAGCAAGATTATGTACCATTAATGTACACAGCTCCTAGAGCAACCATGCCACCTCGACCAATGAATAGACCACCTGTACCTAGAGGACCATGCTACAGATGTGGAGGTGACCACTATATCAGAGAATGTACATTACCGAACCCACCACCACCACAACGAATTTGGGAAGGTTACTGTAGCGATTGTGGAAAGGAACATCTCTTCAGAGATTGTCCTAAGAACCCAAACAAAGTCACATCTAATGTACAGATTAACGTGATAGAGGTAATTGAATCGTCAGGGAGTGATAAAGAGCACACTATACCTTTAAAAGCCATAACAAGAGCAAAGGCTAGAGAAAACCCTGATAAAACCGAAGAAAATAATCAAAGTGACAAAGAGGGAAATACACCCATCCCTCACAGAGTAGAAGACTCAGAAGAACCAGAAAAAAGTATCATCAGTAAACGATCCCTAAAATGGAAGCAAAGGAGAGACAGGATAAAAGAAAAAAAGTTATTGCAAAAGAAGGAAAATGAAAAGAGTAAAAAGAAATCAACAGAAGAATCACAAGTAGAAGAAGAGGATAAAATGGAGGAAGAAAAGAAGGAGGTAGGATCGGTATTAGCAGACCCAATGCCAGAAGAATTAGCTATGTGGATTCAGGCATACAAAGCGAGAATAAAAGCAGGGCCTACCATAGAACAACATAAGAGAGAATATCCGAGAGGTGACCTAGAGAAAGAAAGATTGGAAATCTGCAGAAAATTGATAGAAGTTGCCCAACAAACATTAGAAAAACCCGCATCACCCTTACCAAACAACCGAATTTGCGAGGAAAAATTCCAAGAGTGTCTAAACAATCCGGAAAAGCCTAACGTAAATAGACCTCTGGATAATGAAATTGGTGTTGAAAGAAAGGAAGGATCCATAGTCCCTGAAACAGAAGGAGATTGGACTAAGGATTTATGGGCGAGAGTTCAAGAGGACAAGTGGAAAAAGGTGGAAAGGATAGAACCGCCCTTTGAAGAACTGAAAGCAGAAAACGAAATGGAAGATTCAATACCTGAACTTAATTCAGAAGAAATTTTTCCAATGGATGCAAGTGACAAAGAAGCCGAAGACGATGTAAAGGAGCTACCTAATTACACCGGGGAATACGAGCACAACTCAGAATTGTATCGCATTCCATCAATACAAAGACGGGAAACGAATCAATCAGTTCAAACATCGGAGATCATACAACGCCTTAGAGAGGTGAAAATCCCATGTACCTTAACATTCGAGGAATTGTTAAAGGTGAAACCACATCTAAAAGAAAAATTGATCAATCAGTGGGAAGTCAAGGAGGCAAAGAAGGAGGTAGATGACGAAGTGAAAACGGTGAGAGTTCCAGTGGATAAAGTAGGAAACTTTAGTGAAGGAGATGAAGGAAATACATGTCTACCAATCACTTACAGGGGTTATACAACCAAAGCCATATTAGATTCAGGAGCTGGGGTAGGCATTGCTACCAAAGAAATTTGGCAGAAATGGGGAAAACCAGCATTGAGACCAACACGTATGAAAATTCAGATGGCCGATGGACATACAGAAAGACCCTTAGGATTGTTGGAACGAGTAGTCTTCACTACGTGCGGAGTGGAATTCGAGCATACCTTAGCAATTTGTCACTTTGAAAGGCCGAGCAACTATGAGATGATCTTGGGAAGACCATTCATGAGACAGCTAAAGGTAGTACAAGATTGGGGAAAGGATGCAGTGTACCTACAACACGCAGGAGTCACCACTAGGATCAACCTACATACGTATGCATATCAAGATGTACCACCTCTGCAATGGAATCAAGTCCATAAAGAGGAAGACGATCAATCGATTCATAGTGCAGGTTCTAGTGACCAATCCTGGATGAACGAGGACACTCATCTATGGATGTGTCAAGCTGCAAAAAAGGAAGAAGAGAGAAGAAAAAGTTGGCAGCTGAAACAAGGTGTAGTGAGATCGGTACAAGATCCAGCTTATATGCCACAAGTATTTCCAGACGAGGAGTTCGAACCTCATGGTTGGATGGAAATCTTAGCCACCCTCGATGTGTGTGTAAACGAAGAAGTGGTAACTATGAACGAATGCATTGACGAGGAGGGTTATGACATTAGTCTGTATATGGCAGTCCTTCAGGAGGCAGAAGACGGAGAAGTAATCGAGGAAGACTGGAAGGAGGACTACGAGAGCATCGAAATGGAACCAGAACCCATGGATCTAGGGATTAGTACCACCAACATAGATGTCACTGCCAATGAAAAACATAATGAAAACACACCAAAAGAAGAATTAGAAGTTGAAAGGGAATTAGAAGACGAAGATAATAAGCTTCAAGACCAATTTGAGGTACCAGCTCATTTCAAAAAATATGAAGTGGAAGAGAGGAAAATTGCTATTCAAATGCCTAAAAGAGAAGCACAACCGGGAATAGCATATGATAATAAAGAACAAACCAAAAAAATAGTCGTAACCATGGAAGGAGGAGAAGAACGATGTACCTTTATAGGACAGGATGTCTCAGAGGAAGAGGAGCAAGAGCTAATTCAACTCATAAGAGAATACCGGGATGTCTTTGCTTGGACTTATAAGGATTTAAAAGGAGTAGATCCATCTATATGTGCGCATAGAATCCCCATGACATCCGAAGCCAAACCTTCCAAACAGAGACCTTATACTTATAATGATGTATATTCAGCCAAGATAAAAGAAGAAATAGATAAGTTGTTAGACGCTGGATTCATCTACGAAATTGAGCACACGGAATGGGTATCACCCTTGGTAGTTGTACCAAAGAAAAATGGGAAGTTAAGAGTGTGCATTAATTTGAAAAGAGTGAACTCCGCCACCATAAGGGATAGCTATCCCTTACCGATCACTGACCATCTCTTGGAAAGAGTAGCAGGGAAGGAAGTTTATAGTTTTTTGGATGGCTTTTCAGGGTATAATCAGGTAGCCATTGCGCCTGAGGACCAACATAAGACTGCATTTGCAACTGAATGGGGAGTATACGCCTTTAGAGTCATGCCTTTTGGTTTAACGAATGCCCCAGCTACGTTCCAAAGACTGATGTGTCATGTGTTCAAGGAATTTTTGAGAAAGAGCATGGAGGTATACGTGGATGATCTGTGTACATATTCAGCTATACGATCAGAGCACATCCCTGAACTAGAAAAGATTTTTGCCAAATGTCAACAATATCGAGTATGCCTCAATCCAGAAAAATGTGTCTTCATGGTGCGACAAGGGAAAATCTTAGGACATATTGTTTCTAAGAATGGAATTTCCACGGATGAAGACAAAATCAAAGTCATTTTGGATTTACCGAGACCGAAAACTGCTAAAGAAGTTCAAGCATTTATGGGACATTGTGGTTACTATCGAAGATTCATACATATGTATGCCATAATTGCTAGACCTCTTTATGCATTGTTAACTCAATTCAATTGGACCGAAGAATGCAAAAAAGCTTTTAATGAGTTGAAGAATCGGTTGAGTTCAACACCCATTCTTCGAGTCCCTAACTGGAATAAACCGTTTCATATTCATGTTGATGCTTCCAAGTTTGCCATCGGTTGCATCTTAGCTCAACCAGCGGATACAGGTAAATTAGACCACCCGATAGCCTATGCCAGTAGACAGTTAAATCAAGCTGAACGTAATTATACTACTACGGAGAGGGAAGGCCTAGGAATGGTTTATGCCGTCAAGAAGTTTAGACATTACTTATTGGCAAACAAATTCAAATTCTTCATTGATCATCAAGCTCTATTGTACTTAGTCAACAAGCCTTGCAATACAGGACGTCTAGTACGATGGTTTTTATTGCTTATGGAATTTGATTTTGAAGTAATAGTCAAGAAAGGAAACACACACATAAGGGCAGATCATTTATCTCGCATGACCCATGGAGAACCACCTATAGGAGTTCCTGATGATCTGCCAGACACTTATCTCTTTAACCTGGAAGTATGTCCTCAGTGGGCAGAAAAGTTGATCCCGATACTCACACATGGACCTAAAGATGGGATCACGCCAAACCGAAAGCAAGATCTTTGGAAGACTAAGAACCTTCACATTATTGCTGGAAGTTTGTACCACCAGGATTCAAGCGGACTGTTGATGAGATGCGTGGAGGAAGGGGAACAAGAAGTGTGGCTTCAGAAAGCACACGTAAACCAATGGAACACTCATTTGAATGCAAATGGAACATGGCAAACACTCAAGAGATTCGGCATATATTGGCCAACCATGCAACGAGATGCACATCATTATGTGTCAAACTGTCAAACCTGTCAAGAACAAACCCCAGGAGAGAACTCTACGTTATGCTATTCTACAATAGCACCAAGGTGGAGCATGCCTTTAGTAAAGTTCTTGAAAACTCGAGAGTACCCTGACGGAGCTACCCTAGCAAGAAAGCGCGCTCTTGAAGAACAGAGCAAAGATTACGTCATCCTAGGAAAACAACTCTTTAAACGCGGAAAGGATAACCAGCTAAGATTGTGCATTCATGAGAATGAATATCTCTCTGTATTAGAAATGGCACACGCAGGAGCTGCGGGAGGACATTTCTCAACAGATAGAACAGTCAAAATGATTCTCTTTGCAGGCCTGTGGTGGCCAACTCTACATATGGACGCAGAGACCTATGTAAAAAGTTGCGAAACATGTCAGAGAGCAAAATACCCCATCCGAAGAGATGACATGCCTTTAAGACCCATGGTTTGTGCAAGAGCATTTACCAAGTGGGGAATTGACTTCATAGGACCTATTAATCCACCTGCGAAAGGGTCACATGCGGAATACATCATAGTAGCCACCGACTACTTGACTAAGTGGGTAGAAGCAAAAGCCACGAGAAAGAATGATGCTCAAACCACAGCAAAATTTCTCTTTGAGCACATATTCACACGCTTTGGACTACCGATCGAGATAGTGAGTGATCGAGGAACGCATTTCTTAAACGAAGTCATTGAATCGCTAATGAATGAGTTCTTAGTAATTCATAAAAAATCAGCCCCATACCACCCTCAAGCTAATGGGCAAGCTGAAAGTTCCAACAAAGTACTTTGTACTATATTGACAAAGATTGTCAATAATGGAAGGTCAGATTGGGACAAACAATTGCATCACGCAATTTGGGCCTTCCGAGTGGCCTATAAAACGGCTATTGGAACTACACCTTTCAATCTAGTGTATGGGCAAAATGCAATTTTGCCAATTGATTTCTTAGTACCTACATTAAGAGTAGCCCAGCAACATGAGTGGAACGGTCATGAATTATCTCAGCAATTAGATCAGATTGAAAAGCTACACGAGACAAGATTGCAAGCGGTAGCGGGTATTTATGCAGCCAAACGGAGACAAAAGGCTTATTATGATGCACATATAAAAGACAAGGGACTGAAAGAAGGCGATTTAGTCTTAGTATACACCCTCAAACAACACGCAAAGAAACTACAAAAACGCGGATATGGACCTATGATTATAAATCGAATCTCTACTAGTGGTGCAGTCAATCTCGCCACACTAGACGGAGATATTCTTCCCAATTACATCAGTGGATGCCGAGTGAAAAGATTCATGGAGCCTCTAACGGATCAAATGTTAGCACGACTCTTAGGAGCTCAGAGTAGAAAAAAGGAAGAAGAACGCATACGAGAAGAAGCTAGACAGGAAGCCCTAGAACGTATCAGAAAACGGAAAGAGTGGATGAGAGAAAGAGACGAGAGGTATCGCGTAGGAGAAGAGCTCATCCCTATGGCTAATTTTAGAGCCACTGAGAACTCCGGACAACAAAGAAGACAGCCTTATTTGAATCTGGGAGCAGGACGAAAAGAGTACCACTTAGTGGATGCTCTTATAGACACAGGAGCGGCAATAAGCTGCATTAGATCTTCCTTGTCTTAGAGACTTAAAGAGGAGTTACGCCCATCGAAGGCACAGCTAATTGGAATAGGAGGAAAAGTTACTCAATGCATAGGTGAGATCACTTTACCTTTATATATGGGGAACAACACAATGGAGCAGAGACTCTTGGTATGTCAGGACCAAGATTTGCTTGAAGATGTGGTGTTAGGACAAGATTGGATCTACGAATATGAGGTAACCATTCAATTGGCTTTAGGATACATCTCGGCCAGAATAGGAACTCGTGAAGTATTTAGTTTGCTAGACGAACGACCACCCAAAGCTGCTATTATAGAGCCAGAAGTTCATCCTAATGAACAAAGTCATGATTGTATGTTCACTAGCAATATAGGAACCCCATCCTCAAGTACTTCATGTGAAAATACTGTGAGTCCTGTGTGCACTCCATCCTTGAGCATGGAGAGTCACGAGAGTACACAAGAACATGAAATCAAGCACAGAGAACCACAAAGCCCAAGAAAAAATATTCCTCCGCAAGACGTGAAGTCTACACCCGTGAAAGTGTACCCCATCCCACATTCTACACTAGCTTGGATAAGAAAGGATCAAAAGAAGGCATATCTCCAGCAACAGAAACGTCTTCGACAGCAGCATGAGCACTTGTATAAGAAGACAAAGAATTGCGGACGCTTTCAGCAACCACGACTCACGAGCATATGGATCCCAAAGAAGCTGATAACTGCACAACCTGATCGAACCAAAATTTGGATCCCAAAGTCATGTACCCAAAGGACGACCATTACAAACAAGGAACATCCTCCGAAGAGCTATCATACTCAACAGGGTCAACAGACATATCAGACGAGAAAACGGACATATTGGAGGAAGAAGGAATCTCCAAATGCAATACAAACCGACTTGAGATTCCCAAAACAGAATCAGAAGGCATACAGCCGAAAACGAACAGCATTCATCAAGGAGGTGGAGAATACAGTACGTCGAACCCAAGTGAAGCAAATATGGATGCCGAAAGACAAGACAACCTGCATACAGCATGCAACTACTTCCAATTGCACACATGAGGAGTTGCCAAGATCCAAAGTATGCATAATAGGGCCACATTACAAGGCCAAGCATTCGGCACATCCTTCTTCTACTTTCAGATAGTATCGCACATTTTCCCTTTGGAAATAGGAGAGCACTTGTACATACTTAAAAAATGACTCCAAAAAAATTTTTTTTAATCGCTTCGGCTATGAACTAACTTTTATGTTTACTTTTCAGCAAAAAATATAAAATTACATGAAAAATTCAGGTATTACCTTTCTCACACCCACGGGAACGGGACGACACCACGCACTCGGAACTTCATCAAATTATTAATCAACATATGGAGGAGGATTTCTGAAAAAATATGGATACTAATACATCCTCTATATTGAGTGCAGATGACATCTTCTGACTCAGAAGCTACACAGCAGGAAGAGGAACTACTTCTTCCATTGGGGTCAATAACCAAGGTCAGAGGACATTGGTTTCGAGATGACCAACCTATCTCGGAACTCTTATTCATGGAAACTATCAAGATCATGGACAGGGACCACTGTTTCCCTATTATGTCACAAGATTTCAAGACCATAATACAAGGGTTACCACATATCGGGGAAGTATGGACTCAAGCTGGAATTGAAGCATTTTTGAAGATACCTATATGTGTGCCAGACTTCCAAAGGTGTACACAGGTAATGAATACCATGCAGCCTGCTGCTACAAAGATTTCAGTTCCAGAAGCCACGGTTTTGGACAAGGTAGGCACGTGGAAGACCATACAATTCACTCATGAATTGATCAATAAGGCCTTTGGATGGAATCAGGAAGGAATTACTAATGTCAAGGACGAATGCCATGACCCCAAGAAAAGATCATTCCTGGAGATTAACAGAGTGGATATTGAAGATGCAGTACGTTTGGTACACCAACACTTCTGTTTTCCTGGCATGAACAGATACACTGCACCTCAGAAGATAGTAGTCCAACTCCTATCGCATGCCATGAGACAGATAGGAAACAAAGTGAATCTCACAGGTTACGTACAAGAGCGATTGTTTGAAGCTCAGAAGAAATGGGGGCAAAAGAAGTTCCTGAACGGTGGTTCAGCCTTGACCTTATTGATATATGAAGCCCTAGACATGAGACACTGCTTACGAGAGATGCCAACCGCAGAAGGACTAGCAAGGTATGCAAAATCCGCTTCTGTCCCTAAGAAAAAGAAAGCAGCAGTTGTGGTGGAAGAGGCTGGAACCAGCACACAAAAGCCCATGAGGGGTACAAAACGCTTGCGAGAAGAAGAAGCCCAAGCAACACCGCAGTCCAAGAGAACGCATCTCTTGCCTAAGGTCACGACGGCTCAAATGCCGATTTCAAAAAGAGACTTGTCTGCTGCCCTCGAGCAAACACACCAGTATATGCAAGGGCAGGTAAATCTAAATGTCCAAGGACATCAATATAGACAAGCGAGTCAAATTCAGCAAAAACAGAGTACAGAAACACCTCCAAAACAACCTGGAAGATACCAAGAATTGGGCATTGATGACTCAAGTACGAATACGGAATCCAGTCCTGAGAAAGACACGCTAGATACTGATATCAGGACAGAAACCTATGAAGAGGAAGGACCGGAACTCAATCAAATGGAAGTGACACCGGACAGCCAAAAGGAAAAAGAAAAGAAGATGGATGATGCTCAGGAACAGGAGCATGTCATTCAATTGAATGACACTACCAAAGTAAGCATCAAGGAAGACACAACTACTGGGGTTACACATGTCAAAATACCTATTAAAGAGGAAGAACAAACCCCAGTGAGTAAGGAAGCGGGAGAGCCCCAACTACAAGAACAAACCATAATCGAGGTGCCTGATGACACACCTCAAGCACAGATTGAAAACATGAGGGCTGAGCCACGGATACAGCTTCAAATCAGGCAGCCCCATGATACCACTTTACACATTGCTCAAGGCAAAGACGTGACTACCGGAGCAGAACCCTCAATACCAAAAACATGGCTCAATGTGGATGTGACTCAACTGAAGCCGGTAGTAAAGCAAATGATCCAGACAGCCATGGACACCCAGCAGCAAATGATGGACACAGATGCTGAATATGATCAAGCACGAAGAGAAAAAAATCAGTTTCAACTCATGAGTGAGCAGTTATCGGCACAGCTAATTGCAGCACAAAAAGAAGTGGCGAACAAAAATACTGAAGTGCTAGCAATTAAGACACAATATGACGAATCCATTGCCCAAAATCAAAAGCTGCTTACACAACTAGAAGAGTT
The DNA here is from genome assembly GCA_020310875.1 of Ceratopteris richardii. NCBI lineage: Eukaryota > Viridiplantae > Streptophyta > Polypodiopsida > Polypodiales > Pteridaceae > Ceratopteris > Ceratopteris richardii. The sequence continues at coordinate 192,087,298 of CM035406.1, forward strand.
GCAACAATTACACAAAGCAAGCGAGGCTGAGAAAGAAAAAATGAGGATGCGAAGCGTACTATTAGAGCAACAACTCAAACTATATCTCGAAGAGAACGACAGCCTGCGCGATAGGAATAAAGAATTAATGAAATCATTATTATATGATCAACCACTGATACAACAGGGCCCCTCAGAAACTAAAGAACAGGAATTAAAAGAACAGATAGCGGAGTATGCCAAATTGCTACAACAAGCTAAGGAAGTACAAGAAGAATCAGAACGGCGGCACAATCAAGAAATGAGTGAGCTCAAAAGGCAGCTGAATTCAGCACAGGCCAAACTGGTACAGAGCTACAGTGAAAACATGGATCACGTAGCCGACATAGGTAAGGAGCTCCTAGCCACCAAAGAAAAACTCGGTGAAGCCCTGCAAAAGGTAAAAGAAAAAGAAGAATGCATTGAAGAGCTACAGAATCAGCACAAAGGTAAAGAACCGATCGGGACATCAGTAGTGCCAGAAACAGAACATCCTACTGACGAGGTAGAGGTAAGCCCTCTATCTCAACCGATCTATCATTCTCCAATGCATGAGCAGATGGCGGATATGCATGATGATCATCCAATGCCATACACTGCAGAAATAAGTCAGAAGGAACGGGCACTAGTGGTGTCCCGATTGACGGAAAGTTTTGAGAATAAAGTCATCAAGGTCATGAAGGAAGCCAAAATCAAAGGTAAAGACTTGGAGACGATCATAAAGCCTTTCAACATTCCATATGGACTGTTGAAAGAGAAAACAAGGCAATATATAAAGAAGGTTACACACAAAAGTCCGGATCAGCAGCTTAATTTCAAGAATGACACATTCACATACACTCAAGCAGAGTTTGAAGCTGCACAGCCAGTGTGGAGGAGAAAGTTTTTGGAGAAACATCCCACACTACGAGTGCACTGGGAGGCCGCACCTTATTTATTACAGGTAAACCCTTCGTTTTGTCCCATACCACGAAGAAGGGTTACAACAGAATTTTTGGCTTTACAACGCAGCGGCACTATTAATAAACAGTGGCTAAACTATCCGATGTTACCTAGCCCGCCACATAATTATTTGCCAACCGAGGATTATATGATCAAGACCATAGAATTTTGGCTACAAAACTATACGACAGTACCAGATTTAGCAGTTAAGATGACAAATAAAATACTTAGTATGCTACTTACAGTTTTGAAGGTCTTCAAGCATGCAACGTATACATTTCTGAACTTCATCGGCATTAATCAAGGCACCGATATACTTATCTTCGATCTATCAGTAATGCCGAGCCGCCCCACAATAATGGCATATTATTCTAGACTCATGTTTTTGCCAAGTCCATACATGCAAATATTTGAAGAAGCATTTTTTACAGGATTTTTTGAAATAGATTCAGAGGTATTTTTGAAGATGTCATCAAATCTGAATGCCAGACTTGTGGCATATGAATTAAGCTTCTTCGCAGATCATAGACAACCGCCGAACGATGGAGTCAAAGCTGAACAATGGAAACAGATCATGATACGTGAAGCTAATCTGCTAAATGATACAGAGCAACAAGTATACAGAACATATGCCCGGCGCTTATCAAAGCCTGTCAGGGACGACAGAGCTCAGGAGGGGGGCAGTGTTGAGGGCGAAACGAGTAAGAAAAGGAAAAAAAGAAAGCAACGAAAGAAACAGCTTCACTAAAAGGGCAAATTTGAAGATAGACAAATGTAAAGATACATCTCTGCAGGAAGCCCCGCAGGGGCGCAACACCCATCTCTGCACAGAGCCCCGCAGGGGCACGCACCAGGCTACAAAGCTTAACCCCGGGGTCCAGAGGAGTGGATTTTTCAAACATCAGAGTAGGACCAAAAGTTAGAAAGGGGTAGAGGCTGAAAAGTTGAAGAGGGTGACTAAGAATAGCACATTCCTAGTCACTGGTGGCGTGCGTGGCAACCCAAGTCAACAGGCAAGACAATTACATCAGGCTCTCGAGTAGTAGAGCTTGAATCAAGAAGGCCATCGAATCTGCATGTCTGTTTAACTGCAGACAATACTGACCACAGGGCGCGTGCGCGAAGCAAAGTCTGTCAAAGGAAGCGAAGTCTGTCAAGGGACGACAGAGGCGAAGAGGGGGAGAGTGTTGCAGAGCCAAAGAGCGCACAAAGCAGAGAAAAAGACGGGCCCCAAAATTTTTCCGATTTGGACCAGATATTTTTGTAACATATTCATTTTTGTAATATATTTCCCTTGTAAAGGCACTAGAGGAGTCCTCTAGATGCATTCCCATAGAAGAATAGAAGCTTACCCATGTAAAATAGTAGGAAATTAGTTCTTAGGGAATAAAGTGCCGGTCACTTGTGTGAAAGGACCATTTTGAGGGCACTAGTATATAAGTCAAATGTGACTCTTTGTAAAAGATTTTTTGCCATTGTGAGAACAGAGAGCACAGAAATTCGAATTTGTGTCTTCTTCCCTCTTCATCTTCTTCTTCGTGAGCTTGTATGCATGTGTATTGCTTGGAAAGAGTGCTTGTGAGTGTGATCTATCCTTGAGAGTGTTTCTTTGCTGTAGGAGAGGTGTGTGCGAGGTGTAGGAGGTGCTGAAGTGTAGGAAAGTATTCCCGCGACTCAGTATTTCTGTCATAACTTGAAGTAGGAGTGTCGGAATTGCGTGAAACCACTGCCATTGGATGCGTCTTCTCGAGAGCTTCGAAATGCATATGCTATTCGCTATGTTTGGAGCTCGGAGCTAGGAGAAAAGTCCAAAATACTGACGGCTGCTGCACCAAGTATCGTTTCGTCTTGACCTACAGTTGAAGCTTGTTAGGATAAGTGTTTTTCTCACTTTCACTTTTGAGTAATACTTTTGCATTGACCATTACACATTTGCATGTCTTCATACACTCGGCTAGGTTAGTATACTCTTCGGATTGATAAATTAAAAGCGTGTATCCCCACTATATGCACTTGTGAGGGGATTGAGGTACAGTCTCTTTCTCCGCAAGTCCCTAAGTTGAAGCTTAGGTCAACACCTTCGATTGCCCTTGCTAGACCTGGAAAAATCCAATATTAGACTAATTCACATTTGGATGATCAAGCACTTGAGTATATACACCTTTTAAGTCCTTTCCCTTTTGCCCAACTTTTCAATGCTTGCCCCCTGGCTTTCTAGTCCCAAATTAGGTCAACCTCAAAATAGCTTATCTAAAAATAGACGTATCCTTTAAGAAAAAAACAGTTGAGGTCACGTAGTACTCGTCAAGAGCTTTCTAATGAGCTATTAAGCTCAAAAAACGGACTTCGGATGAAAAAGTTATGACCGTTCAGGCCCTGGGGGGTAAAAACTCACAAACAGGTTTTTCTCCAATTATGAGCTAAGGGGTCTCCTATGAGTCTAATCACCCAAAAATTTCCCAAAAATAGCCCCAAAATTGGCCAAAAATTGAAACCCTAAAATTTGCGATGGGGGTGCACAATCGCGATGGTCTGAGACAATCGCGATGGTCTGGGACAGTCGCGATGGCGTGAGTGTGAACCGTCGCGATGGCGTGAGTGTGAACCGTCACGATGGCGTGAAAATGGACAATCGCGATGGCGTGAGTGTGAACCGTCGCGATGGCTCGATCAGGTAGAAAATCGCGATGGCGTCAGTCAACGGTCAAAGTGAACAATCGTGATGGTCCAAAGTGAACCGTCGCGATGGTCACAAATGCGATGGCTTGAGCCAATCGTGATGGTCTGGGCGCGATGGCGTGAGCCAATCGCGATGGTCCGAATTTTTGAAGTGTCCCGATGGTGTTAGGGTGTCGTCGCGATGGTCCAAATGAACCGTCGCGATGGTCTAGCTTGCCACGTGGCACCGTCGGCGCGATGGCGTGAGCCAATCGCGATGGTGTGGGGTCAACCGAGCAATCGCGATGGTCCGCGAACCGTCGCGATGGTCCAAATGAACCGTCGCGATGGCGTGAGACCGTCGCGATGGTCCGGCCGAGCCCGAGCCGTCGCGATGGCGTGAGCCAATCGCGATGGTGTGACACAATCGCGATGGTCTGAGACCGTCGCGATGGTCCACCAAACTATGAATTTTTGAGATGCGCCTGTGGATTCGTGCAAGCGCAAGGGTCGCCTACCTCGTGGTGTGGTCGCCTACCAAAAATACCGAAGGTTGCAGACCATCGCGATGGTCTGACACACTCGGAAATTTCTGACAGAAGGTGATTTTCTTACCTTTTTGCAGCCTTCCTGATGCACTGGAGTACTGTACCTGCAAGAAAACTCAAGAAAGCAAAAGCACACACAAGCACAAAAGCTCTCTCTCACTCTCTCGCATGCACAAATGAGGGGAAATGAGGAGAATGGGTGGATATGGTGAATTTTCTGATTTTTTTGGAGATGAAGATGATGATGCGGTGATGAAGATGGAGTGTGGGGGAGGTGAAAAACACTAAAAACTAAGTAAAAACAACAACAAAAACTGAAATTTTTACCTTCCAACGCCACTCTTACCATCACACATTCGTCCTAGACTCGATCCCCGGCAACGGCGCCAAATTTGGTGTTGCTCTAGCACAATGGTGAGAACCACGTTAAGAAGCTTCACCTCCTTAATGTCAATCCGCGGAAGAGATAGGAGTGAATGTGAGATGAAGTGAGAGTGAAGGTGAGAAGCATAGAAATGCACACACACATACACACACACTACGAAGAGACAAGCAAGACACAATGGAAGGTGAGGAATCAACTCTATTACTCAAGAACACTATTACAAGCTCAAAATAGCTCTAAGCTCTTCTCTACTCCAACAAGCTAACCTCAAAAATGAGCTCTCTAGCTCTTTTTATAGTTTCTAGACTAGTTTTGACCGGTTTCACATCTAATGACCGGCATAGTTAAAAATTAGGTCCTAGATGCTATTTGGAAGGGTAAACGATGTCTAAAAATAACGAAAATTGGTACGCTTGTTCTACCTAAGCTCCTCAAGGTTGAGGACTCCTCGGCTTGCACAAAATGGAGCTATGGATTACAAAATGGGGTTTTCTATGTTACATATGTTACAATAGTGATAAAAATCACTGTTGGAGGTTTTTGGAAAGTATTTGAAAACATAATTCTTTGAAAGTTTTTGGCTCCCTGCTATGTCGTTACATGCTTCCGTGTCGTCTGTGCCTCTGGCTGCTTCCAACAGCCCATTAGGTCAATAAGTGTACATACAAGCCGGGGAAAAAAAACCTCCTAAAGAGGGAAAAAAGTGCCCCGATGATCCTAGAGTGTTCACACAGATCACTACCTAAATACATCAACAATGTGAAGTATTCCCCCATGCACCATGATCTATATCATGTTCATCTCTCTTTAGATTCATTTCTAGTAATCAAATAAGGGCTAATCCCTACCTTAATATGAAAGGAAAGGAATCAAAATCCCTGCCCAAATCACTTTCCCTTAGTCCACCCGAATGTACATGCATGCCTTGTACCTATGGACTGGTGAAATGGGTGGACTTATTTGGTGGTATTTTTCTTTTGGCACTTTCACAAACCTTGAGCTCCATATAATAATACATTTTAGTACACTTTGTACTTCCCTAGAAATGTATATATCTTAGGAGTATGTAATAGAGATCATATCTCTATCTTGAAAGGGCTAGAAATTAGATTCATCTTCAGCTTTCAATAAAAAGGAGAGGAATCTCCAAATGTTATGAACTTGACTTATTCTTTTATAGTCCTTTTCAAAATACAAATATACTTTATTTGTTATTTTCTAGGACTTATCTAAAGGTATGAACTTAGCAAAGTGGGTCTAGTGAGTCCCTGTCAAAACATGCTCAATAAAATGAGGAGAAATACTATCTTCTCAGTCCTTGGCAACGGTGGACTTATTTCAATCATCCATGTTTTCTTGAAACATAAGATTCAAGTATTCCGAATGAAAATATACCCAAATTTGAAAGTTCATGTCTACAATTATATCCCTATCTTGATCATCTTTGATTTTTCCCTAGATTAATTCTTGGAGTAGAGTTCAATCCTTTTAGAAGATTTGACATTCAAGGCTTAGATCCAAAGATGACTTTAGGAATTGGAATTATCAAGTAGACCATTCTCTTGGGTCTCTACCTTGTTCTTTGTCCGGTTCTTTCCAACAAGAATCAATACTAACTATCTTGAACCCACTCTGGTTCATACTTGAGATATTTATGTATACTAACCTCGAAGGTTACCAAAGATTTGCAAAGAGAAATAGAGCTTACTAAACCAATTCCTTCAAATCCTCAAAATAATTGAGGAATAATGCTTTATCAATCCATCAAGATACCTTCTAGATCTTCTATCTATTTGGATGGAGTTAAATGATTCAAGTTTATCTTTATGTTCCGAAATCTTGCGAGAAAAACACCTCTTTCTAGGCATCATATTTGAGATCCTTGCTAGAAATTTGATGAACATTCTTGAATCACTTATTCTCATCACCCAAAAATTATAGATCATTCTTTCATTTAAGGTTATTATACTTGACTAGGATTGACTTTAAACAAGCTCTTTGCTTTTGGAGTTTAACTTAGTAAACTCCCAAAAATCTTTACCCTCTCACTTATCCAAATTTATTATATCATATAAAATTTGGCTATGCATTCTATTAAGAAGAATGCATCTGCTTAAGAGGATAAAGGATAACCTTTTCTAGGGTAAATGTTAAGTTCATTTTATTTACCCATTTTTTCATACAATCATGTGTATTAAATTGGTTCAAGGAGGTACACTTCTACACCTCATAATGAGCCTAAGACCTTAATATGAATGGTCTTATCTTTAAGGTTTATCTCAATGTTTCCTATTGGATCTTGAGTCTATTTTCTCTTTGGCCATCAGAGAAAACTTTCAATGGGAGTTAGTTCTCACTGTCCCATACAAGGGAGTTCTTCCTCCAATCCATAGAACTAAACCCTTAACCTTTCCACCTTCTTTGCCATTATCTTTTCAATGCTCTTTGATCATTTACCATGATCATGAAATCCATCTTAGAACTCCTTGGCATCATTTTCATGAGAGCAAAGACTAAGGTTTCTAAATCTAATGCCAATTAATTCAAAGGTCTCTTTAGGTTGACCTTTGAACTTTACTTGGTATCAAACTATAAAAGGATTTGATCTTTTTGACCAATGTAGGCCACTTTGATTATTCAACCATAAAGGGTTTGATATATTTGACCAAGTTAGGTCACTTGGCTTTCTCAAAATTCCTCTAGGTAATTTAATATGAGATAAGATCAAGTCTTTTCTCCTTTAGATCCCTTTTTCAATGATATTTACCCATGGGATTTACTAGGGATCTTTAACTCATACATTCATGAGTTTATATCTTTGCTTAAGTCCTCAACATCTTGTTGATGTTCACAGAACCTTTATCTATTCTCCTTTTTAGGGATCAACAATTATATGTCATCCCTTTGACTTAAGCAAGTTGTCATGCATATTGATCCAAACTTTGGATTCATCTTTATCCATTTTCAAGTACCCTATCTTAGATATGCTTAAGTCTTTGGCTAGCTTATCTTCGCTTACTTGCCAGATTGGAATTCTTCAATGAATTCCCTTCTTGCATATCTGGTTCTTACTTTGTTTTATATTTAACTCAAACACATGGAAGTACCTGATAACGAATGTACTCAACTTTTTTATGAAAGGGTTAAGGAATGCATCTTTTTCTTAGAAGTATCATGTTAGTGATACCTTTCTTCCCCCCTTTAAAGACTTTTCGTCCTCGAAAACTGTAGGAAATTGATATTCATTTAATTTCCTATCCAATTTGGAGGTTCATTAATTCTCAATCCTTGATTGATCAATTTCTAATATCCTTGAGCTTAAGCTTCCATTATCCTTAAGTTCAGTGTCCCATACCATTGGACCCACATAAGTGGTATTGTAAACCTAGATGTCCCATACCATCCAATTTACAATCTCACCTTAGCATAGAAAACTTTAGCTCTTACTTAAGGATTAAACTCCATTCCTTTTAGTCTTATCAAATATAATCAAAATCTTTGTAAGTTATATTCCTACATTTGTTCTTGAAAAGACTTTGAAAATTGAGCTTTCACTGAACTATTTCCTTGATCAGATGCAATCAAAAGTATCTTTGTTTGTGTCATTTGATAATAGAGCTAGTATTCTCATACTAGATATTATCTATTGACATAAATAAGCATCTGTATCAAAGGATATAGTAAATCATAAGCTTTGCTAAATGGTTACCTTTTTAATCATCTTGATAAATTGTTTCTTACTCATAGAGCACATTTTGGAGTATTCTTAATAGTTTCTTTCAACCCTTAAATCTTCCTCTTCTCTAGATATGCTTAATGAGTTACAACCCTTCACTCTTGAAGCAATTTTCTCAAAGCTCCAAATGGATCCTACCTCTTGTCAATGAAGGAAGAAGCTTATTGGGGAAGAAATGAACACTTAAAAGGGTAATATGGTTCAACCATTTTTTCCCTAATATGTCATTTTATGACATTTTCTTCCCCTTTTTTTTGTGATCATTGTCCTCAATGATCATATGTTGAAGTTCATATGAACTTTTTAACATCGTTCACAATGAAAAATTACCCCATGTGTATAGGGTCTCATATAGGCTTCTCATTTCTCTTTTGGATGTCTTTAAATCCAATTTCTTATTACCACTATGTTATGGTTAACGTTGCTTAGTTTGTAACATAAGTCCTTGGCCTTGCTGATCAGGCATGCCATGGGTATTATGGAACTTCAGGGTCCATAAGTAGGAGTCAAAGCTTAATGTTTTTCTATCTGTAATAAATTTTGTTGTCTTTTGGATTAAGCCAACATATAAAAAGCATAAAAGTTAATGGTTATTTGAGTCACATAATCTCAACATTCCATTAAGCTTTTATGCTTTTGACTTTGTACGAAGAAGTCATTTTGTTATCTTAAACTTTAATCTTACTAAACCTAATTTCTCTCTCATGTCCTATCAACTCACGCATATGTGATTCAATCTATGTATGCCAGGATGCTTTAGCATGCACAAGGTCCAAAGGTTGAACGCCTCCTTAAAGCATATATGGAATTCACACTTGGAACTCCATTTAATGCATGAATGCATGCTTGTGCATTCGAGTGGCATTCATGCCATACTATACTAGACATTCTATGTCCCTATTATAACAATCTTTAGGTGGTGAGTTCATTGCATGCTAAAAATCCACTTTGTATTCCTTTGTGCCTCTAGTGCATCACTTTAATGATTCAATCTATTCACCATTCAATGAGCATGAAAACTTCACCTTCTCATTTGAAATGCATCTCTATATACATTACTTTTTGCATGGCAACATAAAATGAACAAAATTGAAAATAATACTTATCTCCATCATAGCTTCGTCCATCCATTGATCCTTTATAGGAGGAACTTGTTCATTTGGATACTTTGATTTTGAGGTTGCAAGGTTAGGCCACAATATCTTCCAAATCTCCTCCAATGTTTCTTTTTTAGGCATCTTCATACTTACTTGCCTGCTCAACAATGTATTTAACCTCATGTAAACTCTAAGTATGCATATTGGCACTTTGACATTACTTTATCCATGCCATGTAAACAGTATACCTAATAGGTACTTAAAATAAAATGAACAAGAGAAAGAAAGAAATGGACGACTTAGCTTCAATGCCTCATAACTTATCTTTGTAGAAACTTGGTTGTCTTGGACTTTAAATGTCCAAGATGAAACTCATCATTCTTCTTTCCCTTTTCTTCATATTTTTCTCCAGTTTCACTTGCCTTAGCATCAAATATGACAATATACATGAACCTTTTCTTTTAAAAAGTGAAAGATTCTTTAAATAAAATCCAAAAATACTTAGCTTTGGAGACTTGTCATTTGTTGAGGTTGAAAGTGAAGGAGTCATGTCTTTCCTTCAAACTCCATACCTTTGAATGGATTGGACCAATCCTTCTCTTTTCCTTTTCCTTTTGTGAACATCTTTTACAAAAGGACATATGAAGAAGAATATCTCTACGGGTATATGTGAGCTTGCTGAGGAACGTGATTTGCACGTACTTCTATCCCATATTCGATGTACGATATTTTGCACTATATATTGACAAGCTCATGTAGAGTGTTGTAGCGCTCTACGCTATCTCTCTCTCCTGTCCATAGAGAATGCGCATGAGCAGGCTGCTGCTCCTGCACATACATCCATTGAGGCCATGGAGATCGGGCGTGCATGCATCCTGCTCTTGGATGATCTTCAAAAGTCCGCCTGTGGCCTGGCTGAGGATGCCTCTGCTTAGTAGAGGGGGGTCATATGGACATAGTTTTTCTCTCTGAAACCACTAAAAGGTCTAAGTCAAGAGCGTCGACAGCTGTACTTGTTGAGAGCTATGAATTCTTCTCATGGACACTTAGAGTGATCGCCGAAGGAGTGTCTCTCAAATCAAGAAAGAAGCTACATAAGCACTGTGATACTGCATTCGGAGGTCGAAATGAGCTCAGATCGCGATTTTGGCACCACATAGCAAAGCTGTTTTGATCTCCTAATCACCTTGAGTATGCACACCAAATTTCTTGCGATTTTAAGACTATGCCCAGAGGAGTTTCGACAAGGCCCTGGATGAAGCAGTGACCTACTCTGATACCAATTGTTGGAGTTAGACGTCTGCAAAATCACACAAATAGCACAAGGAAGAAGAAGAAGCTTGGAGCACAACACACAATACTGAATGTATTACCACTAGAATGTACAAAGATAAGTAACCCGTTAGGGCTATAGGCGTATATACAAGCCAGGGGAAAAAACCTCCTAAAGAGGGAAAAAAAGTGCCCCGACGGTCCTAGTGTGTTCACACACATCACTACCTAAATATATCAACATTTGATTCCAAATAATGAGAGTAGAATGTGCTAGGTGGGTGAGAAATTAGATGTTAAAAAGTAGACAACTAGCCTCTCTGCTTGCTAACTAACATTTCCACCAATAAATAGAAGTCCTTGCCTTGGGCATATTATGGGAATCCCTTTGAGGGCCAATGAGTGCATATGTGTATAGCATAAGTACTCGGAATATCCTTGGAATCCCTATGCCAAGGTCTCTACAGGTGACAAGCCATCACAAGTAAGTGGTCAAGGTCTAGCTAACCTTGAGCACTAACTTGTGACGGCTTGTCACCTATAGAGACCTTCGCATAAGGAGTCTGAGGATCCGAGTACTTATGCAGCACACATATGGACTCATTGGGCCTTAGAGGGATTCCGATAGTATGCCCGAGGCAAGGAATATTGTTTATTGGTGGAAATGTTAGATAGCAAGTAGAGAGGCTAGTTGTCTACTTTTCAGCATCTAATATTTTTCACACCTAGCACACTGTACTCTTATTATTTGGAATCACAGATTCTAATTCCCAGGTTTATAGCTCCTTTTATATTATTGAGGAAAATGATCTTTAGAAGGGGGAGAGAGTGTTATATTCTAGAGATGTACATTCATAATTAGATTAATGTGTATGTTTCATTAATTGTGAAAGCACATGAGTGTATGTGTGTGTAAAGACATATGCAATTCTATGTGTGTATGCTTGAGTTCAAGAATCTTTTCTCTTTCTCTCTATGAATTCGAAGCTAAACTTGCTATAAAATTTCTAGAAATAATATCTCCTAGGGCACCATACATCACCTTGCCTTGTCACATATCAAAACGTGCAGAAATAAACGTTCTACTACATGTTTACATGAACAGATCTGCAAAAGCGACAAGAGATAGAGAAAAAACAGACTTTGAAAGTTCAACAAAAACACACTTACCTCACATTGGAGCTCTCTATGCATGTATGAAGCCATTGATGCATGGAATAAGGTTCTTAATGTCTACATACCCCCTCGGGACACTCAAACATTAGTTCCTTCAGGCATGTACATCTCTGTAATATAACACAATGTTGTGACCATCAAACATAGTTATTCAGTACCCATTCTGGATCACCTCTTGGAGAGGCATAGTTTTCTTAGGCTACAATCAAGTTGGGATTGCACATGAATAACAACCATAAGGAAATGTTTGACATCTTCAAGGGAAACTTATTTGGCCACATTAGTAGAAAGGGATTGACTCTAATCCTATTTTGAATTCGGGCTTAAATGAGTGTGGTGAAATAACAATATCTCAATTTTAGATCTAAAACAAGAATTAGAAGCATTCTCTCTCGTTTAAATCCTTCTATCTCTTATTTAACGTTTTGTACTTAAAAAGTGACTTCAGACTCAAGTTTTTGGATATTGTGGTAGATCTAGTAAGAGAATGTCCATCCTCACTCTAAAATGGATTTTTATTCCATTTCAACTCATTTAATACTACAAGCTTGTAAATAATCTTTTTTTCTAATTAAAAGTTGTGAAGCATTCTTAGAAACTATCGAATGCCAATACCAAGATTTTGTGGCACGTTCTACGTTTTGGACTCTCTCTTTTTCTCGATATTTCTCCTCTCACCACTATTCCCGCTCTTTCTCATATCTTCTCTATCCATTAGAGTAAGCTTATTGTGTGATTCACTCAACTATGGCCATCATCTTAATCATGTTTATCTTGTGAGAAAAATCTTTACACAAAGAAATTACTCGAACTAATAGATTCAATATACAGCTTGATTTGGAGAAAGATTATGCATGCCTATGAAGCCAAGGCATTAACAAGAATGAAGTTGAGTTAACCCAACTACGATTGCAAGGATGAGAGCATTAGACATATGGACTATTGGTATATTATATACTCTTGACCCTCTTAAAATTTTCTTATCATCATTAATTTTTTTTTTACATCATTGTTGCAGTACATTGGTGATGGATATGATGGTATGTTTGGATATTGCATGTGACTACAACATTGGTAGTTGGAAGCATGAAGGAAGAGTTATGAAATTGTACTTAAGCTGCTAAAGACCAAAAGAGAGATGAATTTTCTCTAAGAAAGGTTTGAGACTTTGACAGAGGAGAATAAAATCTTAAACTTGAATGAAGAAATGAGAAGAGGAACCATGCAAAGCATCATGAAAATATGTTCCTCAATGTTTTCCAATTGAGGACTAGAGAACACGATATGCATCACCATATAGATCATTCTACATATTTCCTATTGATTGTAACCTAAGAAAGAGAAGGTGTCAACACATAGAAACTCTTTCCAAAACTAGAGGAGCCGTGAAGGGTAAATATTGTCTTTATGTTTTCTTTAATTTTTTAATATCACTAGAGTAATATTGAAAACATACATACAGGTATTTGGCACAATCAATAATGGGGATACATGATTGCATAGAGAGAAGAAGAGCTCAAATGGTCAAATAGAATGCCAAACCTCAAAGCATTTTGTAGATGGTTGAGAACCCTTCATATACTCATCTTTGGGAGGAACTTAGGCATGAAGTCTAGAAAGAATATGTGGTCTTGATAACATAATAAGAGACATTGTATATTTGTGATGCAATAAATATAAGTCAAAAGGGGTATTGGTTGCTTTTAAGTATTGTTACAAGTGCACATTGATTAAAGGGATTTATCAGTCCCCTACTTCCAATACCATTAAATATGAATATGGCTTTGAAGGAGTCTAATTTAGATATTGAAGGGTTGCTTGGTGGATATAAATGTTGAGAGTTCAATGCAATTGTCTAATTCAAATATGTTTCATTACCATGAACACAACAATGCTTACCTTGATGTTGAAAGGGTACAAAAAGCAATGGTTCATTACTACACGGATACAAAAGAGTGAAATAGTAATTTCATCTTTGTTTTGAAGTTGGATGAATGTCAAATTGTGAAGAGACAACAGTTAGAAAGCATTGACTTGACAGTGATGAACAAAGCTTTGAAGGGTGTGCAATTGGAAGAGTACAATGACAGCCATACAGTCAATCATAATAACTACTTTGGAATACAATAAAAAAAGCACATATGGTGGCTTTCTTCCTTGTATTGCACCATGAGAACCATGAGAGTTTATCATGGGACTCACATCAAACAAGGTTTTAAAGTACTGTAGAGCATCAAGAAGAAGGCAGTTTGCTTGAAGTTGAAGTGGCTAGAAAAGTTTAAAGTGGAATAGCATATGGCAGGAGATATCAAAACCCTTAAATGCATCTTTGTTCGCAAGATAAGTGAAAATTTTAGACATCCATGTCTCTGTTGTATGCATGGTAGGTTATAAGATGGTGCCAAATGCAATAATAAATAAACACGATAGCCATTGAAGTCAAAGCTCAAAACAACACCAAGAGATCATAAATGATGCAAATTTATGCTTATAATGGGAAGAGAAATGTACAATGGTGTCAAGTTATTCTTTGCGATCATATTATACCCCCAAGACTATATGAAAATGATTAGAGTTGTAATCATATCATTAACATTCCTTTGACAATACTACATGTGTGCATGTTACATGTCAGATTCTAAATATTGGAAAAAAATTTTAAGCTACATAAAGACTATGCTTGGAACATGGAACCTACATAGAGGCATCAAGAATGCATTCGAAAGTCTGAGGAGTAATTTTCAAGCATAGGAGTACATCATGGTGTAGTGAGACTTGTCAAGGATTCCAAATACTCTAGCTCAACATAGAATAATTTAGCAAAAGTTTGCATGGGAGGAGTAAAGTCAAGGCATCACGTTTTTACTATTTCATGTCAAATCAACGATAGTAAGGTATTCAATTTATGGAAAGATATTTGAAATTTAAAAACATTCATTGTAAATGATACAAGTATAGCGTTGAAACATGCAAAATCTCGGGAGACTTTGGATCCAATGATGCAAATCATGGAAAAACCAAGTCCGCTCAAAGATGAAATCAATAGTTTCAAGAATCCCATTCAAACATTTACATTTACTAAAGATGTGGTAGATTCACGGGGTGAATCTCATATAGCACACTTTATGGTAAGTGTAAATTATTAGACATGTGTATTTTGAATGAATATTGTTGAAATTTGTGTACTTTTGCAGCACATTTTTTATGCCCATGGATCTTATTTTTTGGATAAATATGGTTCACTAGACAGGTTATGGAGAGTTCTCATTATCAAATGAAATTCGTATATTTATGAATATAGGACATGGATGAGGAATAAATAGGACCAATCCTCTTCATGAGATGTTTAATAGGTTTTACAAAACAATAGGTTGCTGCAAGAGACATGGAGCACACGATAATCTGTCTATATGAAGAATTGTTATGAAAATATCATCAAGTACTTGATCTAGGGCATGCAAAGAATCTTGTGCAAGAGCTCGCTTGCAACATTGGATAGGAACATGTCACTGACAAGGGTCATGATGATCGTTCAAGAAGAATGAAGAACTTTGGTATAAGGTGATAAAGAACTATAATAATTGAAACTATTTTTTAAATTCACTTTAAGTTTCTTTAAGTGTACAAAAGTGAGTCTCTAAAGTCACTTGTAATTCTATGCATGGCAAGAACCACGTGAACAACTTGTGCCCAATACGTGAATGATGTGATAGTAGGAGACCAACTTAGAACTCTAGCCCAAACCTATGCAATCGCATTTATCCATATGAGCATGGATATTGAAGCTATTACAAACACAAGGGACCAAGCCACAAAATCCATCACGGGTGAATAGAGGAGCATAGGAAATGATGCAAATGTTGTGGGGTTGGAAGCTCATAACCAAACTCAAGTTTTTTTTTTTTAATGTAAAGGAAGTTCGGCATTAGCCTACTCTCCCAGACTTGAATTAAATAAAGAAAGAAAAGTACAAGAGAAGGGGACTAGTGCCCACGGGACCCCCCAATCCCACAAAGCAGGGGAAGCTTTTATAGAGCTTAGATGGCTCATAACCAAACTCAAGTTATCTTTGATGGTCTTGACACCATCAATGCTTTGATAGCACATCATACACCATTTCAAGAATCAAGCGCATGTAATGAAGTGATGGATATTGATCATGAAATAACATCAAAAGTAGTGCTACCAACAAAAACTCAACGCAAACATAGACAAAGCAAATAGAGGAACAAAGCAAGCATCATTGGCTACAAGAATTCTTGAGAAACCAAGGATCAAATTCATCTATCAAAGATCAACATTTAAGGTAATTCTAGTCGGGAGAGAAAGTGCATATCAAGAAGAGGCATGATGATAAGACTAGTACTAAAGAGAAGACAAGAAGAAGCAGATAGAGAAAAGTAGAGAAAGACAACCACAAGAGCAACAATAGAGAAACGAACATAAAGAGGCTCAACAACTACAAAGTGGTTAGATTTATGAAGAGAGATGGAGTAAATTAAAGTCCATCATGCGGGAGAGTAGGCTTTCTTTCTTTATTTAATTCAAGTCCGGGAGAGTAGGCTTATGCCGAACTTCCTTTATATTAAAAAAAAAAGTCCATCATGCGCCTTAGACATGTATGCCAAGGCCACCACTGCCTTCTTCATACAAGCAGAGGATTGTGGCCCTATGAGAGATATGTAAGTACTAGAAGAGCAGAGATCCAATCATCCCTAAAGAACTAATAGAGAAATACTTAGACTCTACCACACAAGTTTAATCTAGTTCTCTTATTGCATTACAAGATGCGTTGAAAGATATACTTACTTCACTCTTTACCAAAAGTGTTATTTGCCATATAGATCCAAAAAGAGTAATGCTAAAATCCAAAGACATGTTTATGGTGCTTAAGCTTAGAAATTATGATGCACTTAAGATATATATAATCCAAAACATGGCCCTTTTTTATGTATACTTATGATTAATGAAAAAATTCCCTTGTCGATATTCTGTTGGGAATCTCTTGATGTCTTTCTCAAGTTTTAGCATGTTTTATGCATATTTAATTGTGTATAAGGAATATACAAAAGGAAAATGAAAAAAAAATCATGTTCACCATGGCATGACTTTTGCTTGTTGGACTTCGTCAAATGGTTGAAAATTGCACCATGGTGAAAATCCTTTCTTTTATGATGAGAAATGTACTCTTTAGCACAAAAATGAATGAAAAATACCTCCTGGCTTGAGACAAAACGGCCTTGAATATGAAGACTTGATAGTGGTTTTTCTTGCTATTTATGAGCCTTTTTAGGATTAGGTCAAAACTAGGCTATGAAACATGTTCTAGAAAAAAAGGATTGTTCATCATGGCATGAATTTTAAACTACCAAAAGACACGTCATGATAAACAAGGCTTTTTTCTTTTGTTTGCGTAAATATGGTGTATAACCTGTTTGGGCCCTAATGCAAGACAAAACATGCCAAAAAACCATCATAAATTGCAAGAAAAACCACTTTGAAATCTTCATATTCAAGTCAATTTGCATCTCAAAAAAGGAGGATTTTTCCATTGAGTTTTGTTCTAGGGAGTATATTTTTCACAATCTAGACATAAATAAAAAAAATTTACCAAAAAAACGTTGTTCACCAAGGCATGACTTTTGGTTTTTGATTAGGTCAAACTACCAAAAGTCATGCCGTAGTGAAAAAGGCATTCTTTTATTATTTTCCCCATCTACGAGTCATATAGACCATTATTTATTGAAAACATGTAAAAATCTCCACAATTTTACAATATAATTAGCGTTGAATTCAGGACCCAAAATGAGTTCATGTGCTTCTCAAAGTTTTTGACATTTCATGTTCCATGAGCACACTTCAATAATTATGGAAGAATATGCATCCAAAAGACATGGAAAATATAAACTCAAATTGAAGTGCACACTTAAAAATGAGAATAGACATAGATTTGGGGAAAGAGATCCTTTTATTAAAATGTTTATTACAAGAAAATTTATTACAATGAATCCAAGGCTTCCATGAAAGCCTTTGTGGCTTCAAGGCTAAGTAAGTAGTTTCTTAACTTCTAGGATACTATGGTGAGCTCATGTACACCTATCCAAAATGTGGCCCTCATACATCTCTCATAACTGTGGATCGTCTATTTACAAATATACAATTTTTTGCATTTGTGATCAAGGGATCTTCACAAAGGCTTTTGGATAATTCTTTGGAATTCATAATTTGAAAAGATGCTTTTGGTGTATACTCCATGTGCATATTCTTATTGTTTCATCATCTCTTTATGTAGTTCCACATGGATGAGATCCTCCTCAAGCTTTTTATATGCACTCATGGTCATATTGAATTGCCAACTACGATGAAATAAATAAAGATGATTATGACCCAATTACATAAAACAAAAAATCCAATCAATGTGTAGATACTTATGGACGTTGTGTCATCCGATTGTGCTACTTCTTCCTTATTGAGGTTGATGCTCCCTTGGCATTTGACATCTGGATATTTGAATTCATATAATGTTGCCTTCTAGAAAGTACTCTCTAGAAAATCTTGATGTTCCTCTACTAGCTCTTTAACTGTAAAAAGCGCTCCTGTCGAGTATT
Source organism: Ceratopteris richardii (assembly GCA_020310875.1). Lineage (NCBI taxonomy): Eukaryota > Viridiplantae > Streptophyta > Polypodiopsida > Polypodiales > Pteridaceae > Ceratopteris > Ceratopteris richardii. The sequence goes on from CM035406.1 coordinate 192,105,738, forward strand.
TTTTTTTCCACGATAGGATATGATCTCTAAAGAATGCATATCATCTAGTCTTCTTCATCCATGAACATTTGATTTTCTTTGAGGTTCATTTGAGCTATACCTGAAAGAGTTTCATCTTTTCTAATACCAAGTGCTTTACAAATATCATGCAGAAAAAAAAAACATCAAGCATGTTGATGATGACTTAATTGAGTAATCTTGCATCCATCTCGAGAAGCTCCTCTATAACATCTTGTCATTCCCTCTAACCATCTTCTTCACGAGCTCTGTTAGTTTGCATTAGCACTAATTCCATAGAGGCCTCCATTTCCTCTCTAAGAAATTCTTCTTTCTCTCTAACATCATCACGAACCTCTCTAGATGGTGTATCCATCGGTTTCATTTATTTTTCAACTTGTTTTGCTTTACCTTTTGCATTCCCTTCAAGAAAAAACCAACAAAAACACATTTGGATAGATAAGAGCTATTGCTCAATTGGGATATTAGAGATTTTCATGAACATTTCGTTGTTGATCTCACAGAAATGGGCTGAGGGGAGAGGTTTGAATCTTTGAAGTAGGGATTTATACTTTTCGAAAATGAACATTCGATAGTCTATGGGCACCCAAGAGTCCCCCATATTGGGAATATTGATTACATACTTGAATACATGTTTGTATATGTATTGTTGTATCTTCTCGAATGCTTCAAGATGACACGTTAGAATCATATTGATATCTATTTCCACAATGCAAATGGGCATGAAGCCCTTAGGATTAAGGTTATGGGAGGTCAACATGGCAATCAACACAGATGTTGTAGGATCCTTAGCCTTAAGATCAAGAGCACGCATATGCAATGCACATAAGCTCTCTCATGAAGTTTGTAAAATTGAGTTGAAGTTAGAACAAAATAACTTTTATACTTTACTTTTTTAAACACAAATTTAAAATAAAAAATATATATATATGAACTTTTTTAAGTAGTTCTCAATTGCTATCAATTATATACGATGGCTAAAAAATCATGAGTCCATGTCCATTGTACTCAACATAATTTTATGTTAATATATCGCGGTAAACTTGTTTCCTTACATAAAAGGGACGTCTCCTCTCACTTGTGTACAGTTTTAGCACTAGCAAAAACATACAATATATTCTCATAAATTTTCAAGTGAATAATCTTCATTCACAGAGACATCATGAATTATATTTTCTTCATCATAAATGTGAATAGGTATCTATTTTGAAGTTATAAGGAGTGCCTCACTTCACTCTCTTTAAGCTCGTTCGCTCAAGCTCTTGGAAAGAGTTGTTGATATATTTAGCTAGTGATGTGTGTGAACACTCTAGGACTACCGGGGCACTTTTTTCACTCTTTCAGAGGTTTTTTCCCCCAGCTTGTATATACGCCTATAGCCCTAACGGGTTAATTATCTTTGTACATTCTCTAGTAATACATTCAGTATTGTGTGTTGTGCTCCAAGCTTCTTCTTCTTCCTTGTGTTGTTCGCATGCTTCCGTAGACGTCTAACTCCAACAATTGGTATCAGAGCAGGTCGCCGCTTCATCTAGGGCATCGTCGACACCTCTTCGATTGTAGTCTCAGAATCACATGAATTTTGGTGAGCATACTCAAGCTGTTTCCGAGGTCAAAACATCTTTGCTTCATGGTGCCGAAATTGCAATCTAAGCTTCTTTCGGCCTCCGAATGCACTATCACATTGTTGTGCAGGCTATTTCATCTTTTTGTGCCAAAGGTAGATACTAGTTTTGGTTTGCCAATTTAAGTGTCTCGAAGTCTGCTACAGGTTTAGCACAATTCATATGGGAAATTCTGTTCAACTTTTTGAGATACAGTCAATTTTTTGCATCAAGGTATTTTAGTCACTAACCATGGCTGAAAGCAGTGATGTATTCCGTATGCTAGCTATTGAGGATAAGTTGGATGGTACCAACTACCCGCTATGGGCTTATATGATGTGAAATTTATTGGTTGCAAAAGGATCGTGGAACATTGTGTAGGGTGTTGAAAAACGTCCTATCACACTTGCAACTGTTACAAGTGCAAGTACTGAAGCTCATGCAGAAGGTGTTAAAGATGATGATATTCTGCATATTCCTGTTCATTGCTATAGTTTCTGTTGCACCTACTGCAGAGCAAATTCATTGAGATGGCAGAGATGCCCAGGCACATGCATTGATAGCTTTGTCTATCAAACATGCCATTATTCCTTCGACTAGGCTAGTTGTTATGACACTCGTGTGTCCACGAGTGGTTTTTGCTTCATGCTTGGTAGCTCATGCATATCCTGGTTGAGCAAGAAGCACCCTACTATGGCCACTTCTAGTTGTGAGGCTAAGTATAGGGAAGCTTTCATAGGGATTGTTGAGTGTGTGTGGCTCAGATGCCTTATGGCAGATTTGGGTGTTGGTCAATCTTCTGCCACCACCATCAGTGAGTGAGAGTGCATTGGTAGTTGTGAGGAACCATGTGTTCCATGCTCGCACTAAGCACATTGAGGTGCATTATCAATATGTTAGGGAGAGGTTCTCTGCTTGAGAGATCAGCTTGGCATATGTGCCCATGCAGGAGAAGATTGCAGACCTTTTCACAAAGGCTCTGCCTCATGAGAAGTTTGAAGGTTTTTGCAAAGCTTCGGGCTTACTTCCTTTTTTGGAGTGATGTCCACATAGCTTGGCACTTCCTTATACATGAGTGCTAGCTCCTTGTTCAGTGCATCACTCCCAGGGGGGATTTGTTGATATATTTAGGTAGTGATGTGTGTGAACACTCTAGGACCACCGGGACACTTTTTTCCCTCTTTAGGAGGTTTTTCCCCCCGGCTTGTATATATGCATATAGCCCTAACGGGTTATTTATCTTTGTACATTCTCTAGTAATACATTCAGTATTGTGTGTTGTGCTCCAAGCTTCTTATTCTTCCTTGTGTTGTTCCTGTGCTTCCGCAGACGTTTGACTCCAACAAGAGTGCCACACTCTCTTTATGAATTCTCCTCTTCATAGAATTTCCTATGTATGTTTCTTAATCCAGTTAATAATATAGTTTATTTTCTTTCATAGTCATGTTTTTTCTAGTTTAATTTGAGCCTCCATAGATGCTTGAGTATTTTCTAAGGAGATTGATCCATGTTTCTCAATGAAAGCTTCATTCGATCAAGCATCACTGCATGCTATATTAGAGAATGCTTGGATCTTTGATTATTGAGCTACTAACATACACTATGTTGCAAGAAGGTTTTTTCATCACCTACTAATTCTATAAGTAGAAGAGTTACTATCACATATGGTCATGATTAGAATATTTTTGGTGCTTGAGAAGTCACACCAAAATCAAGAGCGGGTGGCAATTTTAAGATTTCTAATCTTTTGCATGTACCAGAGATCAAGAAGAATTTTTTTCTCTACCCAAAAATTTCTTATAAATGATTATAAAGTGACTTTCAAGAAAAATTTATGTCAAATCCTTATATATAATGAAGAGATTTTTCTAGTACAACGTAAAAATAGAAGTGGGATGTTTGTATTTTTAACAATCAGCCATGCTAATCTTGTTAGATCATCTACATATGCAAAGGAAATTATGAAGCTTTGACATGCAAGATTTGGTCTGATCAATGTTACAGTAATTAAGCACATCAAGGACAAAGGTACGGTTGAGATGTTACTTATCCTTGCTTTATTGGATGGTGTAGATTCATGTGAAGGATTCTTGGAAGGTAAGTTGCATAAACCATCATTCAAGAAGCAAGGAATTTCATTCAACCACTAGAAAGTTGCATATTATTCACTCATATGTGAATGTACCAACCTATTGATGATCATGGGTATTTCATCTCTTGCTTTGATAATTTTACATAATATTCATGGTTTTTGGTTTAAAAGCAAAGTTTGAAGTTTTTGTGACACTCGAAAAAATTGCAGCCATTGTTGACAATGAAAATCATTCTATGAGGTTATCGAGGTGGAAAATACATGTCTAATGACTTTAAATCATATTTGGAAGAAAAAGGACCTACCCATGAACTCACTATTTCTTATACCCTAGAGAAAGATGGCGTTTCAGAGAGAATCAATCATACACTAGTTGAAATGACATGTATCATGTTATCTTTAAAGAAGCTTTCACTTAATATGAACTACTTCAAAGTTTTTGGTTCTCTATCTTATGTTCACACTGAAAAGAAAGATTGTTTTCAGCTTGATGAAAAAGCTATCAAAAGTTTTTTTTGTTGGTTATGGTGTTGATAGCAAAGGTTACAAGTTCTATGTTTCAAAAAGTGGCAAAGACTTGCTCTCATGCAATTCTTACATTGCTAAAAATAAGATTTATGATAAGAAATTAGGAATTATAGAGTTTATAAGGTTGCATAACTATGCATTTTTCAAACAAATCACAGTCCTTACATTCAAGTATAAAATGGGGGTGTACAAGCTCTACAAACTGTTATTAATCAAGCTGAATTTTATGAGCTACCACAACCTTCACCATCTCCCATGGGCCTTCTCAACTTACAGGTTTGAATAGAGAACCAAGAGCATGATATGAGAAGATATACCTATATCTTATTTCCATTTGATTTAAAAGCTTAGAGGTTGCTCCAAAACTCTTTGTTAAGTCAAATGAAGATGTTCAGATTATAATTATCATATATGTTGATGATATAATTTTGAGATGTCCTAGAGATTTAGATTAATGATTTTTTAATCAAAACTTAAGCAAGTATTTGATGTAAATGATCTTGGTTCTCTATTTTATTATTTTGGCACTGAATATTCTCGAGGATAGTTCTATACTGATGGGTAAGAAGAAGTAATTTGGAAAATTCAAGAAAGTCTAGGAATGGAAGATTTAAAACTTGTACAAGCTGTTAATTTAAAACCTGTTAATGTTTCTTTATAGACAAAAGCAGATTTAGAACCTTTTGATGTTACATGGTCAAGAAGTTTGTTTCTTGATAAATCTTTGTTATACATGACTTGACATACAATTTTCTATTTCTCATAATTTTCTTTATAGGCAAAAGCAGATTTAGAACCTTTTGATGTTACATGGTCAAGAAGTTTGTTTCTTGATAAATCTTTGTTATGCATGACTTGACATACAATTTTCTATTTCTCAAGTATGAAGGAACATGCACAAACCTCTTAAAATATTTCTTTGGAAAGCATTTAAGAAAATCCATAGATACTTGAAGGCCACAAAGAACTATGCTATGGTATTTCCTAAGTGAACATATTAAAAAGATTTGTAGATTTTAATTGGGTAGGTGACAAAGACTCAAGAAGATCTACAAGTTGCTATTGTTTCTTTGTTGAAGAGTTCTTAATTTTTTGGCATTCTAAGAAACAACCTACAGTAGCTACATGTCAACTGAAGTAGAGTATAGGGCTACCTCTGTAGGTACACTTTAGGCTATATGGTTACAAAAGGTATAATTTGTCTTGATGTTTTTGTTCTCCTAAATACATAGATATTTTTGGATAGTCAAAGCGTTATTCCAATATAAAAGAATCCAATTCATCATTTTCAAGAAAAAAGCGTACTGAGGTTCAATATTAGTATATATGTGAGTGGGTAGCAAAGAAATATGTTGAGCTTAACTATATTCCTATAAGTTATAACACTGTATATATTTTAACAAAGGCATTATCAAGAGAGAGACCTAAGAGGTTATGCACATGATTAAATCTTAGCCCAATGTGACATTGGGGGAGAGGTTGTTGAAAAACAATGCCAATCTGAACTGTAAAATTTGATTTTTAACAATCCCTAAAACCATTTCTTAGGAATGATATGATAAAAAAATATTAATGCATATCTTAATAGAGGTTCACGAGGGCTATCTATCAATATTTATCATTCTATTATTGACTAAGTTATGACCCTAAAAAATGAAACCCTAGTTCATGCTTTTGAAAGTGATTTTCACACTAAAAAAAGTTTAATTATAAAATGCATACCTGATATTTAACTTGGAGAAAAACAAGATTCTATGGTAGAGATCATGCGCACCTACTTTTATGATTTTTTTTTGTGCCAAATAATAAAAAAAGCCTAGAATCACGCATGGCAAAGAAATCAACGCCCCTTAAAGGATCTAAATGTTGTGAACTCTATCTATGAACTTCTTGTATGCATAATTGTGTGTGCAAGAGGTGTAGATGAAAGCATATAGCCTTGGTTTGAAAAGGCCTTGTCAACCTTGAGAATCTTGGGAGTAATTTTTAGTTCATATTCTCTTTAAACAAATACAATCCTTTTGTTGTCCCCGTCCTTTCAATTCTTTTTAAAAAGAGTATAGGATGTCTAACCTCTCTTTTTTATGTGTGTTTTGAGGGTGCTTTTTGTGCCAAAGTTCCTTGTATGTGCTTGTGGATACTTTGTATGATATGTAAAAACTATATAGGTACCAGAATATTAACAAATACAACAAATATATCTACTTGGCATATTCCCCCTAGTGTTCGCTTAGAAGGAAAATTCTAGAAAAATTTCAATAATGGGTTGAATGGGAAACTTTCCAATAGAGGAAGCCCTACTTATAATTCTATATTTTGGATTAAATTTGCACAAAGTTTGCATAGAAATGATTGGGACTTTCAGGAAACGATGCAAAGGATACTCAAAATTTCCATCACATAATCTAGAGTGCTCCATGAGAGCTATCCAAACAGATATAGTACTAATGTCGTTAACACTCAAATCAAGTTCAAAAATCAAACCCTAATTTTAGGTCACATCTTGAAAAGTTTTTTTCCTCAAAAACTTCTCCTTGGGGGACTCCATTTCTCACTTGTAACCACTACTAGAGAATCAATTTCTATCATGAGGACAATAGTGGCTACTAGTGAAGGCATATGTTCCTTCTCTGTAATGTGCTCCTTTTTTAGAGATATCATCTAAATGTGTGGTCCAAAACTAGAAGCTTTACTCTTTAGGAAAGAGGTGGTGTAATCTCCCAAGATTCTAGGTAATTCTAGTAGGGGAGCACTCTCCAACAAGGGGCACTTACTCTATTAATGCACATATTCTTTGCATCCAAAGTATATGGTGGACCTCTGAGGATGTTCCTATTTCCTTGATTCGAACCTTTTCTATTAGGACCAAAACTATAGATTTATCTATAAATGTTGCTGCTATCAAACTCGAGGGTGTTTGTATACCACTTTGTATAGGGCATTAGATGCTCGATTGACCTCGATAAAATTGAGATTGTGGCCCTTTGAATGTAGTAGTCCTAAGCTTTGTCACCTTGTTACCTACATAGATAACATGTGACATTCATAAGACATTCATTCAGTGCATGGCCTTGCTTTCTATAGATGGTGACCAAAGTGAGGCCCTCATGCTTCCTAAATAAAGCTATTGAATCTCTTGGAAAATTTTCACAACTTCATTTGTTTGGGCTTGCTCCTACGTTTGAAGTTTTAAGGGTTTGATTTCTTTTGGGAGCAAGGCCATTGCACGCTCTATTTCTTTATGTGCCCTATCGGACTTCAAAATTTACAATTCATTTCGAAGTTGCATTACTAAGTCTTGAGGCTCGATAGAGAGGAGTCTAAAAGAGCCAATTCCATACTATTATCTTATTTGTTCTAGTCTCGTAGTAGTAGCGATAAACACATTATATTTGGTTGTCAAAAGTACAATAACCTTGAGCTTACATTGCATGGGTACTAGGAGTGACTTGGCTAGCTAATTATTGACAAAAAATCGTGTGAAGGGTATACATTTAGCCATGAGTGTCATGGCCCTTGTAAAAAACTTAAGGAAGATTTCACATACACTCAACCATAGACTTTCTAGTTCTTGTATTATGTTTTTAATAGTGTTATCTTTCTAGAATTAATTCTTGAAATCATCTTACATTACAAAGTGATTATCTTACATTGCAAAGTGATTGTCTAGGAACTAGATAAACCACTTACAACAATCCTTCTAGTGTAGCTATAAAAGTACCAACAAAGCATGTTTCCTTCCTATCATCCCTTTGGTTATACAAATATCCAAGAACCTTTGTACATATTCATAGGGGTCTTCATAACTAACCCTACATGGAAATTTGATATTTTAGTCAAGGGACTAAAGTTTCCAAATCTACCTATGCCACCATGGGAGTTGGTAGACCTATGTTTGACCTTCCTTCTCGTGATCTTTAAAGAGGTCACTTTGTCTAATATCGAAGATTGGTTTCTAGTCATGAGCTATGACTTCTCTCTTCTAAATTAAGGTTATGGGAGAAGGCTAAGCACCATCTTTTGAAAAATGTGCTATCAACACTTGTTGGAGCGTCCTTCCTCTTGAGTCTTGAGTTTTTAAAGGATTTTTTTCTTTCTTTCTTTGGATCAATTATTAGTCAAGGATATACCTCCAAGTTGAATGAAACACAAAACCAACATCACCAAAGTAAGGGAAACATGTGCATATTGTAAAATGATGTTTGAAAAAAAAATACATCTAATGATGAAAGCAACAAAATCTATGAGTTACTACAACCAGTGAAGAAAGTCAACTTGGGAGGTCCTCCTAAAATAAAGCATGTCCTATTGGAAACATGGTTGTGGCAAGAATCCATCCTATTGAATAAGGTACTCACCTTTTTGCAAGATTTGAAAAATATTTTTGCCTCAAATTACAAAGAACTAGCATGCATTCCCCCAAACTTAGAACTCCACACCATCCCATTGGTTTTGTGTGCAAACCCAATATGAGGAAGGATTTACAGACTCAACCCCAAATATGTAGACGCAGTTCAAAAGGAAATTAACAAAATGGAGGCAGCAAGTATCATAGTCCTAGTGGAACACTCTGATTGACTATCATCCATGGTTATTGCACCAAAAAAGTAGTCAAACAAGATGAGGGTATGCATGGATTTCTAAGCTCTCAACAAGGTCACATTCCTAAAGTATTTCTATGGCGATGCACCACAGTGTGCTCTCCTTCTTGCGAGCTCCACGACGATATGCTCGGAGTAGAAAACCGAGCTCCTGAGGCCGCACACAGTACTCCGCACAGAGGCTGTAGAATACGCAGAAAACACAGTACACAGGGAGCACGAAGACAGACTTCTTAGGTCTTACAAATGCAGTTGAACTTACAGTCAGTGACTGACCTGGCCACTATGTGTTTTATTAAAGAACATATACAAAGAAGTGTCCAATGGCCATTTGGCCTTTCACATGGACACTAACTGTAACAATCTCCCACTAAAGGCCAATATGGCCAAAGTAACTATGGGAGAAAAATAAAGAATGATAAAGAATACCTGAGTGTAAGTATACAAACTATACCTCCCACCTGATGGGCATGTTACACAGTAGACAAGTGACTGCGTAAGATCAAGAATCAAGTAACCCCCATCAAGTGACAACAGTGTCGAAAGCTATCCTGTGGTAGAGCTTTAGTCAAAGCATCTGCAACATTATCTCGAGTGTGAACCTTCGCAAGAATAATGCTCTCAGTGGCTAAGCAATCTCTAATGAAGTGATACCTCACCTCAATGTGCTTGGTCTTTGCATGATAGACCAGATTCTTAGCCAAAGCAATGGCACTCTGACTATCACTGAGCAAGTGAGGTACATGCTGAGGTAAACCCATATCACAAGCAAGACGAGAAAGCCACAATGCTTCTTTACATGCCTCACTTGCTGCAACATACTCTGCTTCTGTGGTGGAAACAGTTGTACATTCTTGAAGACGAGATCTCCAAGAGATAGCACCTCCAACAAAATGAAAAACGTACCCTAATGTAGACTTACGATTGTCTACACAACCAGCATAGTCAGAATCTATGTAACCAATAATTGATGCTTTCCCTCTACCTAAGCATAGACACTTGTCCTTAGTGCCACTCAGATATCTCAAAATCATTTTGACCACTTCCCAATGTTTCTTGCCAGGATTAGACATATATCTGCTCACAACTCCCACTGCAAATGCAATGTCATGTCTCGTAGCTACCATAGCATACATGAGACTACCAATAGTAGACTGATAGGCAATTTTGGTCATGAATTCCTTTTCCTCATCTGATTTGGGGCAGTCATCCTTGCTCAATTTCACATATGTGGGTAAAGGTGTACTCAATGCCTTTCCACCCTGCATATTGAAACCGTGAAGTACTTTGGATATGTACTCACTTTGAGACACGTATATGCATCTTTTACTCCTATCACGAGTAATGCGCATGCCAAGAATATGTTTGGCATCCCCCAAATCGTTCATATCAAATGTCTGACTCAACTTCTTTTGAGAATTGACAAATCATAAGAGGACTTCCCAACAATCAACATATCATCGACATAAAGTATCAAGCATATCAAGCTGCCATCAGAACATCTCTTTGTGTAGAGACAATGATCCTCATTGCTCCGAGAATAGCCTTGGGACTTCATAAAAGCATCAAACTTTTGGTACCATTGTCTAGGAGACTGTTTAAGTCCATACAAGCTCTTCTTGAGCTTACAAACTAGACTTTCCTTGCCAGGAACTACATAACCGTCTCGTTGTTCCATATAGATCTCATCTGTAAGATCTCCATGCAAGAAAGCTGTTTTCACATCCATTTGGACTAGCTCTAAGTCCTCCATTGCAACAAATCCAAGCTACATGCGCAAAGTAGTCATCTTGACCACTTGAGAGAAGACTTCCTCAAAATCAACACCATGTTGTTGCTTAAAACCCTTTGCAACAAGTCGTGCTTTATATTTTGGAGAAGCACTATCTGATGTGAATTTCAACTTATATACCCATTTACATGGTAAAGCTTTCCTGCCCTTTGGCAAAGGTACTACGTCCCAAGTACCATTCTTGTGAATAGAATCCAACTCACTCTTCATGGCACGCTCCCACTTGACATGATCCTCTGTCTGCATAGCCTCTTTGTAGCAAGAAGGCTCACCGGCATCTGGTAGCATAACAAAATCTAAACCTGGAACATATCCATCAGGTGGATATGAGACACGTGCAGAACGTCTCAATGGTTGCTGAACAGGAACATGTGCAGACTGATCTGAATGGACATTCTCTTGAACATCCTTATGTGCAGCATTTTTATGCATGCTAACCGAAGGACTAGTATCCTCAAACACCACTCTTCTCACTTCAACCTCCTTAATGGGTTGTTTATGCATCTTAGACTCATTAAAAATGACATCACTACTTCTAATCACTGACCGTGTTTCAGGATCCCATAACCGATATCCAAATTGTCCTTCTCGACCATATCCAAGAAAAATGCATTTCTTTGACTTATGGTCCAACTTTTGTCTAAGATTCTTGGGTATATGAACATATGATTCACACCCAAAATCTGGAGGATGATCATAATATGGTGGTTTCCCTGTCCATAACTCTTGTGCCACTTTTTGACCTTTAGCAGTACTAGGTGAAAGGTTAATCACATGAACTGCAGTCAATACTGCTTCTGCCCAAAAACCTTGTGAGAGGTTTGCATGATGCAACATAGAGACTACTCTATCTTGAATAGTTCTATTCATCCTCTCAGCTACACCATTCTGTACTGGGGTATAAGGAGTTGTAAACTCTCTACGAATCCCTCTAGACTGACAGAAAAGGCTGAATTCATGTGAGGTATACTCACCCCCATTATCTAAACGTAAAGCCTTAAGCTTAGTTCTTTTTTTAGTCTCAACTGAAGCAAGCCATTTTCTGAAAGTAGGGAATACATCATCCTTCGATTTGATAGGATATACCCAGACTTTTCTAGTAGCATCATCTATGAAAGTGACAAAGTAAAGAGAACCACCTAAGGACCTAGTGGGCATAGGACCACACACATCTGTATGAACGAGATCTAAAGGCTGAATTGAAGAGTCAATGTGCATTCTATGCACATTTCTGGTTTGCTTTCCATATTGACAATGCTCACAAAATGAAAAATCAGTGAAAGATAACACAGGTAAGTAGCCAAAACGAGAAAGATTTTCCATTCCACTACGAGATATATGGCCCAAACGACCATGCCAAATACAAGCCATAGGCTGTTCAGTAACAGCTAACAAGTGTTCTTTCTCTGATACAAATAAAGGATAAAGTGAGCCAACTTTGCTTCCTTTTGCAATAACCATATTGCCCTTTGATATACGAAAGGACTGAGCATAGAAGACCACCTTGTAACCAAGGTCATCAAGTTGACCAACTGACATCAAACTGCGTGATAACTGAGGTACATGGCATACATTATGCATAGTAAATTTTGAACCATCAATGAACTGCACAACCACATCTCCAATCCCCACAACATCACACTGGTAAGAGTCACCAAGTCTCACGGTACCAAGAGACTTTGCTGCATAATTAGAGAACCATTCTCTATGTGGTGTCAGATGGAAAGAAGCACCAGAATCTAGCAGCCAGGTGTGGGAAAGAGAATCAGCCATAAGTGCCTCAGATGGCACAGTACTATCAAGTGTCAACACATTAGCATCATCAGAAATAGCATTAATTTCTTCAATCTTCATGGTCGAAGTAGATGGTGCAGGTAATTGTTTAACATGCCCATCAACATTCTGTCCTTTACCTTTAGCATTCTTTAATGCATAACACTCTTTCTTCATGTGTCCTTTCTTAGGAAAATAATGGCATTCGATATCCCTCTTCCTTGATTTAATTCTACTCTTATTCCGTTGACCATTCTTTTCCTTGTTCTTGCTCCTGCCACGTTGTTGATTCTTTCCTTGGTAAGAATCACGAACATTATATGCATCTCCACTCTGAGTGCCAACCATAGATTTTCTACGAATCTCCTCACTCAAGAGTGCTCCACATATGTCATCATAGACAAGTTTACCACCAGGTGCACTGTTGCTAATAGCTGTGCAAAACGTATCCCATGATGATGGTAGGGTGCATAACAACAATACTCCTTTCATTTCATTATCCATATCCATTTTCTGAGCCTGTAACTCGGAGAATATAGCATCAAACTCATTTAGACGAGCAGCAACACTATATGTGTCCATATGAAGGTCATATAATTTTCTCATCAGATACACTTTATTTGATGCTGTCTCTTTTTCATATGTATTGCATAACTTCTTCCAAAGCTCCTCTACACTTTCACAGTCTAATACTGTAAAGTAAACATTATCTGCCAGGTGCATGCGAATGGTAGACCTGGCCATTTCATCTAACTCATCCCAATCATCTTCATCCATGTCAGCAGGCTTCTTTGAAATCCCATTTACTGGCTTCCATTGCCTCCTTTGAATCAACACATCTTTAATCTGAGTCTTCCATAGAGCAAATTTTGTGCCATCAAATTTTCAGATCTCAAAATGGTCTTTGCCCTGCAAGTTATAGCTCCTCCTCGGAACACTAGCACTAGACCCTGATCCACTAGATGTGCCTGAGACCTCTGATGCCATGATTGTAGAGAATTGAATAGAACGATAATGGAGCTAGAAGAGTCCAGACACCAACAAATAAGTGTATCAAGGAGTAAATCGACCACTGTATAGTTGACTAAACTAGAAATTTGGAAAAATTTTGCCAGAATATCCTCTGCAAAATTAGCATATGACCAGTGTCAAAGTATCATAAAACTGCAAGTATTGACATGTCTACCTGCATAGTGAATCACTGACTCCATTGCATATAATCAGTTACCCAATAGAAGCCAACTAGGCTTATCGAGCACCTATGAACAACTATCATACATCTCCTATGGCGAGGCTGGGTAAGTCTTCCACCTGCATCATCGAAGAGACCCCGACATCTGGGTGTCTCCCAGTTAAGAAAGCCTCACCACGACCCTGTTTATCAAATGTAAAAGGCTTTATGCAAAGAACGTAACCGCTATATCAATGACCACATGGACGTACATAAGTGGTATCCACACAAGCATACATGGTGTGTATGTGCTCAATATATGTAGTAAAATGACATTAAAAGGCTGAATATAGAGCCCAAAAACTAGCCAATAACACCTGCAAGTGTCTGTCAACTCTAATGTTTTAGGCTTTTAAAACCTGCATAAATTTTCAGCGACTGCTCCCACCAAAACTGAAAACCCCTTGAGAAACCTCTAGTTTTACGAGTGTGGCTGAAAATACAGCCCCAAAGGTTGATATTTATTGTCTGAGAAGTACAAAGAACACTCTTCTTGATGTTCTTGGACTTGTGTGAAGAGAATTATGTGCGAAAGTACTCCAAAATGGCTCCAAAAACACCCCAAAATTGCTTCAGAAATAGGCTTTGAAAGCAAAAATGAAGCTTTGCGGGACTAAAACTTGTTCGAGATAATGTCAACCTTAGTCTTTCCCCTTCTTCAAACACCACAAGAGTGTAGCTTAGTGGCAAGAGATTGCCACGATTAAGCGAGCTCTGGGGGGAACAATACTGGGATGGGTGACCTCCCGGGAAGTACCGGGAACCTCTATATTCCTTGATCGTTGAGGTCCTCCCTCGCGCGCAGCCAACGGTGACTTTGGTGACTCGGATGATGACAATGTATGCCAAGGTCTATGCCTTGGTCGCCCCCTTAGTCGAAAGCCTTGGAGGGGAGGGGTGCTCGCTTCGCTCGCCCAAAAGGAACAAAGCTTTTGCCTCGAACTGCTCTGATACCAGTGAAGTATTTCTATGGCGATGCACCACAGTGCGCTCTCCTTCTTGCGAGATCCACGACAATATGCTCGGGAGTAGAGAACTGAGCTCCTGAGGCCGCACACAGTACTCCACACAGAGGCTGTAGAATACGCAGAAAACACAGTACACAAGGAGCACGAAGACAGACTTCTTAGGTCTTACAAATGCGGGCGAACTTACAGTCAGTGACTGACTAGGCCACTATATGTTTTATTAAAGAACATATACAAAGAAGTGTCCGATGGCCGTTTGGCCTTTCACATGGACACTAACGGTAACAATTCCATGATGGATTTTCCACACCATTGTTGGAACAAGTAATCAAGAATGTAGCTAGTCATGCCCTCTACACTTTTATGGATGATACGTGTACAACCAAATAGCCATTCATAAAAAAGATTGAATGAAGACAGCCTTTGGAACATCATGGGGAACTAAAAGCCAGATCTAAAACTTATCAAGTTTAAATTCCATCCACCATCTACTATTTGGATCAAATTGTTTGTTAATAATTTTGTACGAAAATGATTTCAGGATTAAGTTATGCACTTTCAAATATATAAAGATCCTTTCTTTTGTTCCTTTCTTTGATTTTTAGAATTATCAAATTTTTCCACTCTAGTATTCTAGCCACTTTCACCCATTAGCACTTTCAATCTTCTGCACTTCTGTTTCAAAGTTTGCGTTTTTGAGACTTGTCACTCTAGAGCTTCCAACATTCTACTTTTGGTCTTCCTCCCTTGATCCTTCTGCAATCCTTGGTCGGCACATCCTCACCATTGTCTTGAAAAGTTCAACCTGCAAATATAGGTATTGAAGCTGATGCAGATGGCATTGAAGATGGTGATATTCTTCATATTCCTATTTGTGCTCTGGTTTCTATTGCACCTAGTGCCGAGCAAATTCGTTGGGATGGAAGAGATGCTCAGGCACATGCATTGGTAGCCTTGTCTGTCAAACGTGGCATTATTGCTCACATTTTCTCTTGCAGAATAGCTAAGGATACTTTGGGATACACTTACCACATTGTACCAGGCTAGGAATGAGGCTCGTGTTGCTTAGCTCCAAAAATAGTTGGAGAGTGAGCATATGAATGAAGGTGATTCTATGGACAGTTTTCTAACAAAGATTAAAGACTTGAATGAACAATTGATTTCTGCTTGATGAAGTTATACCAGATAGCTAACTTGTGCCCTGTTCTTAATGGCCTTCTTGATTTTGCTTCTACTCTTTGTTTGATGATGAAAGGCAATACAAACACCTTGTCATTTGAAGAGTAAGTTTCTATTCTGTTGCACAAAGATGAGTCTAGGCAAAACAGGTCTATTATGCATGTTGCAGATCAAGCTTTCTTGGCTACGCAGAAGGGCAAATGTAAATGGATCTCATCTACTAGTAAGCAAAAATCTGCAGATGCTGCACATTCGAAGAAGGAAGACAAAGATGAGAAGAAATCAGAAATTGTTTTGCAAATACTGTAAAGCAAATGATCATGTCATTAAGAGTTGTCCAAAACTGGTTGCTAAAGAGGCAAAAAAGAAAGAGGCCGGAATGGTTGTTGCAGAGGCCTCTACACTGTGTGGTACTTTGATAGTGGGGTGGCGAAACATATTACCTCGCAACGTGCATACATATACACACATGTTATCTACATGTTTTACATAAAGTGAAGAATCAACATGACACATCGTGTATCCTTGCACCATAAGATATTTTACCAACCTTTCATTACATGCCCTCGGGGATTGTTTAAGACCATAAAATGCCTTCTTTAACTTGCATACATGTTTAGGTCATCAAGCATCTACATAACGAGATATTTGTGACATGTACACTTCTTCACTTGGCTCACCATCAAGAAAGGCACTTTTATGCCAAATTGATATGTATTCCATATTTTACTTATAGCTAAAGCCAACAAAATTCTCACTATGGCCATGTTTGCTTCTAGAAAAAATGTTTCCTCATAGTCCAATCCTTGAGTTTGAGCATATCCTTTTGCTACAAGCCTATCCTTATATTTTGATATGCTAGCATCACTATTTAATTTAATCTTAAAAACTTGCTTGCATCCAATTACCTTTTGTTTTGATGTCTTTTGAACTAAGATTCAAGTCTTGTTATCTTGTGGTGCATCACTTAGCCATCTGTATAGGTCTTTTGTTATGTATCTTAATATGCAATCCTAATGCCTCTAACAACTTATGTGCAAGGAAAGAATTTGTACTACCCAAATCAACCAAGAAACTTATCTTATGTAAGGATATGTCCCCCATAATTCTAATCTTGATTCCCTTGAATGAGAAGAAGTTTCCATGCACTAAAGGCTAGGTTTAGAGCACTTACCTTGATCATATGCTTCCTCAACCATTGTGTTTTCCTCTTGTAGATCACATAGCTTGGTCTGCATAGAAGAGTTGATGGCCCTGTTTAGACATTCAAAAATGGATGTCCCTATTCTCCACATCCAAAACAAAGTCTCAATCTTTTAGCACATGCAAAGAAATCAGAATCACGTTGTGAATGCATAGGTTCTTGCTTCTTAGGTGTATCAGTGTGCTTCAATTTAGTTTTTCCTCCTTCACTATTACTAGAATGCAGTGATCTCTGTCCATTCTAATTTGTTGAAATAGCTCTTGGGGGTCAATGTCATGTTGAGATAAACCTTGAATTGGATGCCTTTTTCATAGTGAACTTGAGCATCCACATAGACCATACAGAGTCAACATGTAATAAAGTGATATGTAGGAGATGGTTGAACCACATGCTTGAGAGATAGGAGATGGTTGAACTACACCCTAAGAGAGAGGATTAGGAAGTAATCCTCAACCATGGCTTTTGGGGCAAGTGGTTAGCCCATCACATTCCTCGCCAAGAGGTTGTGAGTTCAATTCCTTACACAATTCCTTCAAGCTCTAAAACTGAAATTTCACACACCAAAAAGTGTCTCTAATGGAAGTTCCAAAGCAAAATGAATCTTTAAATATTGCTTTGTATTGTGTTGTTTTAGGTCAGATTAACTTTGAAAATCAAATTTTGTTCTCCATCAAACTTGAAGTTTGTCTTACCTACACAAGGATACTTAGAACACCTCAATTGGAGGTGTGCAGCTCAAGATATAAGTAAAACAACCATCTTTCATCATTTTCATCTTCATATGTAGCACTATCCCTCTATGCTGACTTATATTTATGAATCTAGACATGTGTTCCTCTAGAAAGTTGGAGATGCTCTATCAAGTTAGGCAACACAATTCAAATCACTTGAATAAGACCTCTAGAACTCAAGTTATGGTCAAAATTCTTACATGTTGTCCAAATGATTGTAAATTTGACTTCTATATCACTTTGAGTTTTTCAAAATTTCCAACTCTAAAACTCTAAATTAGATTATATGCCATTGTCTAATTTATAGCTCTCTGAGTAAGATATGCATAGAACTTTAAATCATGTCAATACAAGCTTTCTAGCTCAAGTTATGGTTGAAGTATCAATGTGTTATCAAAAAGATGTTGACTTGCATATTCACCTCTTGTACCCTAAGCTTCCATCGAAGCTCCTTGCATACCAGCCTTCAACATAATCTCATAACAATGAAGGGCTTTGGTG
The DNA here is from genome assembly GCA_020310875.1 of Ceratopteris richardii. Lineage (NCBI taxonomy): Eukaryota > Viridiplantae > Streptophyta > Polypodiopsida > Polypodiales > Pteridaceae > Ceratopteris > Ceratopteris richardii. The sequence goes on from CM035406.1 coordinate 192,123,960, forward strand.
GCTATAAAAGAGGAGAAAGGAGGAGATGGAGGGAGAGAGAGAAGAGGAAAGATGTGCACACATGCATGAGGGCCATGAAACCTGTATAATGATATTCTTGAGGCAATGCTCTATAAATGATATATGTATATGAACATAGGGGTAAGGTTACATGACTCTTACATTCCCAATAGGCTCCCTCTACCTTGAAACTATCCTCTACCTCCTACATTAGTGTGTTGTTGACCTTGGTGCTAGTTATTGTTTCTTCTTCCACTTCAGAAGCCTCTATATCAACCTCTTCCTCCACTAAAGTAGAATGCCTACTCAAAACCAGATTTTCCTCGCAAGTTTGAATCTTCATCAAGGCTTTTTCTCAAATTATCAACATGGACATAAAATCAACAAAATTTGATATATTCTCTCTAGTCCAAATAGAAGATCTGAATTGCTTATATGTAGCTCCTAAACCACAAAGGCACACTTCAATCTTATCATCATCATCTACATTGATTACATTGATGGCAATAGATGCACATGACTCATATGTGCTTTTGATTTTTAAGGTGTACTCACTTACATGGATGCTCTTTTTCTCCAGTGTATGCAACTCATTCTTGAGTTGTACTTTTTGTACCTTTGTATTGGTCTCAACCAAACTGCTTCAAGCTTCTTTCAAAGTTTTGGCATCCTATATGTGCCCAATCATGCTATCTTGTATGCTAGTAGTTAGTCAATACATTAACTTCCATGCTCCTTGATTCACTCTTCAAATCCTCTTAACTAGTCTGCAATCAGATTCCTCTCTAGTAACTACGGAGGTTTTTCATTCCATCCTTTGATGTACTTCTAGTAGCCTTTTCCCATCAAGAAATTCATCATTCTGAATCTCCAAGCATGAAAATTATTCTTATCTAAGTTATCACTCATAATTTGACTTATTCCTTCAACATTTGGCATTTTTGCAACAATTTAGACTATTCCAAAAGCACTAGATGCAATACCTTTGTTTGAACAGTCTCACATTGTGACTTGAGAATTTTAGAAAAACATAGTTTTCATGTATCAATAGTACACATAATTTCTTGAAAATCTGAAGCTAAAATATTTTAGAGATTGCAAACAAAAGCCAAGTTATAGTTTTTGAACTGAATTGTTTTTTCCATGGGCTCCACCTTGTGGGCTCAAAAGGACTCTCAAAATGGCTCCAAAATTACTTCATAGATTTCAATATGCAACATGGAAAGGTATTGAGAACACCGTTGCCTACATATGTGAAGTTGAGCAAGGATGATTGTACTCAATCTAATGAGAAGAAGAAATTTATGGCCAAAATTCCTTATCGTCCTATTATTTGTAGTCTCATATAAGTTATGATATCTACGAGACCAGACATCACATTTGCGATGGTATTTGTGAGTAGATATATATTGAATCCTAGCAAGAAGATTGGGAAGTGGCCAAAATGATATTGAGATATCTGAGTGGCACTAAGCATATGTGTCTATGCTTGGGTGGAGTTGATATATCCATGATTTGATATGAATTCTCTCACTATGCTGATTGTGTAGAGTGTTGGTGCATGACAATCAACAATTGATGTTTTGATGAAGATTTGAAGTCAAGGTTTGAAGGAAAGATTCAAGTTGTGAAGCATGAAAGAAGAATACATTCAGAACGTGAAGATGTGTACACATATGTACATTATTTCAGAGATAGTTCACTTATATCTTTGAGTAGTCATAAGCTTGTAAATTTTTGTCTATATATACTATGGAAAATGTCGGGGCAAGTATGAGAGAGCATGAGAATAGAGTAATCAGGAGTTGTATGTGTCATTAGACATCTTAGAAGTGAGTCAAGACTCTCTCATCACTCAGTTGTAATTTTTCTCAGAAATGAAGAAAATGTTGCGCCCGATATTTCTGAGTTTTCTCCTTCTGTGTTAGATCTTTTGTGAAATGTTTTTGTACAAGTCTAAGTCTATAGGTAATCGACCTCTGTACAAATTTTTAGCTTCCAATTGTGATCAGGCTGAGAGAATTGAGGGTAGGAACATTTGCATATGTAAATGAGAAGAAGTGAAGTTACAGGAGGTGCAAAATTTGATACAAATGTTTTGATCAATTCTCCTTCCACAATGTAAATTTTTGAGCAAGCAAGAACTCAATCTTTAAGTTGGAAGGTAAGCTATTTGTGGCTAAAGGCATTTGCAGAAACGGGTTCTAGGTTGAGAGAACCAAAGGTTTAAAGTCATAGGTGTCTAAATCGACTTCTCAGAAGAACAGTTTTAGACATAGGTGACTTGTTGAAGTTATTTCTCAAGATCTACTGAATCTTTTGAAGTGATTCAACTTAAAGAAGGTGCGCAATCTATAGGTGACACCTCTTACAAAGTTTTATAAAAAACTTTACACATTTGATAAGGCAATGAGTGAATTATGTGCAACAGACTTTCTGTGTAATCTCCTTGTTCACAGTTTGTTCAAGAATTTGACAATTGAGTATTGGTCTTCTAAAATTGGTGAAGGTTTGAGTTATTCTTGTTATAGAGGTGCTCTAAATACAAGAGTAACTTGTTCTTTTGGAGATTAACACTCTCCATCAGTGGTATCAGAGCAGGAAACATCAGAATTGAAGGAAGGAGGACCTCGACTGCTGCAGGTGCAAAGAATTCAACATCCGAAGGTTCAAAAGGTGAAAGCTTGAGGATAAAGCTTGAGAAGACAGTCATACGACACCAAGGAAGACAAAAGGAGTATTATTCGAAGTAAAGGTACATCTATTACTCACAAAGATTGAAGAATTCAATATATAGGTGAAGAAAGGATGGGAGATTCTCTTCAGATAGAGAAATTGGATAGAGAGAACTATCCAGCATGGTCAATGAGGATGGAAGCTCATCTAATGAGCAAAGAATTGATAGCTTACATTACAAGTGAAGAAGAGAAGCCTCAATTCAGAGATCCTAGTGTTCCAACTAGAGAGGAATTATCAGATTTGAAGAATTGGATGAAGAGAGATGCTCAAGCTAGGAGCATTATCTATATGGCAGTCAATGATTACTTGCTACCTCACATTAGAGGTCTTGAAAGTGCAAGTGATATATGGAATGCTTTGGAGGAGCATTTCCAAAATACCACAAAGTATAGGAAGGCATCCTTGTGGGAAGAATTTACCACATTCAAGAAGAAGGCCTCTCAATCCATCTCAGATTATGAAACCAGAATGAAGGACATTGCAGATGCATTAGGAGCTGTTGATGAAGACATTGAGGAGGATAAATTGGTAAGGAAAATCCTCACAGGTTTGAGAGGTGATGACAAATGGAAGCCATTCATTTTTTCTACTGAATTATCACTTGATCATTTTACTCCTGACTTAAATCAGTCGCTAGGACATATGTTAACCTTTGAGCAGAATGTCAAAGGTGAAGGTGACAAGAGTACATGTCATGCAATGTACTGAAAGGATAAGAAGAAAAATAGCAAAGGGAAGCACCAAGCAAATGAAGATGAAGGCACAACTAGTCAAGCCAACTTCCTAAGAGGAAGAGGAGGTGGCAAAGGTAGAGGAAGAGGCAGGAATAGTAAAGATGGAGTCAAAGCTTGCTTGATTTGTGGTAAGACAAATCACTTAGCTAATGATTGTTGGCATAATAATCAGACTAATGATGGATATAAATAGAATTTTCATTCAAGAGGAAGAGGTGGCAGAAATCAAAGAGGTAACTTCAGAGGAAGAGTTAGTAGGGGTTACTTTGGAAGAAATGCAGGTAGAGGATTCCAAAGTCAACAATACAATAATACCTACTACAATTATGCTTCAGATCAGAAGGAGGATTCAACATTGATAATGAATGCAACTTGTGAAAGGCAAAGTGAAGACCAAAGAGTCTTTTACATTGACTCAGGGTGTAGCAATCACCTGAGTGGTAACATAGCATTGATGACTAATTTGGAAAATAAGGTTTCTAATCATGTTGTTCAAATAGGTGACAATACAAAGCACAATGTGAAGTCAATTGGATCAGTGAAGGCCAAGGATGGAAGTACTCTCTTGAGTAAGGTCTTGTATGTTCCTACAATTCCTAAGAATCTGATAAGTGTAGGACAAATTGTTGAAAAAGGTTATGAAGTTAGATTCACTAATGAAGGAGTGTTTGTGGAAGACCCTAGCAATGGGTAAACAAATTGTTTCAGGGAAGAAAGAAGGAAGGTTGTTCACATTAAAGATTCAAGGTAATGTTGGTCATGCCTTGTTCACTTATGGAGGACATAAGATCTTTGAGTTAGATCTTTGGCACAAGAGGCTTGGACACTTCAATGAAAGAGGTATCAAAGATATGATTAACAATGGTTGAGTGCTTGGATTGCCTAATGTTGCAGGTCAACATATGACATACAGATGTGAGGCATGTCAATTAGGTAAGGCTCATAAGCAATCTTATTCCAAGCATGGTTTTATGTATTTAGAGAAGCTTGAGTTGGTACACACAGATGTGTGGGGGCCATCAAAGGATTTCAGTATAAATGGTTCAAGGTACTATGTGATTTATGTTGATGATGCTACCAGATGGATCACTATCTATGTGATCAAAGATAAGTCAGAGGTATTCAATACATTCAAACATTATCATGTGTATGCAGAAAGAATTACAGGCCATAAATTGAAGAGACTAAGGTCAGATGGAGGGGGATATTATTTTTCTAATGAGTTCAGTGATTACTTGTGGAATGCAGGTATAAAAAGGGAAATCACTTGCAGGTACTCTCCTCAACAAAATGGTGTAGCAGAGAGAAGAAATAGAACTCTTGTTGAGTTTGCAAGGTCAATGATGAAGGAGAGAAATCGCCCAAATTATTTGTGGGTTGAGGCTGTAAATACAGCTACTTATTTGGTCAATAGGCTACCATGTAAAGCTTTGCAGGGTATGACACCATATGAGGCATGGTGGGGTAAGAGACCTACCTTGGATCATTGCAAAGTATTTGGATGTTTGGCATATGCATATGTGCCATCACAATTAAGACACAAGTTAGAACCTAAAGCTGAAAAGTATGTATTCATTGGTTATGATGATAAGCAGATGGGATATAGGTTGTGGAGTCCATCCACAAAACAATTTCTTGTATCAAAAGATATTACATTTGATGAGCAAGGTACTTGGTATGCAGGTACAATCAATATTAATACAGGTGATGAAGAAGTTGTGAGTCAAAAGAAAGGTAAATCAAAGGTTCATATATTTGATGAAGAGGAGAATAATGAAGTGCAGGTTGAAGTTGAAGAAATGCCAAAATTTGATCCTGAGTGTGAAGAACCAGAAACCTCAAGGAGTGGAGAACTCAGAAATTCATAAAGACACAAGTGGCAACCTACAAGGTATAGCTATGACACTTCTTTTTTGGCTACCAAAGATTATGTTTACATGATAAAGGCAGATGAAGACCCTTCCACATATGAAGAGGCAAAAGGTAAGGAAAATTGGGAGAAAGCTATGCAGGAAGAATATGATGCATTAATGGAGAATCAGACATGGGATTTGGTTCCTAAACCAAATAGTCAGAAGATCATTGGATGCAAATGGGTCTACAAGACTAAGAGGTTTGCAGATGGAAGTGTGTCTAGGTATAAAGCTAGACTTGTTGTGAAAGGGTTTGCTCAAACATATGGTATTGATTATGATGAGACCTATAGTCCTGTGGCAAAGATGACAACCATCAGGACACTCATAGCCATTGCTGCATGTAAAGGTTGGAAATTATGTCAATTAGATGTGAAGAATGCTTTTTTAAATGGTTACATTTCAAATGATGTTTTCATGGAGCAACCTCAAGGATTCAGAGATGGAAGGTATCCAGATCATGTATGTAAGCTCAAGAGAGATTTGTATGGTTTGAAGCAGGCCCCAAGGGCATGGAATTACAGACTTGTGAAGTTCTTGAAAGAACTTGGATTTCAAGTATCTAAGGCAGATAGTAGCTTGCTTGTTAAAGCAAGTGATGATGGGTTCATTTACATGTGCATATATGTTGATGATATAATTCTTAAAGGTACAGATGAGAAAGGCATTCAAAGCCTAAAGAAGCAAATGGAGAAAGATTTCAAAATCAGTGACTTGGGAGACTTGTTAGCATGGAGATTTCATACACTCAACATGGAGTGTATGTGACTCAAGAAAGGTATTTGAGAAACTTGTTAATCAAGTTTAAAATGAATGATTGCAGGGTAGCACCTACTCCAATGGAGGTGAATCACAAATTGAGCAGATATGGTGGAGAAGAATTCAAGGATATGACGCTATATCAGAGTTTGGTTGGTAGTCTTATCTATGCTACATTAACTAGGCCTGATTTATCATATGCAGTTGGAGTTTTGTCTCAATTCATGCATTGTCCTAGGAAAGAACATTGGATTGCAGGTCAAAGAGTGTTGAGGTACATTAAGGGTACACTCAAAGAGGGTTTGTATTATGGTTTTACATCAGATACAAACATACAAAATATATAGTGATGCAGATTGGGCAGGTAATCTTGATGATAGAAGATCAACATATGGATACTTGTGTTATGTGGGAGATTCTCTTGGTGTTCAAAGAAGCAACACACAGTTGCTTTATCATCTACAGAAGGTGAGTACAAAGGTATGGTTGAAGCTGCAAAGGAAGTGATATGGCTTAAGACTCTCATGAAGAGTTTTGACACCATACAAAGTACACCTATCATTTATGGAGATAACATGAGTTCATTGTATTTAGCTGCTAATCTTGTGTTTCATGCAAGGACTAAACACATTGAGATTCAATATCACTTTTTGAGAGAGAAGGTGATGGATAAAGAGATTGAAGTCATATACTTCAACAAAAGATCAGATAGCTGATATGCTTACCAAAAGCTTGGATGGACCAAAGCTACAGAGATTCAAAGACATGGCAGACATAAAGAAGATAGAGAAAACCTCAATTGATGATTGAGGGGGAGCTGTTGGTGCAGGAAAATCAAAAATTGATGTTTTGATGAAGAGTTGAAGTCAAGGTTTGAAGGAAAGATTCCAGTTGTGCAGCATGAAGGAAGAATACATTCAGAAGGTGAAGATGTGTACACATATGTACATTATTTCAGAGATAGTTCACTTATATCTTTGAGTAGTCATAAGCTTGTAAATTTTTGTCTATATATACTATGGAAAATGTCGGGGCAAGTATGAGAGAGCATGAGAATAGAGTAATCAGGAGTTGTATGTGTCATTAGACATCTTAGAAGTGAGTCAAGACTCTCTCATCACTGAGTTGTAATTTTTCTCAGAAATGAAGAAAATGTTGCACCCAATATTTCTGAGTTTTCTCCTTCTGTTTTAGATCTTTTGTGAAATGTTTTCGTACAAGTCTAAGTCTATAAGTAATCGACTTCTGTACAAATTTTTAGCTTCCAATTGTGATCAGGCTGAGAGAATTGAGTGTAGGAACATTTGCATATGTAAATGAGAAGAAGTGAAGTTACATGAGGCACAAAATTGGATACGAATGTTTTGATCAATTCTCCTTCCCCAGTGTAGAGTTTTGAGCAAGCAAGCACTCAATATTTAAGTTGAAAGGTAAGCTATTTGTGGCTAAAGGCATTTGCAGAAACGGGTTCTAGATTGAGAGAACCAAAGGTTTAAAATCATAGGTGTCTAAATCGACTTCTCAGAAGAACTTTACACATTTGATAAGGCAATGAGTGAATTATGTGCAGCACACTTTCTGTGTAATCTCCTTCTTCACAGTTTGTTCAAGAATTTGACAATTGAGTATTGATCTTCTAAAATTGGTGAAGGTTTGAGTTATTCTTGTTATAGAGGTGCTCTAAATACAAGAGTAACTTGTTCTTTTGGAGATTAACACTCTCCATCATAGAGAATAAAAATTCTATTTGAGTGAACATTTTTTATTTCACTCATGGTGCTATTTGTGGAGGTCTGACCTTCAAGAATGTACAGTTGTTTCCATACCAAAAGTAGAGTATGTTGCATATAGTGAGGCACATAACGATACATTTTGGCTTTCTAGATTGGCATATGGCGTGGGCATACCTTAGCATGTACCTTTTTTACTTAATGATATTCATAGTGTTATTGTGTTGGCTAAGAATCCAAACTATCATGCACTAGGTTGCATTTATTAGATCAAATAATGGAAATATACCAAATATGTTTATTTTATTTGTGGACTTATGAATAAATGACAAAAAAAATTGGACATGGAAGCAATTTCAATCAAAAGAATTTGGATCAAAAGTGCTTTAGAACAAAAAGTTTTTTGATCCAAAACATGTTTCTAAGCAAAAAAAAAATATATATATATTTCATTCGATTGAAAAGCTCATTCCGCACATTCTTGTTCACAAGTTCATAGAGCTCTATTACTACCATACCATTTGTAGAGACCTTTCCTCACCATACCATTTACATATTGCTCCATTTTTATTTATTGTCTATTTTATTGTTATGTTTATTGTATCACGCCTATTGTATGATTTGTATTTATATAATTAGTTTTACGTTTTTAATCATCACTAGTATCATGGATATTGTATGATTTGTATGTATTTCTTACATATGTATGATTTGTATTTATATAATTAGTTTTACGTTTTTTAATCATCAATAGTATACATGTTCAACCTGCAAAAACATTTCTTACTTGTATACGTTGATGAATAAAATTTAAAATAAACCACTACTGTAATTGTCTGACTCACTACATGGATTCTTACTCTCACAGTAGTATAGGATAAGCAATATATCTAAAATATTGATTGAATTGCCACCTCAATTCCTACTCTCTCAATAGTATAAGGAGTGTATAGGGACTATTGTGATTATCTGATTCTTTCAGTCTTACTCTCACAATAGTCATTTAACTTCCTGTGAACATAATTACAATGTAGGTCATATGGTGTATAGAAGCTATTGTGATTGTATCATTTTTTGACTCTTACAATCACAATAGTTATATACAATCATGTGATAAGACTCATACATAGTATAGTGAGTGTATATGAACTATTATGAATGTTCGATTCTTTGAATCTTACATTCTTGCTAGTTACATAGATTCACTTAAAGATGATAAGTGTACTTTCTATTTAATTATAATTCTAGTTATCCAACTACTTATCCATATTTCTATCATTTCTCTACATAGACTAATGTTTTATCTATCCATACACTTATTGATGTACCTATTTATATGTGTACTTAAGATGTATTTAAGTATCTATCATTTTATTTATGAGACTTAGTTTTTTAGTATTGCTTTTATGAATTAGATAAGTTTTTAAAGTTTTAATATCAATTTTGATTCAATTTTATTTGATAATCTTTTTTTTATATATGCACAAATGGAGGTAAAATAAATAAGCATGAGCAAAAGTTTTTGGAAAAATTTTGTGTGCATACATGTATGGAATGAGAAAATATCATATAACTTTAGCAATTGACATATCCAATTACAAAGCTTTCATTGAACAACTATGTAGAACATCATTTATCAATATTGAAGATAAATTTAATAGTGTGTTAGGAGGAGCACAAGTATTAGATGAGCAAATGTCCAAAGAGCTCACTTGTATCTTTGGATAGATCATCAAAGTAGTAGAGACATCGGCATTGGATACCGCCACAATGCCTAGATTCATTGAAACAATCAAATTTGTCAATTTAGATTATCAACCAATGAAGAGGGGAAAGCGAGTGAGAAGTCTAAATAGGGAGGGAGACCAATAGTAGATCCAAATAGAAGAGATATACATGTGAATATGGGAGATAAAACATCGAATAATATTTCTTTGCTCCCATGTTCATCTATTCATTTCAAAGATGCAGCTCTCGTGGAAGAGGAGAATACAAAATGATCCATAAAGGCAGAATAATCCACCTGAGATTCATCAATGAAATCTTTGCCACAAAGTTATTCAAATTACATGGTGCTGACATACAAACACGAGAGAACGAAGCCATGAATGAAGCCACAATTTTATCTGCTATTCACAATGGAATTATTAGTCCACTTGGATTATCTAGGCATCATAGCAAAAGCCCATGTCTCATTTTCAAATTGTGGAACGGTGGTACATTAGACATGTGGCTTGAGAAAATGAAAAAAGAGTACTTAAATGTACCACGAAGTAGAGGTATTAAAGACACAGAAGGAGACATAGCAATAGTGAAAAACATTTGGAAGCTGATCAATGGATTTTTGCAAAGAATATCATTTTTACACACTTGTAATATTTCCCACAATGATCTCCATCCAATTGAAGCTGAGTATGCTTATATCAGATTATGTGATTTTGGTAGAGCAACATATTTACCAATCAAAAAGAAAAATGAAGCTACTTGACTTGGAAATATTGACTAGAAACGAGTGGTCCAAAGTACTAGTGGATTGCACCTGAATGTATATCCGTTAGCACTCCACCTTTTAATAAAAGTCAAGAGACCTTTACGATTTCGAGGCAACTTTTGAAATACATAGATTTAAATAGTTATCCCATTGATAGAAATGGGATTTATAAGTTCAAATATGCTTTAGAACTAGCTTCTATACACTTACACATACTATTGTGAAGTAAGAATCGATGTTGATTCAAACAATTACAATATATTTTAATTCTCAATCATACTCACACATACAAGTACACATACTATTGTGAAATAAGAATCAATGTTGAGTAAAAAAAGTACAATATATTTTAATTCTCAATCATACACCCACATACAATTACATATACTATTCTGAAGTAAAAAACATTGTTGAGTCAAACAATCACAATAGATTTTAATTCTCAAACATACATACACATACTATTGTGAACTAACAATCAATGTTGAGTCAGACAATCACAATAGATTTTGAATTCTCAATCATATGCGCATACACTTACATATACTATTTTGAAGTAAGAATCAATGTTGAGTAAGACAATCAAAATAGATTATCATTCACAATTATACACTCACATGCACATACACATACTATCGGATGAAACTTTGCTGGATCCCTTTACAATTCAAGGATCTGAGAAGGTATTAATAAGTCTACAAGACAAAGCCATCTAGTGACTTAGAAAGTTTTAGTTCACTTATTAACACCTTCTCAACCCTTGAATTATAAAACAGAAGATAAAACCTTTTCCAACACATACAATAGTTTTTAATTCACAATCGTACACACATACATATGTGCATACACAATCACATTCACTCACAATCATATCACATACACACACATACACATATAAAAACTATTGTGAAGTAAGAATCAATATTGATTCAAACAATCACAAGTTTTTAACTCACAAACAAAAATATTTCTCTTTATTGTTTTAACACTAAAATACTATATATTTTTAACAAGAGCTTATACCTTGTTATTTGTATGACACTGTAAGTTCACAAAAAACAAAGTAACTCTTATGAAAAATGGCTCTAAATGTATTGTTTTATAAAACGATATTCGATCAAATTATTTTTGATCGAAAAAGTGTTTGATTGATAAAGTTCCGATCCAAATACTTTTCGATCAAAAGCGCTTTTGATAAAAAATGCAGCAAATTACCGTGCAAAAATTATTCGCTCTTGTCCAAATATGTTGATGTGGCACCAAGTATTTCAATCGAATAATAAGGGTTTAACGTAGAATTTTTGTAATTATTCATGAATAAACGAATTGTCGAATAATGAATAATGCAACCTAGATCATGCAAAGACCAAGAAGATCCTATCTATTCTCTAATCCTATTTGAGAGTTGTGAAGTATCCTCTAAACATCAACCCAATTATGTCCCTTCTTTGCATATTTGTATATTGACCATTTCATATATCATGGTAGCACACTTGATGAGCCAAAATCAATCAACTGTTGAACTCCACTTGTAGGAAGCTATTCAAACCTTACGAAGGACTCAATGCTAAACTCAAAAAAGTCTCAATGCTGTTTAATTTTGCAAAATGGTTTCGATATTTGTTTGCTACTCTATTCAAAACTTTAGATAGAGTGTTACACATGGGATAATATAATTTGATATTTAATAATTCTTAGACATCTTTGTGATTTTTTCCTTGTTTAAATTAAGTGAAACCACTCGTATTGACATGGAGATACATGAAGAAACCTTGACTATTCCTAGAGAAATATTTATTTACTATATCTCATGAATGATTTAGAATTTAAGTTTCTAAAAGCATCGTCATGTTCAAAATGTGCCACAACCCTAAGATCCACTATTTGTTTTCTTGTATCTGATATCCAAAGGTCCTGTTTTAGACCAATGATATCATAAATGAGATCATCATTCATAATCACCCTTCAAAACCTATATGAGTAGGGCTTGGCCTCTCATATCCTAAGTCTTGTAGATGCTAGTCTTGGGAGCTCAAGGAGTCGTGATCTACAAGTAAGTACTTTCCAAATTCCAAATTTAGTTCCACTACAACATACGAGGGGCATATCGACGTTGCCTATACGAACGATCACTCCCGGTGTCGGTATAAACATTGGAAAAGTTCATTTAAAGATACTGACGGTCAAATGACCGTCGGTATGGCCGTTTAAAAAGGATCGTCGGGATGTCTCACGACCGTCGGTATGGGTGTCGATATGAGCGTCGGTATATCCATCGGTATTGTGTGTACTCTTAGCCTTTGTCTTTCTCTGTGCTTTATGTTTTATAATTTCTCTTCTCTTTGATTTTGCAAAAGTTTTTTGACATCGAATCTTTGGAATTTGACGATAGACGACATACATTACGCTTTGACGACAACGATCCAAAAGAGGGACATACCTATAAGTGATTGTTTTCTTCTCTATTGATAGAGAGAGAGATGAGAGAGAGAAGAGAGAGAGAAGAGAGAGAGAAAGAGAGAGAGATGATATATATATATATATATATATATATATATATATATATATATATATATATATATATATATATATATATATATATATATATATATAGAGAGAGAGAGAGAGAGAGAGAGAGAGAGAGAGAGAGAGAGATAAAGAGAGATGAAAGAGACGAAGATAGAGATAGGAAGATAGAGCATACATACACACACACATCTACACATGCATACATACACACACATGTACACACATGCATACATACACACACATGTACACACATGCATACATACACACATACACACACATGCATGCATACATACACACACATATACACACATGCATGCATACACACACATACACATATACACACATGCATACATACACACACGTGCATACACACATACATACACACACATATACACATATGCATACACACACACACGCACACACACATACATACACACATACATACACACATACATACACACACACACACACACATATACACACATGCATACACACACATACATACACACATATACACACACACATCCATACATACACACACGTATACACACATGCATGCATACACACATATACACATATACACACATGGATACATATACACACACATGCATACACACATACATACATACACACATGTACAGATATGCATACACACACATGCATACACACATACATACACACACATATACACACATACATACACACACATATATACACACATATACACACATGCATGCATACATACACACACATATACATACATGCATGCATACACACACATACACATATACACACATGCATACATACACACACACATGCATACACACATACATACACACACATATACACATATGCATACACACACATACACACACATGCATACACACATACATACACACATGTACACATGCATACACACATGCATACATACACACATGCATGCATACATACACACACATATACACACATGCATGCATACACACACATACATACACACACATGCATACATACACACACACATACACACATGCATGCACACACACACATATGTATGCACACACACATATGCATGCACACACACACACATACATACACACATGAATGCATACAAACATGCATACATACACACACATACACATATACACACATGCATACATAGATAATACATACACATATACACACATGCATACATTCACACACACACATACATACACACATGCATACATATACACACACACATGCGATTTCACTATAGATAAATAAATATGAAAATAGCTAGTGTTTAATTAAATATATATAATTAAATCTTTAAAGTTACAATTTTAAAGTTATTTTTTACATAAAATATATAAAAATAGGATTAGGGTTTTTAGGCTATTTACACATACATACACATATACTTATACACATATATATATACACATATACACATGCATACACATATATACATGTTGTAGGTCTAGGTTTTTTCGATTAGGGTTTTAGGGTTTTAACACATGCATAACATATATACACACATACATATACACATATAATACATATATACATGTATATACACATGGATAAAAAAATATACATAGTTTAGGTCTAGATATTTAGGATTAGGGTTCTAGGGTTTTTACATACTTATAATTCAATAATATTTATATAAAGAAAAAATATAGAAAACATTAAGAAAAAAATCTGAATATATAAATAAATATATATAAAAATAGGATAATTGTATAGATAAATAAATATGAAAAGAGCTAGTGTTTTAAATAAATAATTAATTATATATAATTAAATATATAAAAATAGGATTAATTTTAAGTTTTTTAATCAGAGTAAATAAATCTACACATACACATACACAGACACACATACACATACACACACACACACACACACACACACATACATATATATATATATATATATATATATATATATATATATATATATATATATATATATATATATATATATATATATATATATATATATATATATATATATATATATATATATATATATATATATTTACATACATATACACATACACATATATATACACATGCATACACATATATACATGTTTTAGGTCTAGGTCTTTTCGATTAGGGTTTTAGGGTTTTTACACATGCATAACCTATATACACACATACACATACACATATAATACATGTATACATGTTTATACAAATGGATATACAAATATACATATTTTAGGTCTAGATCTTTAGCATTAGGGTTTTAGGGTTTCTACATACATATAATTGAATTAAATTTATATAAAGAAAAATTATAGAAAAAATAAGAAAAAAATCTAAATATATAAATAAATAAATATATAAAATAGGATAATTATATAGATAAATAAATATAAAAAAAGCTAGTATTTTAAATAAATAAATTAAATATATATAATTAAATATATAAAAATAGGATTAATTTTAAGATTTTTAATAAAAGTAAATACACACACACATACACACACACAGACACACACACACACATGCATTATATGAGGTTGCTGCGGATTATATGAAGTAAAGAAAGGTTTTTAAAGACTAAAGTAAAGAAGAGCTATACACCTCGTGGATCTTCTTGGTGCATCTACTTTGCAGGTTATTGAGTGATCGGAGGCTATTGCAGTTTATGAAGTGAAAACAATTATTGGGCGAAGACCTGAAGTGGAGCTTGGACCAAAGATTGGAAGAAAAGACCTATACGCAAAAGTTCTAAAGGCTGTCGAGACACGAGGGGGACTTCCTGCACTATAGCAAGAGGTCTATGTCGTATCCGGCCGATCCGCAATGTAGCGGCGGCATATATTTGTATTCACCTGATCCGCATTGTAGCGGATTTTCGTTCTGGGATTGTCTAGCGTATGAGAGTGCATGTAGACATAGACTTGTAAGTGAGAATGAAGGAAAAATTTGTAAATTTCAAGAGCAATTACCTTTGCATTTGAATGTAGGAAAAGGTGGGATGAAAGAATATTTTGAAGAAACCAAAACTAGAACAAAATCATCTCAAAAGATATGGAAAGCAAAAACTCATGAAGATAATAGATTTGGTGAACAAAAGAGCGTGCTATCTATTGAGAGTCAAGGGAAGCCAATTGAAGAAACCAAAAGTATACAGATAAAGGTTGAAAAACATAATATTGAACAGATATTAAGAGAACAAATGGAAATTGATCATAAAAGAGAATCTATGATCAAAGAAAGACCAAGATGTATATGTTTCATTTGATCCCACACGTTTGACTAATGGGAATTTGTTTGATCAAGAAAAAGTTATGAAATTGCAATCCCAAGTAAACTTTGAAAACCTGATTGAACTAGAAAAAAGTAAAGAAGAAACTCAGGAAGATATAAAATCTAATAAGCGAGTTGACAAAGCAGAAAAAGAGTTGCTTGATGATATTATTAGTCAAATCGAGGGGAGTGTAAAGATGACTTCAAAGACTTCTAAGTCTTTGAAAAAGAACAAGAGAAGTAAAAATCTAAATTTTCAAGATATATTTGCAAATGTTGAGTGATGATTGAAGCAAAATCATAATGAAACATACAAGAATGATCAAGAACTATTGAATGAAGATGAATGATGAATGTTAATGGTTTATGATAATTGTTGATGATGAATGATAATGATTGATGATGATTAATGATTAGTGATTGATGATGCTGATGGTTTATGATGATGATTGGTGATTGATAATTGATGAATGATGATGATGATTGATGAATGATTAGTGATTGATGATGATGATTGTTTATGATGATTAATGATGATGAATGATGTGGATGATGATGAAGAGGATTAGTTATTGATGATGATGATGGTTTATGATGATTGATGATGATGAATGATAATGATTGATGTTGGAAATGATTGATGATGATGGTTTATGATGGTGGATGATGATGAAGATGATTAGTGATTGATGATGATGATGGCTGATTATTGAGGATGATGATTATGATGATGATTATGACGATGATGATACTGGAGGATGCTGATGACACTGAGGCTGATGCTGATGAAGAATGATGGATCATGTAATTAAAGAAAATCTAGATCAATCAATGATGAAGATGAAGCAAAATGACCAGGTGAAATGTTTCCGATTTGAAATCTGTTTTCTTTCTGATAGAGCATATGCATTGCATTGTTGTGTGTGATAAAGATAGATATGAATTTATGAAAATCATGTAGAATGAAGATAGCAAATATCTATTGTGGGTTTGCATGAAGCATGAGTGACTAGGAATTATATGAATGGAGTCAGTTAGCGAACTAGAGACTTTTGAGAGTGAAAGCTTGGGAATGTGATGGCATGCTTAAACTGAGTGCATGTGTATGCTGATCAATTTGAACACTTAGTGAGTGGGATTCTTTGGGTCCTACTATTTGCTTCTTACGAGATCTTACCTCCATATGGATCATGATTTATGAAAAACATTCATACTCAAGCCAGCTTATATGTGTGTGCATGTTGTTGGTGCACTACGATGGCTAGTAGGTAGGTGGAACCACCTTGGTCGGGTGATCAAGGCCATGAGCCGTAGCTAGTTTTATCATAGGCCTGACCTATTTGTTTTCATGTGCCTACATGGGTTGGTAGGTGGGTGGATTCACTTTGGCCAGATGGTCAGAGCCACGAGCTGACGTCGATTTCATGTAGGGCTGATGTTGTGTATATCGTGCACTATGTCGGGTCGGCAGATAGGTGGGATAAACCTGGCCTAGCAGACAAGTCGATGAGTCACACCCGATTTCGACATAGGCCGATTTGTGAAATAAAGATAAAAAGAATAAATGCTGAGCTGAGATGAAGTGAAAAATAAAAGAAAAGAAAAAGAAAAATGAAAAAGAGAAAGGAAAAGAAAGAGATCTAATGGAGAGTTTGACAAGTAGGAGATAAATAGTGGGAATCGACGCAAACTGAGTTAGTAGAAACATATGTATATGCTAGTACTTAGAATGGGTTGCTGCATCTGAACCAGTTGAACAAATAGAAGATCTAGAAAGCCAACGATTGATTCATATGATTACTTGTCAGATTGCAGATGCACAAACATAGTATGATGTTTGTGAAGCTTGAATCTACTTGATTTTCTAAAATTTGTACTAATCTTTATAGAGCTGCATGGGTTGCATGAGATCACGTTTTGATTTTTGAAAAGAAAAACATAAAAAGTAAAGAGACTTCTCAAAAAGAACCCTGATACGCTTCTGTTGGAGCTTGCAGGTTGGCCAATCGGGACAATGAGTAGGTTTAGTGGGGGCGAATATTGGGATGAAATCTTGCAGGGAGTGTGCATTGATTTTTTTCAAAGTTCATTGATTTTATGAGTTTTTTATGATGTTTTGATTGAAAAAGTGACATATTCTTTGTATGATTTGGCCGATTTGATTGACTCTGAGATGGGAAATCATGTTAGATATGTACATTAGACATGTGTGTTTAAATAGCTAGCTTTTGATCCATAAACCCTTAGGGTTGACCCTTGAAACTGATTGAAACCCTGAGTTTAGCCCATGAAAACTGAGCCTGAACCCTTGGAAACCCCTATGATTTTTGCCTGTAATTGTAAATAAAGCCTTGAATTGACTTGTTTGAGTTAATTGTGGGCAAAATCCTAATTTGTCCGATCAAAAACCCTAGGTGGGACCCTTGGAATTGGTGTTTATCCTAGGTCAAACCCTTAAAAATTAATTAAATTTTAAATATCCAGTGTGAAACCAAACCTTGGTCTAGAAAAAAAATAAAAAATAGAAATAAGGGATGTGATTTTCCCAGAATAGTAAATGATCATGCAAGAGGATCTGGAATTAGAAAGTTTGAGAGGAGGTTAGAAGAATCTAGAAGGATGCCCTAGGGGGGAACCTATAAATAGGAGGACAAGCCTCATTTGTTTCTCCTAGTGGACGTATCGGTGGTTCTTCTTTCCAGGTTGCCATTGATTATTTGGATATATTATATGAGGTTGCTACGGATTATATGAAGTAAAGAAAGGTTTTTAAAGACTAAAGTAAAGAAGAACTATACACCTCGTGGATCTTCTTGGTGCATCTACTCTACAGGTTATTGAGTGATCGGAGGCTATTGCAGTTTATGAAGTGAAAACAATTATTGGACGAAGACCTGAAGTAGAGCTTGGACCGAAGATTGGAAGAAAAGACCTATCCGTAAAAGTTCTGAAGGCTATCAAGACACGAGGGCGACTTCTTGCACTATAGCGGGAGGCATACATGATATCTCGACGATCCGCACTATAGCAGTAGCATATATTTGTATTCACCTGATCCGCATTGTAGCGGATTTTCGCATCACCGACCCGCACTGTAGCGGGCATATTTGTATTACTCAGATTTTATTGGACGACCTCCGCTACATTCTCATCGTATCATTGAGCTTCGTCTGCATTCCGTGTATTACTGTTGTATCTAGACTTTCTTTCTCTTCCGACACCTACGGTCTCATGCGTATGCACGTTCGCTCGAGGGTAGGGGCCTTACGACGATTGCCACAGATCAGAGAGTGAGAGGGCGAGGTGCCCAGCGTGCAGACGCTGCTCGCCGGACAGCGAGAACGGCGCACACCAAAGGGGGTCTGATCCAACCCCGCGCCTATTCTTCCCGTTCGCTTGACCTCCTTCCCGACACGTGGTGTCGGGAAGGAGCCGGGTGATGGGAAAGAAGTCGGCGCGGGGCTAGATTAGGCCCCTTATGGATGCACCATTCCCACTGTCCTACAAGCGATGTCTACGTGTTGGGTGCCTTGCCTAAACTGTCTTGGTATGGCGATCCTCGTAGGCCCCTCCCCTCTCGGAAGAGACGAGTGAACATGCATACGTGTGAGACTGTAGGCATCGGAATCGAGACAAATCAGATACAGTGCTGATACACGGAAGTCAGCGGATCACTGTGCAGACAAGCTCAATGATACAATGTTGAAGTCATCCAATAGAACCTCAATGATACAAAGATTCCCGCTACGGTGGGGGTCGGTAATATGGAAATCTGCTACAGTGCAGAACAAGTGAATACAAATATATGCCGCCGCTAGAGTGTGGATCGGCCAAATATAACGTAGACTCCCCGCTACAATGCGGAAAGATGCCCACGGGACTCGAGTTCTTCAGAACTTTTCTTTTCTTTGGTCTTTGGTCAATGCTTTACTTCCAAGTCTGCTCGACAATAGATTTTCTTCTCTTTACTTCAGAATCCCATAATCACTTTATATAATATCTCCAAAATCATCAACCTGGAGAAGCATTCCACAAGAGATCCACAGGGTGCATTCTTTCTTCACTTTAGTCTTCGAACTCTTTCTCTTCACTTCATAAATCCAACAGTAACCTCCAAATCATGCACCAACCTGCAGAGTAGATGCACCAAGAAGATCCACGAGATGTATAGCTCTTCTTTACTTTAGTCTTTAAAAACCTTTCTTTACTTCATATAATCCGCAACAACCTCATATAATATATCCAAATAATCAACGAAAACCTGGAAAGAAGAACCACGGATACGTCCACCGGGAGAAACAAATGAGGCTTGGCCTCCTATTTATAGGTTCCCCCCCTAGGGCATCCTTCTAGATTCTTCTAACCTCCTCTCAAACTTTCTAATTCTAGATCCTCTTGCATTATCATTTACTATTCTGGGAAAATCACATCCCTTATTTCTATTTTTGATTTTTTTTTCTAGACTAAGGTTTGGTTTCACACTAGATATCTACAATATAATTAATTTTTAAGGGTTTCACCTAGGGTAAACAACAATTCCAAGGATCCCACCTAGGGTTTTTGATCGGAGAAATTAGGGGTTTGCCCACAATTAACTCAAACACGTCAATTCAAGGGTTTATTCATAATTTTTGCCAAAATTGCAAGGGTTTCTAAGGATTCAAGTTCAGTTTTCATGGGATAAACTCACGTTTTCAGGGGTTTCTAAGGATCAAACCTAGGTTTCTATGGGTCAAAAGTCAGATATTTACAAACACAGGTCCAACGTACATCTCTAACATGGTTTCTTATCTCATAGTCAATCAAATCGGCCAAACCATGCACATAGTATTCCACCTTTTCAATCAAATCATCACACAAATTCAAAAATCAATGAAATTTGAAAAAAAATCATGCACACTTCCCTATGGGATTTCATCCCGACATTCGCCCCGACTAAACCTGCACATCGTCTCGATGGGCCAAGCTGCAAGATCTAACAGAAGCGTATCAGGGTTCTTTTGAAAACTATTTCTACTTTTTATCTTTTTCTTTTCAAAAATCAAAGCGTGATCTCATGCACTCCATGCAACTTTATAAAGATTAGTATGAATTTTAGAAAATTAGGTAGATTCAAGCTTCACAAACATCATATTATGTTTTTGCATTTGCAATCTGACAAGTAATCACATAAATAAACCGTTGGCTTTCTAGATCCTCTATTCGTTCAACTGGTTCAGATCAAACTGCTCATTCTAAGTACTAGCATATACTTATGTTTCTACTAGCTATGTTTGTAGAATATACCTTGATTTCTACTATTTATCTCCTACTCTCCAACCCTTCATTAGATCTCTTTCCTTTTCCTTTGTCTTTTTCATTTTATTTTTCTTTTTCTCTTCATCTCAACTCAACATTTCTTTTTATCTTTCATTTTTACAAATCGGCCTATGTCGAAATCGGGTGTTACTCATGGACTTGTCCACCCGGCCAAGTTTACCCCACTTGTCTGCCAACCTGACATAGCGCACGATATGCACAATGTTAGCCCTGCATGAAATCAACGTCAGCTCGTGGCTCTGACCACTCGACCAGAGTAACTCCACCCGCCTATCGACCCATGCAAGTGCATGACAACAAATAGATCAGGCCGATGACGCTTTGTGAACTCGTTTATCAGATTTTTATATCCTCGAGTTTCTTCTTTACTCTTTTCTAATTCAATCTGTTTATCAAAGTTTGATTGAGATTGCAATTTCTTAACTTCCTCTTGGTCAAATAGATTCTCATTAGCCAAAAGTTTTGGATCAAATGATACATATACATCATGCTCTTTCTTAGATTTCTCTTGAGTTGATTCTCTTTTATGATCTATTTCTATTTGTTCTCTCAATATCTATTCAATATTATGTTTTTCAACTTTTATCTATCTAATTTTGTTTTCTTAAATAGTTTGTTCATCAGATCTATTATTTTCATGCCTTTTTGGTCTCCACATCTTTTGAATTGACATTGATCTCGTTTTAGTCTCCTCAAAATATTCTCTCATTCGACCTTTTCCTACATTCAAATGCAAAGGTATCTCCTCTTGATATTTAGAAATTTTTCCTTCATGCTCACTAACAAGTCTATGTCTGCATGCACTCTTATAGGCTAGACAATCCCAGAGCATATGTCCAAACTGATCGCACCAAAAACATCTTATAGGTCTCTTCTCAACCCAACTTGATTTCCTAGGTATTGCTCTAGGCGTGAATCTTCTAGGACCTAAGACTCTTTTCATGCAGATATTCCTTGGACCTTTACCACATGTTCATGGTCATAGTTCAATGTTTGTAGGTCATTAACTTGTTTGGTCAACAAATCAACCTTGTGCTTCAATTCAAAAATCTTAGAATCCACTACTTCCTTTACATCTTTAATACTTATACCCATTAGCTGATAGTATCAGATATTGCATTTATTGTTTGCATTAGGTTCATCACAATCCTAAATTTTAATTTTATAGATTCATTTGTGTTTATTTCTATTTCTTTAATTTGCTCTTCATATCTCCTAAACTGTTCCTCAAACATTTTGTTCATTTTCGTTTTCCTCTTCTTATGATCTAAGCTGAGAAGTAGATTCTTAAACTATGCATCAATAGAAAAGTGCACACTCGTATGATCAAAACTGATGCAAAAAGTGGGTGATCAAAGTCAAGTAGTCAAAAGCAATCTTTTTGTTCAAGTGTATATGTGGAGCAATGCAATAATTCACAGAACCTGAAATGCTAGTACCTGGAATCTCTGTCTGATGCCGAGGTTCCTGTCTGTCTTCTCAAGGAGTGGGTGGCGTGTCGAGGATCACCGGGTAACCGCCTCGCTTCACGTCGAGTTCAGGTGTCGGGAAGAAGGAGGTCGGGTGAATGGGAAGAGTCGGTGCAGGGTTGGATCAGGCCTCGTATGTGCACACGATTCCCACTGTCTTGCGAGCGGTGTCTGTGCGCTGGGTGCCTCGCCTAAACTCTCTGGAGTGTGACGATCCTTGTAGTGCCCTATCCCTCTCGGAAGAGACGAGCGAACGTGCATACACGTGAGACCGTAGGCGTCGGGAAAGAGACAAATCAGATATAGCGCCGATACACGGAATCGTTGTGCGTACAAATCTCAATGATACAGCGGAAATGAAACTGAAGTCCTCCAATAAAATCTCAATGATACAAATATGCCCACTACAGTGCGTTGTGGTGATACAATATATATGCCGTGGTACAATAAAACTGCTACAGTGCGGTGTGGTGATACAATATATATGCCGTTGCTACAGTGCGGATCGACCGAATATAAACTAGACCCCTCGCTATAGTGCGAGAAATCGCCCACGAGACTCCGCTTCTCTTTGCGGTCCAAGCTTTTCTTCAAGTCTTCTCTTTATTTCATAAATCCACAGTAGCCTCCAATCACGCAGTAACCTGGAGAAGCATCCCACAAGAGATCCACAGGATACTCTTTATCTTTGGGTCTTTAGAAACTGCAACTTTACTTCATATAATCTCCAAAATCATCAATCGCAACCTAGAAAGAAGATTCACAAGGATAGTCCACGAGGTGATACTCTTTTTTTCAATCTTCAATCACTTTCTTCACTTCATATAATCTCCAAAATCATCAACCTGGAGAGTAGATGCACAAGGAAGATCCATGGGGTAATGCTTCACTTCGGGTCTTCAATAACTTTTCTCTTCACTTCATATAATCTCCAAAATCATCAACCTGGAGAGTAGATGCACAATGAAGATCCACGAGGTAATGCTTCACTTCGGGTCTTCAATAACTTTTCTCTTCACTTCATATAATCTCCAAAATCATCAACCTGGAGAAGCGTTCCACAATAGAGAACAACGAGGTGCTCTTTACTTCACCCTTCAATTGATTTCTTCACTTCATATAATCAAGAACCACCTAGACCTAGAAGGACGATCCACAAGCGAGATCGACGGGGTACTCTTTACTTTAGGCTTCAATCAGCAATTCTTTACTTCATATAATCCTCCAATATCATCAACTGGCCCAACCTGGAAAGATGATCCGCAAGGATAGTCCATGAGGAGAAACAAATGAGGCTTGGCCCTCTATTTATAGGTTCCTCCCCCCCCTTCACCCCTTGGAACTATTCTCTAGAAGCTTCTAACCTCCTTACTTAAGTTTCTATTTTCAGACCACCTTGCATGTTCATTTACTATTCTAGGAAAATGCCACCCCTTATTTCTATTTTTTATTTTTCTCCTTTCTATTTTTCCTATAGTATGGTTTTGGTTTCACACTATATATATATTAATTAATTTTAAGGGTTTGGACTTAGGATAAACGTCAATTCCAAGGGTCCAAATTAGGGTTTTTGGTCAGAGAAATTAGGATTTTGCCCACAATTAACTCAAGCACATCACGTCAAGGGTTTATTTAAAATTTGGACCTAAACCCCAAGGGTTTCTAAGGATCTAGGTTCGGTTGTCATGGGATAAAACTTGGTTTTCAAGGGTTTTTAAGGATCAAACTTAGGTTTTTATGGGTCTAAAGTCAATTATTTACACACACGGGTCTAACGTACATCTCTAACATGATTTCCATCGCAAAATCAATCAAATCGGCCAAATCATACAAAGAATATATCACTTTTTCAGTCAAATCATCACACAAAACTCATAAAATCAATGAATTTAAAAAAAATCATGCACACTTCCCTGCGGGATTTCATCCCGACATTCGCCCCCACTAAAACTGCACATCATCCCGATGGGCCAACCTATAAAATTCAACAAAAGCGTATCAAGATTCTTTTTAAACACTTTTTACATTTTAATGTCTGTCTTTTCAAAAATCAAAGCGTGATCTCATGCAGTACCTGCAATTTTTATATAAAGATTAGTATAAATTTTAGAAAATTATGCAGTTTCAAGCTTTACAAACATCATACTATGTTTCTGCGTCTGCAATCTGACAAGTAATCACATGAATAAACCCTTGGCTTTCTAGATCTTCTGTTTGTTCAACTCGTTCAGATCGAGCAACTTATTCTAAGTACTAGCATATACATATGTTTCTACTAAGTTTGTAGAATATACCTCGATTCCTATTATTTATCTCCTACTTGTCCAACTCTCCATTAGATCTTTTCTTTTTCTTTTCCTTTTTCATTTTTCATTTTTTTCCTTTTTCTTTTTCTTTTCTTTTATTTTTCACTTCATCTCAGCTTAGCTTTTAATCTTTTTATCTTTATTTCACAAATAGGCCTATGTCGAAATCAGGTGCGACTCATGGACTTGTCCGCCCGGCCAAGTTTACCCTACCTATCTATCGACCCGACATAGCGCACGACATACACAATGTTAGCCCTACATGAAATTGACGTCAGCTCGTGGCTCTGACCACCCGGCCAGAGTGACTCCACCCACCTACCGACCCATGCAGGCGCATGATAACAAATAGGTCAGGCCTACGACGAAACTAGCTATGGCTCGTGGCCTTGATCACTCGACCAAGGTGTTTCCACCCGCCTACTAGCCCATCATAGCGTGCTAACAACATGCGCATACATATAAGTTGGCTTTGGTAAGAAGTTTTTCCATAAATCATGATCCATATGGAGGTAAGATCTTGCAAGAAACAGATAGTAGGACCCAAAGAATCCCACTAACTAAGTGTTCAAATCAATCAGCATATACATGCACTCAGTCTAAGCATGCCATCACATTCCCAAGCTTTCACTCTCAAAAGTCTCTAGTCTGCTAACTGATTCCATTCAAATAATTTATAGTCCTTCATGCTTCATGCAAACCCATAATAGATATCTGCTATCTTCGTTCTACATGATTTTCTTAAATTCATATATATCTTTATCATACACAAAAATGCAATGCATATGCTCTATGAAAAAGAAAATAGAATTCAAATAAGAAACATTTCACCTGATCATTTTAGTCCATCTTCATCATTGATTGATCCATCTTCTCTTCATCTTCATGATCTATCATTCTTCATCAGCTTCAACATCAGTGTCATCACCATCCTCCAACATCATCAGCATCATAATCATCATCAATCATCATTATTCTTCAATCATAATCATCCATCAATCATAATCATTTATCAATCATCATCATTCATTAATAATCAATCATCATCATTCATTAATCTTTTTCATCATCATCCATCATCATAAACTATCATCTTCAATATCAATCACTACCCATTCATCAATCATAAATCATTATCATTCATCAATCATTAATCATTCATCAATCATAAATCATTAATGATAATCATCTTCCACCTTTCATCATCATCAATCAACATCAACAATCATCATCCATCATCAGTCATTATCATCAATCACTAATCATCCATCAATCATTATCATTCATCAATCATCATCATTCATCAAGTATCAATCACCCATCATCATCATAAACCATCATCATCATCAATCACTAATCATTAATCATCATCAATCGTTATCATTCATTATCAACAATCATCATAAACCATCATCATAAACCATTAACATTCATCATTCATCTTCATTCAATAGTTCTTGATCATTCTTGTATGTTTCATTATGATTGTGCTTCAATCATCACTCAACATTTGCAAATATATCTTGAAAATTTAGAGTTTTACTTCTCTTGTTCTTTTTCAAAGACTTAGAAGTCTTTGAAGTCATCTTTACACTCCCCTTCATTTGACTAATAATATCATCAAGCAACTATTTTTCTGCTTTGTCAACTCGCTTATTAGATTTTATATCTTCCTGAGTTTCTTCTTTACTCTTTTCTAGTTCAATCAGGTTTTCAAAGTTTACTTGGGATTGCAATCTCATAACTTTCTCTTGATCAAATAGATTCCCATTAGTCAAAAGTTTGGGATCAAATGAAACATATACATCCTGGTCTTTCTTTGATCACAAATTCTCTTTTATGATCAATTTTCATTTGTTCTCTTAATATCTGTTCAATATTATGTTTTTCAACCTTTATCTGTATACTTTTGGTTTCTTCAGTTGGCTTCCCTTGACTCTCAATAGATAGCACGCTCTTTTGTTCACCAAATCTATTATCTTCATGAGTTTTTGCTTTCCATATCTTTTGAAATGATTTTTTTCTAGTTTTGGTTTCTTCAACAAGTCTATGTCTACATGCACTCTCATACGCTAGACAATCCCAGAACAAAAATCTGCTGCAGTGCGGATCAGGTGAATACAAATATATGCCGCCGCTACAGTGCGGATCGACCGGATATGACGTAGGCCTCTTGCTATAGTGCAGGAAGTCGCCCTCGTGTCTCGATAGCCTTTAGAACTTTTGCGGATAGGTCTTTTCTTCCAATCTTCGGTCCAAGCTCTACTTCAGGTCTTCGTCCAATAATTGTTTTCACTTCATAAACTGCAATAGCCTCCGATCACTCAATAACCTCCAGAGTAGATGCACCAAGAAGATCCACGAGGTGTATAGCTCTTCTTTACTTTAGTCTTTAAAAACCTTTCTTTACTTCATATAATCCGCAGCAACCTCATATAATATATCCAAATAATCAATGGCAACCTGGAAAGAAGAACCACTGATACATCCATCGGGAGAAACAAATGAGACTTGGCCTCCTATTTATAGGTTCCCCCCCTAGGGCATCCTTCTAGATTCTTCTAACCTCCTCTCAAACTTTCTAATTCCAGATCCTCTTGCATGATCATTTACTATTATGGGAAAATCACATCCCTTATTTCTATATTTTGATTTTTTTTCTAGACTAAGGTTTGGTTTCACACTAGATATTTATAATTTAATTAATTTTTAAGGGTTTGACCTAGGGTAAACACCAATTCCAAGGGTCCCACTTAGGTTTTTTGATCGGAGAAATTAGGGGTTTGCCCACAATTAACTCAAACACATCAATTCAAGGCTTTATTTACAATTACAGGTAAAAATCATAGGGATTTCCAAGGGTTCAGGCTCGATTTTCATGGGATAAACTCAGGGTTTCAATCAATTTCAAGGGTCAACCCTAAGGGTTTATGGATCAAAAGCTAGCTATTTACACACACATGTCTAATGTACATATCTAACATGATTTCCCATCTCAGATTCAATCAAATCGACCAAATCATACAAAGAATATGTCACGTTTTCAATCAAAACATCATACAAAACTCATAAAATCAATGAACTTTGAAAAAAATCAATGCACACTCCCTACGGGATTTCATCCCGACAACGTGAAGGACAAATTATCGATAAGCGTAACGCCAAATAAAAGCTAACGATTGGAAACAACTGTGGGATTCAGAAACTCCAGTCGCTCGCATGAAATGGTTGTCCATTTTTCATGAACTCCCTTATTGGAGTGAATTATTGATCAATCATTTGGTAGACCTGATGCATATTTTAAGAATGTGGGAGAGATTCCCTGGAAGACTTTGATCGGAAAGAAAGAAAGCAAAGCACAAAGAGAGGACTTAGAAGAGCGAGGTCATATGCGAGAGTTGTGGGCAATTACTAAGCCCAACGGAATAGTATTGTTACAACAAAGAGCTCCTTGGGTGCTTCGCATGATAGAAGAGCAACAAGGGAAGAAAACAATTTTAGAGTTTTGGACACCTACTAGATGCATGAGGTGTCTAAAGACTGCTTTCACATGAAACGAAGACCTTGGAGGGCTCAAGTCTCATGATTGGCACAAGTTTTTGCAGTTTGCGCTTCGTATAGCCTTAAAAGACTGTCTTTTGGAAGATGTACGAAGAACCATTTAAAAAATTAGTTCTTTAGTATGGTGGATCTCTTCTAAAAAGATAAATAGAGATAGCATAGAAAGTGCAAAACTCAATGCTATTGAGGTTGTTTGTATGGTAGAGAAATACTTTCCCATAAGTATTCTCACTATTCAACTTCATTTAGTGGTTCATGTGGTAGATGAAGTTGCAATAGCAGGAACTGTCGATAGTCGATGGATGTTCTTCTTGGAATGCTTTATGAAGACATTAAAACGGTTTGTTCAATAGAGAGCACGTCCAGAGGGTAGCATGGGAGAGGGATGGCTTGTACAAGAGTCTCTTGTATTCATAATCAAGAGGTTTTAGGAGTGGATCTATAGGTAGGTCTAGAGGAGGCGACTATTGTGAAGGCAGTGCGACGGACATTATGTCACCCACTTCTACTCCTAGAACGAGTACCTCAGATGTATGTACGCCACGTGGTACACCACGTGGAACACCACATACACCTTGGGGTGCTCATGACCATGGGTGTATAGTATCCAAGATGGAGCTCCGGTGATGGATGTGGCCGAAAAAGCAATGCGTGCATGTATATGACAGCTTTGCTCCATACAGTTTGGACACTCTATCATGTTGAAATGGAGTGAACAAGATAAAGATCGGAAGAATTATATCACAGAGATGATTTATCAGGAGTTTGGCCATCCAATGGATAGCCTCTTATCAGTTCAGAGTGGATTCTGCATACTGTACATGAAGTTATGTCCCATCAACGATCTGAGGCTCATGATGCTTTCAGAGAAAGCTTACTAAAGCATGTATGGTTAGATGCTGAGGAGTGTGATATGATTCGCGACGAGTAGCAGCAGAATCCTGACCAATATCGCCAGCATCGAGATGCCACAGCCACACGTTTAGATACGGTTGGACCGTCACATTTGGATAGCGACGGATATGACGCGATGCATCACGAGTTTGTAAGTACCATTTGGTTTATTGAATTTGTTTGTGTTAAGCTTCTCATCTATGTTCCTCTAATGTTTTGTATATTTGTTGCAAGAGTTGGCAATGGGTCGTTCTCCAACACGAACGGAGGAGTCTCATGGATATCGTCACTGCACTATTGGAGGACTTGGAGGGACGCGGTGCGGTCGTTTCATAGGAGCGTTTGTGATGAGGTGATGAATTTGTAAACTTGATTTTTACTTGTTGTTTGTAAATCTCATGTGAATTTATCTTATTTCATGAATGTTCTTTGTTGCAAGACTGTTGATATGGAACATTCTTTGCATGTGTATGGCACTGGCACACTAAAATTTTGTATTTGATTTTTATATGGCAATGCAATGCTTTGCAACATTTTGTAAAAGCCTCATATATGACAATAGTTTGCCACACTCTTGTACATGCTTCATTTATGAAATATATAACTCTTTTTATGCATGGTCCATGGTTCATGGTTCATTCTGATTATCTCTTTTGTGTCCAATAATATTCTGTTTTATGAAATCATATTTCGGTTGATAATAGAGTACACATCACATGTACTCGGTTTTTTTTGGGTAGAGTGTATTGTCTTTTGCTAAGCAACATCATGGTCATGTTGTTGTAGCAAAGACAACACACTGTTGCCAAATTTTTTTTTGCAGATATGGTCGCCCATATAAGCGACGATAGTCCCAGTAATGCCATCGGAATAAGTGTCTGTACACCCAGCGGGCACCGATATACACGACGGTACGCCCAACAGAGGCGTCGGTATAAGTATGAGCATCGGTAATATCGATGTTTATACCGACGATTATATCGATGCTCATATCGATGGTTATACTGATGCCTATACCGTTGCTTTAATTCTGACGTGCATACCAGCACCTACACCGATGTCAAGGCAAAAATACGCCCATTCAGTTCCCTCGGTAAAAGCCTCGGTATACGGCCGATCTGTTGTAGTATTCTAGTGTTGTTCCTTGTTATAGTCTTGTCTAGTTTAGTATTATGGATATCCTATTTTGTCTTCTTCTAATCTCACAGTACGTGATCTTGTCCAATTATTTCTTGTATCTAGTCTATCTTCATCAAAGGAGTTTTTGTAATTCGGATATCATGTTTCAGACCTAAAATCACAGGTTATGGGAACTTTTGTATCCTATTTAGTCCATCTGTCATCTGTCTGTGTACGGGGCCTAGTTTAATGGTGGTGGTCGAAAATCTCAGGTGGATTTTATGCGAGTTCGTATTTTGTTGTTGACTGCTTCTTCGCAGGTTGTACTGCAGCCGCGAGTACCTGTTTGAGAGTTCTGTTGTCGAACATTTCTTACCAGGCTTTACTGCGGTACCCAAGACTTTGAATCTTCTAACAAGCGCGGTTCCCTACGGGGAATTCTTTTGGCCTTGATCGTAGCGAGGATAATTGGAATCCTCAATGGAGGAATTTGAAAACAGTCTTCTTTCCATCTCTTTGAAAACCGAGTTTGTTTTGCAAAGCATGAAATCTCGGTCATAGTGCGTCGCAATTGCAAGATGAAGTCCGCAGGTTTGAGATAAACTTAATTCGACTCAGTTGAGATGACATGTAATGCGTTCACGGCTCAAGTTTCGTGTCTGGCATATAATTCAAGAGTAATGCTTGCCATTTAAAGGCGAGCCGTGTGATCAGTTACTTGATACCTTCTCCATCTCGCTTAATCGCGTTCTCTGCTTTGAAAAGCCATCTTTAACTCCATAATCGAAGGAACCTGTACATCACGTAGGCGGACATGGTTGTCTTTGAATCAGTTTTGAATCAGCCTACAACTGTGCTGGTTCTGGTGTGTACGGTGGAGAAACATGAAACGAAAGACATCTTATTTGGCCTTGAGAGTATGACAATCTCTTTGGCTTCGAAATTACTGCAATGCTTCAATATTTTTTTGGCCACAAGAATATATTAGAAAATCATCCTTAATCTAAGGGTTCTCTTTGCCATCTAGAAAAGTACTTTATCGAAAAATATTGCTATGGAGAGTTCGTTTCGAACTGTGTTTGTTACAGAAACGATAGTGAACGCGGTAAATAATGTAGTGATATGTAATTCTATTACATGATCATACGTTTGTTTGCATTGCACGTACATGTGCATACTTTTGTGTTCGTGCGTGTTCGTGAGTGTTTACGTCCGCACGCATATATGTATTTGTACATGTAGACGTAAATTCAGACGGATACATTTGAGTATTTTCGCATATACATACATTTATGTGAGTATATTCAGGTGCATACACATGCATACTCCTGATGATAAATGTACATGCATTTGCATTAAAATGTATATGCATTCTCTTTTTGGGCCTGCATTTCGTTGGAATGCTTACATCTGTCTGCAAATATTTATGTTTGTCTATGCATTTGTTGATGTAGATATAAATATAATGTGAAGGCATTTTCGTGTATTTGCATTCACATACAAATATACATGCATACAGATGCACTTGCGAATACAGATACAAATATACAGATACAGATGTGTTTGCATATAGATACACATATACATGCGTGTATTGACACAATATAGTTCTATATACACAAATTTAAACATGTAGAGACACTTATATATACATATGCATGTAGTTGTTATGCATGTAGTTCATTCATGCAAATGCGTAGGCATGTTGATCATCTTATGCATGCATTGAATCAATTCATGTACATCGGTATGCATATTGATTACCATGCGTATAAACACTATACACACAGGAAAAGTATGCATAGATAGATAGACAGATATATGGATGCATGGATGGTAGATAGATCGATAGATAGATAGATAGATAGATACGTAGATAGATAGATAGATAGATAGATAGATAGATAGGTAGGTAGGTAGGTATATAGATAGATAGGTAGGTAGATAGATAGATAGGTAGGTAGATAGATAGGTAGGTAGATAGGTAGAGATAGATAGATAGATAGATAGGTAGGTAGATAGATAGATAGATAGGTAGATAGATAGAGAAATAGATAGCCACATAGACAACCAGATAGATAGTCAAATACATAGCAAAATAGACAGTGAGATAGATAGTGAGATAGACAATCAAATAGATAGTTAGATAGATAGATAGATAGATAGATAGACAGATAGATTTACAGATAGATAAAAAAATAGATTTATAGATAGATGAATGGATAGATGGACAGATTTATAGATAGATGGATGGATAGATGGATAGATTTATAGATAGATAAACAAATAGATTTATAGATAGATGGATGGATAGATGGAAAACTCTAAATTGAATTTTGTGTGCTTCTTTGAAGTTATATTTCTCTAAATAAGCTATGCATAGAACTTTAAATCATGTCAATACAAGCTTTCTAGCTTGAGTTATGGTTGAAATATCAATGTGTTATCAAGAAGATGTTGACTTGTATATTTACTTCTTGTATCTTAAGCTTCTATTGAAGCTCCTTGCATATCAGCCTTAAACATAAATCTAATACCAACTAAGGGCTTTGGTGGTTGGATAAGAGGAGAAAGGAGAAGATGGAGGGAGAGAGAAAAGAGCAAAGACGTGTATACATGCATGAGAGCCTTGAATTAACCTATATAATGATTTCATTTAAGTAATGCTCTATAAAAGATATATGTATACGAATATAAGGGTAAGGTTGCATGACCCTTATATTCCTAAGAGGCTTCCTCTACTTCAAAATTATGTTCTATCCTTGGCATTAGTTTTTTGTTGACCTTGGTGTTGGTGCTCTTTGAAACAAGAAATCTCCCTTTCATGCCTTATCAATTCTCATGCCTCTTGTTATAAACTAAACTCTATGATTTGAGCATCTGAACAGTTTGAATAATTTTGCAGTCGGAGACCATTTGAACATTCATATATATGGCCAAATTGATGGGGAAAATGCCTGTAGAAAACAGGCATTTTTATAAAGCGTTGTCAAATGACTTGTAAGTTAGTATTCTCCTTCTGACATGTGACAAAAAATAATAAATTTTATGTCAAGGTTCATTTATATAAAATGTCTATCATTTATATATGTATATCTATATAATCATATATACGTATATATTATCATATATATGAATAAGCACTGTGGGCACCGAGACTGGGCGCTGGAGCTGGGAGTCGGGAAGGTGGACAATCTGAATCATGATTATGGACGGACTTTTCATAAACCATAATGCTTTCACATGTTCATCATTAGGCGGAAGATAACTTTGTCTTTACGCGTCGTTTGTAAGTGCGCACCTGCTTGTTTACAATATAAAACGCAGGAAGCATTACATCTGTCTGTGTACGGGGGCTCTTTTGATGGTTCGATTTCGTATTTTGTTGTTCATTTGCTCCTAAGCACTTTGTACTGCAGTCGCGAGTTTTACTTCGGCCGCAAAGACGTTGAATCTTCTACCAAGCGTAGTTCCCTGGGGGAATCCTTTTCGCCTTGATCGTAGCGAGGATAATTAGAAGCCCCATTTATGGATTTGATAACAGTCTTTTTTCGATCTCTTCGAAAGCCGTGTTTGTTTTGCAAAGCACGGCATCCCGGTCATAGTGCGTAGCAATTGCAAGATGGTGATGTAGGATTGAGATAAATTTAATTCAAGCAATTTGTTTCCTTCGCACATGTTCATAGTTTTGCTCAGAAATTTGCTGCCTTTCTATGTGTTTTCTCTTCTGAAGTAATGAACTGAAGAACAGTTCAGATGACATGTAATATCATATAATTCAAGATTTTTTCATAATGATTTTTTTTTAACGCGCAATTCGTGTAGTCGTTTACTTGATACCGTCTCTATCTCGCTTATTGCGTTCTCTTCTTTGAAAAGCCATCTTTAACCCTATAATCGAAGCAACGCAGTCACGTAGGCGGACATGGTTGCCTTTGAATCAGTTTCAAATCAGCCTACAACTGTGTTGGTTCTGGTGTGTATGGTGGACATACGTGAAACGAAAAAAAATAATTTGGCCTCGAGAGTATTACAACCTATTTGGCCTCGAAATTACTGCAATACTACAAAAAAAATTGGTCCCCGAGAATATATCATAATATCATTCTTAATCTAAGGGATCTCTTTGCCATCTGGAAAAGTAGTTTATCGAGAAATGTGGCTATGGAGAGTTCATCTCAAACTGTGCTTGTCACAAAAGCTGTAGTGAATGCTGAAAATAAGGTCATTTCAAACTGTGTTTGTCACAAAAGCTATAGTGAATGCTGAAATAAGGTACGTTGTAAAATCTTGTTTCCCTCTGACATGCGTAATACCCACGCAAATATGTATACGTCTATGCACATATAGGTGGTGATTGTTGTTTGTCTATGTATGCGTGATTTGTATGAGCACACATACAGTTGCATATACATGCAATTCTGTACATAGGGATATGTAAGTCTATTATATATTGATCAAACGTTTATGCGAATTGTACGTAGATGTTCATGTGTGTCTGTATAAACACGTATACTTATGTACGTATGTTTGTTTATGCTTATGTTTGTATAATTCGTGCATGTTCACGAGTGTTTACGTCCGCACGCATATTTGTATGTGTACATGTTGATGTTAATTCATTTGAGTATATGCAGTGTGCACATGTAGATGTAAATTCGCAAGGATGCATTTGAATATTTCTGCATATACATAGATTTATAAGTATATTCAGATGATATTACACGTGCATACACATGCATATCATTAAGATAATTATGCATGCATTTGCATTAAAATGTATATGCAATCTTCTTGTGCTTGCATTTCGTTGGATTTCATACATATGTCTTGCATATACTTATGCTTGTATCTGCATTTGTGGATGTAGACATAAATATATTGTATTGACATTCTCATGTATTTGCATTCACATACGAACATACATGCATATAGATGCACTTGTGAACATATATGTAGAATCGTATAGGTATATTTGTACATCCATATTGATTCATCTTCACATATAGACCATGCGTACATAGACCATGCGTATATAGAACATGCGTCCATCTAATCAGTTTGGATAATTTTGTAGTTGGAGATAATTTGAACATTCATATATATGGTCAACATTTGTAATTTATATAGTTTATAAATAATCTCACGTAGAGGATTTTATTTTTAGAAACAGTTAGTAAAGTCGTGATTGAAATAAAGATCAATGTAGACTGTAATTTCTAATATTAAAAGCAAAGGCTTTTTACAAAAGGTACCAACTTTTACATGCACTTTGTGGATTGTCAAAACAGAGTGCATGGGGGGAGATTGCATCCAATATTGCCTTCTATCTTGTCTCCTTGTGTATTTATTTTTGTGCATTTTCAATATATATAGCCTTTTTGTGCGCATGAGTTAAGATCTTGGTAAAAGTGGTATTAAAGCTTTGCATGTTTCACTAGGGAGGGGTTTGTTTTTGTTCCTCTTATCCATTGTTCGTTGTCCTTTTTCATTTTCATTTTCGAATTTGATTCTGATTCGGATTTTGATTCTAGTTTTTGTTTTGGATTTTGCATCCGGTTTCGATTTTTGTTTTTGTTTTTACTTTTGTTTCTCATTCTGATTTTGATTTTGGTTTTTGTTTTTGTTTCAATTTTAGTTTCAGTTCCAGAACCAGAACCTATGTTTACTTTTATGTTTATACTTACATTTATACCTATGTTTATTCTTTCGCCTTGCTTCAAGGCGTGAAATAAGGCATAGAACTTAGGCATAACTAAGGTATGACTTTGGCATTTTTGGCATCCATGGCTTCCTTAGCGATCGTGGACTATGCCCGAATGAATTTTAATTTATGATTGGGAACAAGGAGTTTTATTTTCACCAAGAGAGTTTTATATTCATTCGACTTACTCCAAGGCGTGGAATAAATCATAGAACTTAGGCATAACTAAGATATTACTTTGGCATTTTTGATACCCATGGCTCTTTTGGTGATTGTTAGCTATGCTTGAATCAATTTTAATTTATGAGTGGCAACAAGGAATTTTATATTCACCAAGAAGGAAGGATTTGAACCCACAACCTCACTCACACAAGGAAAGTGTTTTACCATTACACTATCTCTTTTGATGGCGCATCTTACTCTAATTTTTCTCATCCTTCGCAATTCAACTACTCAATTACACATGTTGCTTCATCTCTCTAACCTACCAAGCCACCTACCCCATAAACTTCAGCATTGGATGCCTAATAGAAGCCCCACGTATCTATCACTTGTTGGAGTTGTGATAAACTTGGATATACAACAATGAAATGTTGATTGCGATCTCTTCATATGAAACCAGTTACAGTTCAACTACATAACATGGAGGCCCATAATGAAGAAATTCCTCTTGTTTGGATAGAGGAAGCATTAGAGAAGGACTTAAGTACCTTGGGTAACGATGTCTCAATTCATTTTTTACTTTGTATGCAAGCTATTATCAATAATAAACTAGTTAATGTTTTACATGATGGTGGTAGTTCATGTGATTTTATTTCAGAGTTATTAGTACATGAACATAAACTAAATACATTTCCTTCATTGTATAAAGTGAAAGTTGCATTTCAAGATAGTGGTTATAATGTAACACGAGAAGTGCAATATGTTACGACAAACATAGGCTCATATGTAGATGCATGAACATTTTTAATTACACCTTTGCAATCTTACAATATTATACTTAGTATGCTTTTTTATTATTATTATAACCCACCCATTGACTACCATACACATGTTAAATATGCTCAATACTCCACCCTCATATGACCACAAATGATCCATGGTGGTCTAAGTTGTAAGGCTCCCATTATGAGGAGAAGCCATTATGAGAGCCCGGATATTTGTGGAACCCTAACTTCCAAGTTAGATGAGGTCTATGTGTGACCATTGATGGTTGTAGATGATCTTTGTGATCCTAGCCATTAGGTTAGGTGGGGCATAAACTTCCAAGCCATTGGGTTGCCATTTAAGGTCAAAATAAAGGCCCTGTGGCATTGCACGATTTCCCCATAAAACCTTAATGGGGCGAGTGTAGAGGGGGGCTTGCCCCCTTCTGCGGGGTCCGGGGTATAGTATGACTTCTGGTCGTGGACATATTGTCGGATCGTATATTTTATTGACTATTTTGTATCTCCCGACTACATTTATCTATACCGAACCGCCTTGCAAAAGCTATATAAGCACGGCCCAGGTTGAGCTTTACACAACATTGCGCACTAGTAAGCCCTTCATCTAGAGTCTGTCTAGATCGCCATCTACGCTCCACAGTGGGAGCGCATGAGTGGACAACACCATCATTGTAATTGCATTACATTCGGTAATCTAAGAATTTGAGTTCTCTATCTCTCAGTCTGCATCTATCTTTGTCCGCGTTTTTCTCTCAACTCTGTCTACATGTCTATTCTACTGTGTTGATATTTTCTTACATGGTATCAGAGCTCAGGAGGCTCTAAGTGGTGCAGAAGCACAAACGCAGAGATTCCAGAGGTCTGAACAACAAAAGAGAGAAGATGTCAAGCGGTGCGTCATCATCTACGACTAGGGGCCAAGGTGGTTCATCAAGAGGAGTAGGTGGGACACAAGCAGGAGTAGCAATGATGCCGGTCATCCCGACATTGCAGATACGGCCACCAGCCTTCATAGAAGGTAAACTTGATGGTACGAACTACACCCTGTGGAAGTTCAAAATCACTTCTATTCTTGATTCGTGTGAGCTTTTGGAGACTGTTCTTGGGACTGATCATGAGCCCCAAGAAATACCTTCCAAATAATCTTGGTCGAATGATTCCTCTTGATGCTGATTTTCTATGTGCTTGGAAATGTAGAAACGCAGATGCACTTTGTGCTCTAGTTACAAGTACTTCTAATAGTGTTCTGACTCTCATTCAGCATACTACGAAGGCATGTGAAGCAAGGAACATATTGAGAAATCAATATGAAACTCGTAATCAGACACGGATTCAGAACTTGGAGAATCAACTTACAGCAGAACGGTTTGTTGATGGGGAGACTGTCGAGGTGTTCATCACTCGCATAAAGAATATACGAGATCAAATGGCGGGATCAGGTGTTCAAAGTCAAGTGAGGAGTTAGCTTGTCATTTTCTTCGAATCTGTCCACCTAAGTTTGATGGTTTGGTAACTGCTCTTAACACTCAAATCAGACCTCAACCACTAACTTTTGAAGAATTTAGTGCCTTACTCATGGAGGAGGAGCTGCGGCTCAAGGAAAGGAGTGGTGGTAGCAAAGGAGATGCTGCATTCACAGCAAATGCCAAAGGAGGCAAAGCAAAATCTTCAAAAGATGGAGACAAAAAGAAGAAAGGATACAGAATCCACTGCAAGAAGAAAGGAAACAGAATCCAATATTGTTGCATCAAGAAGGCAGAATAGAAGAGTGGCTCTTCAAAAGGTGGCAAGGGCAAGGAATCTACCAACACAACAAAAACAAAGCTTGAGTTATTTGTTACGATAGATGAGGTGTGCTCCTCGGCTGAAGATTCAGGAACATATGACCCATGGGTGTTGGATAGTGGCGCATCTCATCACATGACGAGTAGAAAAGACCTTTACAGTTCCTTACAGCCTCTAAAGGAACCCATCACAGTAAAGGTAGGGAACAATGCAAGATGTCCTGCAGAGGGCGAATGTACAGTTTCTTTCATTAACTCTAATGGTGATATCATAAAGCTTTCAAATGTGATGTATGTTGCACAAATAAAACGAAATCTACTTTCAATAGCTTTTATAACTGATCAAGGTTATCAAGTATCTTTCAGTAAGACAGGAGCTAAGATTATGGATGGTAACAATAACATTGTTGGGATTGGCATAAGGAGGAACAACCTGTATGAGTTATGTGCTCTTATAGCCACTACAAATGTGGGCACCAGTAAGCTATGGCATGAGAGATTCAACAACATTTGATACCCTGTACTGAAGGAGATGCATCGCAGAGGTATGGTTGCACACCTACCATCAATTGCAGAAATGAAGGAACCATGTGAAGCTTGCATGATGGGAAAGCAACAAAGGAAGGCATTTCCACAAGAGAGTAAGAACAGGGCAAGCTATCCTCTAGAGTTGGTGCATGGTGACTTGTGCAGAAAAATGCCTACACAGGCCTTGGCGGATCTTCCTAGTTCATGTTACTTGTCGATGACTATAGCAGGAAGATGTGGGTGTACCTCCTTCGTGATAAGGCTCAAGCTTTTGGTAAGTTTAAAGAATGGCTTCACCTTGTTGAAATTGAAATAGGGAAGAAGATGAAGAAATTCAGGATAGACGGTGGTGGCGAGTTCACATCAACAGAGTTCGAAGATTTCTGCAAGAGTAAGAGAATCAAGCATCAACTCACAGTGGCACATAGTCCTCAACAAGACGGTGTTGCAGAACATCGGAATCGAACCATCATGGAGATGGCAAGGTGCATGTTGAAAGGAAAGGGTTTGCCTAATCAATTTTGGGTAGAGGCTGTCAACACTGCTATCTACATCTTGAATTGAAGCTACACCAAGGCACTTGATGGAAAGACTCCACAAGAAGCCTACACTGGTAAAAAGCCTTCTCTTTCCCATTTCAAAGTATTTGGAAGTGAATGTTATGTACATGTTCCAAATAGGGAGAGAAACAAGCTTCAACCAAAAAGCATCAAATGTATCTTCCTAGGGTACAGTGAAGATAAGAAGGCTTATAAGCTTTATGACCCTGAGGCTAAGAAGATCATGGCGAGTTGTGATGTGGTGTTTAAGGAGGAGAAGCCACATGTAGTGGAGGAGGAAAAGAGAGCTTCCACTTTATCATCATGCGAAGGGGCAATCCACTATGAACCTGGCCTAAGAGCTATCCCTTCTATACAAGAGAAGGAAGCATCATCTTCAGATGATGAGTCTGAAAGTCACCAACCTCCCGACACCCAAGTGGAAAAGCCATTGCCACATTGGGTGAGGCAGCTCTATGATTCTGCAAACCCCATCCCGGAGTCACTAGAACAGGTTGCAGATGGACCGAGGCGATCACAGAGAATAGAGGAACAGAGACGGGCAAGCGCCCATATTGTAAACATAGCCTTGATGGCCGATCTCATTCAAGAAGAAGCGAAGGAACCAACCAATGTGGAAGAGGCACCCCATGATCCGAATTGGAGGGCTATCATGCAAAAAAAATACAACAATATTATGAAGAATGGAACTTGGGAGCTAGTGGATCGACCCCCTAAGCGTAAAGTCATTGGCACTACGTGGGTTTGGAAGCTAAAGTACAAGGCCGATGCTACTCTAGAAAAATATAAAGCAAGACTTGTTGCACAGGGCGACTCACAAGTTGAAGGCATTGAATTTGTGAATCATTTGAAGTACTAGCTGTGGCTGCACATAAGCATTGGCGAGTCTATCACATGGATGTCAAATCAGCATTCTTGAATGGAGACCTCAAGGAGGAGGTATATGTGTCTCAGCCACCAGGGTTTAAGGCTCCCCATTGAGAGAACAAGGTATGTAAGCTGAAGAAGGCATTATATGGGCTAAAACAAGCCCCTAGAGCATGTTATAAGTAAAAAGATAAGTATCTCTTGGATCTAGGGTTCAAAAGATGTGCTTTTGATGCCAACTTGTATGTTCTAAAGAAAGGAGGGAAGACAATTGTGCTTGTACTCTATGTAGATGACCTTGTGATTACAGGAAATGATGACGCTCTTCTTCAACAAACAAAAGATGCCGTGAGTTCAGAGTTTGAAATGATAGACATGGGCTTAATGCATTACTGCTTAGGTCTTGAAGTTTGGCAGGAACCAGGGAAGATTTTCATCTCTCAACAAAAGTATGCAAGGCAGATATTGAAGGCATTCGACATGGAGGATTGCAAGGAAATTTCTACACCTATGGAGGTCTCTTATGTTGTTGGAGTAGTAAGGAGGTTCTCTAATAAGCCTTGCCAAACTCATTGGAAGGCAAGCATGCGGATACTCAGGTATGTGAAAGGAACTACTGATTATGGTATTCTCTATGAAGAAGGATCGTCTCTAGTCGCATATTGTGACTCAAATTGGGCAGGAGATATTGATACCAGAAAATCAGTTTCTAGATATTGTTGTTCATTAGGATCAGGGATTTTCTCTTGGATTAGTAAGAAGAAACCGACTGTAGCATTCTCTTCTAGTGAAGCTGAGTACAAAGCTGCATGTGTTGTAGCATGTGAAGCAGTATGGTTGAGGAGGATCCTATGGCACATAGGAATACAAGGACAGGAGGCTACAGAGTTGAAGCGTGACAACCAAAGTTGCATGGCTGTCACTCTAGCACAATGGTGAGTACCAACGTGAGAAGATTCACCTCATAATTGTCAATCCGTGGAGACGTGAGGACTAGTATGAAGACTATGAGCAAGTGAAGGCACAAGTGTGTGAGTGAGAAGCACACAAGCATGCACACACATACACACACACGCGCACACAAGGCAAGAACAAGGAGAGGAACAATGGAGTTCTTTGCATTAGTCAAAAAGTCTCTTACATAAGCTCAATTCGCAAACAATCTAACCTCCAAAATGAGCTCTCTAGCTCTTTTTATAGTTTTCTAACTAGCTTTGGTCTTGTCCAGACCTAGTGTCCAGCCTAGTTAAAAATTAGGTTCAAGAGCCTATTTGAGGGCTCAAACAAAGTCTAAAAATTATGAAAATTGATATGTAGCTAATTCTAATACTCCTCAAGCTCGAGGACTCCTCGGCTTGCACAAAATGGAGTCTATTCTACCAAAAACGGAATTTACAATGTTTGTGTAGTGATTAAAATCACTTGAGTTGTAAATGGTCCATGGAAAAAAAATGATTTGGCCTTGTTGCCGTATTGTGCATGACTCCTCTGTTGCTTTGTATGCCAACACGCC
This sequence comes from Ceratopteris richardii, assembly GCA_020310875.1. Classification (NCBI taxonomy): domain Eukaryota; kingdom Viridiplantae; phylum Streptophyta; class Polypodiopsida; order Polypodiales; family Pteridaceae; genus Ceratopteris; species Ceratopteris richardii. The sequence continues at coordinate 192,166,671 of CM035406.1, forward strand.
CCCCTTCCTAGCGTCTGTCGCCCCTGACAGACCTCTGTTCTATCGGGTGGTCGATATAGTATTGGATGACATTGGTGGCAAGTTCGTGTTCTCCTATCCTTAAGCCTCTTGCTAGATCAGCTTCCAATGCATCCCAATTTATTGCGCCAGGGGCCTCTGGTTGCGGGGGTGGTGTAGTACTCAGAGTACATTGCTTGTTCACAAGCAAAGAGATGGAGTAGATGTGTTGGCTTCGGTGCGAATATCTCCGAGTGATACTCCCAGAAACCTGATCTGAACATTTCTTCGAAGGTCTGTTTGTAACATGCAGGGAGGTATTTGATGCATGCATGCCAGGCGTAAGCCACACGAATACTGGGGGTGGTGCTCATGTCATACACCAAATCATAATTTCCATTGCTAAACCCCGGGAGACGTACCTGTGGTGCGGCTGCATTTCTAAAAGTTTTCAGGACTACCTGCATCATATCTAAAATTTTAAGCATCATTTGAGCTGCTACATCTGGCATGGGCTTCAATCGCGGCATCCAATGGCGAATTGTTCCCATCATGTATGCTACCGACGGTGGTCCCTGTGGTGGCGCAATGTACGGGTAGTTTAGCCATTCCTTGCATTGCGCGTTGTTCTGCACTTTGATATTGAATGCCTTCCAAGACCTGCGGCGTGGAACTGGACCGTAGCATGGATTGTATAGGAGATGTAAAGGCGCGTTGTTCCATGTGCGTAGCATTTCTGGATATGTCTCTAGAAGTTTCTGCCGCCAGGTGGGTTGACGAATTTTGCCTTTTTGCGCCTCTGGAGGAAGGTCTTCGGGTTGAAATTGGGTAGCAAAGGTAGGAATCTGACCCGTGACTCTCTGTATTTCTGCATTATAATCAGCCAAGAGAATATAATAAGGCCTGTATTGGAGTTCGGATCAGAGGATAAGGCGTCTTGATGACAGGTTCTTGAAGTAAGCAGATTGTAGCACAGTTTCCTCTATGACCCTCATGGCCTGATTTTGCACTACTGTGTGCTCTTCGTGAGAACTCCCGATTTCCTCCACTTGACGTAGCCATGGAGGCCGTGGTGCCTCGAATGTGTCCTGAGCTTCTTCCGTTTGTTGGCCTCCTGGGAAGGGTTGTGGGTCGTATTCTTCTTCAAATGTCTGTTCCACAGGAATTTGTACTACTTCTTCGTCGGTGGGAGCCTCTGGAGGGGAAGGTGGTCTCTCATATTGTAGTAGACGTGCTTGTAATTCGGTGACCTGTTTCTGGAGATCTTTTAAGGCCTCTGAGTCTGTGAGAAGTGAAGCCGCGGAGGAGGTGGTTTGAGAGGCTGCTGTTGTTTCTTTTTGGTGTTTCTGCTTCAGTTGACCCAGTTCCTCTGATAGCAGGTCATGTGCTTCAAGCAGCATGGCATAGTCTTCCAATATGATCTTGATATTGTTGAGGGTCACTGCTTGAAACTTTGATGGGCTGATGGGTGCCCCAGGTGTGCTTTCAATAGCTGCTTCTAGGTTCTCTTGATTTTGTACTTGCAGGCGTCGATTCTCTTCCTGAGCGGCCGCAAGATGTCGCTTGAGTAGGGCCATATTTCGCTGAAGCTTTGAATTGCGTTCCAGCTGTGTCCGTAGGTGACCTTCTACCACTTGTATTGCTTCCTTATCTGTGTTCTGTAACTGTACCTCCAATATGCTATGAGCCTCTTGGAGAGTTTGGAATTGTGTGTGGAGGCGAGCATTTTCCTCCTCTAGTGCAGCAAGGCGGTGTTGTAGTGTCTCTGAGTGCTCTTGCAGGCGTTCATTCTGTTGCTGGAGCTGATTGTAATCTGTCCTTAAGTTTGATATACAAGCTAGCATGGTGTCCAATGCATTTCCTATAGATGAGGGGGTGGTGTTTACAGTGGAAGATGCATGGGAAGGGAATTGGGGAAGGGGAAGAGTGAATGATGTGTCTATTGAAGACGTGTGTGTGGGTGAAATTGGTGGAGGGGGAATGGGAGGAGGTGGAAGCGTGGGGGGAGGTGCCGTGGGTGGTGAAATGTCCATACTTTCAGGAGTGGGTGCGAGTGTGAGGTCTGCCATATACATTGGAATGGTAGGTGGTGTGTGTGTGAAAGTGGTGAATAGATGAGAAGTGGGGTGGGGAGCTGAAAAGAAAGGGAATGGTTGAGACCTGGGTTGAAAAGTTCTAGCAAGGAAGTTATGGAGGGATTGTAGAAGTGGAGAGATGGAGGTCGGGGGTTGAGGTTGTAGATTTGAGGAGGGCATGAAGGGTTGTGTGGTAGCAGGAAAACCCATGAATGTGGATCTAGGGTCAGGATGACCTATGGCTGAGGGCATGGGGGATGGTTGTCCTAGGGCAGGCTCTATGAGCGGTTCGGTGGATTGTGTAGTGATGGGGGTTGCTTCATAGATTGGGTTATCAAAGGTGGAGAATAGGGTTGAACTAGAGATGGGAGTACGGAAGATGAAGGTTGGTTCGGTGGGTTGAGTGGTCGAGGTGATTTCCACTGTTTCTGCTCTAGGAGGCGATGGTGGGGGTGTGGGTGGTAGTGGCTCGGTGGATTCCTCATGGGTGACTGGGTGCTCTTGGCTAGCCGTTTCGGTTGCTTGGGAGGTTGTCCTGATGGGTTCAGATGTAATAATTGGCTCTTCTGTAGTTGTAATGGGGATCTGGATATTCTTACCTGAGCGTGGTCGTGTCTGGAATCTTCGTGGATCATATTGAACTGGAGACCTCCTAATGGCAGTCCGCACTGCTTCCACTACCCCATATGTTTCTGCCATCAATAAGAGATCTTCCCTATATTCTGAGTCAACTCCTGCTTCTTCCAACAGTTGAGTCATGAGTACTCTACTGCTCTGTTCGGTGAGCAGTTGTTGCGATCGCACTCTTTCCATAATTTGATACAGCCTTCGGAGTTCTCCTGTATAGGCTGGGGCTTCAGTGGTCTCCTCTTCATACGCTCCTTCTTCTTCTAGGTGTCCTTGTTGTTGACCTTGCTGAGCGTCACTCCAATGTACATGGCGGCCGTCTGTAGATTTTCTTCTTCTTTGTGAAGATGTGCCTTGTTCTTCTGCATCTGAATAAAACTCTACATCAGAGAGTTGTGTACTTTGTAAGAATGCTTCGAAGTCCTGGGGATCCATTCCTTCAGTATCTCCAGTTGTAGCAAATTCAAATTCAGGTGGAGCAGGAGGAGCTGAAGGGGTAGCTTGTGTCGTAGTTTCAGATCCAGACCTGGGTATCCTAATGGTAAAGGGAGGTACAGTGGTCTCCCTTCCTGGCGATACCTCAGGAGTAGTCAGAACTTCCCTTGTCTGGACACAAGGGATCGCACCCCTCATGCGCTTGGATTGATGTGTGGACGTCTTGAGCTTCTTAAACATTTGTAATTGTGCCCAAGTTAAGGCACGTTCAATGGGAACATCGTATGCTAGGCACCGGTAAATAATGCGTGTGATTGCACAGCAACCGTTCACCACTAATTTCCTAGAAGACCTTTTATTTGCTTCATACAATTGATCTATAATCCATACAGGCAGCTTAATTGGTAACGCACCTGCTTCCGCTAAGTAGAGAGCGAACCAGATTCTTTTGTGTGGTTGTGTGAAGCGGTCTTGGCCGGGGAAAGCAAAATGTTGCATGCACATACGGAGAGGGATGGACACGTTTGGTGTGAGTGCTGCCATGTCTTTAAGCTTCAATAGTTTCCTATCCTTCATGTTAGTAGGAACGAGAGCATCCTTTTCAGAGGGTACATGTGTGCCGTGCATATTCAAAGCATCGCTCACCAACTCCACAGTAAGTTCAAACCTCTTCAACTCGTTGTTGCCCAGCAAGGAAGGAAGAACAAATGATCCTGGTTTGTCCTTTTCTTCATTTGCTTGTAATGTGGAGACCAAATAGTAGCATCGGAGGAGATCTGGTTTAGGTAGTGGTGCTTCAAAGTATTCTGCTAGCCCTGCACGTTGCCATATGGTCTGGAGATCCTCGGTGTTCTGTAGAGTCTCGAACTCCTTGGAGAAAAATTGGAATCGAACCCATGATCTGTCATACTCGCACTTAGACTCCCATATATACTTGGCCTCTCCTAATGGACCTAGCATGCCATTGAACCAATGAGAATTGGCATGGACTCTTTCTGTGATCCTTGTGGGTGGATCTGGTATCGGGATTTGCTGAAGGTGTTGTAGCTCCACAGGTCGTTCAGTTGGTGGCACATCCACAGGTAGACTATCCACATCGATTCCTGCAGTAAGTATTCCTACTTGTGAGCTCGGACCTGTCGCTTCTGCCATGTTACTTCTTGCCTTCTGATTCTATGAGAATATAGAAACATGTGTTAATATTGTAAAGGACAAGTTAGAATCGTTTTTGTCCCCATTACAACATTATCATGAGGTTCGGGAGAGATTAGTAGGTTAATAAGTGCTCGGTGCTTGTGTGTGTAGTTAGGAATTGGTTGGACCTAAGAACTAAGTGGAATGATGTAGTGTGAGAGTGACGTAGTTAGTAGGTGGGCATGGATTTACAACTGGGGTCCGGGGGTTTTTTACAAGTTTTAGGTTTCCAAATACAGTGGATGGCTTTGGGTCTTGGTTTTGTGGAGATTCGGGAGGGTTGCATGAGTAATTCTGCTGGGAGTTGTTGTGCCATTGGGACCCATTTACGAGTGAGTCTGTGCGTGCTTCTAGGTGGTAGTGTGTTCGAGTGTATCAGACAAGAGTGGGTGGCGGCTGCTTGAGCAAGTGAACCCTGTCGTGTATGATGTGAATTGTGTGGGGATAGTTGAGCCTGTAAGCAAGCCTTAGGCACCCAAATTTGTCTTGATTGTGGGTCAGCCTTCATCGACTTCTTGGGTACCCAAATGGATTTCACTTTCTCAACAGAGGTTTTAGGAGTCCTCTTATTAGCATCCAGTCGTTGAGTATTAATAGGAAGTTGAGACCGTTGTTGCGACTTAGTTACGGTCGGCAGCTCGTCCTTCCGCACCCACATCTGTTTCATCGGCTGAGTTGTTCTGCTTCGCGCGTTCTTTTGTTCTCTCGCCTGGAGAATCTTCAGTGATTTATCTGCCCTTAGTTGCTGCCTCCTTCTGGCCTTTGGAAAAGAAGGGAGTTTCATTGTGGTTCTGACTCCTTCTTTAAGATCTTCATTCTTCTACATCACATAGCCTTGGACAAGAACAGCATGGTCAACTTCATGTGCACCCCTGGAGGGACCAGGAGTCCGTGTCTTTCCTAGTTCCTTGAGTGCTCCATTATTTAACTCAATTGTAATTCTAGTCTGATTCACCCATACCTGAAGAAGTCCACTTCTTAGGTTTAAGTTGACTGCTTGGTCATAGATCCAGTCTTGACCCAAGACAAGAGGTTCAGTGAGGTCCTCATCTTGACACACTAGTACCTTAACTGTCATTGCCTCATCATGAATATAGAGGGGAAGTTCCACCTCGCCCATGCAAGGGGTTTCCACGCCTCCCAATCCTATGAGATATGCTTCCACAGGATTGACCGTTAATTGCAACTCTTGACAGTAAGACAATTTAACAGCACTAGTGGCTGCACCTAAGTCAATCAAGGCTCTTACAGTCCTTGCACTCTTTCCTTGTCCTATATCTAAGGTTATGAAAGGACGTCGATCAGTTATCCTATGTGAGCTAACACCTGAAACTTCACACATAGCCACGTGATATCCTGGATCTGCATATGCATCTGGCACAGGTTGCTCTATACCTTGTCTTCTTAATTTCATTCTCCGTATGCGCTCTAGGGCTTCTGCTTGAGCTTCTTCTCGAATTCGTTTTTCCTCCTCTTTACGTTGCTTAGCAGTATTGAGTCGACTTAGCATTTCCTCCGTGAGGGGTTCCTGATACAACTTGACTCTGCATCCGCTAATATAGTTTGGGAGAACGTCACCCTCTAAAGTGGCTAGTTGTACTGCTCCACTTGTGGAGATCCTATTGATTATCATAGGTACGTAGCCTCTCTTCTCCAGTTTCCTTGCGTGTTGTTTCAATGTGTAGACTAAAACTAAGTCGTCTGCCTTTAAACCTTTATCCTTAACATGGGCATCAAAGTATGCCTTCTGTCGTTTCTTAGCTGCATATATCCCTGCAGCTGCTCTCAGTCTTGTTTCTCCTAATCGTTCAAGGTCAAAAAGTCTAGAGGAGAGTTCATGACCCGTCCATTCATGCTCTTGTGCCACTTTCAATGTAGGTATCAAAAAGTATAAAGGTAGCACAACATTTTGACCAAACACCATTTGAAAGGGAGTGGCTTGGAGTACCGTTTTGTAGGCAACTCGGTATGCCCAAACAGCATGGTGTAGCTGTTTGTCCCAATCAGAGCGTTTATTGTTCACTAATTTCGTCAAACATTGCATAAGATCTTGTTGGTGCTCTCAGCCTGGCCATTTGCTTGAGGGTGATAGGGGGCAGACTTCTTATGTATTACCAAGAATTCTTGGAGCAGATTTTCAATCACTTCATTCAAGAAGTGAGTGCCTCTATCACTAACTAGCTCTATAGGTAGCCCGTATCTTGTGAATACATTCTCAAACAAGAATTTAGAAGTTGTCTGAGCGTCGTTCTTTGTCGTAGCTTTTACCTCTACCCACTTTGTTAGATAGTCTGTCGCAACAATGATATATTCTGCATGGGAACCCTTAGCTGGGGGATTAATAGGACCTACGAAGTCTATTCCCCACTTAGAGAATGCACGTCCACCCATCATAGGTTTCAGTGGCATCTCATCTTTACGTATAGGATACTGAGTTCTCTGACAGACATCACATCGTTTCACATAGGCATGTGCGTCCATGTGAAGGGTCGGCCACCAGAAGCCCGCAAATAGTATTGCCTTGATCACCCGATCTGGTCCAAAGTGTCCTCCTGCTACACCTTGGTGAGCAGTGTCCAAGATCTTGAGATACTCACTCTCATGGACACATAGTCTCAGGTAACCGTCTTTACCACGTTTGTATAGATTATCACCAATGAGTGAATAATCCTGGGCTTCTTGTTCTAAACTCCTTTGCCTAGCCAGAGTCATGTCTGGAGGGAATGTTCTCGTCCTTAAGAAGGATACTAGAGGTTCACTCCAATCTGGCACTTTGGACACTTGATAAAGAGTGGCATGTTCCACAGGTGGTTTAGTGCAACAGATTGGGCATTCCTTGCACAACCTTTGGACATCAGCTTCCATAGTTGGCCAATGTACTCGGAGTCTCCTTAGTGTCTGTAGGGTTCGTTGTTTTGAGTAGTGTTGCTCTAATGCACCTACATGTGCTAATTGCAACCATTTTGCGTAGTCATCCTCTTCCACACAACAGGCCAAGATCCCTTGATCTGTGTGCTTGTACATACTTCCAGCCATGATGTGGTACTTTTCAGCTTTTACTACCTCCCTATCCTGCGTGTTTATTACTAGATGGTTAGGTCCGTATGTCAATACTGGCACTAATGGCTTAGCCCACTGCGGTACCACTTCCAAGTTAAACAAGTAAGCATCAGGAAGGTCATCAGATACTCCTTGTGGGGCTTCTCCAGATGTGAGCCTAGAAAGATGATCAGCTCTCAAATGAGTCCTCCCTTTCCTTACCACAACCTCAAAATCATATTCCATTAGCAAGAGAAACCATCTTACTAATCTTCCCGTATTGCATGGCTTGTTTACGAGATATAACAATGCTTGGTGGTCAGTAAAAAATTTAAACTTATTTGCAAGCAAATAGTGTCTAAATTTCTTAACTGCATATACCATGCCTAAGCCTTCTCTCTCAGTAGTGGTGTAATTTCGTTCAGCTGCATTCAATTGTCTACTGGCATAGGCAATTGGAAGATCCATATTACCTTCACCAGTAGGTTGAGCAAGCACACACCCAATAGCGTAATTGGATGCATCCACATGAACATGGAATGGCTTGTTCCAATCTGGTGTGGTCAAGATTGGTGCTGAACATAATCTTCGTTTAAGCTCCTGGAAGGAGTTCTCACATTCATCAGTCCACTCAAAGTTAGTCAGAAGTCCGTACATGGGCTTTGCAATGACAGCATACATGTGAATGAACCGGCGGTAGTAACCACAATGTCCCATGAAAGCTTGTACTTCCTTGACATTCCTTGGCCTTGGAAGCTCGGCTATGGCTCTCACTTTCTCTTCATCAGTGGATATGCCATTCTTTGACACTATGTGTCCTAGAATCTTGCCTTGCCTGACCATAAAAACGCACTTTTCTGGGTTCAGGCAGACTTGATATTCTCTACATTTGTCAAAGATTTGTCAAAGTTCAGGAGTATGGGTTTGTCTAATGTTGGAATGAGCACAAAGATCATCTACATAGACTTCTAAATTCTTCCTCAGGAACTCCTTAAATACATGGCACATTAGTCTCTGGACGGTGGCTGGTGCATTGGTAAGCCCGAATGGCATTATTCTAAAGGCAAATATGCCCCATTCTGTGGCAAAAGCTGTCTTATGCTGATTTTCTAGAGCTATGGCTACTTGATTGTAGCCCGAAAATCCATCGAGGAAGCTGTACACTTCCTTGCCTGCTACTCTTTCTAAGAGATGCTCTGTGATAGGAAGCGGATAGTTATCTCGAATTGTGGCTGCATTAACCTTCTTCAAGTTAATGCATACACGCAGCTTGCCATTCTTCTTGGGCACCACTACGATGGGGGATACCCACTCAGTGTGCTCAATTTCATAGATAAATCTAGCTTCAACCAGTCTATCTATCTCCTCTTTGATCTTGGCAGCGTAATTATCGTTATATGTATAGGGCTTTTGCTTAGAGGGTTTAGCATCTGAGGTCATGGGGATAGTGTGTGAGCATATGTCAGGGTCAACACCTTTCAAATCCTTGTAACTCCAAGCGAATACATCTCTGTATTCTCTTAGCAAGGCAATTAACGCATGCTCTTCTTCCTCTGTTAAGTCATGGCCTATGTACGTGCATCTCTCCTCTCCTTCTTCTAGGGCCACTACTATTTTCTTGGTGGTTTCTTTGTTATCATAGGCCTCTCCTACTTGTGCCTCTCGTTTAGGCATTCTTATCATGACTCTCCTGTCGTCTATCTCATACTTCTTAAAATTTTCTGGGACCTCAAACAAAGATTCTTCCTCTTCTGGTGAGACTTCTCTCTTCTTTCGTTTCTTCCCTTCTTCCTTCGGGGTCACATGTGTTGCTAATCTTACATCATTTGTAAGCTCTCCATGCCTCTGGGGTTGAAATTCTACTTCATGGAAGTATTCTTCATCTGATGCAAATGGTGGGTCCATGATGATTGACTCTAGATCGGAGTCACTTGCATCCTCAAATGCATCAGGGCTAGGTTCGCATTCTTCTAGAACTGCCTCTCCCATGATTGGCTCTATGGAGAAGACTGAAATGCCATAGCCATCCTCATCACAGTGAGGTGTCCATTGTTCCTCATTGATGGCTACATCCATGGTTGCTAAAATTTCTGCCCAGCCGTGAGGTTCAAATTCTTCGTCTGGAAAAACTATAGGTGCATAGGCTGGGTCTTGGATTGATCTATGTGTTTCTTTTGCACCTATCTCTCTGGCTTCTTCTCTCTTCTCTTCTTCTACTGCTACTTTGCACATCCATAAGTGGGTGTCTTCATGCATCCATGAGGATCCTGATCCTATGGAATGCACCGATTCTGTATCATCTTTGGCTCTATGGATGGGGTTCCATTGGATAGGAGGGACATCTCTATGAGAGTAATCCTTGAGATTTACTTTGGTCGTAACACCTAGGTGCTGCAGGTACAAAGAATTGGTCCCCCAATCCTGTACCACTTGCAACTGTCGCATAAAGGGTCGTCCCAAGATCATTTCATAGGCATGGTTCTTGCTAAAATCACATATGGCAAAGGTATGCTCGAACTCGACACCACAGGTGGTGAGAGTTATTCCTTCTAGCAATCCTAAGGGTCTCTCAATATGACCATCGGCCATCTGCAATTTCATTCTCGTTGGCCTGAGTGCTGGCTTGCCCCAACGCTTCCATAGGGAAGTGGTGGCAATTGCCACTCCTGCACCTGAGTCCAAAATTGCCTTGGTGGTGTACCCCTGGTAGGTAATGGGAAGATAGGTGTTCCCTTCTTCACATTCACACATGTCTCCTATCTTATCCAAGGGTATCTCGGGCACTGTCCTATGTGATCCTACCTGGGAACGAGGTTTTGCTATCTTGGGTACTTGTTTGGCTACATGTTTCCACACTTCTGGTCTAACCTTAAGCAGCTCTTCCAAAGTGAGATTGCACTGCACTTTGGTGTTCTTCACTACCTCTGTGTTCCTAGGCATGACTGAATCTTCGTTTCTTACCATGACTGTAGGTGTTCTCATACAGGTGGACTTTGCTTCCCATGGGCCTGTGAAATGGGGTAGTTCTTGTAAAGAATTAGACTCGAAGTCTAATCTTTCTTGAGATTGGGTACACTCCTGCTCTCCATAAATGGAAGGAAGGTCTTGTGGGAATTGATCGTGTGTGTCATCCACAAGTTCAATGGGAGGAGGGGCTTCACTTTCTTTAGCCCATTTGTCTTCTTGAATCTCGCGTAGGAATTCTGGTGTGAACCGATTCATAGAAGATGATGTGTCTGGCTCCGTAGAGTTAGGCACATAGGCTTTCTGGGTAGGAAGACCTGCACTTTTACTAGCCTTGTCATGGTGTTGAGGGGCGAGTTCCTTTTGTGATTGTGCCATTAGATTCTCTATTCTTCCTAGGGAAGGGGGGTTGTCTGGTTCAGTGGAATTGGGCACATAAGCTTCCGATGGGGGATGGGTCATGTTTTTGCTTGCTTTATCTCTTTCTTGATTTTTTTCTTCCTTGGCAGATCTTGCAATTATGCCCTCTAACTTCTCTAGAAGTCCATCCAAGTGTAATTGCGTCTTGTCTGAGCCCGAGTAATTGAAAAGGCGACTGGCTTCAAACATCGTCTGAGCCAATGCGACCATTTTCGCGCAAAGCTTGGTTCTTTCTATCTCTAGGTCGGCTCTAGGGTAGCACTTGTCATGATCCGTGACATTTGGCCCTTCTTGGATTCTGGCCTGATATGCTTTAAGCATCATGTCTATGTCTTCAGGAGTGGGATCAGCTAATACTGATCCTGCTCGGGGTGGTGGGTGGGTTACGTGGGGTGTCTTAGAGGGTGGAGGGATGGAGGGTGATGGGGATGGTAGCGGTGGGAATGTGTGAGAGTGCGGTTGAGATGTGATCTCTATGATTTTGGCCTTGGTTTCTCATAGACTTTCCTCAAGTTCACTCATCTTCTTTGCCCATTGCCTTTTCATACGTTCACGGCTATCTCTTCAAGCTCTAGTCCTTTTCTTTGTCATGCTCTCGGTTTCACTAGCCTCTGGGTTCTTATCCTGGTTTACCCCTTGGTTCTGCTGCAACGCCTGAGCTCTAGTCACTACCTGTACTGGTGCGGTGGATGACACACTTCGTGTGGAGTCTACCACCAACCCAATAACGTTAATAGGGGTGATTTTTGGCATATTATTAGGATTCTTAGGGCAATCTCGTAAGAGATGTTCCTTTCCACATTCTTGGCAAAAGCCCTGAATTGTCACTGACTGGGGTTGTGTAGGTGGAGGTAAGGGACAATCACGAATGAGATGATCTCCCTGACATCTGTAGCACGGTCCTCTTGGGAATGGAGGTCTTACTTGCTTAGGTTGAGGCCTAGGGTTGGGATTTGCATACATGACGTTTGTGTAATCTGACTCCCAACTGGGTTCACTCGGTTCCTCACTGTAGTAGGACTCACCATGTTCAGGAGATTGCATGTAGTAAGCATGGGGGCTATCGACATGGGTAGAATCAAAGCTATGGTCACTAGGATCACTTTCAGAAAGCAATGGTGTTACAAGGACTATAGCTCTATTCAGGTTTTCTTCTGCTGCTGCATATTTTACTGGGATCACATTAGCTGGGGCAGGAGGTTGTTGTGCTAACACAGGCTGAGGCCTTTGGTGGTTTTGGTATGGTTGCTGATAAGGTTGTTGTGGCCTGCCATATGGCTGTGGAGGGTACGGGTTCTGGTATCTTCCCTGTTGAGGGTATGGCTGAGGGTAGGGTTGCCTAACCGCCTGCTTGTTGTATGGGCAATCTTGCGCGGTGTGATTGGTGTACCTCCGTTCTATGGTGCAGTACTGGCTACTAGGATTAACTTGGGGTTGAGCCATAATGGGACAGACATTCGCCATGTGGTCGCCACCACAAGTATAGCATCTTTTCACAGGGGCAAACCTTGGGATTTGTTTGTTAGTGACACCTAACTTCTGAGCTACTTTCTCTGCCAGTTCCTCAATTGATGTGCATTGCGTGGAAGAGAGGTTAGAGGCACTATCCGCATCTTTGTATATCTTGGAAAGCTCTAACTCCTCCCCTAGGTTATCCTCGATGTCAATGCACATGCGCACACACTCTTCTATGGTCCTAGGGTCCTTCAAGTACACATAAGATCTCAATTTAGTACTTAGCAATCCATCCATGAATAAAGCCACTTGCTTAGCTGGTGTGGGTAGCTCCGAGACAGGGCATCTTTCTAAGTATTGCCTAAATCTTCTTCCTGCAAGTCTCACGGTTTCTTGAGGGGTTTGCTTGAAGCTGTGAATCAGCGAGGAGGTATTATGCCTTATGCCACTCTTAGAGAATTCAATAATGAAAGCCTCTAAGAGTTGGTCTATGCTCCTGAACTGTCTCTCATTTAGTGGCTGAAACCATGTCAGGGCAGTGTTCCTAAGGGTCAGACCAAAGGCATTGTACTGCGTGAATAGATCCTCCACTTGTTCAGCTCTCAGGACTTGCCTAAACTCAACCACATGATCGAATGGATCTCCAGTGCCATCGAAGTAGTTCTTCATGGACTTAACTAGCTGAGTCGGTCTCAAAGTCCTTGTGTGCTCTCTAGGTCGTGGTAGAGGGAACTCATCCGCATTTCTTTGATTCCTGTGAGCTCTAAGTATCTCAGGTTCTACTCTATTTGTTTCCGTCCTCGTTCTTTCTCTGCCCACTGGGTTGGCAAAGCTTACTTCTGGTCTATCTCTACTTCTGTCTCTTTGCATTCCATGAGCTTGGGATGTTCCAGCTCCAGGGTGACCATAGGATACATTCGACCTTGGTTGGGGAAAAACAAATTCACCCTTCCAAGTGTAAGCATGCCTATCATTTTCTGTCACCACAAAGATCCTCTCCGAAGCGTGATCTAAGTAGGTCACTCTACCTGGGCTATCAGGATCCTTAAACTCATAGATCATGATTGTTCCTATATCAATTGGCCGATCAGGTTTGTACCTCCAAAAGGCTTCGTCAGTCTCTCGATTGAGGAGCAAATCTATGCTCTTATTATCCTGGGGAATCCACTCCGGTGTGATAATCCTAGTGAGAACCGATTTACCTCGAGGGGTTCTAGGTTTTGCACCCATGTTTCCTTGTTCCAGGTCACCTAAGTCTGCTTCTGGGATCACATTTCCAAATTCGTCCGTCCTATCTGGGTGACTGGTGACTACGTATATGGTTCCTTCTTTGTCCAAGTATGCTCCGTTTTCGAACTTGACAGCTGGGTGCTCTAGTCCAATGGATTGATCAGGATTCTTAATCTATACCACAGATCTTCCTAGGCCGTCCTCATAGATGCTGGCACCTAATCGGTTGGTCCTAAGGTATTCCAACTGCATTTTGTAAGGGCCTTCTACCCTGTGCAAGTAAGGCACTCCTGAACTCCCCGTAGGTCTCTCCATACCTTGAGACATCTCTGATTCACTGGTATCGGAGCTAGGGTAATGCGAGTGGTGACTCAACTGCTAGGCCCACGACCTAGCAGTGTGGTTGACACTAGCCTCTGAAGACCTAAGGCTTTGTCTATCCCTTACTAGATGTCGCCCTGATCTAAGGTTCATAAGCCTAGCTGAATAGCCCAATTTTGCCCAAGTACAACCTCATTGCAGAGTCCTTTTGTATCAATTACTTGATTCTTTTTAGTTGATTCCTGTTGTTAAAATTCTTGTCTGATATCACGTCGTAAGGTATATTTGAGTGTAGTTTCGCACTTACAGTTGATCGTTCCAAGTTAAGTTCTTTTCCTTTAAAGTTCTCGACAGTACAAAGATTATGCCCTTAGCTTAAGCTTGAAAGTTTAGATATGCTTCAACTTGATAATTGCCTATCGTCGCCCTGACTTACTCCTTCTTCTAATCGTTCTTAGCCTAAGCTAGGAATTGACGAAGAGGAGTTGAGAGTATTCCGACCTTTCTTGCTGATCCTTGCTCTTTAGTGCTCGAGAAGTTGATTCTCAAGCTTGCACAAAACCCTTGCTTGGACGCTCTCAATTGCTTCTCAATAGACCTGCATCAGTCCCAAGATTAGCTCCAAGTTGACCTTTCAATTGACAGACAATTTATTTCAGACACTTTTTTAATGACCCTTGTTCCCCCTTTTGTATTGCTAAAAATTTCCTCTAGAGCTCCCTTGGTGTTCCTACCCCTCCGACAAGCCCTAGAGCTCAAAAAATGGACTTCGTATGAAAAAGTTATGGCCGTTCAGGGTTTAGGGGGTTAACTAGACAAACAGAACCTTTCAGGGGTTTTAATGCATTTCTCTAAGGCCTTTGCAAGTGTATGAGTATTTGAGAGTGCAAATATGCCCAAAATTTAGCCTAAATTTCCAAAAAATTTACCCCTTAATTTTTGCCGAAAATGTCTGTCTATCGCGGTAGACGGTGTCTGTTGCGATAGACACAAACTATCGTGGGGGGCTGTCTGTCGCGATAGACGGTGTCTGTCGCGATAGACGGTGTCTGTCACGATAGAGTGGTCTGTCGCGATAGACGGTGTCTGTCGCGATAGAGTGGTCTGTCGCGATAGACGGTGTCTGTCGCGATAGAGTGGTCTGTCGCGATAGAGTGGTCTGTCGCGATAGACGGTGTCTGTCGCGATAGAGTGGTCTGTCGCGGAATTTTGGTCTGTCGCGATAGACGGTGTCTGTCGCGATAGACGGTGTCTGTCACGATAGAGTGGTCTGTCGTGATAGACGGTGTCTGTCGCGATAGAAGGGGTCTATCGTGGGTCTCTGTCTGTCGCGATAGACAGTGTCTGTCGCGGAATTTTGGTCTGTCGTGATAGACGGTGTCTGTCGCGATAGAGTGGTCTGTCGCGATAGACGGTGTCTGTCGCGATAGACGGGGTCTATCGTGGGTCTCTGTCTGTCGCGATAGACAGTGTCTGTCACGGAATTTTGGTTTGTCGCGATAGACGGTGTCTATCGTGGGTCTCTGTCTGTCGCGATAGACGGTGTCTGTCGCGATAGACGGTGTCTGTCGCGATAGACGGTGTCTGTCGCGATAGACTGAAAAAACGCAAATTTTTGAGAAGCTTCTAGTGATTTAGAGTGCTCTAATGGTGTAGGTTACCGTGCCAAACACGCATTCACAAAATATTAAGTTTTTCTGTCTGTCGCGACAGACAGAGGTCGTCGTCCCAGGACCTGTGCAGAGTCTGTCGTACCTGCGCACACTGCTGGAGAAGGTGGTACAGCTAGTTCCTGCAACAAAAGCTCAAAAACACACCAAAAAACAGATAGCATGCAAGCTCTCTCTCGCTCTCTCTCACAATGAAATGAGGGAAATGAGGTGGGGGGTGTAATATGACCCAAAAAACTGAAATTTTTTGTGGAGATGGAGATGGAGGTGGGAGATGGTGGGGATGATGATGGTGATGATGGTGATGCGGAAGTAAGGAAAAAATGAAGAAAAATCAAGAGAAAGAAGGATATTACCTATAACTCCAATGTCTCAACTCGACGTCTTACCATCACATGCTCGTCCTCGAAGCTCTCTCCCCGGCAACGACGCCAAATTTGGTGTCACTCTAGCACAATGGTGAGTACCAACGTGAGAAGATTCACCTCATAATTGTCAATCCGTGGAGACGTGAGGACTAGTATGAAGACTATGAGCAAGTGAAGGCACAAGTGTGTGAGTGAGAAGCACACAAGCATGCACACACATACACACACACGTGCACACAAGGCAAGAACAAGGAGAGGAACAATGGAGTTCTTTGCATTAGTCAAAAAGTCTCTTACATAAGCTCAATTCACAAACAATCTAACCTCCAAAATGAGCTCTCTAGCTCTTTTTATAGTTTTCTAACTAGCTTTGGTCTTGTCCAGACCTAGTGTTCAGCCTAGTTAAAAATTAGGTTCTGGAGCCTATTTGAGGGCTCAAACAGAGTCTAAAAATTATGAAAATTGATATGTAGCTAATTCTAATACTCCTCAAGCTCGAGGACTCCTCGGCTTGCACAAAATGGAGTCTATTCTACCAAAAACGGAATTTACAATGTTTGTGTAGTGATTAAAATCACTTGAGTTGTAAATGGTCCATGGAAAAAAAATGATTTGGCCTTGTTGCCGTATTGTGCATGACTCCTCTGTTGCTTTGTATGCCAACAATGGCCATCGCCAAAAATCATGTTTTCCATGCATGTACCAAGCACATAGAAATTCAATATCACTATGTGTGTGAGTTGATTGAGGACGGGGTCGTGGAGATAAGCTATTGTCCTACTACAGAAAATGGAGCAGACATCTTCACCAAGGCTCTTGGTAGAGAGCAACTTCTTTGATACTTTCCAAAGCTTGGGATTGGACCAAGGAGGTAGTTCACCATCGGGTGGACATTGAGGGGAG
Organism: Ceratopteris richardii; assembly: GCA_020310875.1. Lineage (NCBI taxonomy): Eukaryota > Viridiplantae > Streptophyta > Polypodiopsida > Polypodiales > Pteridaceae > Ceratopteris > Ceratopteris richardii. Next base: position 192,183,369 of record CM035406.1, read on the forward strand.
GTGTTAAATATGCTCAATACTCCACCCTCATGTGACCACAAATGATCCATGGTGCTCTAAGTTGTAAGGCCCCCATTATGAGGAGAAGCCATTAAAGCCCGGATATTTATGGAACCCTAACTTCCAATTTCGATGAGGTCTATGTGTGATCGTTGATGGTTGTAGATGATCTTTGTGAGCCTAGCCATTAGGTTAGGTAGGGCATAAACTTCCAAGCGGGCCCTATTCAATGCATACTCAGAAATGCATGTATAAAAGTTATGGTACAAACAAAAAGGAAATAGCATCTGATGTCGAGGCTAGTGCTCTCACGTGCATACAATCAATGTGAATATACATTAGATCTTTCAATCACTCTCTTATGTGCATGGGTGAAGCTGACTTCATTTCTCAATGCAAGGTCATGTAATGAGACCCTATCATGCATACTCTAAGTGTATTTTTTTAAACAATTATGGTGCATAGACAAGGTAAGAGCATTCATTGAAGAGATTTAGGCTCCCAAATTTAGGCTTTACTTCCAAAGTTTATGATGCATTTTACAATTTAAATTGGTGCAAATGGACGTACATCTATTGGATAGGAAACTTTCGTGCTCATATAAATTATTCATGCATACTTTAGATGCTAAATAAAACAACATAGTGCAAAGAAATAGAAACTGGGTATAAATTCCTAAAAATAACTTAGCGCAAGCTCTTTTCTTTATTCATGCATCTTCAATCCTCTTTAGACCTACAACTTCGAAAAAAATCATAACTTCAAGTCTTCGTCCTTCGTTTCAAACTTTTCTAAAACTCAACTAGTATAGTTAGTCAATTCATCATAAACATCAAAACACAATCCATAAAGTTATTACTCATCATTCATTGCTTTGTCTTGATGGTCTTTTTTATCTCATGAAAACATCAAAAAAAATTTTAGTATATATATTAAAAAAAACTTGATCATAACATTGTTTGTCCTCATTTTATCTTCATGTACTTGTCCTATTAAAACAACTATTCAAAAACACATTAGCAAGTATTTCATAACCATTTAATACAAGACATCAAAAATTTAATTTTAATAATGTTCCTTACATATAAGAAAAAATAAAACTCCCGTTCATAATTTATTTTTTTGATGAGGGAGAAAATAAAAAAAACTCCCCTTCATATCATTTTTTTTTTTAATGAGGGAGAAAAATAAAAAACTCCCATTCATATCATTTTTTTTGTGAGGGAGAAAAATAAAAAATTCCCATTCATATCATTTTTTTTTAATGAGGGAGAAAAATAAAAAACTCCCATTCATATCATTTTTTTTAATGAGAGAGAAAAATAAAAAAAACTCCCATGCATATCATATTTTTTTTATGAAGCTCATTTCTAAACAAAAATTCAAACATACACTACCTGAGATTGTTGGGCCATGGTGATTCACGTCGGGTTCAAATGTAGGAGCGATTCATGACGACTGGTGGATCAAGTCAACCGTCTCGCTAACGACGCATGTCGGGTGCTTGGAGCAAGCTCAAGTGAAGTGGGAAGGAACTCAAAGAGCTAGTATTAGTAGTGTAAAAGCAACATCATAAACATGTTAAACCAATCAAATACTAATGCACATATTAACTCTTTGAATTAAATAATGCACTTTTAGTCAATTGATTAGAATGTCTAGATTTGGCTTTTAAAGTTTCACAAAATAAAACACTCGGTTTGAAGTTATGGAAGTGATCGCTTTCAATTTATAAACAAGTAATTTCAATTTCCACATTCTTCATTGATCGATTTGATCATTGATTCATCGGGAAAGAAAATACTTCTTTATATGACGAATTGAATACATATAAAGTAGCACGGAACTTAATTTATATGAACAAATCCTAGATTACAACTTCCCTTCCCTTCATAGCCATTATCATTCAATGCATCATCTTATCTATAATTACTCCTATATGAACTTTCGCTTTAAGGCCACACAGAATTTCGAAAAAAAAACTTGAAAGTGCATCAATGATTTTTGTTATGTGAATCACACACTAATACTTCCATGCAAAAAAGTCATCATGATTGTTCCAATTCCTAATTTCTTTAAAAAACTGTTGAGATCTCAAATATGTATAAACATCTGATTTGGGAGACTAGTCGTAGCCTGAAGGGTTAGAGCTCGAAAACAGAGCATCCAGAAAACAATGCAGGCAGCACGTAGAGAAAAGGGGTAATCACAATCTGCAAATCATCTGATAACAATGAGCACACTCGAGTTTATGATTGATGCCCTCGCGATGGGACCATTGGAAATTTGAAATAGGAGAGGTTTTGCAAGCATTTTTGGCATAGACTTGACTGTGAGTGCGATGATAGAGACCTTGGGCATTGGTGCTAACCTATCATGGTAAATTGGCGGAAATTGTAATGATTGCAAAGTTCATCTTCATGCGTTTAACTATACAATCGTCATTTTAAGATCAGACTTCATTCGATTTCAAACTTATTAGTTTTGGAATGAAAACTATGATCAGAGAAAGGATTGCTACGTGTAAATTTGCATGCAAAATAATGAAAGTATTATGTGCATCAATTGAGCAAATTCATGTACTTCCGTGCGACGGCAACACAAAAAAAGAACTTTTCCTTTAATCCTATCAGTAAGATATGAATGCTATTTGACATACATTATATTTTCAAAGCAATGTATTGTAAATCTAGTTTGAAAGATGCAGACGCAGAAAATTGAAATCTGTACAGAAGTTGGAAATCAAAACATTGAATCTGAAAAAACATTAAAGTCTACTAAAAAACAGTCTTCTTTATCTGACAACGTCAACTCCAGTTTGCACTTATCGTGTTCAAAAATTCAATATATCCATGGAACCATAGTACTTCAATCGTTGCAGATGTGTTAATAAAATCCAACTTGAAAATTAGAAAAGGTTTATACTTCCGAAAACATGTGCATAGTCACAGCTTATCAGAAGAAGAGCTACTTATGATTGAAATCTTTGTGCATCAGGTGGCGTCTATCACTCATTAACAGATGGCAGAGTATAAAAGATCAGATCAATGTGTAGAGATTGATGTTATAAACATTAATACCTTGATTCGTGAATCATTGATATACGCAATCATTTGTTTCTCCAAGTCGACACAAGTTGAAATCAGATTGTGTGTGTATATCCACACACTTGCGTGAGATTGTGAGAACTTTGAAGTTACAGAGATTCAATTTAAACCGCTCAGATCAAAGTGTTGTCCTCATTAAATGTTTAGATTGCGCAGAACATCGCTTGTTGGCTGACACACATCAAATGACGAAGTGATCTCTCGATGTCAGCTTCACTTTATTCTGGTTTCAACATTATAGCCATCCGACTTTTCCTGGTTGTTGCTTCTCTTCATATATCTTAATCTCTGTTACAGTTGAATAAATCTCCTCCCACATATGGCAATCACCATAGATAGGACATATGTAATATCAGCCAATCTCTCCTCAGAAATTTGCAGCATGTTTTGTATTTGCCAGATTATAGTCTCTCTCTATGGATGAGCTACGCCAGGAATTCCCCTTCTCCATGGTTCAGATCCTCCTTCAAATCGATCTCCACCAGATTTTTCGCACCTCCTCAGATTACGAAGCTGAAGCCGTCCCCAGTCTGATTAGCAATGAAGAGCTTTCTTCGGCCCAACAGTTCCCTCTCCTGACTCCCCTTAATGTGTGTCGAACCCCCGTCAGCAGCCCTGCACTGATCTTCCCTTTTTCTAACGAAGGAGATCCTCCCCTCTGATGCATGATCTCCCCTTTCTTTTCCAAGAGATGCCAATTATGGCAACGAATGACACATGACTAAAATTGTGCACCACTAGAAGTATGCTCCCAATAAACAAAGAGTGGCCTCCCTTTTCAGTATCTCATCTGATTCTCCTTTTTCACGCGCATGCACCCTCAGCCTCCTTGCTTTAAAATGTTAAGCTTGAACTATCCATGCTACAACCTTTTCATTGGTTCATCAATTTCAAGAAAATGCATTAAAAACTCAGCGAGAGCATGGAGCCATCCTATCACAAATCAATTTCTATCTTCATAAGTTCTTCAACTGATTGGGGAGAGAGAAATCTCTCCTACAGCGTACTATGATTGTCTGGATCCTCTAGCATCATGACTTTTTGCCCATTATCCAGATTAGGTTGGTGGCTTATAACCTATCGAATTACCCTTCTATGAAGGGGTTTCCACTTGTGCAACTGCCACAAAAGTGGTCTTGGCATTGAACTTGCATTCCTTTAGACTATGATTATTTTTGTTACAAATGGGATAATATATCTGGTTCTACGCAAAATCAGCAATAATGTATCCCGTGTTCCTACATCGTAAGCATTACTATTGCTGGGCCGAATGAACATTTTTCTTTGTAATTGGACTAATCTTCTCAAAACCCAAATTAGCTAACTATATTTTTCATTCTATGCATTTTTCAAGCTCAATTGTTTGATCTAACATCCTGGCTTGTTCCAATGTGTATATATAAATCTTTTCCTTTATGGCTGGCTACAATCCATCCACAAAGAATTCCCACAATAGTTCTTTAGAGGGACATCCACCACCTTCATGGTGGATCAAAAATCTAATGTATATTGTTCCACCATACCCTTCTGCATCATATACTGTAAGGTTGCATATAGTTGCGATACACTTTTGGTAGTCCAGAATCTTTCCAAGAATACCTCTTTTAACTCTTTATACGTTGAAAAATGGTATGAGGAATGCTCAATGAGACATTTAGCCGCATCTCCAATAAGTGTGGCTTGGAATACCTATGATTTGTGATCGTCAGCCTGTAGTCATCTATGGTTGCAAACATACTTATTCTCGAAGGTCTACACATGCACCCCATGATCCTCATCTATTCATCCATAGAAATGGGTGTAATTTATCCCTCAAAGTGGCTTTCGGTGCACCATCGTTTCTTCACACTCTTCTAAGATTCTGGGTCGAGTGAAAGGAACTAGGGCTAAAGCAAACTCTATTTGGGGTACACTGCCACCACATTGGCCTAAATTTGCAGGGCACTCTTCTTCCTGTTGTTGTCTCTACTGGTCAGCTCCGTTGAATTCCCTTTGCCATAAATCTTTAGCTAATTTTCCATTCCTCCACTCAAATATCCAATCCTCTAAGATAGTCTGAGATAGCACTCCATTCTCCACCCATCACAAAAATTCCTCTAGGATATTCGCAGCTTCCACAATTGAGATATCTTCGAGACATAATGTTGCTAAAGTCTGCTTAATGAATTCGTCCAAGTACTTGTGATGTTGATCACTTCTTAGGTACTCCTTAATGCTCTGCAACGACATCAATTCAAGCATAAGTGCATCTCAAGACCAACCCCATCCCATCCTGATTGCCAAATATTTGACAGTTAAAATATCCTTGACAAACATAACAATACACTATCCAAAGGTTGGGTATGGGAATGGGGATTATGACTGCACTAATGCAATCACAACATGCATTTACATGCTTGAACTTAATTTCATACACAAAGAGATTTTGGAGTGTTTATATTGCATAGAGAATCAAACATTTTTGGAAACAAGACAATCTTCAGATAGGCAAGTTTTGCAGTATACAATAACAATTTTTACATAGAGAATTTGTTGATAGACTTCAATCTTCACCACATTGCAACAATTTGTACTTTCTCAGTTCTATAATACAGAGTTATGATTCTCGAATTTCTCCAGACTACACCATTCTGCATCCATAGACATCTTTGAACATTGCATTCTTCTATCTCTTTCTCTCTTCATGCTACTTCATGTCTTTCCATATTTCCAAATTAAGAAGACACCAAACTTCTGAAAACTTTTTAGATGTGTGTGTGTGTGTAATGTTTGTGTATATGTGTGTATGCGCATGTGCATGTGTATGTGTATAAGTATGTGTGTGTGTATGTGTAAGTGCATGCATGTGCATGTGCATGTATTTGTGTGTATGTGCATGTGAATGTTTATGTGTGAGTACGCTAATTTATGAAAACAAAAAAAAATGATATACAAACAATGAAAATTATACTTACAAAAATTAGCCATATATTATGCTCGATGAACTTCTTCAATAACCTCCAATAAAGAGGGAGAGAGAGAGAGAGATTGAAAGAGGGACAAAAAGATGGAGAGAGAGAGAGAAAGAGAGAGACAGAGAAAGAAATCATAAGAGAAAGAGGGACAAAGAGGGAGGGAGAGAGAGCGAGAGATAGAGAGAAGGAGAGAGAAAGAGAGAGCTGAGGTCATAAGCGCAATGCAAATATGAACATTGGTTTGCTCTTCTTCAGATGCACATAAGATGAAGATCAAAGAGCAATCCATTTGTTTTTATTCTAATCAAAAGCGAGCATCATATAAGCAATATTAATTCATTGTATATGCGACTTTTAGGACAGTCGTATGTTCGATGTTAGTGCCCTTTGCATATGTGATTCCTTTATGCCTCACATATGCAACAATATCAAGCATTGCATATGCGATGGTCCTCTATGTCGCATACATCACTCTCATTGATGTCACACTTTAACTACCATCATTGAGAGCCTTGGAAAGAGCATCGAATAGTCTCATTTGAATGATGGCTCATTGTTCAATGCAAAGGAATGCGCAATCAAGAAGCGACAAAATTGTGTCGCATCAATGGTCATTACACCCCCTTGTTCCTTGTAGTGATACAGGCATATACATACATACATACCTACATACATACATAAATGCATACATGCATACACACACACACACACACACACATATATATATATATATATATATATATATATATATATATATATATATATATATATATATATATATATATATATATATATATATATATATATATATGTGTGTGTGTATGTGTGTGTGTATGTATGTATATATATATATATATATATATATATATATATATATATATATATATATATATATATATATATATATATATATATATATATATATATATATATATATATATATATATATCTGTGTGTGTGTGTGTGTGTGCTCACACGCATGTGTGTGTATGTGTGTATGGTTATGTATATACTCATATGTATATTTGTGTAGGTATCTGTATACACACATATGCACACACATAGACACACACATACATGCATACATACACACATATATACATACATGTTTGTGTCTATGTATATGTATATTGCTGAACTTGTACGTTTATATATTTGTATGTGTATTTGTATTTGTAAGCGCATGTGTATTTGGATTTGAATGTTTTTTTTATACATGTCTTGTCACATTAGTACCATAAGGGTGTAAAAACAAAACTAATGCTTGTTTGTTTGGGGACTTTCATGAGTGACATGTGGCATTGATATTAGTAGCCATCTTTATGGAGACAGACGAAGAGACTGGAAGGATAGAGTATGCCATCTACATAAAACACATCCATGAGTAGGAAGGTCCCTCGCTCCCTCCATTTTTGAGGTAACACAAATGAGATTCAAAGATTACTTCTGTTCCTTTTGCAAGGACCTAAAGAGTCATATAGAGGATATTTGTGTTGGTACATTTAGCAAGCCTAAATGCATTTCTAAACATTCAGGACTACACCTTCTTTTTACCTCACATGAAGAACCACATATGAACTCATGCTTGTCAATTTGAGCATATTTACTTTGGATAATTGTGAAATCCAAGAGTATAAGGGATATTGTGAGGATAAGGAGCTAAACCCACAACTCATGTGGTAGGAGTAATCAATTTAAACCATCCCTAAAGTGTAGGATCATTTTTAGGTGAGGGAAAATTCAAATTCAAATTTGGAACGTGTATAGTTGTGGGAAAGATGAGCCATTTTGAGAGACATTGAACTACTTCAATGAGCATACATTGAGCTCACACTACCTACGTGTAGTCCACTAGACTTCCCTTATATCATACATTCATTAGCATATACACCTTGTCTAATAAAGTAAGTCTATGATCTAAGGGTCCAAATGGTTCAGACGAATCTCAAATCGGACAATGTTTGGTCATCCGTATGTGTGGCCAAAGATCTTGAGTCTAGACTTACTAGAAGGTCATTTACTCTTGTAACCAAGTAATCCACTTAGCCTAGATGTTTTCCAACTTTGCAATTTTAAATTGGTCCCAAATAAAGAAGGTTTTCTACTTTCAAGTTTCAAGTGGATAAACCGATCATGTTCTTCCAGCTCTAGAACATGGTAAGGCTTTTTACTTTCAAGTTCTAAGTAAATAACCTGATTGAATGAATGCATGTTCTTCAAGTTTTAGAACATGAGGCTCGGGGGTTGCCTATAGTATGTATAGCTCCAATTTTTGAGGATGAAAATATTTTCCAAGGGGGCAAGAATGTAATAAATTAAGTCTATGATCTAAGGGTTCGATTGGTTCAGACAGATCTGAAATCGGACACTATTTGGTCATTTGTATGTGTGGCCAAAGATCTCGAGTCTAGACTTACTAGAAGGTCATTTACTCTTATAACCAAGTAATCCACTTAGCCTAGTGGTTAAGACTCAAGGATGTGAAGGAGGAGGTCTTGGGTTCAGCCCCCATGGGGTACATGGGGAGAGTGTTTTGCCCAAAGAGCTCTAGAACCTTCTAGAAGCATCCACTGGAGTTAACTCTAGCTAATTGGGACACTTGGTGTACATGCAGTTGCATGGCTGACACATGGATGGTTAGTATCCACCTGCCCAAGTAGGCAGTCCCCTAGAGAGAGGTAGGCATATGGTTGGGAGGAGAGTCATTCATTCATGAGCATATCTTGGGGCTACGTTGTTGCACTTTGGTACATTTCTTCAAGTACATCTCTGTCTATAGTTCTCGATTGCATCTTCATCACTACAATGATTTTGTGGAATCCATTTCTCTACATCTACTCACTTATTTGCTATAATCTAACTTGGAATAGTTAGATTAAAGTTTCTAATACTTGTATATCGATTTTCATCAAGTTTGGTTTAGTGGAAATTGAGATATGAAGCAAAGAAGATGACTATGTTTGCACACCTTCTAGATCCTGAAAAGTTGGGATGACCCCCCTGACTTGTTAGATTCATTTCTTAGTGTATGGTATAGCTGAATTGATGAAGTAACTTGATTTAATTAGTTGTACACTCCAATTAGATGTGTGAAAAGCTGTGTGGTCAATTCATATGAGATTGTGAGCTCTGAGCATAATATTGAGCACTTCTATTCCCAAAATAGAAGGTTTCTTTACATTTCTTATGCATGCAAGTTATCTATTTTGATGAAAACTTTGGGAACGATTCTTCAAAGGACTTTCAGGTTCCAAATGCATTACTGTGAAGCTAAAGGAGTACATTAATCATCCTTGGAGTTACTTGGAAGGTGTAGAACAGGTTTTGTTCAATGCGAACTCATGTCTACAACCTATATTTCCATCTCCTCATAGTGGTATCATAGTAACAAGGAAGTAACATGGGAGATGGATTTTCTTCATCCATAGAAACATTGGATAGAGGTAACTACTCAGTTTGGTGACTTAGAATGGAAGCTTATCTTCAAGGAAGAGATCTCTATGGTTATATATCTGGAGATGAGATGATGCCAATCCTTAGAAGCAAGGGTCAACCAACTCAAGAAGAACAAGAGAGGTTAAAGACATGGTGCTCAAAGGATGCTCTAGCAAGGTCATATATTCTAAACTCAATTTCTGATCTTTTACTTCCACACATTAGGAGTTGCGAGACTTCACAAGAGACTTGGAATGCTCTTGAAGCATTCTTCTCATCAAGTACCAAGGCAAGAAAGAATCAACTATGGATGGAGTTCACCACCCTCAAGAAGATGCCCAAGTAAAGTGTGATTGATTTTGTCACCAAAATGAAGGACATAGCAGATCAACTTAGTAGCATTGGAGAAATCATTGATGAAGAATAGATAGTAAGGTAAGTGATCAATGGAACAAAGGCAGATGAAAAATGGGAAGCTTTCCCCACAGTCATGGACCTCTACATGGACATGCAAGTTCTTGATTTCAACACCCCCATGGGAAAATTATTCACTCATGAGGCAAACTTATGAAGAATGCAAAAAACACAAAAGGCAATCAATCCTCTACTCTCTATACAGATAAGAACAAGAATAAAGATACTAAAGGCAAATGTAAAAAGTCTAATGATGAAAGTAGTACTTCTCAAGAAAACTTTGCAGGAAGAGGTAGAGGATCAAGAGGAAGAGGCAAAGGAGGGAGACAAGGTAGGGGGAGAACTCAAAGCTCCTCTCCATGTGCCATATGTGGCTTAACTAATCACATTACTGAGAATTGTTTTAGGAATCCTAATAACAACAACTAGACCTACTTCTTCAAATCTCTTGGAAATATATTTGTGATATAAAATATGGTCTTTTATAAACTTTTTGCAAGCATCAACATCAATAGTAAGAAATTTTTCATTATTAGCATAATCTTTAATATGAATATCATTAATAAACAACAGACTAATATGAGTATCAAATACTGCAATCCCATATTCATTGCATTCATCATATGTGCAATTGAATTTTAGCACTTTATGGAAGCTTGCATATATGTATCAATCCAAAAGGTTTTTGCATCATAATGATATTTTATATTTTTAATTGCCAATCAAAATTGGTCATATCCAGAATAGAGATTTCCTATAAAATAGATAGTTGGCCCCATGAATGTGTTTTCAAGCTAATCAATGATAGGCAGAATATAGCTTTTTCATAAAATAGATAGTTGGTCCCATGAATGTGTTTTCAAGCTAATCGCTGATATTTATTATATTTACTTCATTGACTATTTGAAGATCTTTGATAAACCAAAGCTTCCCATTCAGTTTTGGCACTATGAACCAAGAATTAGAATCTGGAGTAGAAAACGATTCAAGAATATGCATATTTTATTTTTTCTTTAAGAAAATGCATAAGCTAAGGTAGATGTGCTTTAGGTACTAGAAGGAGACATAGATTCCTAGATATATATGATATTGTGTGGGTGGTAATAGGTGGTAGAAGCTAGGATATGGAGATCCTATCTCATGTGGACCAAGGTGGTTAGGTTATTAAGGTCTTTAAGGCTCCATACAAGTAAGATACGTGAAACAAATCCAAATCTCCAAGGTAGTTACATTAGGGCTTCTATATACATGTAAAAATTATACACACATAAACCAAGGCTTATGACTAAGGTGGGGACCAAGGCATAGACCTTGGCATACCTTTTCATCTGAGTCCACAAAGTCACCGTTGGCTGCACATGAGGGAGGACCTCAACAATCAAGGAAGATAGAGGTCCCCGGTACTCCTCGAGAGGTCACCCATCCAAGTATTGTTCCCCCTAGAGCTCGCTTAACCGTGGCAATCTCTTGCCACTAAGCTACAGTCTTGTGGTGTCTAAAGAAGGGAAAAGACTAAGGTTAACATTACCTTGAATATGTTTTGGTCCCTCAAAGGTTCATTCTTTGTTTTGAAAGCCTATTTTTGAAGCATTTTGGGGTGTTTTTGGAGCCATTTTGGAGTACTTTCGCACATAGTTCTTTTCATACAGGTCCATGAACATCAAGAAGAGTGTTCTTTATACTTCACTGATAATAAATATCGACCTTCGGGGTTGTGTTTTCAGCCACACTCGTAAAACTATGGGTTTCTCAAATGGTTTTCAGTTTTGGTGGGAGCAACCACTGCAAATTTATGTAGGTTTTTGAGCCTAAAACATCAGAGTTGACAGACACTTGCAGGTGTTGTTGGCTAGTTTTTGGGCTGTGCATTCAGCCTTTTCGTGTCATTTTACTGCATATATTGAGCACATACACACCATGTATGCTTCTATGGATATCACTTATGTACGTCCATGTGGTTGTTGATATAGCAGTTATGCCTTTTGCATAAAGCCTTTTACATTTGATAAAGAGGGTCATGGTGAGGTTTTCTTAACTCTGCAAGACCCAGATGTCAGGGTCTCTTCAGTAATGCAGGTGGAAGACTTACCCATCCTTGCCATAGGAGATGTATGATAGTTGTTCATAGGTGCTCAATAAGCCTAGTTGGCTTCTATTGGGTAATTGATTATATGCAGTGGAGTCAGTGATTCACTATGCAGGTAAACATGTCAGTACTTGTAGTTTTATGATATTTTGACACTCGTCATATGCTCATTTTGCAAAGGATACTCTGGCAAAATGTTTCCAAATGTTTGGTTTAGTCAACTATATAGTGGTCAATTTACTCCTTGATACACTTATTCATTGGTGTCTGGACTCTTCTAGCTCCATTATCATTCTATTTAGTTCTCTCAGCCATCATGGCATCAGAGGTCTCATGCACATCTGGTGGATCAGGGTCTAGTGCTAGTGTTCCGTGGAGGAGCTATAACTTGCAGGGCAAAGACCATTTTGAGATCCGAAAATTTGACGGCACAAACTTTGCTCTATGGAAGAATCGGATTAAACATGTGCTGATTTAAAGGGGGCTATTAGCAACTGGTGTGGACGACCACTTTCTTTGTAATAAAATTACCATTTCAATGTAATAGGAATGGATTTTACGAAGATGCTAAGAGTTTTTAGAATGGTTAATTTCGGTAATTTTGTATTTTGGAAGATCAAAACGGCGTGTAGCGCTTATGAAGAAGTACGATGTTGCATCTTACAGGTAGATTCCGGAAGTGATGAACAAAAAATTTGCAGATATGTAGAGATTGAAAACTGGTGAAGTATGTAATCTTCGAAGGTTCAATTGTAAAGATGATACTATGATGTATTACACACATACTTTGTAATCAAGAATCTATTTCCTATTGTGGAAGCTACGACTCTATGTATACTATGTGGTATGAAATATATCTGTTTATAACAAATGTTTATGTAAGCTTTGCGGAACAGAAATGCATGTTTACGATTATTGTATATTCATAAATCTCCGTTCCCAAACCTGTTAATGGGGATATTGTTAGACTGTAGTAAATAGTATGCTCAACATTATGGCGACCATGATGGGATGGGGTAACAGAACACATCATAAGGTGGATTGATGCCGGTATGAAGTGGCAAGGATTACTTAAAAAGACTTATCGTCACGATTATCTAGATGAATTTGTGTAGTAGACACTTGCAACATTGAGGCTTGAAGATATCCCTCTCAAAGATACAATTACCATCCCAGAGGAAGTGCAGATTTGGGTGGAAACCGGAGTTTTACCCCCCAAGCTTTTGAAGGACTTAGTCTTTGAGTGGAAGGATGGCAAACTAACTAAAGTATTGTGGCAAGGGGAATTCAGCGGAACCGAATAGCAGAGCCACCTGCAGGAAGAAGAATACCCTGTTGAAGTAGGCCAAAGCAATGGCTATGAACCCCCAACAGAATTGTAGTTAGCTCTAATACTATCACCTCAAATTGGTACCTTATAGATGCTTGGTGATCCAATGGCAAACAAACACCCATTGCCATAGTTAAACTCTGCCCATTTTTATGGGCGAGTGGGCAAGGATCTAGATGTGCACGTATGCACATTTGAGAATCAGTACTTATGCAAGCATCACAGCTTAAATGACAATCGGCACAAGTTTCAAGTATTCCAAGCCACATTAGTCGGTGATGCAGTAAAATGGCTTATTGAGTACCCTCTCGATTACTTTTCAACTTATGATGAGTTGAAGGCGGCATTTTTAGAGCGATTTTGGACTACAAAGAGTGTTTCGAAGTTACATTCTTCACTTCAATATATGATGCAGAAAGGGGTAGTCGAAAAGTATGCATTAGATTTAAGATCTACGCTACAACGGTCTCAGCAGACAAATGTCCTACCGAAGAAATGTTAACATAATTCTTTGTTGACGAACTTCAGCCACCCATCATATGTATACACTCGACCAATCCCGTTCGCTTGATCAGATTATTGACTTAGCTATAAGGATGGATCGGAAGATGCAATTTGCCAATTTGGGCTCTAAGAAGACTAATTTGGTGTTTACGAAAGGTGTGACCCTAGAGAAGTAGCTATATTATCTACGGTGTAGGAATGCAGGCCACATCACGATCGATTGTGCACTTAACCAGGTATTTTTCCCAATCTGTAACAAGACTAATTATAAATTAGCCACTTTAATGCGAGAAATACCTTGGTCGCTAATACACAAGTAGATGTACCTTCTTGGAAAGGGAATTTGGCTAGATATAAGCCCCAAGTTTCTATCGGACAATGGCAAAATAGTCAGGATGCTAGACTTGCAGGACCATCCCAAGATCTAGATTCATAGCAATTTTTCCAGAGCAGCGGCATGGTTTCTTGCAAAACAAACAAGATTTCGGTAGTGGACAGAGATTCTAGCAACTTGGGCTAGGCAGTTTGGCTAATCGACCAATTCAGTGATAGTTCTACCTACAATATGATCATCGACGGTGGGAATGCGAGGAGCCAAAGGAATATGATTAGCGGAAGCAAGAAGCTAAGCTCGAGGCACCCATGGCCAATGTGGTGACCTTGGAGTATCTCGAACCTTCAGCATCAGTAGTCACCAGGTCCTAGAAAGAGTATCCAAGTGGATATAAGTTGGCTTATTTAACACCTACGGAGCAAAAGAAGACCCTTAAGAAGGCAGTACAATGGGCTACGGAGTACCCACCGCACTATGTTGAGTCTCTGTTAGTCCCAACGAAATCTTCCAGAAAGAAGTGACACAACATAGTTGGCACGACATCTAAGAAAATCATTCAAAAGCCAAAGAAGAATGTTGGACCATCTATAGGTTTATCGGCATTTGAAATGTTCTAGGCTATGTCTACGGATCAGGTGACTAATAGTAGATTTTGGAATCAGCAGGTCCAAACGGAATAGAAACAAAGGCATATAGACCATGAACCACCAATGAATGAGGAGTATTGTGAGTTCCTCCACGAATCACATATCGAACTATCATTGGGGGCTTTAATGGAACTAAGTCCATCATTCCAAAAATAGTTACTATAACAACTATAGGAAAAATATGCATCTTCCAAAATTCCAAAACCCTCAGTTTCAATGGTGAGGAATGTGCCGAACAGGATAGTGGACTATGCGGTCCCTACGATTATAATGCAGTATAAAAATAAAGCCATTCCAAAGGTTTTGATTGATGGGGGGTTTGGTATCAAAATTGCATCTACCACCACATGTAAGCAAATGGGCTGGAATAGCATTGACCCCACCCCGCTCCCTTCTTTGTTCGGATGGTAGACCAATCACGAGTACAACCAGTGGGGTTGTTCAAAGATATCCCTATCCATATTGTGCAGGTACTATTATATATTACATTTATCGTGCTGGAACTAAAGGGGAAAAATCTCGATTATTACTTGTAATTGGTCCGTTCGTGGTTACAAAATGCTAAAGCTCACCAAAATTGGGATGAAAAGACAATTACCTTCCAAAAGAGGGCATGCTAAGTTTTCTATCCCCTTAGATGAAGAGCAAAATTGCCTTCTCAAGCATAAACCATTATTAGCAGAGCCTCCGCATATGCTGGATGGACTCGAAGATGATGAGGAACAACAGTTTTTGGAAGCAAATAGCGATTTTCTCTCTTTTGGTGTAGTTGATGTGACTCCAGTCATCAGCTCAGAATGGGACAATATGGCGGCAGTGGTGTGTATGGAATCTTTGGAATTATAGGATGAAGATAGCACTGATCTAGTGATAAAAGATCCCATGGAGAATGGAAAGATACGAGTGGAGGAAGATTCTTTAGAAGTGGCAAATTTGGGAACTACAAAAGAGCCTCAACCAGTCTGAACTTGTTTGGAGCTTGCTCCAAAATTTCGAATGGCATTGATCGCTTTGTTGCAACAATACAAAGATGTTTTCGCTTGGACATACGCAGACATGAAAGGATTTGATCCGAAGCTTTATCATCGTCGGATTTTGCTTAAGCCAGATGTACCACAATGATGCAGCAGAGGTACAGAATGAACCCCAATTTTGTAGAACATGTCAAACACGAGTTGGAGTGTTGATTACAAGTAATTAAATATGGTTACTATACCGAATCCCTTTCCCTTATCGTTTTTGGATAGTATGATTGATGAGGTTGCACGAAGGGAAATGTATTCATTTCTCGACGGTTTCAATGGCTATAGTCAAGTTCAAATGGTAGAAGCCGACATACCAAAAATTTCCTTTATCACGAATTGGGGAGTTTTTGCTTGTACTACCATGTGGTTCGGATTACGAAATGCATCGAGTACCTTCCAGTGGTGCATGCAGCAAACCTTTGCTCCGTATCTCACATCATTTACGCACATTTTTCTATATGATTTCTCTATTTTTGGCACAATGGTAGCCCACCTAGAACATTTACGTGCTTGTTTTGATTCCTGCAGACAAGTATGTCTTTGTTTGAATCCGAATAAATCAACTTTTGCAGTCAAATGTGGAAAATTATTGGGTCATGTCATTTCAGAAAAGTGCATAGCAATGGATCCAGATAAAGTTAAAGTCATCTTAGAAACCCCAGCACCCCAAAATCAGAAGGAAGTGTTACATTTTTTAGGACAGTGTGATGGCATGGTAGGCATTTATGGGGTCTTGCTCACATTGCCATTCCATTAAACAAGTTAGAGCATGTGAAACTGGCAGATTTTGTGTGGATGGTCGAAGCACAAACAACGTTTGAATGATTACGAAAATTGTTAGCTACATCACCGGTACTGAAAGCTCCAGACTGGATCCAACTGTTTCATGTATTTTTGGATGCTTCAGATAGAGCTATTGGAAGTGTCTTGATGCAGAAGGAAGATCGCAGTTGGTTCCACCCTGTTTACTATGCTAGTTGGAGATTAGCAACTGCCGAGCAGAATTACTCGACGAATGCTTAGGTCTTATTTATTCAATAAAGAAGTTTTGATATTATTTGTTGGGCCAAGCATTCACTTTTCATGTAGATCTAGTGCTCTGTTATATTTGGTTAAATAGCAGAATTTGGTGGGATGCCTTGCCAGGTGGGTTCTGTTGTTATAAGAATTTGAATTTGACATCGTTCATTGCCCGGGCGCCAGTCATGCTATTGCAAATTTTCTATCGCACATTGATCATGGAGAACCCCGCAAAGGCATAGATGATACTCTTCCGAACGTAGAAGTTTTTTCGGTGGTTGAAATGGAGAATGCTCCTCAAACCTACCCTACTTGGTACAAAGAAATGCTTACTTTTCTTAAAAATGGTATTGCTCCATCGTACTTAAGTTCAGTAGCACAGAAAAAACTGGGACTTCACAGTCGTAGGTTTACTGTTATTATGGGCCAATTATGTCATAAGGATCCAACCGGCATTTGAATGTGTTGCATTTCTCCACAAGAGGTGTAGGCAGTCATTTTGGAGGCTCATGCAAGTGAAGATGGTGGACACTTTAGTCATTTTATTATGGTGTGGAAAATCTAGCAGTCTGGATTATGGTGGCCAACTATGTACTCAGATGTGCAACAAGAAGTACAGAATTGTGATCCATGCCAACATACTAGGGAACTCCAGGACAATCAACACTTTTTGTTGCAGCCAATTGTGCCCCTAGAACCTTTCCAAAAATGGGTTATGGACTTCATCGCTCCCATCAAACCACCTGCAACACAAACGAGAGCCCTGTATATCTTAACCTGTATGGATTATTGCATGTGATGGGCTGAAGCATGGGCAACCAAGCAAGCTACCGCACGGGCGGTCGCAAGGAAATTACAGAATGATATTTTTCCATGTTATGGCTTACGCTTAGAAATAGTTACTGATGGGGAACACACTTTTTGAATCAGTTGATTGTAGACCTCACTACTGAGTATCAAATTAAATATAAATTTAGTTCACCCTACTATCCATGAATGAACGGCTTGGTGGAAAGTACTAACAAAGTTTTACTTCACATGCTCCAAAAAATGTTGCTCAATTTAATGGATCAATGGGAAATAATGCTCCCGATTGTTGTATGGGCATACATGACCGCTTATAAAGTTTATGTGGGTAGCACACCTTTTAAATTGCTCTATGGTCAAGAGGCCATTCTTCCCTTTGAATTTGTGTTACCCAGTCTCCGGATTGTGGTGCAAAAGAGGTTGGTTCCGGAGGAGTCTTTTGCATATTGAATGGACCAATTGTGGCAATTGGATGAATAACATTATCACAGCTTTTTATTGTTATAGGAAGTCAAGAGTAGGCAGAAGAAGTGGCATGATCGGAATCTCCGAATGATGATCTTTTGACCTGGGGATTTGGTACTTTATTTTCACTCAAAGATGAAGTGCAAAATAAGTAAACTAAAATTATTGTCTCATAGGATCAAAAAGACTGGTTCGAATGCAGGGGTCTCTTATAGTGTGTCATACTTGATTGGAGAAGCATACAACCTCGCCCACAGGCAGAGGACATTGCCATGGAAATAGCGAGATAGACAGATGGTAATGATATTAACTCGTAGGAAATCAGTATTAGAATTGGGCACGAAGTTTTTCAGTTGATACCTACGTTGATAACTAAAACGTTTAATGTGGCTAATGATGGAATCACATCAAGCACTGAGGCTGTAGACACAGCAGAGATTTGCGTGTTTCTCACTAAGCCCTGTTCGGGTGAATATAGATTTGTGCAACTTCGTGATGATAATCCTTTGAAGTTTGGATTGTTATTGACGACCATGATCGTTAATCTATAAGCTAAGCACTATGGAGTTTCCCAACAACTTTATGCATTGGTGAAGGAATCTATGAAGACTCAGGTGAATTGGGCGGAGATTATCTTCCGAAAATTGAAGAAGGAGGTTTGCAGGCTTTTCAGACATATCAGATGAGCAATGAACGCAGTGTTAGACTCCAAGGTGGGAGTAGTTTAACCTTGCTATTTGTAATAAACCTCATCAATGAGGTGGATATTTAAACTGAAAACTCTAGTGCTAAATGGAGCACCATGGGTTTCTCAAGATGGAATAAGTTTGGATCTTAATCTTGGCTAGACAAACTTTGGTACTCAAGGCTAGAAATTTTTCTTGATTTGCCATTGTGCCTAACAATTCGATCGGAGATACATTAGAGATGGCGATATGATCATCCCAATTAATTTAGAAGCCATTAGAAATCTTAAAATCTGTTGAAGTTGGTTGAAACAGGCTTTGTATCGAAGTTGATAAAGATATCGTCATCTCTCAACATCATTATTCTTCAGAAAAAGAAAAAGATTCATAGTGTGAACGAGTTAACTTGAAGGCTGTTGAAGGGGATTGTAAGTGTGTTATCATGTATATGTGTGTGAGCATGTGAACCTAAATAAAACGAATGTGAAACCAATAATGGTTAACGCAAAAGTATTATAAGAAAACAAAGAATTGAATGGAGAGTAGAACGGAAAACGCGCACATAGTGGATAAATCCAAAGTAAAAATAGCATTCACAAAAAAAGAAAAAGTAAGAAAAAGCAGTGATCGGGAGTCAAAAGGACTATGTGTCTGTACGCATCTATTGCATGTCTCCAGAGGCCGTTCGTTAAAATGAGACGCTGCACTTTTAGATGAGAGGCTTGCGAACGCAAGAAAAACCGGAGAGCAACAACTTGCTGAGGAGAACACGGTAGCAACGCGCATGGAAGTGCAAAGGTGAGTAGCTCCAGATATCGATGGAGATGATCCTACAAGTACGCAATTACATTTTCATATAGAATTTTCTGTTAGTGGTATTACTGAGTGTGACAAACGCTAGATATATATAGATGTGGTTGCGAGTATACATGGAGGTATGTATCTAACTTTGATACGACCAGCTTGTATAAATACCTATGCGTATACATATACACAAAGCACAGAGATGGCATGCTATTGTGAATGTATAGGCATATGGAACATTGAGATTCTGAATAGGCGCTAGTTGGAGATGAATACAAGAGGAGTATGTTTTGCAGCTATGATTCTTCCATTGGATTTTTCTGAAGTAATAGGCCATCGGCTTAAACAATTTCCATGTATGGACTTCATTGGCTTTACTTAATAATAACAAAGGCACATGTTTGATAAGTTTAATGCATTTGAGGCTTTCGATGGCCCATGGTTCGAAGTATTATGAGCAGATAATTTTGAATGGCTTCGAGAAACAATAAAGATTGATAAGATCGCATCCATTGGAACTAATCTTTCATGAACAGATCCTCAATAATGATTTTTGACAGTTTCTTTAGTAGACAATCCTGTAGCTTTCCATAAGAATTTGACAATCATGTATTTTGATGTTTGCCTGCAATGTGTTTTGCGCAGCAATGCAAATAAGTGATAGGTGTTGTTGCTCCGTATGAATTTCACACAATTGAGGAATGAATTCTGAGATTGGACGTTCAGCGCTTCAACTTGTCTTGCGTTTGCGTACTGGAATGGAGACTTTTGTAGAAACGTTGATAGGATAGACTTTTTGGATTTCGAATCGATATTAGTATTATTATTACATGCAACTGTTTGGCGTTGTTTTGCCATAAGGAATCTTTGGTTTTATACGTTGTATCTAATGAATTTATCATATCCACAGTGAAATTGTAATCGGACTGTTTTATTCTAATGGCACACAAATAACAAACATGTGGACTTTCTGTTTTACGTACTTTTGCTTGACATGGCATCATTTTTATTCGTAATCATGGATGGAGAATATCTTAGTAATTTGTATTAAACATATGACATGGAACGTATATTGCAATAACTAGAAGCACTGTTATTTCTTTTGAGCTATGGTTCTTAAGGAATGCATGCGGGTGAATTTTGTTTTGAAGGACAACAGTTTATGTTTACATGTGAAGCTTACCACATGAAATATATTTTTGTTGGCGATAATACTGATGATGGTCTTGCCAAGTTGAGATGTTTTGCAGATAATGATGATGGCTTGAACTTTGGAGAATGAAGTTAGATGATATAGAAGATGCCGAGATAAAGATTGAGAAGAAGTGATCCTGCGGGAATCATTTACCATCGTTTAACGGCAGCAACAAGAATGATCCATGAGATTGAGGTTGAGATTGCGATTGTGATTGCGATTGTGATTGAGAGTGTGATTGAGATTGAGATTGAGATTGTGATTGAGATTGTGATTGAGACTGAGATTGAGATTGCCATTCAGAGTGCGAGTGAGAATGAGATTCTGATAGCTCGGGGGTGGTCGGGAGGTCAAGGCTTCATCAAGAAGCTTTTTTCCAAAGCTAATGTACTAAGAAGGAGGAAGCGTGATTGAGAGTGCTATTGATGTATCGAGAAGCTATTGATGTATTTGGAATCTGACAGGTTAAGATTCACAAGATAAGATTTCTATCTATTGATATATATAATATATTTTGAGTTAAACTCTTCATCTCATTTGTTTTTTTTATAATAGCACTAATGTTTACAAATGTCTTTTGTATGTCCGAGTATTCATGTCTATGGGCTTGATGAGGAACACTAGACTATTTACGACTTCGACATACTTACCTTGAGAACACACAATATGCTTGGTTAAGATCTTCTTGCAGATTTTGAAGAAGAGGGCGGCAAAGCAGAAATCTATGTGCAGAGGTTGAAGGAGAAAGTTAAAGAGTAGAGTGGTGAGATGAAGCAACAAAGTATATCAGCCATAGAAGTGGAAGAAAGACTAGTAGTCCAAAATTTTGAGTTTACGACCTTAGAAGAAAAGCTTCCGACTCTGCAGGAAAGTCTAGATACGGTGACAACACAGGTTGTAGGGATCCCAGAGTTGGAAAAGCAAGTCAGTCAATGGAAGCAAGATTATGAAGATGCGAATATAGTTTTGGCGGATAAGGAAGCAGAGATGGAGGGACTCAAAAAAGAGGCATCAGTTTTGGAAATAACTTGTAAGACAAAGTTAGAGGAAATGATGAAGAAAACTACGAAATATATAACCCAATTACCAGATATTACTATTGTTTTTTATAAGCTATTAGAGGGATTTCCACAGCATATCCGTGAACTAGAAGCCTCCATAGTTAGCTATAGATGTTCTAGTCAGCAACTTTTAGATCCGAAGGAATTTTTTGAAGAGGAGATACTATTAGCAGAGGAAAATATTAGAGAAATGTTTAATGAATTGTAGTATGACATAGAGAGAATTATGTTTCCGGAGATGCAAAACCAAGATGATGATTTGTAATATTTTACTTTGTAATCAGTGGGTTTGGATCCACCGTGCATGCCAATGTTAGCAGCCGGTGTGGATGATCACTTTCTTTGTAACAAAATTATCATTTCAATGTAATAGGAATGGAGTTTACGGAGATGCTAAGAGTTTTTGGAATGGTTAATTTTGGTAATTTTGTATTCAAAAGATCAAAATGATGTGTAGCGCTTACGAAGAAGTATGGTGTTGTATCTTACAGGTAGATTCCAAAAGTGATGAACACGAAATGTGTAGATAAACAAAGATTGAAAATTGGTGAAGTTTATAATCTCCGAAGGTTCAATTGTAAACATGATACTCTCTCTCTCTCTCTCTCTCTCTCTCTCTCAGAGAGGTGCAAACCTTTTTGCAAACAAGGCAATGGAAGCCAGTAAATGGAATTTCAAAGAAGCCTACTGACATGGATGAAGATGATTGGGATGAGTTAGATGAAATGGCCAGGTCTACCATTCACTTTCACCTAGCAAATAATGTTTAGTTTATAGTATTAGACTGTGAAATTGCAGAGGAGCTTTGGAAGAAGTTTATTCCCTACTTTCAAAAAATGGCTTGCTTTAGTTGAGACTGAAAAAGGAACTAAGCTTAAGGCTTTACGTTCAGATAATGGGGGGTGAGTATACCTCACATGAATTTAGCCTTTTTTGTGATTCTAGAGGAACTTGTAGAGATTTTAAAGCTCCTTATACCCCGCTACAGAATGATGTATCTGAAAGGATGAATAGAAATATTCAAGATAGAGTAATTTCTACATTGCATAATGCAAACCTCTCAGAAGGTTTTTGGGTAGAAGCAGTATTGACTGGAGTTCATGTGATTAGCCTTTCACCTAGTATTGTCAAAGGTTTGAAAGTGGCACAAAAGTTATGGATAGGGAAGCCACCATATTATGATCATCTTCGAGTTTTTGGGTGTGAAGCATATGGTCATATACCCAAGATTCTTAGACAAAAGTTGGACCATAAGTCAAAGAAATGCATTTTTCTTGGATATGGTCGAGAAGGACAATTTGGATATCGCTTATGGGATCCTAAAATACAGTCAATGATCAAAAGTAGTTATGTCATTTTCAATGAGTCTAAGATGCATAAATAGCCCGTTAAGGAGGTTGAAGTGAGAAAAGTGGTGTTTGAGGATACTAGTCCTTTAGTTAGCATGCATAAAAATGTTGCACATAAGGACATTCAAGAGAATGTACAATCAGATAAGTCTACACATGTTCTTGTTCAGCAGCCATTGAGACTCTCTGCACGTGTCCTACATCCACTTGATAGATATGTTCCATGTTTAGATTTTGTTATGCTAATAAATGCTGGTGAGCCTTCTTGCTACAAAGAAGCTATGCAGATAGAGGATCAAGTCAAGTGGGAGCATGCCATGAAGAGTGAGTTGGATTCTATCCACAAGAATGGTACTTGGGATTTAGTACCTTTGCCAAAGGGTAGGAAAGCTTTACCATGTAAATGGGTATATAAGCTGAAATTCACATCAGATAGTGCTTCTCCAAAGTATAAAGCACGACTCCTTGCAAAGGGTTTTAAGCAACAACATGGTGTTGATTTTGAGGAAATCTTCTCTCGGGTGGTCCAGATGACTACATTGCACATGTTGCTTGGATTCGTTGCAATGAAGGACTTAGAGCTAGTCCAAATGGATGTGAAAATTGCTTTCTTGCATGGAGATCTTACAGATGAGATCTATATGGAACAACTAGAGGGTTATGTAGTTCCTAACAAGGAAAGTCTAGTTTCTAAGCTTAAGAAGAATTTCTATGGACTTAAACATTCCCCTAGACAATGGTACCAAAAGTTTGATGCTTTTGTGAAGTCTTAACGCTATTCTCGAAGCGATGAGGATCATTGTCTCTACACAAAGAGATGCTCAGATGGAAACTTGATATGCTTGATAATTTATGTCAATGATATGTTGATTGTGTGAAGAGAGATGGTGGATGCAATCCAAAGATGAGTAGGTGCTGCTACAACCAGCTTCACACCAGCCAACTGAGACTTCAGGGTTGATTAGTAGACCCTTTAAGCCTCCTAAATCCACCAAAATATCAGCCAAGTACTTTGAAACATGTATCCTAAAAGTTTAAGTCAAGACAGACTAGTTGCGAAATGACTAGCTCCCAAAACTTGCTATTTTTGGACATACACCTGCTGGAAAAAATGAACAGTGCTCTCAACCTGGTAGGAATTAGAAAAATTCCTTTTGGGTATGGCAAATAGACTTAGCAAGCTTCCCAATCCAAGTTAAAACACTTCAAATGATGGACTGAGCACTGAGAACAAGTTTCAACAATTTCTGGAACCTCCCCACAATTCTTGGGACTCTGCAGAGATAGACCAGTAAGCAGTAAAATGCAAATATCTCCAAACGTATCAATCCAATAACCTTGAAAATTTTTATGCACAAAGTAGATAGTACGCGCTATCCAACGCAAGTTAAATCACTGAAAAAAGTTCAGTAGAACTCGAGATATGACCTTCTGAAGGTACTGCCCTGAGTGAGTATAGCAGAGAACAAAACAGAGAAGTAGATGATAATAAATGTATAGATTCACATATGATTACAACTACATTGGCAATGAATCTTTGTACAATGGGAGTAGAATGATAGAGCTATGGAGTAAGCTCTTCAATCTCTACAAAATGACATGAAGTGGTCACGTACAAGACTTGCTAATCGCCTCTTCCTTCTTGCTCCTTTTATAGCTATTCTTGGAGGGAGTTTTGAATTCGAATTCGAATGGCTCCACATAAAAGTGATCCCCAAAGTTAGGAGATATTCCCTCAGCTCAAAAAGTCGTGGGTTTTGGTAGTTAGAGCCACAAAATTGATTTTACATCATGCATGAGGTAAGCCATCCTTTTCCTTTTTCTTTTTTCAATTACAAGAGATAAAAATGAACTCTTTTACAAGAGGTGTTCACATGACTACTCATGTGACTTACAAATAAGGATGATATCAAATATATCAAGCATGTAGGCTTGGGTAAAATGCACCAACAGCTCCCCCTCAAGCCTAACATGAATGGCCTTCAAATAAGTCTTCAATTATCCTTGATTTCCTACAAGCCAATCATCAACTTGAATCTACTTAATTTTGTACCATCAAGAGCTTTAGTCAACATGTCGGCACATTGCTTATCTGTAGAGACATAGGATAGTTGAATATCCTTGCTCATTAGCTTCTCCCTTACGTAATGGTAGTGGACTTCAATATGCTTGGTTCTAGCATGGTATACCGGATTAGCTGCTAGATGTAGTGAGCTTGTGTTGTCACCAAAAATGTGAGGTGTTGAAGAATGAAGTCCAAGATCTGTGTACAAAGACTTTAACCACATGATTTCTTGAGTTGCATTAGCCAAACCTCTATATTCGGCTTCGGTAGAAGATAATGCCACGGTTGGTTGCTTCTTCGATGACCAAGAAATGATTTTTGAACCTGCAAATGATATATATCCTGATGTGCTTCTTCTATCATCTTTAGATCCGGCCCAATCTGCATCTGAGTAGACCTTTAGCTCAATATCTGAAGTATATGAAAAGAACAAACCTTCATTCATGGTCCCCTTTAGGTACTTGAGGACTCGCTTGGCCGCTTCCATATGTGGTCTTCTCGGCTTATGCATAAACTGACTCAATATGCTAACACTATAGCATATATCCACCCTTGTGAGTGTTGCATAGTTCAAACTTCCAACCAAGCTTTGATAGCTTGTGATGTCTTCAATTGGCTCTCCTTCATAAGCACTAAGCTTATGATTTTGCTCCATAGGTGTACCTGCACACTTGGTATTTTCCATCTTGAACTTGACGAGCATGTCATGGACATACTTCCTTTGTGTGATGTATATACCTGAATCTGTAGATCAACTCCAATCCAAGAAAATAAGTGAGTGGTCCGAGCTCACTTATTTTGAACTCCTCCTTCATTTGACTCTTTACCTGTTTGATTCCTTCAAGATCATTACCTGTGATAATAATATCATCAACATACACACATAAATAGATCACTTCAGATCCATTCCTCTTTATGAACAAAGAGGTATCCGCCTTGCTAGCTTTGAATCCTTGGTCCTGCAAATAAGTCACCAATCTGAAATTCCAAGCTTTTGGAGCTTGCTTCAATCCATACAAAGCTTTCTTTAGTTTGCATACATAGTTAGGATGATGTGCATCCTCATATCCAGGAGGTTGTGCCATATACACTTCCTCAGAAATCCATCCATTCAAGAAAGCATTCTTTACATCAAGTTGATAAAGATTCCAATTTCTAGATGCAGCAAGACTAATGAGAACCCTAATTGTAGGCATTTTTGCAACAGGAGAGAAAGTCTCCTCATAATCAATACCATGGGTTTGAGCAAACCCTTTAGCAACTAACCTAGCTTTGTGTCTATTTATACTTCCATCAGGATTCCTCTTGATTTTGTATATCCATCGAGATCCGATTATCTTCATAGATGGCTTGTTAGGTACAAGCTCCCAAGTGTCATTCTCCTTCAAGGCTTCCATTTCTTCATCCATTGCATCTCTCCAAGCTTTCTTGCTTTGTGCTTCTTCAAATGTGGTAGGTTCTTCATTGGTTGAATCCTTTGCAATGTAGATTGAGTGCTTGGTGACCAAAGAAGTATCATAACCAAACCTCTCTGGTTTCTTCTTCTCCCTTGAAGACCTTCTAAGTGGTTGATGTGAGCTCTCGGGTCCAAATGTAGCATCTTGCATCTTTGCTTTTCCTTTGTTCTTCCATAGCTTTAGTCTTTCCAAGTCTTCTAGGTCAATCTCCGAATCAATTTCTTCAATCTGCTTTGGCTCCTTTGGTTGAAGTGATGGAAAATCTTCATCCAAGTCATAAGGCAGCTTCACTTTCCTGTCATCATCAAACCATGATTTGTTTTCATCAAAAATTACATCTCTACTCAGAGAAAATCCTTTATTGGTTGGATTGTACAATCTATATCCTTTTTGGTTTTGATCATAACCAATGAATACACACTTCTCTGCCTTGGGATCCAATTTCCCTCTTACTTGAGAAGGAATGTGAGCATAGGCTAAGCATCCAAAGATTTTACAATGCTCTAGAATAGGTCTTCTTCCATTCCACACTTCATATGGAGTGGTTCCATCTAGTGACTTAGATGGAAGTCTATTTATGAGATATGTGGCTGTAGACACAGCCTCTGCCCATAGGTAGTTCGACAATCCCTTTTCGTTGAGCATGGACCTTGCAGCTTCGACAATAGCTCTATTCCTCCTCTCTACTACACCATTGAGTTCGGGTGTATACCTTGTAGTGACTTCCCTTTTAATGCCTCTTTCATGCAAGAAGGCATCAAATTCAGAAGAGAAGTATTCTCCTCCACCATCTGATCTGAGTCGTTTCAAAGTCCTACCTGTTTGGTTTTCAACAAGAGCAATATACTTCTTAAAGCAATTAAACACTTCATCCTTGTGCTTCATGAAAAACAGAATGGTCCACCTGCTACAATCATCTATGAAAGACACATAATATCTTGAGCCTGATATAGATGGCTCCTTACTTGGACCCCACACATCCGTGTGCACTAGATCCAAAGGATTTTGATACATATATCATTTCTTATTGAAAGGTTGTCTATGAGCCTTGCTGAGTTGACAAGCTTCACACTTATAAATCATGTGTTGCCTTGTGATATTAGGCAAACCAAGTACACTTTGGTCCCTGCAAATCTGTTTGAGTGTCCTCTCACCAATGTGAGCAAGCCTTTTGTGCCATATCTCCAACTCTGTTAGAGTTTGAGATCCATAGCTAAACAAAGCTATGTTCTTTGTATCTTCCACTTCAAAAGTGAAAAGCCTTCCTGTCTTTTCTCCTTTGGCAATCCTTCGAAAGCCTTGCCTTGGGTCTTCAACATATGCTCCAAATCGATTGAATCTAACCTGCAATCCTTTTTCAACAATCTGTCCAACACTTATTAAATTTTTGGTAATTGTAGGGACATACAAGACTTTGCTTAAGAGGTTCATATTCCCATCTGATGTCTTCACATTACCTATCTTCTCCACTGAGTGCTTTGTGTCATCTCCTGTCTGCACTTCATGCTTGTTATGAGGATCTTCCAAATCAGAAAGTAAAGCCACATTTCCTGCTACATGGTTCGAGCATCCCGAATCAATGTAAAATATGTGATCATCATCCTTACCCTTCTTCGCTGATAATTCATAATCAATAATGAATCTTCTTGACTTTGGTCCTCTGCATAGTTATTGTAGTCTCTCCTTCCTCTATGGCCACTTTGATAGTTGTTGTTGTTGTAATTGTTGTTGTAGTAGTTGTAGTTGTTGTTGTTGTTGTAGCCTCCATTGTATCTACCTCTATTTGACCCATAGCCACCTCTATTGAATCCTCTTCCTCTTGAGTTGCTCGGGTTCCTGAAACATTCTTCGGTAGTATGGTTAGATAAGCCACATATGTTGCAAGGTTGAGATGATTGGAATCTCCCCCTGCCTTGCTTTCCACCTCTGCCTCTTCCTCTAGCTCTTTCTCTACCTGCAAAGTTTGCTTGGAAAGAGCTTCCTTCATCTTCATTCTTCCTATTCTTTGACTTGTCCTTGACCTTAGCTTTATCGGAATATAAGGCAGAAGTTTGATTACCTCTTGAGGACTCACCACCTTTGCTAATCTTTGCTTCATGAGTGAAGAGTTGGCCCATGAGTGTGTTGAGGTCGGGTACATGCATATCCATGTATAAATCCATGGCTGTTGTGAATGACTCCCACTTGTCGTCTGCTTTGATTCCATTCATGATTTGTCTTATGATTTGCTCCTCTTCAATTACCTCTCCAATGCTTCCAAGTTGGTTGGAAATATCCTTCATCTTTGTGACATAATCAGTCACATTTTGCTTCGGGCTTTTCTTCATTGTTGTGAACTCCATCCACAATTGGTTCTTCCTTGCTCGAGTGTTGGAAGAGAAGAAAGAAGCAAGTGCATTCCAGGTCTCTCTTGATGTCTTGCATCCCTTGACATGAGGTAAAAGAAAATTAGAGATTGAGTTTAGAATATACGACCTTGCAAGTGCATCCTTCGAACACCAATTCGAAAGTCCTTCCACTTCTTCATGTGATGGTTGCCCTTTGTTCCTCATGGTTGGCATTGCTTCATCTCCAGATATGAATCCATATAGATTCCTCCCTTGAAGGTAAGCCTCCATCCTTACAGACCATTCCGGGTAGTTTTTTCGATCCAATTTGTCAATTGTTGATGGAAATCCATCTCCCATGTTGCTTGACTATGCTCTGATACCACTGTGAAGAGAGATGGTGGATGCAATCCAAAGATGAGTAGGTGCTGCTACAACCAGCTTCACACCAGCCAACTGAGACTTCAGAGTTGATTAGTAGACCCTTTAAGCTTCCTAAATCCACCAAAATATCAGCCAAGTACTTTGGAACATGTATCCCAAAAGTTTAAGTCAAGACAGACTAGTTGCGAAATGACTAGCTCCCAAAACTTGCTATTTTTGGACATACACCTGCTGGAAAAAATGAACAGTGCTCTCAACCTGGTAGGAATTAGAAAAATTCCTTTTGGGAATAGCAAATAGACTTAGCAAGCTTCCCAATCCAAGTTAAAACACTTCAAATGATGGACTGAGCACTGAGAACAAGTTTCAACAATTTCTCGAACCTCCCCACAATTCTCGGGGCTCTGCAGAGATAGACCAGTAAGCATTAAAATGCAGATATCTCCAAAAGTATTAATTCAATGACCTAGAAAATTTATATGCACAAAGTAGACAGTAGGCGCTATCCAACGCAAGTTAAATCACTGAAAAAAGTTCAGTAAAACTCGAGATATGACCTTCTGAATGTACTGCCCTGAGTGAGTATAGCAGAGAACAAAACAGAGAAGAAGTAGATGATAATAAATGTATATATTCACATATGATTACAACCACATTGGCAATGCATCTTTGCACAATGGGAGTAGAATGATAGAGCTATGGATTAAGCTCTTCAATCTCTACAAAATGACATGAAGTGGTCACGTACAAGGCTTGCTAATCGCCTCTTCCTTCTTGCTCCTTTTATAGCTATTCTTGGAGGGAGTTTTGAATTCGAATTCCAATGGCTCCACATAAAAGTGATCCCCAAAGTTAGGAGATATTCCCTCAGCTCAAAAAGTCATGGGTTTTGGTAGTTAGAGCCACGAAATTTCTTTTACATCATGCATGAGGTAAGCCATCCTTTTCCTTTTTCTTTTTTCAATTACAAGAGATAAAAATGAACTCTTTTACAAGAGGTGTTCACATGACTACTCATGTGACTTACAAATAAGGATGATATCAAATATATCAAGCATGTAGGCTTGGGTAAAATGCACCAACAGATTGTTGGGAACTCCTCTTATGACTTGTCAATTCTCAAAAAGAAGTTGAGTCAAACATTTGATATGAAGGATTTGGGGGATGCCAAACATATTCTTGGCATGCGCATTACTCGTGATAGGAGTAAAAGATGCATATACTTGTCTCAATGCGAATACATATCCAAAGTACTTCACAAGTTCAATATGCAGGGTGGAAAGGCATTGAGTACACCTTTACCCACGTATGTGAAATTGAGCAAGGATGATTGCCCCAAATCACATGAGGAAAAGGAATTCACGACTAAAATTCCCTTTCAATCTACTATTGGTAGTCACATGTATGCTATGGTAGCTACGAGACCAGACATTGCATTTGTAGTGGGACTTGTGAGCAGATATATGTCTAATCGTGGAAAGAAACATTGAGAAGTGGTCAAGATGATTTTAAGATATCTGAGTGGCACTACGGACAAGTATCTACACTTAGGTAGAGGGAAAGCATCCATTATTGGTTACATAGATTCTGGCTATGCTAGTTGTGTAGACAATTGTAAGTCTACATCAGGGTACATTTTTCATTTTGTTGGAGGTGCTATCTCTTGGAGATCTTGTCTTCAAGAATGTACAGTTATTTCCACCACAGAAGCAGAGTATGTTGCAGCAACTAAGGCACGTAAGGAAGCATTGTCGCTTTCTCATCTTGCTTGTTATATGGGTTTACCTCAGCATGTATCTTGGTTGCTCATTGATAGTTAGAGTGGCATTGCTTTGGCTAAGAATCTGGTCTATCATACAAAGACCAAGCACATTGAGGTGAGGCACTTCATTAGAAATTTCTTAGCCATTGATCACATTATTCTTGAGAAGGTTCACACTCGATATAATGCTGCAGATGCTTTGACTAAAGCTCTACCACAGGATAGCTTTTGATACTGTTGTCACTTGATGGGCGTTACTTGATTCATGATCTTACATAGTCACTTGTATACTATGTAACATGCCCACCAAGTGGGAGGTATAGTGTGTATACTTACACTCAGGTATTCTTTATCATTCTTTATTTTTCTTGTGTATGTTCTTTAATAAAACATATAGTAGCCTGGTCAGTCATAGACTGTAAGTTCAACCATATTTCTAAGACCTAAGAAGTATGTCTTTGCGCTCCTTGTGTACAGTGTTTCTCTGCATGTTCTATAGCTTCTGTGTGGAATACCATGTGCAACCCTAGGAGCTCAGTTTTCTAATCAGAGAATATCGTTGTGGAGCTCTTGAGAAGGAAAGCACACTGTGGTGCATCGCCATCGAAATACTTCAGAATGTACAAAGATAAATGGCCCATTAGGCTTATAGGCATATATATAAGATGGGGAAAAACCCTTATAAAGAGGGAAGAAAGTGCATAGATGGTCCTAAGTGTGTCCACACACATCAATACCGAAATATATCAACAAATCACCCTAAGAATGATGTGGTGGACAAGGATCTGGCACTCCTGTATAAGGAAGTGGCAAGCTATGTGGACAGAGATCAATCCACAAAAGAAAGTAAGCCTAAGAGCCTTTGTGAAAAGTTCTACAACATTATCCTGTGTGGGAACCTAACCGAAACTAATATCCCCAGTAGAGAACCTATCCTTGACATAATGATAGTGCACCTCAATGTGTTTTGTGCGAGCATAAACACAGGGTTTCTCACAAGTGTTCGTGTGCTCTGACTATCAATGAAGATGGTGGTCGTAGAAGACTGACCAACACCCAAATCAACCAAAAGACATCTAAACCACACATACTCAACAATCATTTTGAAAGTTGCCCTATAGTCAACTTCATAACTAGAAGTGGCCATAGTAGGTTGCTTCTTTCTCAACCAAGATATGCATGAGCTACCAAGCATGAAGCAAAAACCACTAGTGGACACGCTTGTCATAGCAACCAGCCCAATCTAAGTAAAAAAAAAAAGCAATATGTAAAGGAGGCAATAATGATCCCCTTTGGGAGTAGCTGAGTATCACTCAAGTAGCGAAAGATGTTATTAACTACATGTCAATGCTTGATACCTGGATGATGCATAAACCATGTCATCTAAGAGACAACTAGCTGAATGTCATGACTAGTTATGCATAATCAAATCAAGCATCCATTAACCTGCTAATAGAGTTCAAAACAAATGCATCTCTGACATCATGAAGAATCGATCATTAACTTGTTTCCATGGGAGTGGAAATAGTTTTACAATCTTCAAGGACAAAATGTTGAAATAATGTGTCAATATATTTGGTTGGGAATGAAGCTATTCCTCCATCAATTTTCATAAACTAAATTCCCAAGTAATGATGCAAATGCCTCATATCTAACATTTCAAAAATTGCATGAAAATCATCCTTAAATTCAGCAATATGCTTCTCATTATGACATACATCATCTGCATGCTTAACATATAAGGTGCTCTCAATTGGGTTGTTGTCAAAACCATGTGCTAGCAAGTAGGCATGTATCTTTTCATACCAAGAGTTTGGTGCTTTCTTCAAACCATATAATGCCTTTTGCAACCTACAACACTTTGTTGTCAAGTCCTTTCTACACAAAACCACGAGGCTGAGATACATACACTTCTTCATGTATGTCACCATTCAAAAATGTAGTTTTAATGTCCAATTGATGTACATTACAACCATGATGAACTTCAAGTGCTATGAACACTAGTCATTCTCCATGTGGAAGGAAAGGTGTCATCAAAATCAATGCCTCTCTCTTGACCATAACCTTTGGAAAAAATCATTGTCTTATAAATGTCACCTATTTCATCAGGCTTACATTTTAGCTTGTATACGCATTTAGTGACAATGGTATTTTTTCTTGGAGGAAAAAACCACACAAAGACAAAGTACCATTCTTCATGATAGCATCATATTTTGATTCCATAATAGCCATCCAGTTTTTTGAATTTTATGCTTCATCAAAAGAAACATGCTCATTCACATCAAAAAGACTAGGGACAACCATTGCATAGCAATCTAATGCAAATGAAGCACATGAGAGCCTCAATGACTAGCATATGACAAAGGTGCATCTAATTTTATATCTCTTTGAGTTTACACCAACCATTTAGGCATAGGTCTAGCCTATTCTATGTTGGCCTTCTCATCGAAAAGTGCATCATGTAAATCTGGATAAGAAATGGAATGATCTCCATCACCATATGGAACCTCTGGTTAGGAAGTTTCCTCACTTGGACCAACACTTGACTATCCACTTGTAAAAAGAGGTAGCAAATTGTCATACACATCCTTCGAGCTAACTGATGTCTTCTTGGTACATGAAATTCATGGTTGAATTGCATCTTTCACAAAAACAAAACCATTGCTAGCTAGAATATGCTTAGTCTATGGATGATATAGATGATAGCCTTTGCTTTTTTAATAGTACCCAACCAAAATACATTTCACTACTTCATCATCCAATTTTCTATGTTTTTGTTCAAGAACTAATGCATATCCTAGACAACTAAAGACACACGCACACACAAGCAATTGATGCTTACGACCATGCCAAAACTCATATGGAGTGATCAGTTGCAATGCTTTAGTGGGACACATGTTAAGTACAAATGTTGCACACATAACAAACTCAAGCCAAAATCCATTTTTTTGAGGTGTATATGACACTATACATTGATATTCTATTCTAGCTCAACCATAAATGCATTAAAATCACAAGGCATGTACTCTTTCCTCAATCAAAATGGAGGGTTCCTTGTTCACATGTTGATAAATTTTCAACAATAACCGAGAAGTGTTTGAAGCAAATAAAAACTTTGAACTTTTCTTTCAATGTATACACCCATTCATGCCAAGAAAATTTATCGATAAAAATCAAGAAGTAAAGAAAGTTCCCAATTAAAGGTGTCTACATAGAATCATAGGCATCACTATGAACAAGCTCTAATTTTTTAGCAGCTCAAACTGAACCATCATTTGGGAAGGAGAAATGCTACATTTTGCCCAAAATATAGCCTTCATAGACATGTAGAGGACACCATTTCAGTAGGTGATGAAACCTAGAAAAATTCAGATGACCAAAGTGTTCATACCAAAGCTTTGCATTTGAGATAGCCTCAGAATCTTGAACTCAACATGCTAAATCATTCATACATTTTGCATAGTCTATGAGCTTATGCAGTTCATGACCTAAAATGCTAAGCACAATAAAAACATCACCACTTGAGAGATCATGAATTGTACATTTGTCATTAACAAATTTGACAACCAAGCCATTCTTGGCTAATGTTGAAACTGGAAGTATTTTACTTTTAGTCCTTGGCACATATAAAGCATCTGACAATGTGAAAGATGCCATCAGCAGTAGTCAAAATGATCTTACTAACTCTCATTTTACTATAAGAGGAATTTTTAGCACATATGAGAGTATTCCCTATAGGGGCAAGCGCAAGTAAACTCAAGAATGCACTCCAAGGTAATATGTATGGTTGCCCCACTATCAAAGTACCAAACATTTGAATCTACTACAAACATACATTGCTCATGAGAGGATGGGCCATAGTTAAAAACAATAGTTAACTCTCATTCTTCATTTTGAACAATATTTATAGACCTTTTTTTAGGTGTAGAGGCCTCTACAACTACCATTCTAGCCTCTTTCTGCTTTGACACTTTTGCAACCAATTTAGGAAATCTCTTTATGACATGATCATTTGCGTTACAATATTTGCAAAACTAGTTTTTCTTATCTATTTTCTTTTAATCTTTCTCTTCCGTCTTCAATTGTGTAGCATTAGTATATTTTTACTTACTAGTAGATGTGCTCCATTTACCTTTGCCCTTTTGACTACCTAAGAAAGATTGATTACAACACACATAATTGACATGTTCTGCCTCAGTTGGTCTTCCTACAACAAAACAAAAACTAACTCCTCCAATGTTAAGGCATTTGGATTTTTTTTATCATCAATCAAAGAGAAGAAGAAAAATAGTGATATGAATGTGGAGGACAATTAAGCACACACTACACAAGTTAACTGTGTCAAAAGATTTCATAAGTAGAAACCAACTGCTCCTTCAAATCATTCATCTTTGTCAAAAAATTGTCCATAGAATCTCCTTCATTCATATGCTCACTCTCCAATAGCTTTTTGAGGTAAGCAAAATGAGCCTCATTTCTTGCATGTTATATAGTTTTAAGTGTATCCCAAGCATCCTTTGTTTTCTTGCAAGAGCGAATGTGAGGGATAATGGCATGTTGGATAGAAAAATCTATCAATGCATGTGTATGAGCATCTCTACCATCCGAGGGAAGTTGTTGTGCAATATGTGCAGTAGAAGCCATAGCAAGACTAGAAGATTGAAAATCATCATCTTCAACACCATCTTTATCACCATCAATAATTGTATTTGTAGGTATAGTAGGATGTTTCGCATGCACAATATTCCACAACTCTTTTTTTTTTAATATAAAGGAAGTTCGGCAATAGCCTACTCTCCCGGACTTGAATTAAATTAAGAAACAAAGGTACAATAGAAGGGGACTAGCGCCCACGGGACCCCCCAAATCCCACAAAGCAGGGGAAGCTTGGCTGAATCCTAGGTTGCATTACAGAGAAGGTTAATCACCCTCTCATCGCCCTCATGCGGGGCCCACTTGGGTTTGAGCTTGTTGTTGATCAAAAGGAGGACTTGATGGTGCCTGAAGGGGGGGGACTTCTTACTGTTAACGATCCTTTTGCCCAGGAGGAATAGTGATTTCTCAATCGACCACTCCCTGGGGGGATCGCCGAAGTTGAGAGCACACCTCTCCCGCCAAATTTTCCACAGGACTTCCCCTCTGATGGCGTTCCAGAGTGTCGCAGAGCAGCCGATCGCTTCTCCCAAAAGGACTTGTTTCCAACTAAGCTGTTTTTGAAGTCTGATTTTCATTCCAACCGTCTGCCAGATTCTGGAGGAGTTGGGGCAAGTAAGGAAGATGTGTGGGACATCTTCGATAGCGCGGTGGCAGCGTTTGCACCAAGGAGGGATCCCACAAAGTTTGCTAGCCTTATGGTTGGTCCAAATTCCTCGATGAAGAATTTGCCATAAGAGGACAGACTTCTTAATCTCAATAAGGGGGTGCCAGATACCCATGAATTTCATGTCCCACCGAAGTCGCGTCCAAGACAGGCACCACTTCTTGTTGAGGCTGATCTGGAGGTCAGCCGTTTCTTTGATGTTCGGGATTTTGAGTAGGCTATTTCCATTGTGCCATTTGAGACCAAGCGAGTTCGGTGTGTCGTGTCCCATGAGAAGGCGAGTCTTGTGACGATCCCAAGCGAGGCATCTGCTTTGCAAGGTGTTCCATTCTTCGTAGGAGATGTTTATGCGAGGGTCAATGTCCTCGAAGTTGATCCAGTTGTTGGTGTCATGTTTCCAGAGATGTTTCCATTTTTTGAATCCTTTGTTCCATAGCTTCTTGGCATTTTGAATGTTCCACGACTCCACACTCCGGATGCCATGTATCGGAAACCAGATAGAGTCGTTTTGTCTGATTCCGGCCGCCCACTTCCAGTCCTCACTAATTCTTGTGAAGCTTTTGACTTTATTCCAGCCCTTCCAAAGGGAGCACACGAGATTGGAGCCTTTCGGGAAGACGGGGATCGGGGAGAAAAGCAGGGTCATGATGTCAAGATTCTTCCAGTTCGGGAACCCCGTGAGGGCCAACTCATTCTTGTTTCTAAAGATCAGCTTGGCCCACGAGGCCTCCCTATTGCACCAAGCCTTAATCATCCATTTAGCTGCCAGTTTGTTAGCCATACACCCAATGTCCAGGATACCAAGCCCCCCGCTATCTCTAGGGCTAGTGCAGATGGCCCATTTGATTTTAGGCACCCCCCTTCTGTTATGATCGCCCGTCCAAAGAAAGTTTCTACAAATACTATTCAGTTTGGACAAGCCTTGCTCACTTGGTCTCCAACAAGAAAGGAAATAGATGGTAGAAGAGAGGAGGAACGTGTTGATAACCATCGCACGCCCGGCGAGATTGATTTGCATACCTTTCCAATAGTTAAGTTTGTTTTCGAGTTTAGCCAGCACCCAGTTCCATCGCTGCTCCATAGAGACGCCAAACCCCAAGGGGATTCCAAGAAGTCTAAGGATTTGGCCCTGCGGAATGATTTGACAGCCATGATCAGTGAGAAGGCCAGGATGCTGTCCCACGATAGCCCTAAAGGCGGTCTTGGAGTGGTTGATTTTGGATCCAGAGGCATCACAAAAGATAGCAAGACACCTCCAGAAAGTCTCCAGGCTGGTATTATCATTGTGGACGAACGCGTTCATATCATCAGCAAAAAGTCTCATGATGATTTGACTGTGGTCGTGAGGCAGCCGGAGGCCTTTGATATTGCCAGCCTCCACATGATGAGCCACAAGTCTGCTCAGCCCCTCAGTGGCGATGGCAAAAAGAAGGGGGGCCAGAGGGCACCCTTGTCTAATCGATCTTCTAAGATGGATCGCCTTCGAAAGTTTGCCGTTAACGTTAATTTGGGTCGTTGCGTTTCCGAAAAGGGTCGCGACCATCTTGGTGAATTTCTGACTAAGTCCGAGATCTTTGAGCGACTGCAGAATATAGTCCCATTCTAGCCTGTCGTAGGCTTTGTCAAAGTCGATCTTGAGGAAAACCACATCTTGATTAGACTCATTTGCAAATTGAACACCTTCCCAAATATCCATAATGGTTTCCAGGATAGACCTGCCTTTGATGAAACCTTTTTGATCCTCACTAAGCCAAGATCTCAGGTGGCACGAGAGTCTGTTGGCAATGACTTTGGCGATGATCTTGTATCCTGTTTGGAGCATCGTAATAGGCCGCCAGTTCTCGATTCTATTCTTTTCCCCCTTCTTGTATATCAACTTGATAATTCCATTATTTAGGCAAGAAGGAAGAGCACCAAACTTTAGCGCTTCTTGCCAAACCATCCGAAGAGGGATGGCAACCACCAGCTTGAAGGATTTAAAGAACTCGTTAGTGAGTCCGTCGGGTCCCGAGCTTTTACCGAGAGGGAGGGCATCAATGACCTCAATGATTTCTGATTCCGAGATAGGGGCATGAAGCAGGGAGTGGAGGTTGGGTGGTATCCTCCGGGGGGAAACCCTAGAAATGGCAGCCATACAATCCCTTCTATGGTGGGAAAGGGGGTTCGAGGTTCCCAAGAGTCTCGTGAAGTGCCCCTCGATGATGCCAAAATTATCTTCTTCCGAATTGCATACATTGCCATGTGGGTCTAGCAGTAGGGGGATCGACTCTCTGTTGTGTTTCCTTTTAAGGATACGACACATCTCTTTGGTGGGTTTGTCGGCTTTGCCAGCCCACCACTCCTTGAAGAAGATCTGCAAGTTTTTCCTTTGTATTTCTTCCTCGTATCTCAACACTGCTCTGATTTTTCTGAGGCCTTTCTGGGCTTGTTGTTTTCCTTTGTTCACTTCCTCCTCGAGCCGCCAGAGTCTGTGGTAAAGGGCTTCCCTACGAGCCCGCCGCACAGTCTCGAGCATCTTCTTAGTTCTGATCATGATCTTACGAGACTTGTCGACCGCACTTCTCCAGCACTTGGCAGGGGCCAAGCCAGAGGCGAACGCCACTTTCCACACATCGGCAATTTCTTGGTGGACAGAAGGGAGAGAGAAGGTGGAAGCGTTGGCATGGAACCACGGAGCCTTGCGGGTTTTGTTGGAAGGTTGAAAAGTGATAACGATCGGGTAGTGATCAGAGATAGTGAGGTCAGTGCGATGCGTGATGGTGGGGTGGCCCCACTGTTGAGTAAAACTCTGAGAGATGTAGCATCTATCGAGTCTAGCTTTCCTCAGGTCCTCGCCCGCTTGGAGATTCGACCAAGAAAAGCCACTCGAGTCTTTGAACTCAATCAAATCCAAGTGGAGTTTGGTCATGTCCCACGTGTCTTTCTCCCGACTGTCGATGACCCTGCCCTTGCCCATCCATCTGTCCAAAGGGTCTTCCACCATGTTGAAGTCTCCACAAATAAGCACGTTGTGGGGAAGCGAGTCTAAGGAAGCCCAAGTGTTGAGTCTCTCCACATCCCCGTTAGGGGCGTACAAAGAAACCAAAGTAACACAGAGAGGAGCACCAAAAGAGACAGCAATCCAACGGTGACTTACATCTTCAATGGAGTTCTCAAGCTTTTCAAACCAGAGTTGTTTAACACCGATAACCGTTCCTCCAGACCCCCGCTGGTGCTTCGTTGGGATCCACACATGGGCCGAGGAGATCTGTCTGAGCCGCTTCTGGAGGTCTTCTCCGTCAATTTTAATCTCTTGAATACATATAAAGTCTGGGTTTAAGCTAATGTCGCGAAGCCATTGACCGATGATGGTCGCTCTTGAGGGGTCGGTTATTCCACAACTCTTTTGCTATCAACACGTGATGCATCATATATGCCTACAATGGGTAATTATTACCATCCAACTTATCCTCAACAACCAACATACAAAATACACCATTGCTTTCAGCCATGGCCAATGATTAAATAACCTAATGTAGAAAATTGGCTCTATCTTAAAAATTTGAACACAGACACCTTGTTGAGCTCCACCATTGTGGTAGACTCAAGGTGCTTCTACTTGGGAACCAAAACTTGTATATATGTTTGACATTAAAAAAAAAAATGCTTGCACAAGCATTGTAATAATGTGTTTGAAGGCCAAAACAACCTCAAAACTTTGTGGGATTTTGAGCCTATGACTAGAGGGTTGTCAATGAGAAGTCTAGATGAAGTAGTGACTTTCTCTGATACTAATTTTTGGATTTCAAGGTCTATGAAAGCACGCGAACAATGCAAGGAAGAAGAAGCTTGGAGAACAACACAATACATGTATTACCAAGTCAATGTACAAAGATAAGTTACCCTTTAGGGTTATCGGTGTATATACAAGCCAAGGGAAAAGAACCTTCTAGAGAGGGGAAAATATTCCCGACGGTCCTAAGTGTGTTCACACACCAGTACCAAAATATGTCAACAAAAATTTAAGATGTATGTAATAATTTTAGATAATCAGCAATGCCAATTTGCAACAATAAAAAAATGAAATGTACATTAGACTTAACTTTCTAAGAAATATCGGAATAAGATCATCCATATTAAATAGGAAATCAACTTTCAACACAATAAATTCATGAATATTTGAGCATATAAAAATGAATAGTGAACTTGAAAAATTGGAAAGTAATAAGTAGCATCTAGAAAGTAAAGATTCCCATACATATATTATCATAAAATAGGCCATGTGCGACCACAATATATTGTAACTATATAAAGTCATAGTCTTGGTGACTCATGACTATAAACATGTAATATCGAGCGACAAAAAGAGATACGATGATAAAATGATAGTGAACCTAATCTAAACCCTCTAATGATGAAGATGATGAAGGAATCTCTCCAAAAGATATAAAATTTTCTTCATCCTCAAACATGGGCTCTTGGATAATCACTATTGGAAGTGCCGGACTCTCAAATACTGTTGAAGGAGATGGTCAATAGTCTTCAGAGATGAAGTGGTGTTGCTTAAACCTACTTCACACCAAGAACAGTTGTTGGAGAGTGTAGCAGGCCTCTTTAGCATGCTATTGATCATAAATAATCAACTATGTTGTTCAGAATATGATCCACTAATTAATGGATCAAAACAGATAGATAGGAAATTGATCCAAGGTCATAAACTTACTATTTTTGTCTCTAGACCTGTTCACTATATTGAATAGTGCTCTAAGCATAGTAGCAATCAGCTTAATTCGTTTTGATGATGTCTAATTAACTTAGACAGCTACCAAACATGAGTAATTTCAACAAAAATGATGAACTACACATTGAGTATGATGTTTAGCAAATCATAGGACATGCTCGACATTTTCGGGGTGCATCAGTCAACAAACTAGAGAGCAATGAAATGATAATATCTCACGATTCTGAGAAGCAATGATAATAGATTTTGTAGCTATATAGTAGATAGTATAATGAATCCTTTATGATGCTTTAAGTCATGGCAAATGATCAACCATATACCTAGAACAAGCTCTAAGAAGACACTATACTATTGTCGTCATGGTAGAGAAGTGAAGTGAAGATGTAATGATAATGTATGTATTAAATCATGTACAAATACAATGTCATTGGCAATAATCTATTGCTCAATGTGAGGGAAGTGATTGACTATGAAGTGAGCTCTCAATTCACAATGTATCCCTCTCTAAATGATCTCATGTAGTCGAGATATCACGCGGGTCATTTCATCCTCTTTTTATAGTTGATTTTGGAGCCAACCTTTTGAATTCAAATTCAAAAGTCCACCTCAAAATATTCCTAAACTATAGGATATATTCTCTCATCACTCAACTACCAAATGAATCGTGATTTGATGCTTCCTAACTCCATGTGCAAGTAATGCACTTTTACAAGGGTAAATGTACTCCATTTTACAAGAGATTGATAATATAAGGTTTCACGAGCAATATGCTAATCATCCAAGTATGTGGGCCTGAAACCAACAGCTCCCCATCAAGCCTAACATGCTTGGTCTTCATTCCTCTGTGATCTCCTACAAACCAATCATCAATTTGAACTTGTTCATCTTGCTTCCATCCAAAGATTTTGTGAGTATATCTACACATTGTAAGTGAGTTGATACATAGGACAATTGAATGTCCTTGCTAAGAAATTTCTCCCTTACATAATGATAGTGCACTTCAGTGTGCTTAGTCCTTGCATGTTATATAGGATTAGGAGCCAAATGAAGTGAACTAGTGTTCTCTCCAAAAATTATTGGAGTGTAGGAGTGTAGTCCCAAATCTGCATAGAGTTGCTTGAGCCACATAGGCTCTTGAGTTGCATTTGCTAAACCTCTGTATTTTACCTTTGTAGATGACAAAGCCACAATTGTTTGCTTTCTTGATGACCATGATATTAGCTTTGTGTTGGAGTTAGACGTCGACGGAAGCACACGAGCAGCACAAGGAAGAAGAAGAAGCTTGGAGCACAACACACAATACTGAATGTATTACTAGAGAATATACAAAGATTAGTAGCCCATTAGGGCAATGGGTGTATATACAAGCCGGGGAAAAAAAACCTCCTAAAGAGGAAAAAAAGTGCCCCGGTGGTCCTAGTGTGTTCACACACATCACTACCTAAATATATCAACAAATCCCCCCTAGGAGTGATGCGGTGAACAAGGAGCTGGCACTCATGTATAAGGAAGTGTCAAGCTATGTGGAATCAATCCACAAAAGGAAGTAAGCCTAAAGCTTTGTGGAAAGCTTCAAACATCTCCCTAGGCAGAGCCTTCATTAAAAGGTTTGCAATGTTCTCCTGCGTGAGCACATATGCCAACCTAATCTCCCTAGCAGAGAACCTCTCCCTGACATAATGATAATGCACC
Organism: Ceratopteris richardii; assembly: GCA_020310875.1. Taxonomy (NCBI): domain Eukaryota; kingdom Viridiplantae; phylum Streptophyta; class Polypodiopsida; order Polypodiales; family Pteridaceae; genus Ceratopteris; species Ceratopteris richardii. The sequence goes on from CM035406.1 coordinate 192,226,319, forward strand.
TCAATGTGCTTAGTGCGAGCATGGAACACAGGGTTCCTCGTAACTGCCAATGTGCTCTGACTATCAGTGAAGATGGTGGTGGCAGAAGATTGACCAACACCCAAATCAGCCATAAGGTGTCTAACCCACACACACTCAATAGTAGTTGTGAAAGCTGCCCTATACTCAGCCTCACAATTGGAAGTGGCCACAGTATGTTGCTTCTTACTCAACAAAGATATACATGAGCTACCAAGCATGAAGCAAAAGCCACTAGTGGACACACGAGTGTCATAGCAACTAGCCCAGTTAGAGTTAGAAAAAGCATGCAAATCTGACGATAGTGATCCCCCCTTGGGATAAAACAACCCAAGTAGCCGAGTACCATTGAAGTACGGAAAGATGCACTTAATTGCCTACCAATGCTTGACTCTTGGGCAATGCATAAACCTACTCATCTATGAGACAGCAAATTGAATATCTAGCCGAGTAATGCATAAGTAAATCAAGTGTCCAATAGCCTGCTAATAGAGAATAGCATCAAATGCATCTCCAGCATCATGAAGACTCCGTCATAAACCTATTTCCATAGGAGTGGCGATAGGTTAACAGTCTTCAAGCCAAAACACTGCAATAATGTGTCAATATATTTTGTTTTACACAAAGCCATTCTACCATCAATGTGCATAAACTGAATGCCCAAATAATGATGCAAATGCCCCAAATCAGACATCTCAAATGAGGCATGTAAATCAGCCTTGAAATCAGCAATATGGTTCTCATGAGGACCAGTGAGCAGCATGTCATCAACATACACCACAATGATCAGAAGTACATCATTAGCACACTTGACATATAAGGTGCTTTCAGTTGGACAGTGCTCAAGACCATGTGAAATTAGATAGGCATGTATCTTTTCATACCAAGCACGTGGTGCTTGCTTTAAACCATATAATGCCTTCTTTAACTTGCACACCTTATTTTCATGCCCTTTCTGCACAAAGCCACGGGGCTGAAAAACATACACTTCTTCATGCAAGTCACCATTCAAAAATGTTGTTTTAATGTCCAACTGATGTGCATTCCAACCATGATGAGTTGCAAGTGCACAGATGCTATGAACAGTAGTCATTCCACAAGTAGGGGCAAAGGTTTCATCAAAATCAATGCCTCTTTCCTACGCATAACCCTTTGCAACAAGCCTAGCCTTATACCTGTCAGCTATACCATCAGGCTTACGCTTCAACTTGTATACCCACTTAGTACCAATGGCATTCTTGCTAGGAGGCAAGTCCCATAAAGACCAAGTGCCATTCTTCATTATAGCATCATATTCAAATTGCATAGCAGCCATCCAATTTTCTGAATTTTGTGCTTCATCAAAGGAAACAGGTTCAGTCTCATCACAGAGACTAGATGCAGCCATAGCATAGCAATCTGATGCAAAAGAAGCACTATGAGAGCCTGATCGAGTACGATATGACAGAGGTGCATCTAACTTGTTGTCACGCAAAGTCTGCACCAACCATTTTGGCATAGTTCTTGCCTGCTCAATATCTACTCTCTCATCAATAAGTGCATCATGTAAATCTGCATCAAAAATCGAATGGTCTGCATCATCACATGAAACTTGCAAAGGCTGAGAAGTTGCCTCATTAGGCCTAGCACTAGACTGTCCACCCGTAAAAAGACGCAGCAAAGTATCATACATATCTTTGGAGTTAACAGATGTCTCCTTAGTACATGAAAGCAATGGCTGAATAGCATCTTCCACAAAAACAACATCATGGCTAACTAGAATGCATTTAGTCTATGGATGATACAGACGGTAGCCTTTACTTTCAGAACTGTACCTAACAAAAATACATTTTATTGCTTTATCATCCAATTTTCTGTGATGTTGTTCAGGCACTACTGCATATGCCAAACAACCAAAAACACACAGATGAGCAACAGATGGCTTGCAACCATGCAAAGCCTCATATAGAGTGATAGGTTGCAGTGCTTTAGTGGGACACCTATTAATTACATATGCTTCACACATGATAGCCTCAAGCCAAAAACTATGTGGTAAAGCTTGACTCTTGACCATACACCTCACCATCTCCATGAGTGACATGTTCTTTTGTTCAGCAACTCCATTCTATTGAGGTGTATACGACATTGTACACTCGTGTTTTATCCCACGTTCACCCAAAAATGCATTAAAATCAGAAGACATATATTCCCCCCTCGATAAGAACAGAGGGTGCCCATTTTACATGCTAACAGATTTTCAACCAAAACCAGAAACTGTTTGAAGCACATGAACACTTCGGACTTTGCTTTCAATGGATATGCCCATGCATGCCTGGAAAAATCATCGATGAAAGTCATGAAGTAAAGATAATCTCCAAAAGACGGTTTCTACATAGGACCACAGACATCACTATGTACAAGCTGCAATTTTTTAGTAGCCCCAACTAAACCATCTTTTGGAAAGGAAGAAATCTGCATTTTGCCCAAAATATAGACTTCACAAACATGTTTTCCTGGTGCCTCAAGTTTGGGCAAAGAGGACACCATTTAAGATTTCTGCACGCATAGCAAACGAGCAAAATTCAGATGACCAAAGCGTGCATACCAAAGCTTTGCATCTGACATAGTGTGAGAATCATGTACTGCACATGCCAAATCATTTACAGATCTTTCATAGTCTATGAGCTTATACAGCCCACGACATAAGATGCCAGAAACAATAATCACATCGCCATTTGATAGATCATGAATTGTACATCTCTCATCAACAAATTTCACAACCAAGCCAATCTTGGCTAATGCAGAAACTGATAAAAAATTTTTCTTGATCCCTGGCACAAACAAAGCATTTGATAAAGTGAAGGAACTACCATTAATAGTATTCAAAATGATCTTACCAAATCCCATAATAGGATAAGAGGAGTTGTTGTCGCATGTAATAGTATTCCCTATAGGATTAGGCTCGAGTGAAGAGAAGAAATTGTGCTACGAGGTAATATGTTTGGTCGCCCCATTGTCAAAGTACCAAACATCTGAGTCTACTGCAGACATGCACTGCTCATGAGAAGATGGGTCAAAACTGCAAACAGTAGTAAACACCCATTCTTCTTCCTGCACAAGATTAGCAGACTCTGTTTTTGGTGTAGAGGCTTCTGCAACAACCATTCCAGCCTCTTTCTTCTTTGCCTCTTTAGCAGCCAGTTTTGGACAGTTCTTTATGATATGATCATTTCCTTTACAGTACTTGCAAAACAATTTCTACTTTTCTTATTTCTTTTCATCTTTGTCTTCCCTCTTCGATTGTGCAGAATTAGAAAAATTTTGCTTACTAATTGAAGAGCTCCATTTTCCTTTGCCCTTCTGACTAGCTAGGAAAGCTTGATTTGGAACATGCATAATGGAGTTGTTCTTCCTGGACTGACCTTCCTGCAACAAAACAAAGAGTAACTCCTCAAATGACAAGGCATTTGGATTGCCTTTCATCATCAACTGAAGAGTAGAAGCAAAACTCTGATATGAATCAGGAAGACCATTCAGAACGGTCTGCACAAGTCAGTTATCTGGTATAACCTCATCAGCAAAAATCAATTGTTCCTTCAAGTCTTTGATCTTTGTTAGAAAACTGTCCATAGAATCACCTTCATTCATGTGCTCACTCTCCAACTGTTTCTAGAGGTAAGCAACACGAGCCTCATTCCTAGCTTGGTACAATGTAGTAAGTGCATCCCAAGCATCCTTAGCTGTTCTGCAAGAGCAAATGTGAGGAATAATGGCACGTTTGAAAAAAAAAGCTATCAATGCATGTGCATGGGCATCTCTGCCATCCCAACAAATTTTCTCTGTAGTAGGTGCAGCAGAAACCGCAGCACGAACAGGAATATGTGGAATATCTTCATCCTCGACACCTTTTGCATCACCTTCAATACCTGCAGTAGTAACAGTTGAAGGTGTGATAGGACATTTTTCAACACCCTGCACAATGTTCCACAGTCCTTTTGCAACCAACACATGTTGCATCATATAAGCCCACAACAGGTAGTTGGTACCATCCAATGTATCCTCAATAGCCAACATACGAAATACATCACTGCTTTCAGCCATGGTCGGTGAGTAAAATACCTTGATGCATAAAATTGATTGTATCTCAGAAATTTGAATGGAACTGCCCAGACAAGTTCTGTTAAATCTGTAGCAGACTTTGAGACGCTTATACTGGTGAACCAAAACAGGTATATACCTTTGGCACAAAAAGATGAAATAGCATGCACAAGCGGAGACACCAAATTTCATGCGAATCTGAGACTACAATTGGAGAGGTGTAGACGATGCCCTAGATGAAGCGGCGAGCTCCTCTAATACCAATTGTTGGAGTTAGACGTCAACAGAAGCACATGAACAACACAAGGAAGAAGAAGAAGCTTGGAGCACAACACACAATACTGAATGTATTACTAGAGAATATAGAAAGATTAGTAGCCCATTAGGGCAAAAGCCATATATACAAGCCGGGGGAAAAACCCTCCTAAAGAGGGAAAAAAGTGCCCCGACGGTCCTAGTGTGTTCACACATATCACTACCTAAATATATCAATACTTTGAACCTGCAAAAGACAAGTATCCTGAGGTGCTCCTCCTATCATCCTTGGAGCCAACCCAATCTGCATCAGAATACATCTCTATGTCTAAGTCAGAAGTGAAAGGGTAAAACAACCCTTCACTTATGGTACCCTTTAGATTCTTTAGGACCCTCTTGGCAGCTTCCATGTGAGGCTTTCTTGGTGCATGCATAAATTGGCTTAATGTATTTACTCCAGAAGCAATGTCTACTCTTGCTAGGGTAGCATAGTTGAGACTCCCAACAAGTTTTTGGTAACATGTAACATCCTCAAGAAGTTCTCCTTCATGAGAACTAAGCTTATGAGAACTAAGTTCATGACTGAGTTCCATGGGTGTACCTATCATTTTGGTGTTCTTCATCTTGAACTTTACTAGCATATCATGGATATACTTTCTTTGCATAATAAACACTCCAGAATTTGTATACACAAGTTCTAGACCAAGAAAGTATGTTAATAAACCAAGATCATTGATTTTAAATTCTTCCATTAGTTCAGCTTTAACTTCCTTGATACCATTAGCATCATTCCCTGTAATAATAATAATCTCATCCACATAGAAACATAAATAGATTACTTCTAAGCTGGTCTTCTTTATAAATAAAGAAGAATCTGCCTTGCTAGCCATAAATCTTTGATCCTGCAAATAAGTAACAAGCCTATGGTTCCAAGCTCTAGGAGCTTGCTTTAGGCCATAGAGTACCTTCCTTAGCTTGCATACAAAACCTAGTTTATCCTTATCTTTATACCCTGGTGGTTGTGCCATATACACTTCTTCTGAGATCCATCCATTTAGAAATGCATTCTTGACATCTAATTGGTATAGGTTCCAATTCTTGGAGGCAATAATACTTACCAAAACCCTAATTGTTTGCATCTTAGCCACAGGTGAAAAAGTTTCTTCATAATCCACTCCATGGGTTTGAGCAAAACCTTTTGCCACTAACCTTGCCTTGTACCTATTTATAGGACCTTTTGAATTTTTCTTGATTTTATATATCCACCTGGATCCTATTACCTTGATACTTGGCTTCTTGGGAACCAGGTCCCAAGTATGATTTTCCTAAAGTGCTTCCACTACTTCTTGCATGGCTTCTCTCCATTCTTTCTTTTTATTGGCGTCTACAAAGAAGGTTCTTCTATCATAGAGTCTTTAGTGATATACACAGAATGCTTGGTGACTAATGATGTGTCATAGCCATACCTTATGGGCTTTTTGCTTTCCCTTTGAGATCTCTTGAGTGCTTGATTGGAGGACTCTAGAATGTCTTCCAATTGCTTGAATTTGTTCTTGTACCTTGACTTCCAAGCCTTGAAGTCAATCTTCTCTTCATCCTCTAAATTGACATCTTCTGGTAATTGTTGATCTTTGTTGCTACAAGGGTTGCCCATAATTTTTCTCATGCTATGGCATCCTTTAGTCCTCATACAAATCCCATCTTTTTGTAAATAAGGAGATGTCCATATGAACACTCTCCTAAAATCCCTTTTTGATAATTCCCCTAAGTCTAAGGTATGGAAGCCTTCTCCATGAAGTAACTTTTTGGCACACATCCAAAAATACCACGTATCCAAATCCATGCGCTCCCTCTCTCTCTAGGTAGTTAGCTTTTTTGAAATTCCCATATCACATGAGATTCTCTTTTTGGATTTAGCACATGTGGTCTTTTGACCACATGTTTTTATTCACATATGCTTTTCTTCTCTATATAAAGAAGAACCTCATTTGTAAAAGGGGGTCCCTTGGCCATGGCCTTGGCCTCCATTTTGGTAATGGAAGAAGGTGTCATTTGGCTTCCACATTTCTCCTTGTGTGCTAGGCGATGATCCATGTGTGTGGGTTTGGCATTTGGGGTTGGCTTGTGTGTGAGCATTGCCCTCCCTTGTTCCTTTTGACGTTGGCCATGGTGCCATTGTTCATGGACGTGGGTGTGTGTGCGTTGCTTGCACTTCTTGCAACTCCTCTTGGAAGAGCCCCTCACTTCCATGTGAGGCGGTTTGGGTTGGTTACTCCCCATACTTCAACAACAATTTTGGCGCCGTTGCCGGGGATGATCGACCTTCAACCGTTGGGTTTTTTCAAGTTTGCTGTACCTACACTTGGTGGATGCACCTCATGCTTGGATTGAGTTGTGGATCCGTGTGGCCTTCGGTTGGCCTTGGGTACCTCTTCCCTTTTAATTTTTGGAGTAATTTAGATCTTTATTTTTGTTGTTGCACAAAAACACCCCCTTACCCCCCTTCTCCCTTCCTCTCTCTAACACACACACATTCCCTGAGAGGCAGCACTCTACATTTCTATCATTTCTTGTTTTGAGTGTCTGTCCTGAAAAGGGGGTGGGATCTATCTCTCTATTCCCTCCCTCTCTTCATCATTTTCGAAAATGTGAACCTCAATTCGGCCGTTGTGGAATTACGTTTTTTAAAAAAACATCTAATGACTGGATTTTAAGGACGTTGTATGAGAAAGGGTAGGTAAGGAATTAACTCCCCACTTCCTCTCATTTTTGTGAATTAACTCCTCCCTCCGCATGCGTGAGGGCTGCAATTTCTGTCGAACCGAGTTCCAAGGGGAACCTTCATGGAGTCAGAATCTTGTCATTCGCTCTCTCTGACCATATGGCCCCTTTGACATATTTTTGGATACAAGGCGAGTAAACTTCTCCCTCCGCCATACACTATCGCTGAGGCGATCCTCCATGTTCCAGGTTGTAGCGGGGTGAGCTCTTCGCTCCCCATGCGCCTGTTGTGTGCAAAGGAGTTCCTATGGGGGGAGGGTGATTTTCCTTACTCTAAGAACTCTTTGTCTGCTCATGTACCTCAGGTTGAGCTTCCGTGCTCCCTCATCTCCGCAGTGTTCGTGTTGTAACGCTTGGGTTCAGCATCTGCTTCCCCTTTGGCTTCTCCAACTCGGGGTCGAGCTTGAAGTGGGTCCTTGGGTTTTGCATCAGAGTAGGCACGCATTTCGTCTCATGTTTGCATCCACTAAAGGTTGATTCGAGCTCCAGCAATGTCATCTCCTGCATGACTGTCAATCGCTGCAGCTCTACTCCCTACCATCCTCGTACGACGAGTCATTGCTCATTTGTGTCGCCTTAAGTGTTTCTTTGATTGGTGTGTGTTTGAAGTCGGTCCAGCGGTGAGCTCCCTCATCACAGGGGTTTATGCTTCGTCCTTCCCTCTCAGGCACTCTTGGAATGGGTCCCCACAACCACCAGTCTGTGGAAGGCTCCCAACTGCATCTCCCCATGGCGCCCCTCAATGGTTTCTCCATGGGTTGGCGTTGTCCCTTTGATTCATCTTGATGCGATCTGTAGGATGGATGGTCTGCGCTTGCTGCTCTCTACAGTAGCTTCTCCATGTCCCCATGTAATGATCTAGCTCAATACACGGCTGGTGGTTCTCTTCCCTCGGCTGTGGGGTTCTTTCTGTGCATGATGATACTTAATATGTTTGGGCAAAACTTTGTTGAATCGGCTGGGCCTTTTGGCAACTATCTGAACGAGGACAGTCATGCTTTTATCTCTCAAAGTGGTTGAGTTGTAGAATTCATGTTCTGTATTTTGATACTTACTCGGTCGATTTATATCTCACGCTTTGCATCAGTTGATGGGCTGCGGTTTTACAGTTTTTTGTAATTAAAGTCACGAAGATTCCGTGCTATGTTTTCACTCCTCGGGCGTTGAAGTTGGTTGGACAGTAGTCGTGAGCCTCGTAGCTCTGTTCATGTTGTGAATACGTTTTCTTGAAGTAGTTTACATTGTGGATTTGGGCTGCCCTTATCATCATCTGTATCAAACTTGGGCTTGGAGGTGCTCACATATGCCATGGTCGCCCTTCTCTACGCAGTCGAATGATATGCTTCCCATCTCCAAATACTGATCGGGTTGAGCTCCACGGTGGCTTCTCTCTGTGTACACCTTCCTGCTCGCAATATTCTGCCAAAGAAGTTTGTGGTCCGGATGGGCTGTTGATCATGATCCCGCGCTTTCTCAAGTTTCACCACCACAAATCGTAGTCTTGCTGCTTCCTCCTTTCCCCATTGCTTTGCAGGACATCAAAAATGTGCAGACCTCCTCACCTGCCCATGGCAAGTCAGAGATGGTTTGGTGTAGCTGTGTGATCTTGTGCCTTCTTTCTTGGGACTTGAGTTAATTTGTGATGTATGCTCATTATGCAAGTATAAGTTCCTTTCTTGACTAGACTATTGAGATCTGTGCAGGTTTTTCAGGTATCCTTGGGAGGTTCCTCAAGGACAAGTCATTCTTGGTTTTGTGGTTTTTCATAGAGTACCCTATCCGAAAGAGGATCTATATTATCATTGTACTGATATCTACTTCCCTGGCCCACCTCTACAATTCTGGCTAGTGATTACACTTGCTGAAGCTTTTTTACATATCTGCTCTTGCTGTTTTGCCTGCTTATCCACAAAATTCTCGCAAAACTTTGATTGAGGTGTCATTTCCCTCTCGTTGGAATATAGTTTCTTTCCTCCGAAGGGCAGGTTTAAGGACATTGGTAACCTCCAATTGTTGCTAGTCTGACAGTGCTTGAGTAATTTTTTCCGACTACCCCGGGTAAGCATCTACACTTTGAAAAGAACTCTTCATAAAAAAATTGGTTAAGGAAAGCAACGGATGTATTTGTTTTTTTTATTATATTCGAGTAACGCAATAATCGGGTTGCATGTGACAATTCACCTGAATGTTCACATCACCCCTAGCTTCAAAAGGTATCCACATGAATGTCTGAACAAAAACGTACAAAAACATTGCACATGCCCATGTGGGTTTCTTGAGGTGCACATGTGCAACCTTTATTTGACACTATAGACCTTGCTTTCCCTCTTTTGTGTCCCTCGGTTGAGCTCTTCAAGATCGCAGAACAGCTAGGGATTCGTATTCTGTGGGATTCTTGGTTGCTATGCTTTCCTTCCCAGATACTATAATGACATTAATATTGTTTTTTGGATACAGTACACTCACTAAAATACAATAAGAAAGCAACACCTATATCATGATTTAAAATGCATAAATCAGGTTGATTTCTATTTAAGTATGAAAGTTAGAAAGACTTGCGTGCAGCTAGTGAAGGGCATTCTATGAAATTGACCAACTGACAGTTTTGCCCAAGAATCCACCTACACCAATCTTGCTTCTGATCTCTGTTGCTGTCACATGATTTGCTACAAGTGGTTAATTTTTGGTAATACTCATGGATTATGTGCATAAAGATCTAGTCTCAGAGTGACTCTCTAGCTACAGGTACGTGCGCAGGCACAAAGTTCACCATGCAACTCAATGAAGTTGGGAGGGCGTTTTTTTGTGACTAGACACATTAATCGACATTAGTGTGCTTGGGAAATATTCACATGCATGGTCACCATGTTCTCACCTTCATATACTACGATCACATGATTTACATATTGGGTTGTTCTTGCCGATTAGCACGGTTATGGTCAATATAATAAGGTTGATTGTGGCATAATTAAGATCTGTGAGATAGGGAACTTTCAATGATTACCCATGCTCTTTTTGGTCTGTTTTCATTTTTCCAGGCAAGAGGTTGAGGGTGGTGGATATTCTGCCTTTCCTGTGGACTGAATACTGCACCCATAGACTTTCCTTGTGATCATGTTCTCGCTGAGCACGAGCCCAATGTTTTCTTGGATATTGGTTGAATTACTAGAAGTTATGACCATGCATGTTAATAATGATCTTGCAGGCCATAGGAAACACGAGATACGATCTCTCGAGTTCCCATAAATGCAAAAGCCCCTCGTTTTAAAAAGATGAAGTGTTTGTTTTGCCAGGTTGTGGGACGTTGAATGGGTTTTTTGTGAGTGTTTGTATAGTCTAGACTGCCAAAGGAACTCCATGATTGATGTGCATAGTTGACTGTAATTCATGATTGACCCAGTCTTTCACTGCTGTGTGGTCATAATGCTTGGAGCTCTACTTTATAAACTTTGATTGCACAAATGTGATCGACCTGATTGCTCAATTCCTTCTACAAACTTTAAGTACTCACACCTTTTTGGGCTCCTAAACCAGGAATATTGACTTTGTGATTTCGGTAATGACTTAGGGTGCAGAATGCTGGTACTACAAGAATGTTTACTGTAACATGAGCATGTATTCATCAAAGAAAAGTTACAAGCACGTAGGGATAACTGTGTTGATTCTGATCTATTTGAAACTCTTTTGTAAAAATTACGAGTGTTCCGTTTTTTAGGGAAGTCATTCCCTAGTTTCACAATACTCAATTAAAGATTAATTTCTCATAATAGAGTTTGGATCAACACCTATAGACCTTCAACAATGATCCTTCTTGACTCCCATAGATGCTCTCTTATGAATGAGGTGTGTATTGCATACTCATAGGTTTCATGATGCTTTTGAAAGCTTGTGACTGACCCCTATGGGATTAGTGTGTAATCACCCTCTATACTGACTTTGGGAGAAACTTAGCATGATTTGGGGCTCAGACTAGCATTGCTTCTTTTATGGATAAATTGCCTGCATATTCTATCACTCTCGAAATGATTCTCTGAGTACGGTGCTCACCTGATCTTACAGTCTAATCTTGATTAATCACTACATCTTTTTCATATGAAATGGCTCGCACTAAAAATATTGGTGTGTTATGATACAGTCATTATCTTAGCTTTGTGACTAGTCATGGCTGGATTAATCAAATAAGTTTTTCATAACGGGGTTACACTTATTAAGTTGTTGCATTAATCATTCTTACTTCTGCTAGAACACATCGGGCAAAGCCGAAGGCATTTCCCTGAGATTTGAAGGGGCTTTGAGATCAGAATGCTACTTGTGAGTGGTGTTCTGTGTGTGTGTTGCAAAATCACAGACCTGGTGCTCTCAATGACGTGATGACTAGTTCCGATAGGTGGCATGGTGTGTGGATGAAGAGTGACTACACTATTCAGGGATTGTGGCATTCAGTTGAACTATAGGACCTCTTAGTCTTGCAATAAAAATGATTATGTTTGTAGCGTCTACATATTCATGACCTTGGTTTCCTGAATGATGTTTTGTATGACCTAGGATTGGGAAAGTTCAGAAATAACTGCAATGCTTGAGGAGTTATCTTTGGATTACTGTCCACTCAAAAGATTACTTTGACTCTAGATGGCCTTCTCATAATTGTGCCCAAAAAGGATTCCTCCTGAATTGGGCCACATTAGTGTACGTTTGTATGCTTAGGCCTTGATCAAATGTTATGCTTCTACTATCTTATGCTAATGACTTGGAGCTTCAGCATTGATTCTTTTTACTTCCCACAGATGATTTGAAACAGTGCTTTGAAGGAATAGTGCTGGATAAGCTAACTTAATTTCCTGAATGCTTGTAAAAGGATAAGACTCAATGTTGCACTATTGTTTGTTCATTCTATGAGCACATTAAACTCATGAAATTGCAAGACTGACTAGAAGCATAAGTTAAATGAGGGTAGGAATGCATGTTAATCATGATATGATATTCATCTCATGCTATGAAACGTGATATATCACACTCACTTGGAGATAACTGATGTTGGATTGCAGAAATAAGAAGATTTTCAGGAGCTCTTCTCATTAGAAGAGCAAGTGGAAGATGTCTCTAAAATGGAAACTAAAAATGAAATTTTGTGGTTGGTTCTTTTCAATATCAGTCTACTTGTTACGTATGTTAAATTTCAGGTATTGGAGCTTTGAAGAGAAGACACAATGGAGAAATGCTGGGCTGACTGCCCCCCAAGGGGATTGTGTCGCTCAGCAATATGGAGTTGCAGACTTGAAGATTGGCGACTTGCTGATTCAGAAGATTTGTAGCCTTGCAAAATTCAGATTGGAACTGCTGCATATTTGAAGAATTGAAGACTCCAAACTTGGACCAGTTCGGCATTATATGCTTCTCTCTTAGCTTTGTCGAGGACGAGAAAGTCTAGGAGGAGGAGGGTGTTGCTACAAGGGTTGCCCATAATTTTTCTCATGCTATGGCATCCTTTAGTCCTCATACAAATCCCATCTTTTTGTAAATAAGGAGATGTCCATATGAACACTCTCCTAAAATCCCTTTTTGATAATTCCCCTAAGTCTAAGGTATGGAAGCCTTCTCCATGAAGTAACTTTTTGGCACACATCCAAAAATACCACGTATCCAAATCCATGCGCTCCCTCTCTCTCTAGGTAGTTAGCTTTTTTGAAATTCCCATATCACATGAGATTCTCTTTTTGGATTTAGCACATGTGGTCTTTTGACCACATGTTTTTATTCACATATGCTTTTCTTCTCTATATAAAGAAGAACCTCATTTGTAAAAGGGGGTCCCTTGGCCATGGCCTTGGCCTCCATTTTGGTAATGGAAGAAGGTGTCATTTGGCTTCCACATTTCTCCTTGTGTGCTAGGCGATGATCCATGTGTGTGGGTTTGGCATTTGGGGTTGGCTTGTGTGTGAGCATTGCCCTCCCTTGTTCCTTTTGACGTTGGCCATGGTGCCATTGTTCATGGACGTGGGTGTGTGTGCGTTGCTTGCACTTCTTGCAACTCCTCTTGGAAGAGCCCCTCACTTCCATGTGAGGCGGTTTGGGTTGGTTACTCCCCATACTTCAACAACAATCTTCTTGAGCGAGAGTTGGAAAATCACTTTCCAAATCATAAGTTTAATTCATCTTCCTGCAATCGTCTTCAAACCATGAATTATTTTCATCAAATACTACATCCCAACTAACTATAAATCCTTTGTTAGTGGGATTATATAACATATAACCCTTCTGGTTTTGGTCATATCCAATGAATATGCACTTTTTAGCTTTTCTGTGAGGGAATGTGTGCATAACCAACGCACCCAAATATCTTGCAATGGTCCAATGAGGGTCTCCTGTCATTCCATGCTTCATAGGGTGCCATTCCATCTAAGGATTTGGATGGAAACCTATTAACCAAGTAAGCGGCTGTGGAAACAGCCTTTGCCCTTAGGTGATTGGGTAATTTCTTCTCATTCAACATTGATCTTGTAGCTTCTCCTATCAACATGTTCCTTCTCTCTACCACTCCATTTAGTTCCGGAGTATATCTTGTTGTGACTTCTCTTTTTATACCTCTGTCCTATAAGAATGAAACAAATTCATGTGAAAAGTACTCACCACCTCCATCAGATCTGATCCTCTTCAAGCTTCTACCTCTTTGGTTCTCAACCATTGCCAAATACTTTCTAAAACATGTAAATACTTCATCCTTATGCTTCATGAAATAAAGGATTGTCCATCTACTATAATCATCTATAAATGAAACATAGTACCTTGAACTTGATATTGATGGATCTTTGCTAGGATCCCACACATCAATGTGTACAAGCTCCAAGTAGTCTTCATACATGTACCCTTTTCTATTTTATGGTTGCCTATGAGTTTTGCCAAATTGGCATGCTCCACATTTGTATATCATGTATTGCTTGGACACATTTGGAATGCCAAGCACACTCTGATCCCTACATATTTACTTTAGTGTTCTTTATCCTATATGTCCTAGTCGTTTGTGCCATATCTCTAGTTTAGATAAGGCTTGATCTTTGCAATTGAAGAGTGCTATGTTTCTAATGTCTTCAATCTCAAATGTAAAGAGTCTACTAGATTTCTCACCTTTTGTAATCCTTTTGAAGCCTTGTTGAGGGTTATCCACACATGCTCCATGCCTTGTGAATCTAACCTATATGCCTTTCTCAACAATCTGTTAGACAGTAATTATGTTTTTGGTTATATTTGGCACATGCAAAACCTTACTTAAGAGGTTCATGTTACCATAAGGGCACTTCATGCTTCCCTTAGGATTCTTCAAGATGAGATAACAATGCTACATTTCCAACCACATGATTGGAACAACCTGCATCAATATAGAAAAGATACTCATCATCTTTACCTTGCTTGGATGTCATGTTCATGATGAGTAGAGAGTCTTCTTGGTCTTTTGTGTAGTTGTTATAATCTCTTCTTCCTCTGAAACCTCCTTGATAATTGTTGTTATTATAGCCTTGGTTATAGTTGTGATTGTAATTGCTTCCTCCATTGTTGAATTTGCCTCTAGATTGTCCATAACTCCCTCTATGGAATCCTCTTACCCTTTGGTTCCTTGTGTTCTTGAAGCATTCTTCTGTGGTGTGGTTGGTAAGGCCACAAATGTTGCAAGGTGGAGTGTTGTAGAATCTCCCCCCTACCTTGCTTTCCTCCTCTTCCCCTTCCTCTGGTACCTCTTCCTCTACCTGTGTAGTTAACTTGAGAGGTACTAGCCTCTTCTTCATTCTTTTTTCTTTTACCTTTATCCTTACTTTTATTTTTATTTGTATAAAGGGCAAAAGATTGGTTACCTCGAGAGTTGTCACCATTCTTGTTGAGTTTTGTCTCACACGTGGATTTGCCCCATCAAGGTGTTGAGATCAAGTATGTGCATATTCATATAAAGGTCCATTGATGTGGTGAAGGATCCCACTTATCATCAGCTTTGATACCATTGATGATTTGTCGTACTATTCTTCTTCTTCTATCTCCTCTCCAATGCTTGCAAGTTGGTCAGCCACATCCTTCATCTTGGTTACATAATCAGCTACACTTTGCTTTGGTTGCTTCTTTAGGGTTATATACTCCATCTATAGCTGGTTCTTCCTAGCTCTTGTATTTGATGAGAAATATGATGAGAGTACTTCCCAAGTCTCTTGGGAGGTCTTGCAATTCCTAATGTGAGGCAATAAGAAATCAGATATTGAGTTTAGTAGATAAGACCTGGCAAGGGTATCCTTTGCACACCATGTGGTCAACCTTTCTTGCTCTTACCTTGTGGGTTGATGCTTGCTCCTGAATGTTGGCATCTCTTCATCTCTTGAGATGTATCCATATAGACTTCTCCCTTGAAGGTAGGCTTGCATCCTTACTGATCATGTTAAGTAGTTGCTTCTGTCCAATTTGTCAATGAATGATAAAAATCCATCTCCCATCTTGCTTGTGGTTGCTCTGATACCACTGTTGAAGGAGATGGTGGATAGTCTTCATAGATGAAGTGGTGTTGCTTAAACCTGCTTCACACCAGCCAAGAACAATTACAGGAGAGTGTAGTGGGCCTCTTTAGCTTGCTATTGATCATAAATAATCACCTATCTTGTTCAGAACATGATCCACTAATTAATAGATCAAAACAGATAGATAGGAAATTGATCCAAGGTCATAAACTTGTTATTCTTATCTCTACACATGTTTAGTATACTGAACAGTGCTCTGAGCACAGTATCAATTAGCATAATTCATTTTGGTGATGTCTAATTAACTTAGACAACTACCAAATATGAGTGATTTCAGCAAAAATGATGAACTATACACTGAGTATGATGTTTAGCAAATCATAGGACATGCCCGATATTTTTGGGGTGCATCAGTCAATAGACTAGAGAGTAATGAAATGATAATATCTCATGATCCCGAGAAGCAATGATAATGCAATTTTGTAGCTATATAGTAGATAGTATAATCAATCCATGATGCTTTAAATTGCACCAAATGATCAACCATATTGTTAAGTCCCCATGAAAGCCTCCAGTTTTGGAGAACGTCTGCACATTTCCCGATGAAGATGACGCGCCGGCTAAAACTCTGGAGATTCCTCACAGAGCTCGATGCTTGTATATCCGCCTAGCCGCATGGTCCATCCCCTATATCTCTCTCTCTCTAGTAGTCCATAAAGAGTATGACCCATGGCCCCTCACATGGGTGCCACTTGGCACTCAAGTGAGGACTCTACTTAAAAGGACTAAGAGGTGGTTCATACCTCTTGCTAAGGGCCATAAGTTATGCTCCATGTAACATTTCCTTCCCCTTGACTCCATTTTTGTCCTCAAAAATGGTATCGGAAGGTCTACTAGAAGGAGAGAAATAATAGGACACCACTCCCACTATATCCCCATGTATTAAAATACATGGTCATGTCTCCGTGTTGTTTCCCCCTATCCTTCCCCTTAATAAGACTCTTGGCAAGCTAGTCTAAATTTGGGAAACCGTCTCTGAAGGGTGCTAACCCGCTCCCATGTGGCACTATCCTCTGAACTATCTTTCCACTTTACTAGAAACTCTTTATATAAGTGACTTCTCGTCCATTTCTCTGGAGTGCATAGTATGCTCTCGGGCTCATGTGGAATAAATTGAATAGAAATAGGCTCTACTACCTCACTATCTGGAATGCGGTTGTTAGATTCACCCAGCCTTTTGTTAAGCCGACTAACATGAAAAACTGGATGGATTTGACTATTCTCTGGAAAGTTGGAGTTGGTAAGCCATCTTTCATATTCTCTTAAGTATTTGGAAAGGTCCACAATACCTAGGAGATAGTTTTGGACAGGGTCCCGTCTTCATGGTTTCAGAACTAGATGGAGTTCTAAGGTAGACCTGCTCTCCTACCTCAAAGTTGATGTCTCTCCTTTGAGGGTTAGCATAGGCTCTAGCTCTATCCTGAGCTCTCCTAATGCTGTCCTTAGCAAGCCTAAGCATATCATTCATCTCTTCCAGGAAGTCCTTTGCAGCTTGAACTTTCTCGTTCTGCAAGCCTACTGCATAAGGAGCTCTTGGCTGAAACCCATACATAAGCATAAATGGACTATGCCCAATGGAAGAGTGTGTGGCACTGTTATATGCAAACTCTACTATAGGTAAGTACTCTTCCCAATTAGTTTGCCTTTCATTCACATATGCTCAAAGCATATCCTCTAGGATTTGTTTAACCCTTTCTGTTTGCCCATCCGACTATGGATGCTCGGCCATACTCATGCTCAGTTTCGTGTCCAACCTTTTGAAGACCGCTCTCCAAAAGTGGCTGGTAAACTTCCTATCCCGATCGAAGACTATGTCTAAAGGAAGACCATATAACCGGCATAGGTTCTCCACAAAAAGTCTAGCGAACTCTAGTGTCTTCACTGTAGTACATGTCGGAATAAACCTAGCCATTTTGGTTAACCTATCCACAATCACCCAGACCGATTCGTGCCCTCTCTGTGTCTTAGGTAATCTGACTATAAAGTCCATGGAGATACTCTCCCAGTTCCCATTAGGAATATCCAATGGGTGGAGTAGTCCTCCAATTTTCAACCTTTCAGCTTTGTTGAGGCATTTAGTGCACTTAAGCACATACTCTAGGACGTCCTTATGAAGTCCACGCCAATAAAACTACTTCTTAACAAGATCATAAGTCTTGTTAACTCCTGGGTGTCCCGCACTAGGTGTGTCATGACACTCATACAAAATATGCCGTCTCATCTCAAGATCTCTAGGGACACACACCTTACCTTTGTATAACAGATATCAATCATGGATACTGTAGTTCTTCCTCTTGAATCCTTCTTGAGTACCCATCGATACTTCGTCCTCACTAGAAACCCGTGAATCATGATCCCCATTCTCTATGGCTTCCCAAATCTCAGAATATGTAGGATCAAGCCTACATTTTCCTCTAATGGACTCAAGTAGCTCACTAGTGATCTAAGTAAAACTCAGTCCATTGAGCATAGGCATGCAGCTAAGTGAATCAGCCACTACATTAAACTTTCCCTTCCTATACCTAAGCTCATAATCAAACTCCTGAAGGGTCTCTGCCCATTGGGCCTTACGACCTTTAAGGTCTGTTTGATTAGAGAGCCACTTAATGCTCTCTTGATCAAACACTATCGTAACTTTGGCACCCTATAAATAATGATACCATTTCTTCAAAGCATGGACAATTGCATACAACTCCTTCTCATAGACCAATTAATTCTTCTGAGCTGGTTCTAGTTTCTTTCTTTCAAAAGCTACTGGTTGATCATCTTGTACTACAACCGCTCCTACAGCAAAGTCAGTCGCGTCAGTCTCAACCACAAATGGTTTATTGGGATCTGCTATATGAAAAAGTGGAGTTGTAGCAATTGCTACTTTCAATTTTTCCATAATTTGCTTCTGTTTGTCTCCCCAATGAAAGGCTTTCCCTTTCCCTTTAAGTTGTTCTATCATCGGGACAGCAATCTTGGCATTATTCTTAATGAATCTTCGATAGAAAGCTGATAAACCTAGGAAGATCTATAGCTCTTCCAGGTTCCTTGGATGTGGTCATTCCATAATAGCCCTTACTTTTTCAGGATCCATCTGGATTCCATCTTGGGAGACTATATGCCCAAGGTATCTAACCTCTGTCTTGAAAAATTCACACTTTGACTCCTGAGCAAAGAGTGAATGTTCCCTTAGCACTTGAAATACCTTCCTCAAGTGTTCCAAGTGCTCCTCTTCTGATGCACTATAGATCAGAATGTCATCCAGAAATTCTACTACAAAGTGTCCTGGATAGGGTCGTAAAACACTATTCATGAGCTTCATGAAAGTGGTAGGAGCATTGGTGAGACCAAAAGGCATCACCAAGAACTCATAGTGCCCATATCTAGTCCTAAATGCAGTCTTAGGAACATCCTCTGCCCTAACCCTGATCTGATGATATCCTGATCTAAGTTCAAGCTTGGTAAAATACCTAGCTTGATGTAACTGGTCAAATAGGTCTTCCAATCTAGGCATTGGAAACCTATTTTTGATAGTTATATTATTAAGTGCTCTATAGTCTATACATAATCTCATAGAGTCATCTTTCTTTTTAACCAGGAGCATTGGCAATGCCCAAGGTGAGTTACTAGGTTTAATGAAGCCCTTATCTAAATAATCCTGCAATTGCCTCTCAACCTCCTCATGCTGAGAAAGACTAAGCCTATAAGGTGGCTTGCAAATAGGGTTAGTCTTAGTAACAACCTCAATGGCATGGTCAATGTCCCCTCTCTCAGGTGGTAGCCCTCTAGGTAAGTCAGTGGGAAAAACATCTCTATACTCAAACATAAGATGTTTAAAACTTTTAACTACACACTCTTGCAAAAACGAATAGTAGAAAGTCCTGTCCATATTTACATTCTTAGCATGAAAATATACATAAGATGAGTTGTATGTACAATGCTCCATATCATGGCTATACAATAAAAACATCTCCTGTACATGCTGAGAATAATAGAGACTATACAACTCTAATGATTAAATGAGAGGTGCACTAGGTACATCTCTCTCTCCCTGAACACAAATGACCAAGATTTTTGAACTCGAATATCGTATGAGGAAGCTATGGTGCGGAGAAGTCGGGTATGTCACAAATAATAAGTGGAGGACTAATCTTCATGGAAGGGTGACATTGAGAAGCTCCAAACCGAGAAACTCAAACATTTTGAATGAACCCAAAGCCCATACCCCATATCCACAGCCCATATTACATGTATACCTCATCATTCTTACAGAATCTTGATCCAAAGTATGCTTTCTGTCTCCCCAAACTTATGAGAAAATTCAAAAATCAACTGCTATTGTACCTCCTTGTAGTTTTCTCAGATGGAATCGGCGTGAAGCAGCCAGACGAAGTCTTTTAATCCCATATAGACAAAATAGAGCGTCAAAATTGTAGTATAAGAGATGGGCCAACTTCATATACTCTTCATCCTAGAGGGAGGGTAGAGGGAGAGACCTCGTGGGTCCCCTGAGCTCTTCTATGGGAGACGCGCATGCGGCTGTTACTCGGCTCCTTTGTGGGCAGTTAATGTCGGGCAGTTAATGCCTTGATCCCTACGTGTACTTGCTCCGATACCAGTTGTTAAGTCCCGATGAAACCCTCTAGTTTTGGAGTACGTCTACACATTTCCCGATGAAGATGAAGCGTCGGCTAAAAATCTGGAGATTCCTCATGGAGCTCGATGCTTGTATATCCGCCCAGCCACTGGTCCATCCCCTATATATCTCTCTATCTAGTAATCCAGAAAGAGTATGACCCATGACCCCTCACATGGACACCACTTGGCACTCAAGTGAGGACTCTACTTAAAAGGGCTAAGAGGTGGTTCATACCTCTTGCTAAGGGCCATAATTTATGCTCCATGTAAAACATATACTGAGAACAACCTCTAAGAAGATCATTGTACTATTGTAGTCATGGCAGAGAAGCGAAGTGAAGATGTAATGATAATGTATGTATTGAATCATGTACAAATACAATGTCATTGGCAATAATCTATTGCTCAATGTGAGCGAAGTGATTGAGCTATGAAGTGAGCTCTCAATTCACAATTTATCCCTTTCTAAATGATCTCATGGAGTCAAGATATCATGCAGGTCATTTGATCCTCTCTTTATAGTTGAGTTTGGAGCCAACCTTTTGAATTCAAATTCAAAAGTCCACCTAAAAGTAAATCCTAAACTATAGGATATATTCTATCATCACCAACTACCAAATGAATTGTGATTTGATGCTTCCTAACTCCACATCCAAGTAATGCACTTTTACAAGGTTAAATGTACTCGATTTTACAAGAGATTGATCATATAATATTTCATGTGCAATATGCTAATCATCCAAGTATGTGGGCTTCAATTCTCTTGCACCAATAAATACCATCATCAAATATCATTGAATCTTTACAAAATGTAGGTAGCTTGCACCTCCATGCTAATGTTCAAGTTACAGTAGATTGAGCATAGGGGACATATTATTGATGCTCCATTTCAGGAGAGCGAGCTAGTATTACTTATCCATGCTCTTGAGCTCAATATGTAGTATGCCATAAATCTCCTTATATCCATCATGAATAGCAGTTGTGGCATTCATTTCTACCTCTATTATGACATCAAATAATTAAGGGGATATCTAAAATTAAAACAAATTATGATATCAAACCATGTGATGATTGAAAAATATATATACATTGGTAATATTTATATCTATTTTGGACCTTTTCCAAATTTTTTAGCTCTTGTATAAGGTATTAATTGGCCTTGTAGAAGAAAACAAACTCCAATTTTGATGCACTCAATCGATTTCTCAACTTTGGATGCACAAGTGAGAATGAACTGCAATTGTGCTCAAAACGTGGAGACCTCCTAGTCGATGATAAAAAATTAAATAATTGTTTTTATTTGATTCCAATAAGAACTTTAATTGAAAAACCACTATACCTATGAGCACATTCAAAGAGAAATTGATGCAATAGTTAGGTGACCATACCCATAATGTTACCACCATTGTAAGGGTTGCATGGTCAGATGTGCATGAAGCAAGGTACTTTAACCATAACTTATCCTGATATTGCTCATGTATCCCATGAACTTGATGTCAAATTCTATTTACTCATCCTCCATGGAAATATGCTCGATATATTGATCCTTCATAAGATGAAGGGAACCCATTGATCATTATCCATGTTCCTTGAGGAAAGGATATAATAATTCTTAGAATTCATGAATGGGTAGATAAGTGGACCCATGGAGCCAACCTTTTGAATTCAAATCCAAAAGTCCACCTAAAAGTAAATCCTCAACTATAGGATATATTCTCTCATCATTCAACTACCAAATGAATCGTGATTTGATGCTTCCTAACTCCACGTGCAAATAATGCACTTTTACAAGGGTAAATGTACTCGATTTTACAAGAGATTGATCATATAAGGTTTCATGAGCAATATGCTAATCATCCAAGTATGTGGGATTGAATTCTCTTGCACCAACAAATACCATCATTGAATATCATTGAATCTCTACAAAATGTAGGTAGCTTGCACCTCCATACTAATGTTCAAGGTATAGTAGATTGAGCATTGGGGACATATTATTGATGCTCCATTTCAAGTGAGCGAGCCAATATTACTCTCCTATCCATGCTCTCGAGCTCAATATGTAGCATGTCATAAATCTCCTTATGTTCATCATGAATAGCAGTTGTGACATTCATTTCTACCTCTATTATGACATCAAATAATTAAGGGGATATCTAAAATTTAAACAAATTATGATATCAAACCATGTGATGCTTCAAAAATATATATACAATGGTAGTATTTATATCTATGTTGGACCTTCCAACTTTTTTAGGTCTTGTATAAGGGATTAATTGGCAGTGTAGAAGAAAACACGCTCCAATTGTGATGCGCTCAATAGATTTCTCAACTTTGGATGCACAAGTGAGAATGAAATCCATGCTCAAAACCTGGAGACATCCTAATAGATGATAAAAAAATTAAATAAATATTTTTATATGATTCCAATAAGAACTTCAATTGAAAAAACCACTATACCTATGAGCACACTCAAAGAGAAATCGATGCAACACTTAGGTGACCATACCCATAATGTTACCACCATTGTAATGGTTGCATGGTCAGATGTGCATGAAGTGAGGTACTTTAACCATAACTAATCCTGATATTGCTCATGTATCCCATGAACTTGATGTCAAATGCTATCTACTCATCCTCCATGGAAATATGCTCGATATATTGATCCTTCATAAGATGAAGGGAACCCATTGATCATTATCCATGTTCCTTGAGGAAAGGATATAATCATTCTGAGAATTCATGAATGGGTAGATAAGTGGATCCATGACAAATCAATCAACCAAAGTACATCCTTGCTTCTAGAAACAACTTTTAAAACAAATTATATGTTAAACAAGTTGGCTAATGATATGATGACTATGTTAAATATATATATTTATAACATATAAAAACGAATGAACATTATAAAAAATTGATGACCATACGTAGCAGAAATTAGTTCTATTCATGATGCAATCACCTTTCACATGTGTATGTACATATGATAGACTAGAGCAAGGGTGGAGCCCCTTCAATCTAGTATATGTATTCTTATATAAATGTATATCAAGATAGGCAATGTGTTTTGTATCTAATTTCAAATATCACCATTTAAAACTTTGCATTGCACATTACATGCAATATTAGTGTTCACCATGGACATAGAAGTCCAATGATGATCCACAACTGACATATTTAAAGAATCTATAACCTTATGGAGCTTATGAATACTAAGTAGATGTATACAATGTGTGCGTCCAAAGGACAAACCATTTCATGTGTGCTATATGATGAAAGAATAGCTAGCACCTTATGGTTCCTCCTAATGATTTTGAAAAAGGTTCTTGCATCCTTCACTAAAGATGCAAGCCATGGTAGATACCAAGATCTTAAAAGAGAACATCAATGCATTGTGTTGCACATGGATTCCATATAATACTAGAAAATTCTCTCTCAAATAATTCCCCCATTCATGTAAAATTGTAAGCATTTTCCATTATAACTTGTGTAATGTTCTCTCCAAAAATCTCAAGAATAGCATTTTTTATATGTTAAAATATAAACCTCCCAATGATATGGAAACTCACATGAATCACATCAATGGCTCATAAGAAATGGGTTCCTAGGCAAGTAGATACTAAAATGTTTATGATACGACATCTTCTATTATCACTACATCCATTTGAGATGATGGAGCAACAATAGGTCTATTGAGATATCCATGCACTACCCATTTGTACCCACATGGATTCACTTAATCCACCTACAAGGAACTTCACAAAAACTGTCATGCACTCTCAGCCAAGGTCCATTTATCCCATATAAGAGGTAAATTGCCCTCTACTCCATATAAAGAGGGCCTCACATCAACTCTCCTCAATTCATTCATGCACTCTAATGATGTTGTCACCTTGAGGTGCAAGCTCCATGATTCTTATGTAAGTTCTCTTTCCATAGTTTAGTTCATTTATATTCTATTTCATCATTATGTCATTTCTATTATATTTTGGTACAACATAGCTTATCTGTAGTTCATGTGTATCTTGAACCATGTTTCTCAACATGGTATCAGAGCATACGTTGTTTTCATTTTTTTCTTTAATACTAGCCATTCCCTTCCCTCCATCCCCCCATATAGCATAATACAAATGCTTCTAAGAACTCCGTCATTGTTTTTCTTCTCCCTCCCTTTCTAATAAAAATTTCTTCTAAGTACTTTATTAGTACATTTTTATTAGAATTTTCATACTTTTTTTATTGCAAATTACACGATTAACTTGTACGAATACATAGTCATATTTTGAGAACTTGCAAGAAAGAAGTACTAAAAAGCTTGAAGCTCATGGCTTCTATAGCAACCTATCATCTCCTTATCAATAGTCGACTCAACGTTATAATAATTTCACTTTATATTGAAAAAGATGTGCCATAGGTAATATATTCTATGCAATTCTCTTCTTGTTCTTCATTCTCCATTGGCTTAGCACATTTGTGTCCATCATATTAGCGAAGTGTGAGTTCATCAAAATCATCCTCAAATACCACAACCAAGAATTCAAGTTGCTATATTGGGAAACTAGGAGAAATTGGAGAATCAAGAGGAAATTATAGCTTGTGAATAACATGACTATTGATTTGGATCCTCGCATGGATAATAAAACCCATCATTCCTTCCATAATTTTTGTTTGCCTCTTCTTCCCATGCTTCCTCCACGTCCATAAGGGTGAGGACATCTTGTAGGACTAAACGATGATAATCTAGATATATCATTAGTGAAAAGTTTTGAAGATGGGGTTCCAAAGGTTGCCTTCATTCAGTCTTTTTTATGAATGGGGATTTGGTCTTACACGTTGTATCCATCCAGGAAACTATAGAGAGCATGAGTAGCCACATTCTTGACTACTTATTCCAAAATGTGACCTTGTTGAGAGCTCAAAAATCCATGCACACCCTCATCTTGTTGGACTATTTGTTTGGTGCAATAATCATGGATGATACCCAATCCGATGTTCCACTAGGACTATGATACTTTTTGCCTCCATTTTATTAATTTCCTTTTGAACTGCCTCTACATATGTGGGGTTGAGTCTGTAAATCCTTCCTCAAATCGATTTTGCACCCAAAACCAATGGGATGGTGTGGAGTCCTAAGTTTGGGGGAATGCATGCCAATCCTTTGTAATTCTAGGCAAAAGTATTCTTCAAATCTTGCAAAAAGGTGATTACCTTATTCACTAGGATGGGTTCCTACCACAATCATGTAGCCAATAGCAGAGGCTTTGTTTGAGGAGGGCCTACCAAGTTGACTTTTTTAACTAGTTGTATTGACTCATAGCTTTTGTTTCTTTCATCATTAGATGTATTTTTTGCAAAAATCATTTCAAGATATGTGCATGTTTCCCTTACTTTGGTGATGTTCGTTTTCTTCTACATTCACCATAGAGGTATCTCCTTGACATGCAATTGATCCAAAGAAAGAAAAAAAACATATAAAATCTCAAGAGGAAGGAGACTCCAAAAATGTTGATACCACATATTTCAAAAGGTGGTACATAGCCTTCTCCTTAAAACTTAATCCAAAAAGAAGGGAGAATGCATAACTCATGACTACAAACCAATCTCAGGCATTAGACAAGGTGACCTCTTCAAAAAACACGAGAAGGTAGGTCACACATAGGTCTACCAACTCCCATCTTCTTGATCCTCTTCCATTGGAAACATGGCAGCATAGGTAGATTTGGAAACTTTAGTCCCTTGATTAACATATCAAATTTCCATTTGGGGCTAGTTATAAGACCCCTATGAACGTGTACAGAGGTTCTAGGATATTTGTATAACCAAAGGGATGATACGAAGGAGACATGCTTTTTTGGTACTTTTGTAGCTACACTAGAAGGATTGGTTGATAAGGGGTTCATCTAGTTCCTAGATAATCACTTTGCAATGTAAGGTAATCACTTTGCAATGTAAGATGATTTTAAGAATCAATTCTAGAAAGGTAACACTATTGAAATTATCATATAAGAACTAGAAAGTCTATGATTGAGTGTATGTGAAATCTTCCTTAAGTTTCTCACAAGGGCCATGTCACTCATGGCTAAGCTTAAACCCTTCACATGCTTCTTTTGTCAACAAGTAGCTAGACAAGTCACTCCTATTCTCCATGTAGTGCAAGATCAAGGCAATTGTACTTTTGACAACCAAAATTAATGTGTTTATTGCTACTACTATGATACTAGAACAAATAAGACCATATTATGTACTTCGCTCTTCTAGACTCCTCTCTATGGAGCCTCAAGACCTAGTAATGCAACTTGGAAAGGAATTCTAAAGTATGAAGTCCCAAAGGGCACATATAGAAATAGAGAGTGCAATGGCCTTGCTCCCACAAGCAATCAAACCCTTAAATCTTCAAAAGTAGGAGCAAGCCCAAGCAAATGAAGTTGTGAAACTTTTCCAAGAGATTCAATGGCTTCATTTACGAAGCATGAGGGTCCGACTTTGGTGCACCATCTATAGAAAGCAAGGACATGCAGTAAATGAACGTCTTATGAATGTCACATGTTATTTAAGTAGGTAGCAAGGTGACGAAACTTAGGACCACTACATTCAAAGGGCCACAGTCTCAATTTTATCTAGGTCAATCGAACATATAATCCCCTATACAAAGTGGTATACAAACACCAACAAGTTTGATGGTAGCAACTCCTACATATAATGCTATAGTTTTGGTCCTAATAGCAAAGGTTTGAATCAAGGAAATAAATACATGCTAGGAAGAATAGGAAGCCCACCACATGCTTTGGATGCAAAGAATATGGGCATTACCAGAGTAAGTGCCCTTTGTAGGATAGTGCTTGCCTACTAGAATTACCTAGAATCTTGGGAGATTACAGCACCTCTTTCCTGAAGAGTAAAGCTTCTAGTTTTGGAGCACACATTCAAAAGATATCTCTAAAAAAGCAGCACATTATAGAGAAGGAATATATGCCTTCATTAGTAGCCACTATTTTCCTCATTATAGAGATTGATTCTCTAGTAGTGGTTAAAAGAGTAAAAGGGAGAGTCCCTTAAGGAGAAGTTTTTGAGGGAAAAAACTTTGCAAGATTTGACCTAAAATTAAAGATTGACTTTTGAGCTTGATTTGAATGTTAAAGAAGTTACTATTACATATGTTTGGATAGCTCTCATGGAGCCCTATAAGATTATACGATAGAAATTTTGAGTGAGTTTTGCATCATTTCTCGAAATTCATAATCATTTCTACACAAACTTTGTGAGAACTTTATCCAAGGTATAGAACTATAAGTAGGGCTTCCCCTATTTTAAGGTTGTCCATTTAACACATTATTGAAAATTTTCTAACATTTCCCCTCCTACCCTAACACTAGGGGAATATGCCAAGTAGGTATATTTGTTGTTTTCTTAACAAACTAGTACCTATATAGTTTTCAAGTATCATGCAAACTATCCACAAGCACATACTAGAAACTTTGCCACGAAAATCACCCTCAAAACACACATAAAAAAGAGAGCTTAGACATCCTATACTCTTCTTAACAAGAATTGGAAGGATGGGGACAAGAAAAGGATGGTATTTTTTTATATAGAATATGGACTTAAAAATACTCCCAAAACTCTCCAGGTTGACTAGGCCTTTTCAAACCAAGGCTATATGCTTTCATCTACACCTCTTGCACATACAACTATACATACTAGAAGGTAATACATAGAGTTCACATAATTTAGATCCTTTCGGGGGGCGTGGATTTCTTTGCCATGCGTTATTCTAAGCTTTTTTTATTATTTGACACCAAAAAAAAATCATAAAACTAGGCACACATGATCTCTACTATAGGATTTTGCTTTTTTCCAAGTTAAATATCCGCTCTTGATTTTATAATTAAACTTTAATGTGAAAATCACTTTTAATAGCATGAACTAGGGTTTCATTTTTTAGGCCATAACTTAATCAGATGATAGAATGATAAATATTCATAGATAGTCCTCGTGAAGCTCTATTAAGATATGCATTAATATTTTTTTACTATCTTAGACCATACCATTCCGAAGAAATGGTTTTAGGGGTTGTTAAAAATAAAATGTTAGAGTTCAGTTTGACATTGTTTTTCAACAATCCCCCCCTCCCCCTAATGTCACATTGGGGTGAGATTTAATCATGTGCATAACCTCTAGGGTCTTTCTCTTAATAATGCCTTTGTAAAGATATATGTAATATTCTCACTTATAAGAATATAGATAAGCTCAATATAATTCTTTGCTACCCACTCACGTATATACTAATAATGATGCTCAAACTCTACAAACTTGGCTATGACAAAACAATTTTTCTAGTAACAAACATGGCCACAATGAGAACTTTGTTAGCTTTCGCTATAAGTAAAAGATAGAGTCAACATCCTATCTTTCATTGTAAGACAAAGCATATAAAGGTATACTATCATTAAGTTTGAAAGAAACAAAGATCAAGTTATGGTATCTTCACCAAATCCTTGAATGGAGAAAAGCTTCAAAGATTCTACTACATTTGTGGCATGAAGGAAAGACGTTTTGGAATTTGAGGAGGAGAGCGTTAAGAACATTATTTGCATGTAAAGGTCAATGTTGCAAATACCTTTGTGAGGCCTTAAAATGCTTCATGAAGGCTCAAATAAATGATAAAGAATCACTAAATTACCACATGATATATGAAACATGATTCAAATGAGTGAATCACAAAGGAGTTTTTATGGTCTCTAAGTGAAGGGTCTATTTGGCTAGTTCCCAAAGTCCAACCCTATTTTGCTTATATTTGCATGTACGTCATTGAATACCTTCATCCAAGTGTCTACCACAATTTTAGATGTATTAAGAAGGTTTCTTGTTGGTTTTTTCATGTTTTAACTTGTTTCAAGATTCAAAGTCTTAGCGACCGCAGCAAAACGTGCTAAGAAATGGTCGCAGAAGAGAACTTAAACAGGTACTCGTAACACAGTACAGGAGCAGATGTGCACTTACAAAAAGACGCGTAAAGACAAGTTTTCCGCCGCCTAATGTTGAGTTTGTGCTATTACAGCATCCTCCACCGCAATGGCAAACTCTCAAGCGAACACGCATAGCTGATGAGAACCACTCGGCTTCGACAATACCTG
This sequence comes from Ceratopteris richardii, assembly GCA_020310875.1. NCBI lineage: Eukaryota > Viridiplantae > Streptophyta > Polypodiopsida > Polypodiales > Pteridaceae > Ceratopteris > Ceratopteris richardii. The sequence goes on from CM035406.1 coordinate 192,255,756, forward strand.
AGAACCTTTGAATTGTACATCAACTCAAACAGCTCGCCTATTGGGTGGTACAGCAGCGTGCTACGGGAGTGCGGCGATATGTCCATGAAGAAATCCAGGGACTCAGCGCATCATGGATCACTCACAGAGTTGCAAATACAGGCACCTGGTGGGTTCGCCCTGGTCATCCAGAGCGCCAGCAACCACTTGCAGCTCAGACGCCCTACTATTGCATCACAGTCCCCAACCCTTATTACAAAGATAAATAAGTGCTCCGTGGAGAAATATAGCAAAGAGCTAGGGTTCTCTAAACTTTTAAATTAAAATTCGTTAAGAATTTCATTTCCATAGGATGATTATACCAGTTTGTGCGCATATTGACGGTGCTACCTCTCACATAGACTAGCATGGTTTCACATACGGGCAGTGGATCATCTATCAAAAATGATACTGTTCCACCCAGAATCCCAAATACCTAGTCCATTGCTGAGCTATTGAGATGTAATGTGAAACACGTACAAATTGATGGGACTTGAACGAGATTTCAAAAATATGCTTCCGATCACAAGATCACCCACGTAGGGGAACAATACAAGAATATAGAACTGTTATAAGAAGCCCCATAACCTGCGAGTGATAGAAATGGAAAATTGGACTAAATAGGATACAAAAGTTCCAATAACCTGAGATTTTAGGTATGAAACATGATATCTAAATCACAAAAACTCATTTTATGAAGATGGACTAGATACAAGACATAATTGGATAAGATCTCGTACTATGAGATTAGAAGAGGACAAAACATGATATCCATAATACTAAACTAGACAAGAATAGAACGAAAATTGGAATTTCGAAAGTACTTACTTGCATATCTTGACTCCTTGAGCTCCCAAGATTGACATCCACAAGACTTAGGATATGAGGGCCACACCCTAGTCATATAGGATTTGAAGGGTGATTATGAATTGATGATCTCATTTACGATGTCGCTAGTCTAAAACAGGACCTCTAGATATCAGATACAAGCAAACATACAATCGATCTTAGGGTTTTGGCACACCGTAAACATGATGCTGCTATAAGAAACTTAAATTGTGAATCATTCATGAGATATTGAAAATCAATACTTCTCTAGGCTTAGCCAAAGTTTCTTCATGTGTCTCCATGTCATTATCAGTGGTCTTACTTAATGTAAACAAGGAAAAAATCCAAAGATCTCTAAGGATTGCTTACTATCAAATTATAGTATCCCATGTGTAACATCTCAAGTTTCGAATAGAGTAGTAAATGAATATCGAAACCATTTTGCAAAAAAATAGCTTCCGTGACCTGTTTGATTTTAGCCTTGAGTCCTCCATAGGGTTTGAATAGCTTCCTACAAGTGGAGTTCAACAGTTGATTGATTTTGGCTCATCGTGTGCCACCATGATATGTAAAATGAGCCATATGCAAATATGCAAAGAAGGGATATAAATGGGTTGACGTTAAAAGGATACCTGGCAACTCTCAAATAGGATCAGAGAATAGATAGGATCTTCTTGGTCTTTGCATAATCTAGGTTGCATTATCCACTATTCGACAATTTGTTTATTCATGAATAATTATGGAATTTTACGTTAAATCCTTATTATTCAACCGAATTATTTGGTGCCATGTCAACTTATTCGGATAGGATCGAATACTTTTTGCATGGCAATTCAGCATATTTTCGATTGAAAGTACTTTTGATCCACAAGTATTTCGATCAAAACTTTATCGATCGAATACTTTTTCGATCAAAAATAGTTTGGTTGAATAGTGTTTTATAAAACAATATGCATAGAGTCATTTCTCATAAGAGTTACTTTCTTTTTTGCAAACTTATACTACAACATATGAGAGGCATATGGACACTAATCATATTAATGATCACACCTTGATGCCGATATGACCGTTGAAAATACTTGGAAAGGCCATGTAAATCGTATCGATGATCACTTGACCATCGGTATAACCGTTAGAATATTGTTGTCGGTATATGCATTGGAATTATGGCCGCCGGTATAGATGCCAGTATGAGCATCCGTAATTTCCTAAAAATACCAATGCGAATACTGACGCTTATATTGACGGCTTATTTTAAACATAACCGAATCCAAGAGCAAAAAGTTGATATTTTGCTACTATTTTGAACTACATATTACTAATGTCAAGTTTTCACGCATGCATACATTGTGCTCGTCCACCTGCATTGTGATTGTATTGTGCACACACACATATCTCTCTCTCTACACACACAGAACTCTTTCTCTCTCTATACACACATCTCTCTCTTTAGATCTCTAATCTTGGTAAGTGATGTGCATACTTTCATCGTTTCTCTTTCTCTATGTTTTCTCTTTTCTAAATTCTCTTTTCTTTTGTTTTGCAGGAGCTTTTTGGCATCGGTTAGTTGCAATTTGATGAGAGACGATGTTGATTGGGCTTTGATGATAGCAATCCAAAGAATTACATCGATGTAAGTGATTGTTTTGTTCTCTATTAGAAATAGAGAGAGAGAGATGAGAGAGAGAGATAGATGAAAGAGAGAGAAAGAGAGAGAGAGAGAAAGAGAGAGAGAGAGAGAGAGAGAGATTAAGAGAGTGAGAGAGAGATGAGAGAGAGAGAAAGATGAAAGAAACATGGAATGAGAGAGAGATGAAAGAGAGAGAGAAAGAGAGAAAGCTAGAGAGGCATACACACACACATAGATGTAAGTATTGTTATGTTCTTTATTAGAAATAAAGATAGAAAGAGAGAGAGAAAGAGAGAGGGATAGGTGAAAGAGAGAGATAAAATAAAGAGAGAGAGATAAAAGAGAGAGATAAAGAGAGAGAAAGGGAGAGATATAGAGATACATACACACACATGCATACTCATGTATATGCATGCATACATAAACACACACATATACACACATGCATATGCATACATATACACACATGCATATGCATACATACACACACACATATACACATATGCATACATACAAACACACACATATGTACACACACATACATATGTTGGAAATAAAGGGCCATTATGCCTTTTATATTTATCAAGGTGTGAACACACTTTTAGCACACCTCTTATTTTTCTTTCATCTGAAACAAAATAATAAAACCGAGTACGTAACACACATTGTGTGTGGGTTGTACCCTAACTCAATCTGCCCCATTCATTACTTTGTGACCTAATCTCATCTGTACTGCAGGAGAAGAGTTCTGTCGCATTCAGCCATCATCTTCGAGTGGCTCCACTGCTATAGCGCAAGCTCTGAACTTGTATCAGAGCAAGGTTGTCACGCACTCCCAGCTACAGCAGGTTCGCAGACCCTGAAAAGGTGTGGCCTCTTCACGCCACTAGTGACAGGGGAAGACTTGCGGGCAGATTTGGTTGTCAGCTGCTTGCAAAGGGTCTCGCTCTAATAGACTCCCGAGTTGTCTGCTTGGTACAAGCTTTAACCAACCAGGAGTAGACATGACGAGGCTCGTACAGCAAGTGTGCAGGGGGCCATCAGCAAGATTTCAAAGCTTTGCAGCAGAGACTCGTGAAATCTTCTGATGGGCGAGAGTGAACACTTGCGAATTTCGCAAAACAGGACCAACGTTAGAAATTAGGGCATTTTCTCAAATTGCTAGATTTGAAGAAAGCACTTTGGAGCATATACAATTGGGGCTTTTGCTGTTTGCGCAAGCTTGAACTACTCTGAACAGTCAATCTTTGTATAGAAGAGTTTAATTCTATGCAACTTTGACACTAGCACCTAAAAATTTGGGAATTTTGCTAAGATTGCTTCATTTTTTCTTGGCAAAAATTGATCCATTCTATAAATGTGCAGCATACATTGCAGGTGAAAACTGAGATTTCTCATGTAATATGATGCATTCGTTCTTTGGATAGTGAAGTAAGCTCTAGAGTATTGTAGCACAAGGTTCTATGCTTCTAAAAAATAAGTAGCAAATTCTTACGTATCCACTCACTGCTGATTGGTACTTGTCCTCTGCCTTGGTTACTTATGTGACATTCTGGATACATTTGCTATTTTTTTTCTTGGACTGAAAACTATGGCTGGCAGCAATGACAGCAATCATCTCGTACACATTAAGAAACTTGAAGGAGCACATAATTTTGTAGTTTGGCAAAAACAGTGCTACAATATTCTGTTCCAGAAGAAACAGGCAAAACCAATTAAAGTCAAAGGAGTAAAGCCTGAAAATATGGAATAGGATGATTGGGATGAACTGATCGAGCTTGCACGCTCAACTATTGAACTATCTGTTTCTGATGCCTTGTTGTTTAACATTGAAGGCTTGGACTGTGCCTATGCTATCTGGACTAGATTACAGGAAATGTATGCTCAAAAGAGTGCAGCTAGCAAAGTATATTGGTTGAAAAAGCTTATGGATTTGCGCATGAAAGAGGGCACACCCATGTCTACTCATCTGAGTGAGTTTAACTCTATTTCCAGCCAGCTGGTTGCTCTGAATTTTATCACTGATGATGAGTTTAAGGCCACATTCCTTCTATGCACTCTCCCAAAGAGCTGGGATACATTTAGGACTGCCATGAGCAATTCAAATGCAATCCTTTTGTATGGTGACATGGAGAGTGCTTTGCTAATGGAAGAAATGAATCAGCAAAATAATGCATCATGTAAGTCTTCTAGTGCTCTCCATACCAGGGGCAGGACACAACAGAAAGGTAAGTCTAGTAGCAAATTTCGCAGTAAATCACGTGGTAGAGATGTAGAATGTCATCATTGTGGTAAGAAGGGTCATCTTAAACGCGACTGCTACAAATTAAAAAAAGATAAAGGAAACCGTGAGGGTAGATGATAGTAAGGAAGAGACGAAAGAAGGTCAACCTAGGAAGAGCAATGTCAAGATTGAAGAGGTGAGTGTGATCACTCATGACAGTGATAGTGGGAATGATGTACTCTTTATCTCTGCATGCTTCCCTGCACATGCTCTACTTTCACAATCTGATGATAATATGCACACCTGGATACTTGACTCAAGTGCTTCCTTTCATGTCACTCCTCATCATGAGTGGTTTTCTAATTATACAGAAGGTAGAATTGGTGTTGTACATCTTGGGGACAATTATGCATGTGACATTGCAGGTATTGGGAATGTGCAGCTAAAATTTTAGCATGGCTCTGTTTTCACACTTCAAAACGTACAGCATGTACCTCAGCTTAAGAAGAGCTTGATTAGCACAGGGCAGCTAGATGACGATAAATTCCATACCACCTTTGGTGATGGAAAATGGAAGATTTGTAAGGGATCTAGAGTTATTGCCAAGGGTTATAAAAGCGATACCTTATATCCCATCCATGTATCTAGTGTGAATGATCAAGTTATTGCTGTAACCGAGCAACCAAGTGTTTCATTGTGGCATGGCCAGTTAGGACACATGAGTCAAAATGGAATGAAAGTGCTTTCTCGCTTGGGCTATTTACCTTGTCTTCCTTATGAAAATTTTGAGCATTGTAATTTAGAGCTAGTACATTCTGATGTTTGTCAAATGCTAGGATTATATTTAGGGGGAAAGAGATACTTTGTCACTTTTGTTGATGATGCTACACAAAAGGTATGGGTTTACCCTATTTCTAGCAAAAACGAAGTGCTCAACAAATTTCAAAAATTCTTGGCATTGGCTGAGAATCAAATCGGTAAGACACTTAAGTGTCTTCATTCTGACAATGGTGGGGAATATGTGTCCAAGGCTTTCCAAGCCTTTTGTGATAACAAAGGGATAAAGAGAGAGCTTACAGCCCCTCATAATCCATCCCAAAATGGAGTTGCAAAGTGTATGAATCGGACTATACAAGACAAAGTCCGTACTATGCTGTCTCATGTTGCATTACCCCAGGGTTTTTGGGTAGAAGCTGTTATAACAGTTGTTCACCTAATCAATCGGTCACTCAACAAATCTTTGGGGGGAGGAATCCCTCAAGAAGAGTGGTCTAGCAAACCACCCTCTTATGCTCACTTAAAAGTGTTTGGTTGTGAGGCTTTTGTGCACATTCGTAAAGAAAAACACAGCAAACTTGAGTCAAAATCCTGTAAATGTATATTCCTAGGATAAGGTGACGAAGGTGAAATGGGGTATAGATTATGGGATCCGGATTAAAGGAAAATATTATGCAGCAACGATGTTATCTTCTCGGAAGATCACATGCATAAACGACCCGAAAAGATCGAGGAAGCTCACAGGGTTGTATTCCGAGAAGAAATACCCATTGGACAGCAAAATAGACCCTCTGTACAGCAGCAAATACCTGTTGTAAATGTACCTACAAATGCACAAAATAATGTTGGAAATAATTAGCCTGTCATTGACCATAATGATGAGCCACCAAATAGGTAAGAACGTATAGGACAGTCGACTGAAAATGCTGATTTGCAAGTTGAAATGCAAAGACAGCAAGCTCAAAATGAAAACTCGCAGGCTCAACAACTAGCAAACAATGTTCATTGGGTCAGGAGATCAACTAGAGCTACTAGACAGCCCGATAGATTTTCTCCGGGTGCAAGCAATATTGCTGATTATGTCATGGTGACAGACTGTCGGGAACCATTATGCTTGAAAGAAGCAATGGACAGACATGACAACAAAAAATGGTATAAAGCCATGTTGTCAGAAATGAAATCACTTGAAAAAAATAGCACTTGGGATTTAGTGCATTTACCTAAAGCCCAAAAGACACTTCCTTGCAAATGGGTGTACAAAATGAAAGTCACCTCTGGTTCCATACCAAAGTATAAAGCAAGGTTAGTTGCAAAAGGGTATAAAAAGGAATATGGAGTTGATTTTGATGAAATCTTCTCTCGTATAGTCAAGATGACTACATTGAGAACAGTCTTGGGTTTGGTTGCAGCTGAAGATATGGAGCTCATGCAAATGGATGTAAAGATTGCTTTTTTACATGGTGATCTGCATGAAAATATATATATGCAGCAACCTGAAGGTTTCGTGACTAAAGGCGAAGATAAGATGGTTTGTAAATTAAACAGGAGTCTATATGGGCTGAAACAAGCACCCAGAGCCTAGTATCATAAGTTTGATACATTTATGCAATCTCAAGGTTTTCATAGAAGTCAAGTGGATCATTGCTTATACATCAACAAGACAGTAGATGGCAACCTGATTATTTTAATCTTGTATGTTGATGACATGCTAATTGTTGGCAGTGATACTCATGCCTTATATTCATTGAAACAACATCTCCATGGGAGTTTTGACATGACAGATCTTGGTGATGCAAAACATATCCTAGGCATGAGAATCATCAGAAATCAGTCGAAAAGATTACTCTATCTATCACAACATGAGTATATCTCCAATCTGCAGCATTTCAATATGGAGGGGGGGAAAACAATTCGTGCTCCATTGCCTCCACATGTGAAACTTAGTGCAGATGACAGTCCTACAACTGATGATGAGAAGACTAACATGGCCAAAGTTCCTTATGCTTCAGCTGTTGGTATCTTGATGTATGCTATCGTTGCTACACGTCCTGATATTGCTTTTGGAGTGGGTGTAGTCAGCAGATACATGGCAAACCCAGGCAAAAAGCATTGGGAAGCAGTAAAGGGTATTATGAGATACCTCAAAGACACAAAGGATTTCTGTATCTATTTTGGAAAGCACAAGCCATCTGTCGTTGGGTTCACTGATGCAGACTATGCTAGTCATGTTGACTGTAGAAAGTCCACCTCAAGCTATGTGTTTACTTTCACAGGAGGAGCAGTCTCTTGGATCTCCAGGTTATAGAAGTGTGTTGCATTGTCCACTACAGAAGCGGAGTATGTGGCTGCTACTGAGGCATGCAAAGAAGCTTTATGGCTTTCACATCTGGTGGGAGACCTTGGGATTATAGAACTACATGTTCTACATTGTGACAGTGAGAGTGCTATCATGCTAGCACGTAATCCTATTTTTCATATAAAGACAAAACACATACAAGTGAAATACCACTTTATCAGAGACGTACTTGACAACAAAAACATTGAGCTTGTCAAAGTACATACGGATGATAATCTGGCAGATCTACTCACCAAGGGTCTTTCAGCTGAACGGTTTACTCATTGTAGACATAGCTCGTTTCTTTTAAGGCACATTGCCTTTAGGTGGGAGGTTGTTGGAAATAAAGGACCATTATGCCTTTTATATTTGTCAAGGTGTGAACACACTTTTATATTTATCTAAAACAAAATAATAATACCTGGTACGTAACACACATTTTGTGTGGGTTGTACCCTAACTCAATCTGCCCCATTCATTACTTCGTGACCTAATCTCATCTGTACTGCAGGAGAAGAGTTATGTTGCATTCAGCCATCATCTTCGAGTGGCTCCACTATTGTAGCACAAGCTCGGAACATACACATACATATGCATATTTTACATACACTCTCACATGCATACACGTACACACACATGTGTACACAAACATACATACACATATGCATACACATACACTCTCACGTGCATACACGCATAAGAGAGACACATATACATACACACACATATATTCATACACACATTTTCACACGTGCACATATATACATACACACACACACACACACATACATATATATATATATATATATATATGCATACATGCACATACACATATACACACATCACATATACATACACACACATATATACATGTTTTAGGGCTAGCATTTTAGGATTAGGGTTCTAGGCTTTTACATACATACACACATAATACATATACACATACACATATATATACACACATGCATACACATATATACATGTTTTAGTTCTAGGTCTTTAGGATTAGGGTTTTTACATATGCATACACATATACGCACATAATACATATACACATGCATACATATACATGTTTTAGGTCTAGATCATTAGGATTACAACTTTAGAGTTTTTACACATGGATACACATTTATACACATATACATATATAATCCATATATACATACACATGTATATACACATGCATGCATACATATACATGTTTTAGGTCTAGGTCTTTCGGATTAGGGTTTAAGGGCTTTTGCACATGCAGACACACATATACATCACATGTATACACACATGTATATGCATACATACACACACATATGCACACACACATATACATACACACATATGCATACATACATACACACATATATACATACATATTTTAGATCTAGGATTTTAGGATTAGGCTTTTAGGTTTTCTACATACATACACATATGAGTAAACACACACACATACACACATGAGTAAACACACACACATACACATACACACACACACACACACACACACACACATATATATATATATATATATATATATATATATATATATATATATATATATATATATATATATATATATATATATATATATATATATATATATATATATATATATATATATACACACACACACACACAGACACATGCATACACGCACATATACAATAAAAATAAATATATATATAACTAAATATATAAAAAATAGATCTTTAGGATTTTTAGGTTTTCTATATATATATAATTAAATATATAAAAATAGGGTGTATATATATATATATACACACACACACACATGCATACACGCACACATACAATAAAAATAAATATATATAAGGAAATATATAAAAAATAGGTCTTTAGGATTTTTAGGTTTTCTACATATATATAATTAAATATATAAAAATAGGATTTTAGGGGTTTTTAATTAAATTAAATATATATAAGAAAAAAACTAAAAAATTAAATAAAATAGAATATATATATATAAATAGTATTTTAATATAGACAATTAGTGCATACGATAGCTTTGCTCCATACAATTTGGACACTTTGTCATGTTGAAATGGAGTGAACAGGATAAAGACCGCAAAAATTTTATCACAGAGACGATCTATTAGGAGTGCTGACTAGCATCTAGCATCCTATTGTCAACTCAAAGTGGATTTAGCACACGGCATGTGAGGTGATGTCCCATCGATGATCTGAGGCTCGTGATGCTTTCAAAGCAGGCTTACCAAAGCATGTATGGTTAGAGGTTGGGGAGTGGGATATGATTCGCGATGAGTAGTAGTAGACGCTTGAACGATATCAATAGCAGCAAGATGTGGCGGCCACACCTCTAGATACGATCGGACTGTCACATTTGGGTAGCAACAAATATGACACTATGCATCATGATTTTTTAAGTATCGTTTTTTATTATTGAATTTGTTTATGTTAAGAACATGTATGTTCATCCAACGTTTTGCATATTTATTGCAAGAGTTGGTAGTGGATCGTCCTCCGACATGAACCGAGGAAGCTTATAGATATCATCATGGTTTGGTTGCATTGTTGGAGGACTTGGAGGGATACGCTACAGTCATTTCATGAGAGCATCTATGATGAGGTGAGCTTATAAACTTGGTTTGGTGTTTTTAGTTGTTGTTTATAAATATCATGTCAATTTGTCTCATTTCACGAATGTGCTATGTTGCAAGATTGTAGATATAGATGTTTTGATCCCTCTCGGCATGTGTATGGCAGCGGTATGCCACAATTTTGTATTTGGCTCATATAGCAGTGGTGCACTATAATCTTGTATTTGGTTCCTATATGGTAGTGCTTTGCCACATTTTGTATTTGGCTCATATGGTAGTGGTTCGCCATACTTTTGTACATGGTTCATTTATGGAATATATATCTCTTTTGTACATGATTCATTTATGGGATATTTCTTTTGTACATGGTCCATGGTTCATTCTGCTCCTCTCTTTTAAATGTATGTGTGTGTATGATTGAGAATTAAAATCCATTGTGATTGTTTGACTCATCAATGACTTTTACTTCACAATGGTATGTGTAATTGTATGTGGGTGTATGATTGAGAATTAAAATCATTGTAATTTTTTGACTCAACATTGATTCTTATTTCACAATAATATATGTGTGTATGATTGAGAATTAAAATCTATTGTAATTATTTGACTCAACATTGATTCTTACTTCACAATAGTATGTGTAAGTGTATGTGTGTGCATGATTGAGAATTAAAATCTATTTTGATTGTTTGACGCAAAATTGATTCTTACTTTACAATAATATGTGTAAGTGTATGATTGAGAATCAAAATATATTGTAATTGTTTGAATCAACATGGATTCTTAGTTCACAATAGTATGCCTATATGATTGAGAATTAAAATCTATTGCAATTGTCTGACTCAACATTGATTCTACCTTCACAACAACATGTGTAATTGTATATGTGTGTATGATTAAGAATTAAAATCTATCATGATTTTCTAATTCAACATTGATTCTAACTTCACAATAGTATGTGTGTGCATGATTGCAAACTTTAACAAAGAGAAAATGTAAATACAAAGATTAACAGATTTAAAAACTTTAAGAGAGATTCAAAGTAGTCTATATATATTTTAAGATATTTATTTAGTGGAATGTATATCCTATTTGATATTGATCTATGTTATCTTTTTGTAGATATAAATTTCTCATAAAGCAAGCATTATGGGGAAGGGAAAAGAATGATCATATGTGATTGTTCATCAAGAGGATAAAACATCTCCACAATACAATGCAAATGTTGTGGACATCATTATGTAGGAAATGCAACTTAGATAAAAGAGCATCTTTTTAGTACAAGTAATAATAAGGCACGATGATCTAATCCAGACAGTGATATATGGGTACACTTTGCAAGTTATGCAAAAAAAATGTAAATCTCAAGGTATCACATCAAAAAGATTTAAAAACATGAGTAGTTCACAACACTTTCAAAGTAGCCCAGGTGCAGAGCAAGAATGAGTAGATGCATCAATGACAACAGAGGATCCTCATAATATTTCTACTCAAGTATCACAAACTATTTTCAAGAATAATCAAGATACATGTCCTCCATTTTCTCCAGCTATGTTAAGAAAGAGTATTGGACCCGGTGAATGTAGTAAAAATGGTGGATCTAATAATGTGTCACCATGCTTTCTCCATACTAAATCACATAATACAATACCTATAAATTTTGAAAAGCAAGATTGTATTGAGCTTCATCTTAAATGAACTCAAACATTTTTAGCATGTAGGATTCCTTTCAACTTTGTTTGTAATCCTATTTTCAAAGATGCTTTGCCAACTGCACGGAAAGAATTCACCATGAGAGATTACAATAAAATGTGAATATAGTTTGTAGATAAAGTGAAGAAAAGTACTTAAGCTATTTTAAAGCAAGCAATGTTTGATTATGTTGCCATGTATGGATGCAGAATAACATTGGATGGATGGACAAGTTGTCAAAAGAATCCATTGATTAATATCATGGTTATATGTCCAAAGCAAAGCATGTTTTTGAAAGTTTTTGATATTTCTCTTAAAGAGATAAATTCATCTTTTCTTGTAAAGATATATGAACATGTTATAGCGTGTGTGGATAGTCCAAAGAATGTGACAGAAATATTGACTGATAATGCATCTAATTTTTGAAGTGCTAGAATTGCAATTCAAAACAAGTATGAAGGCATTACTTGGGTTCCATGCACAACTCATACACTAAATCTATTATTGAAAGATATAGGTAGATTGTCTTTCATTAAAAAAAGTTTATTAGGTGCAAATCATGTGCTCAATGAATTTATCAGAGAGCATCAGTTTTCATATTTTCTCTTTCGTTCGAAATCTCCCACTAAAGCACTTCATATCTTTTGTGCTACACAAATTGCAACTGCCTATATTGTGCTCAATGGATTATTGGAAGTCAAGCCAGCTCTTGTAGAAATGATTGGTGATCAAAGATGGGAGGCATGGCTAGAGAAGTATCCTTCTTATAGGGGCTTCAAAGTGTATGTCTCTAATGCAATCATAAAATTTTTGGCATAATCTTGAAAAAATTATCAGTATCACTAAACCTTTTGTGGAACTTTTACGAATTGTTGATATTGATAAGTTTGTGATAGCAAATGTTTATTCAATTATGTCAGAATCTATTCAAAAAGTGAAAGATGTTAATCACTTCTCATTACGAGAAAAAGCACAGATTGTATCGTTAGCAAAGAAAAGATGAACCCTAGTGCATACCCATTTACATGGAACAACGTTTCTCTTGGATCGAACATTTCAACTCAATGGTCAAGTGTCAAACAAAGAAGTCATGGCAAATTTCAAAACCACATGTCAGATATTACTTCCAGGTAACAGATGGGTGAGATGCATTCCACATAGAGTAGCTTATCTAAATCAAGAAGGATGTTTTGGATATTTATGGCACATTGAAGTTATTCAAAAGCATCCGCCTCCTATATGGTGGAAAGAGTACGATGATGAAGCAGTGTAGTTGCAACATATAGCTATGAGAGTGTTTTCAGTAGCATCTTCAAGCAGTAGTTGTGAAGGTAATTGGAGTGCATATGATTATCTTCATTCAAAGCAAAGAAATTTCTCAAGTGTATCATGTGCTAATGATTTGGTATACGTTTTTTGTAATATGCATTTGTTACATGCTCCAATGAAGATAGCTTCTACAACATCACAACCAACTTTTGGAGAATTTCAAACTCATGAAAGTTTAACAAATGATTCATGGAGTGATCATGATTTAGGTGTATATCACAACAATGGTTTAGACATTGAAGAAATAGATGACATGGTATATGTATTGATTGATGATATTCAAAATGAAGAAAATGATTTACTCTGAATACTTTGGTTAGATTCAATTGCGAAAGAATGTCTTTATCATAAAGTGATGTCTTTGATTTCAAAAAGTAGCTTGTCTATTTTTTGTTTTGTTGTTTGAATAATTCATCGATAGTGAACCGATCAAAAGATGATGATGATGATGATGATGATGATGATGCCTCTGATAGTCTTCCATATATGTTCTCATATGCATCGAGAGATATTTGTAAATTTTTCACTGGATTTTCTAAATCATCAATCCTCTTTTTTTTATCATTAGTTTTTCTTCATAATCCAAGGATCGTTAATTCTTCATTGTATAGTTATCCTCCCTGTGATGATAAATCATGGATAAGGTTATGTTGTTCAGGTAGTAGAATGTAGGGCTGCTTTCGAGGAAGAGGGCCTTTGTTTCCTTGATTATAAAATTTTGCTTGATTTTGAGGAAGACTCAAACCTATACCTTCACTCTTCCAGCCATCATCCCAATCTACATGTCAATGGAAAATATCTTATACAAAAACTTTTAAAATGAAATATAGTGCTATTTGATTATTATTTGGCAATGATCTTTCAACTTGAACAAAGTGTTGAAGTATAATTTCTATGAATCCTTTATGTTGTAAGTCAGAAAGTTTTAATGGTGTTGTTTCTTTCACCCTTCCTCTAGCTCGGAAGAGAACATCACCAACAAAATGATTTGGGCATAGCTTTTTTACTTCTTTCATTGATAATGGTTCTCCTTCTAATACCTCTGGCTCTAGATATTAGTGAAATAAAAATGATAATCCATATTGTGCAAATTGAGCATTCTGCTCAGACAAAATCCTTTCAGATTCAACATGATCAAGGCCATTATTCACATCTGGCATTCTTGCCATGTTTTACTTCAAATATGCAAAAGAAAAACACTAATTTTAACTTAGAAGAATCCGCATAATTCAAATGAGTCCACATAATTCAAATGATACCACTTCATTTAATCCACATCATTTAATCCGCATAATTTGAATGATACCACTTCATTTAATCCACATACTTCAAATGATACCACATCATTTTATCCACATAATTCAAATAAATCCACATCATTTAATCTACATAATTCAAATGATACCACTTCATTTAATCCACATAATTCAAATGAATCGGCCTCATTTAGTCTGCATAATTCAAATGAATCCACTTTATTTAATCCACATAATTCAAATGAATCCACATCATTCAAATGATACCACTTCATTTAATCCACATAATTCAAATGATACCACTTTATTTAATCCATTTAACTCAAATGAATCCATATCATTTAATCCACATATTACAAATGAATCCATGTCATTTAATCCACATAGTTCAAATGATACCACTTCATTGAATCCACATAATCCAAATGAATCCACATCATTTAATCAACATATTACAAATGAATCCACTTCATTTAATCCACATAATTCAAATGATACCATTTCATTTAATCCACTTAACTCAAATGATACCACTTCATTTAATCCACATAGTTCAAATGGATCCACAACATTTACTCCACTCAATTCAAATGAATCTATATCATTTGATCCACATAGTTCAAATGAATACATATAGTTTTCAAATATAATCTTAATCCATCCATAATGGATATCTTTATACCATATCAATCTAGATTTGAGAATAGTCTAAGTGGTTCATGTGCTTCTACTCTTTTTGATACATCTCTGCCAGAAGCTAATTCTAACACATATTTGAACTTTTAAATCCCATTTCTATCAATGGGATAACTATTTAAGTCTATGTACTTCAAAAGTTGCAATAGGAGTATCCAAATCGTAAGGTCTCCTAACTTTTATTAAAAAGGTAGAGGGCTAGCATATCTACATTCAGATGCAATCCACTAGTACTCTTGACTCCACTCATTTCTAGTGGATATTTCCAAATCAAGTACTTTAGAGAAACTTTTTTTTGTTGGTAAATACATTGCTCTACCAAAATCACATAATCAGATATAAGCATGCTCAACTTCAAAATGCAATAGAATGTTGCCTGGATTTTTTCATTGTGGGAAATATCACAAGTGTGTAAACATGATATCGTTTGCAAAAACTCTTTGATCAACTTCCAAATGTCTGTCTTCGTAGTTTCTATGTCTCCTTCTGTGTCTTTAATACCTCTACTTCATGCTACATTAGTTCTCTTTTTTCATTTTCTCCAACCACATGTCTAATGCACCACTATTCCACAATTTGAAAATGAGACATTGGCTTTTGATATGATGCCTAGCTAATCCAAGTGGGCTAATAATTCCACTGTGCATAACAAATAAAATTGTGGCTTCATTCATGGCTTCGTTCTCTTGTGTCTATATGTCAATGCCATGTAATTTGAATAACTTTGTGGCAAAGATTTTTTTTATGAACCTCAGGTCAGTTATTCTGACTTTATGGATAATTCCATATTGTCCTTCCCCCATGAGAGCTTCATCTTCGAAATGGATAGATGAATATAGGAGCAAACAAAGATTATTTGATGTTTGATCTCCTATATTCACATGTGTATCTCTTATATTTGGATCTACTATTGGTCTCTCTCCTTGTTCAGACGTGTCAGGTTTCACTCGCTTTCCTCTCTTCATCGTTTGATAATGAGAATTGAAACATTTGATTTTATCAATGAATCCGAGCATTATGGTGGTATCCAATGTCGATAACTCTGCTACTTTGATGATCTCTTCAAAGATACGAGTGAGCTCTTTGAACATTTGCTCATCTAATACTTGTGCTTCTCCTAACACACTGCGATATTCTAGATAGTTGTTCAATGAAATCTTTGTAATTGGATAGGTACATTGCTAGACTGATTTTATCTTCTCTCATTCCAAGCACGCAAAATCTTCCAAAAACTTTTGCTCGTGCTTATTTATTTTACTTGCCATCTGTGCAAATATAAAAAATAGACTATCAGACAAAACCGAATCAAAATTCATATTGAAACTATAAATACCAATTTTATTCATAAAAGCAATAATAAAAAATAATTCTCATAAATCAAATGATAGACACTTAAATACATTTTAAGTACATATATAGATAGATACATCAGTAAGTGTCTGGATCGATAAATCAATAGTCTATGTAGAAAAATGATAGAAATATGGGTAGGTAGTTAGCTAAGTAGATTTATAATTAAATAGAAAGTACAATTATCATCTTGAAGTGAATCTATGTAACTATTAAGAATGTAAGATTCAAAGAATCAAACATTTATAATAGTTCATATACACTCACTATACTGTGTAAGAGTCTTGTCCCATGAGTGTATATAACTATTGTGATAGTAAGAGTCAAAGAATCAGATAATCACAATAGTTTCTATACACCTTGTGACACACTGTAATTATGCTCACAAGAATCTAAGTGACTATTGTCAGAGTAAGAGTCAAAGAATCAGATAATCACAATAGTCCTTATACACTCCTTATACTATTGAGAGAGTAGGAATCGATGTGGCAATTCAAACAATCTCAATAGATCTATTGCTCAGTCCTATACTACTGTGAGGGTAAGAATTGATGTAGTGAGTCAGACAATCACAATAGTGGTTTATTTTAAATTTTATTAATCAACGTATACAAGTAACAAATGCTTTTGTAAGTCAAACATGTATATTATTGATGATTAAAAAATACAAACTAATTATATAAATACAATTCATACATATGTAAGAGACGTATATGCAAATCATACAATATGCATGACACAATAAACATAACAATTATAAAAAAGATAATAAATAAAAAAATAGATCAATACCTAAATGGATGGTGAGGAAAGGGCTCTATGAATGGTATGGTAGTAGTAGAGCTCTATGAACTTGTGAACAAGCATGTGGGGAATGAGGTTTTCGATCGTGTGTGTGTGTGTATATATATATATAAATATATATATATATATATATATATATATATATATATATATATATATATATATATATATATATATATATATATATATATATATATATATATATATATATATATATATATATATATAACTTAGAAACATGTTTTCGATCGAAAATGCTTTCGATCGAAAAACTTTTTCTTTGAAAGCGCTTTCGATCAAAAGCACATCCATGTCCGATTTTTTTTATTGTTTTTTCCTAAATCCATGAATGAAATGAACATATTTGGTATTTTTCCATTATTTGGTTGAACAAATGCAACCTAGTGCATGATAGTCCAGATTCTTAGCCAACGCAATAACAATATGACTATCATTAAGTAAAAAAGCTACATGCTAAGGTATGCCCATGTCATATGCGAATCTAAAAAGCAAAAATGTATCATTGCATGCCTCACTATATGCAACATACTCTAGTTTTGTTATGGAAACAATTGCACATTCTTGAAGGTCGGACCTCTAGGAATAGCACCATGGGTGAAATAATAATTGTTCACTCAAATAGAATTTTTATTCTCTACACAATCAACATAATGAGAGTCTTTATATCCAATCATGGATATATCAACTCCACCCAAGCATAGACATATCCTTGAAGCCACTCAGATATCTCAATATCATTTTGTCCATTTCCCAATCTTCTTGCTAGGATTCGGTATATATCTACTCACAAATGCAATGTCTGGTCTCATAGATACCATAGCATATCTACCATTGCAAATGCAATGTCTGGTCTCATAGATACCATAGCATACATGAGACTACGAATAGCAGGACGATAAGGAATTTTGGCCATGAATTTCTTGTTCTCACTAGATTCAGGACAATCATCCTTGCTCAACTTCATATATGTAGGCAATGGTGTTCTCAATGCCTTTACACCATGCATATTGAAATCGATGAAGTACTTTTGGAGCCATTTTGAGAGTCATTCTGAGCCCCCAAGGTGGGGACCATGGAGAAAACAAGTCAATTTGCAAAAATATAAATTGGGTTCTGTTTTCCATCTCAAAAATATTTTGGCTTCAGATTTTCAAGCAATTATGTGTACTATTGATACATGAAAACTATGTTTTTCTAAGATCAAATTCTCAAGTCACAATGTGAGAGTGTTCAAGTAGAGGTACTACTTCTACTGTTTTTTCAATAGTCTAAATTATTGCAAAAATGCCAAACGTTGAAGGACTAAGTCAAATTATGAGTGATAACTTGGATAAGAATAACTTTCATGCTTAGAGATTTAGAATGATGAATTTCCTAATGGGAAAAGGCTAATAGAAGTACATCAATGGATGCAATGAAAAACACCTATAGTTACCAGAGAGGAATGCGATTGCAGTCTAGTTAAGAGCATTTTAAGAGTGAATCAAGGAGCATGGAAGGTAATGTATTGACTAATTATTAGCATACAAGATAGCATGATTGGGCACATATAGGATGCCAAAACTTTGAAAGAAGCTTGAAACAATTTGTTCACATTGTATAAAACCAATACAAAGGCACAAAAATGACAACTCAAGAGTGAGTCGCATACACTAGAGAAAAAGAGCATGTATGTAAGTGAGTACACCTTAAAAATCAAAAGCATATGTGAGTCGCTGGCATCTATTACCATCAATGTAATCAATGTAGATAAGGATGATAAGATTGAAGTGCGCCTTTGTGGTTTAGGAGCTACATATAGGTAGTTTGGAACTTCTATTCAAACTAGGTAGAATATATCAAAGTTTGTTGATTTTGTGTTCATGTTGATAATTTAAGAAAAAAAAAACTTGATGAAGATTCAAACTTGCAAGGAAAATCTGGTTTTGTGTAGGCATTCTACTCTGGCATAGGAAGAGGTTGATGTAGAGGCTTTTGAAGTGGAAGGAGAAACAATAACTAGCATCAAGGTCAACAACACACTAGTGCAAGAGGTAGAGGATAGTTTCAAAGTAGAGGGATCATGTTGGGAATGTAAGGGTCATGTAACTTTACCCCTATGTTCATATATATATCATTTATAGAGCATTGCCTCAAGAATATCATTATATAGGTTTCAAGGCTCTCATGGATGTGTGCACATCTTTCCTCTTCTCTCTCTCTCCCTCCATCTCCTCCTTTCTTCTCTTGTCTAGCACCAAATTCCTTCATTGTTATGATATTATGTTGAAGGCTGGTATGCAAGGAGCTCCAATGGAGGCTTAGGTTACAAGAGGTGAATATGCAAGTCAACATCTTCTTGATAAGACATTGATATTTCAACCATAACTCGAGCTAGAGAGCTTGTATTGACACGATTTAAAGTTCTATGCATAGCTTAATCTAAGAACTACAATATCGAAGAAGGGCATAGAATCTAATTTAGAGTTTTAGAGTTGAAAATTTGAAAAACTCAAAGTGATATGGAAGTCAAATTTAGAATCATTTGGAAAACATGTAAGAATTTTGACTATGACTTGAGTTCTAGAGGTCTTATTGAAGTGATTTGAATTGTCTTGCATAGCTTGATAGAGCATCTCCAAATTTCTAGAAGAATGCAGGTCTAGATTCATAAGTACAAGTTAGCACAGAGAGATAGAGGTACATATGAAGATGAAAATGATGAAATATGGTTTTTTTACTTGTATCTTGAGCTACACACCTCATTGAGGTATTCTAAGTATCCTTGTGTAGGAAAGAGAAAGTTCAAGTTTGATGAAGAAAAAAATTTGATTTTCAAAGGCAATCAAACTTGAAATAATAAAATACAAAGCAATATATTTTCATCATAGAAATCCTAAATGCTTTAACATTCATTTTTCTTTGGAACTTCCATTAGAGAGACTCTTTGGTGTGTATCATTTTAGTTTTAAAGCTTGAAGGCATTGACTATGTATGATCTATGTGGATGCTCAAGTTCATTATAAAAAAGGCATCCAAATCAAGGTTTATCTCAACAGGACATCAACCCCTAAGAACTATTTCAAAAAATTAGAATGGACAGAGATCATCATATTCTAATAATAGTCAAGGAGGAGAAATTAAGCTGAAGTACATTGATACACCTAAGAAGCAAGAACCTATGCATTTGCAACGTGATTTTGATTTCCTCAACTCTTCGAGGAAAACACAATGATTGAGGAAGTAGATGATCAAGGTAAGTGCTTGAACCCTAGTCTTTAGTGCATGGAAACTTCTTCTCATTCAAGGGCATTAGGATTAGGATTATGGGGGAAATATCCTCATATAAGATTAGTTTCTTGATTGATTCGGGTAGTACAAATTGCTTCTTTTCACATAAGCTGGTAAAGCCTTTAGGATTGCATATTAAGACGCATAACAAAAGACATGTACAGATGGCTGATGGATGCACCACAAGATAACAAGACTTGGATCTTAGTTCCAAAGACATCAAAACAAAAGATAATTGGATGCAAGTGGGTTTTTAAGATTAAATTGAATAGTGATGCTAGTTTATCAAGATATAAAGCTATACTTGTAGCAAAGGGATGTGCTCAAACTCAAGGATTGGACTATGATGAAACATTTTTTCCAATAGCAAACATGGCCGCAGTGAGAACTTTGTTGGCTCTAATTGTAAGTAAAAGATGGAATATATATCAATTTGACATAAAAAATGCCTTTGTTAATGGTGCATCAACTGAAGAAGTATATATGTCACAACTATATGGTTATGTGGATGATTGACATCCTAATCACGTATGCAAGTTAAAGAAGGCATTTTATGGTCTTAAATAAGCTCCAAGGGCATGCAATGAAAGGTTGGAAAAGTATCTTATGCTGCAAGGATACACAATGAGTCATGCTGATTCTTCACTTTATGTAAAACATGTAGATGACGTGTTGGTATATGTATGCATTTATGTAGATGACTTTTTTATTACAAGAATTGATGCAAAAGCAATTGAAGAGATCAAAGGTAATTTGGGAAAGGAATTTAAAATTTCAGATCTTGGTTTTCTTAGATACTTTCTTGGGATTGAGATTGTGTATGAAGATGAAAGTATGTGGTTGAAGTATATATATGATATATTGAAAAGGTTTTCTATGCAAGAATGTAAGTTTGTTTCTAGTCCAATGGAATGTAATGTAAATTTGAGTGCAAAAGAATGTGATGTCTTGCATGATATGAATGCTTACAGATCCATGGTAGGATCTTTAATATGCAACAAAAACTATACCTGATATATGTTATGCAGTGGGTGTAATGTAACAAATTATGTAGGAACCTAGAATACCTCATATGCATGCAGCCAAAAGAGTGCTTAGGTATTTGAAAGGCACCATGAACAAAGGATTATTTTATAGTCATGATGCTAGTCTAACTCATAAATTCTTTAGTGATGCAAATTTCCCTCAATGTAAAGATGACAAAAGATCCACAAGTGGAGATGTGGTAATAGCAAGAAACAAGACATTAACATGGAGCTCAAAGAAATAGCCTACAATTGATTTATCTTCTTCAAATGTTGAGTATAGAGGTTTAGCATTGGCTAATACTAAGATTATGTGGTCTAAGAGGTTGTTTCATGGCTTAAACGTGCAAGTTGATGTACCATTGATATATAGGATGACTTGAGAAACATTCGTATAACCTCAAATACTATTTTTCATGCTAGGACAAAGAGTATAAAGGTACACTATCATTATGTTTGAGAGAAGGGCATAAAAAATGAAGTGCAAGTTTCTTTTGTTGTCAAAAAGATCAAGTTGTGGATATCTTCACAAAATCCTTGGATGGGCCAAAGCTTCAAAGATTTAACTACATTCATGGCATGAAGGAAATACCCTTTGGAACTTGAAGGGGGAGAATGTTGAGAACATTATTTTTATGTATAGGTCAAGGTTGCAAGTACATTTGAGAGGCCTTTAAATGCTTCAAAAAGGATCAAATAAATGATAAAGAATGGCTAAAGTACCATGTGATATCTGAAACATGATGACGCAAATGAGTGAGTCACAAAGGAGTGGTTTTGCCTTCCTAATGGAAGGTCAATTTGGTTAGTTCTCAAAGCCTAGCCTTAATTTACTTATTTCTACACTTAAGTCAATTATCTTCACCCAAGTGCCTACTACAATCTTAGATGTATTATGAAGGTTTTTTGTTGGTTTTTCGTTCCCAAGATAATATCCACAAGGATTTTTTTTCATTAATCATAAGTAGAGTATATAAAAAAGGGACCTGTTTTGGCTTATACATATATTAAGTGCATCATCATTTCTAAGCCTAAGCACCATAAATATTTCTTTTGATTGCAACATTACTCGTTTTGCAACTATATGGAAAAGAACACTTTTACTAAAGAGTGAAGGAACTATATCTTTCGATGCATCTTGTAATGCAATAAGAGCACTAGATTGAGCTCCTCTGTCAGAGTCTGAGTATTTCTTTATTACTTCTTTCACAATTTGAGAAAAATGAGCTTTAGAGATTGGATATGTGCTCTTCTAATACTTGCATATCTCTCGTATGGACAAAGCCCCCTGAAGGAAGTGGTGGCCTTGGCATACATGTCTAAGGTGCATGATGAACTTTAATTTATTCCATCTCTCTTCATAAATTAAACCACTTTATGGTTGTTGAGCCTCTCTATGTTCATTTCTCTATTGTCACTCTTGTGGTTGCCTTTCTTGTCTTTTATTCTTGTTGTTGATCTCTATGTTGTACTTGAAAATCTCTTCTCTCAACATGTGATGACGTTTCTCTAGTGTTTCTCTATCTTCTCCTTATTGTCTTCTCTTCACTACTACTCTCACTTTTATACACTTCAAAAATTAAGTGTGAATTCAAAAACACTTTTTGAATCAATTATTATAGTTATTTATCACATTATACCAAAGTTTGTGGTTCTTCTTGGGGGACCATCATGACCCTTATCAATGACATGTTGCTATCCAATGTTGCACGCGAGCTCTTGCACAAAATTCTTTGCATGCCCTAGATCAACTACATGATGTTATTTTCATTACAGTTCCTCATATAGATAGATTATCATGTGCTCCATGTCTCTTCAGGTAACCTATTGTTTTGTAAAACCTTTTAAACATTTGATGAAGAGGATTAGTTATATGTATTCCTCCTCTATGTCTTGTATTCCAAAATATATAGATTTCAGTTGATAATGAGAACTTTCCATACCTTGTGTGCTTCATAATTCTAATGAACCATATTTACCCCAAAAATAAGATTCATGGGCAAACAAAATGTACTGCAAAAGTACACAAATGTCAATAATATTCATAAAAAATACACATGTCTGATACTTTATGCTTACCATAAAGTATGTTATATGAGTTTCACCCCATGAATCTACCACATCCTTAGTACACATTCGAATGGGAGTCTTGAAACTATGGATTTTTTCTTTGAGAGGTCTTGGCTTTTCCATGATTTGCATCATTGGACCCAAATACTCCCAAGCTTTTGCTTGTTTCGATGCTATACTTGGATCATTTCCAATGAATGTTTTTACACTTCAAATACCTTTCCATAAATTCAACACCTAATTGTTAATTTGACATGAAATAGTTAGAATATAGATGCCTTGAATTTACTCCTCCCATGCAAACTTTTGCTTGATTATTTTATGTTGAGCTAGAGTATTTGGAATCCTTAACAAGTGTCACTACACAATGATGTAGTCGTATGCTTGCAAATAAATCCTTCAACTTTTGAATGCATTCTTGATGCCTCTATGGAGGTTACATATTCCAAGCATATTCTTTTATGCAACTTCAAAAAATTTTCCACTATTCAGAGTTTGCCATATAACAAGCACACATGTACTATTATCAACACAATGTTAATGATTGGATTACAACTCTAAATCATTTTCATATTGTCTTGGGGGTATACTTTGATCACAAATTAGAATATCTTGAGACCATTGTACATGTTTCTTCCCATTATAAGCATTTGAGTTCTCCTGCCATATGTTATTCAACTTTAAAATTTATTGCCCCTCAACTTCAAGCAAATGGCCTTCTTCTTGATGGTCTATAGCACTTCTAAAGCTTGTTTGATGTAAGTCCCATGATAAATTATCATGGTTCTCATGGTGCAATACAAAGGAAGCAAGCCACCATAAGTGATTTTTTTTTGTAATCCAAAGTAGTTATTATGAGTGATTGTATCATTGCCATGTCGATATTTTGGCATATCCTTGAAAAGTGGTGGAATCCTTTTTGGTTCTTCAATACCTCCTTCTTTTGGAACTTTGGAACCTTCTCCAACTTCATAAGTGGGAACTTCAAGAGGTACTGATGATGGAGTAGGTATTCGGTGTAGATAATGAAACTCTCTCTTCACCTGCATCTCTTAGGGTTTGGGAAGGTCCATCACCCCCCTTGTATGGTTGAATATAAGAATCTAAATTCCTTTTGAAAAATGCATAGTCATCTACTTTTATGAAATTTGGAATTTCTTCCTTCTTATCATAAATATCACTTTTTGCAATATATGCATTGCATGAGACTAGGATATCACCTGTATCTGAAACATAGAATTTGTATCCTTTCCTTTCAATTGCATAACCAATAAAGATTGCTTTAGTGGATTTTACATCAAGGTTACCATGATCTCTTTTCTAGATGTGAACATAAGCTTCTACCTTTGAAGATTTAGGTTTTGGATCATCTTCAACACTATTACTTGATGCTTTCTTCTTCTCATTGAAAATCCTTGTCTGACTTTACTCTCATAAGGACAAAACATCTTCTATGTATAATTTGACCTTACTCTCATAACATGTGTACATGTGTATATGTGTGTATATGTTTATATGTGTGCATGCATACATGTATAATTATGTGTATATCTATATATGCATGTATTTATATGTATATATTTATGCATGTATCTATATGTATGTTTATGCATGTATATATATAAATAGATAGAAAATTGAAAATTATACCTCAATATTGCCGAAATAGATACATTACTCTATCCGAAACGATTTTGAAGACTGAGAATAAGTAAACTCGCACTTAGTCGTGTCAAACGACTTCCTTGATATACATGCTTTAGACATTCCTCTTGAAGATATTTCTCATTTTTAGAAATGTCAATGCTCTCACTATCATTTTGATACCAATCCTCAATAAAATATGCCATGCCATCATCTTCATCATTGTCACACAAATCTTGTACTTTATCTTCTTTTGATTATAGATCTTTCAACCTTGCGTATTTCACAGGATCACTTTTGTGTAGCCTCCTCATAGAAGCTTCTGATAAATGAGGTCTTACTAGCGATTGTGAATGGTGTGGAGGAATATCATCAACATCATATATTGGAATCTACACACATGAATAAAAATCATTAGTATTCCATAAATGAATAAAATGTAAACTTTAAACATAAAGTTAAATATATAAGTTATTAAATTGGATAGAAAATTCTCCTTCTCTCTCTACCTAAAAGGTTCTCTTGGAGGTCTACGCCATCCATAATTCACTAATAATTCATCACCAACATGTAATGTAGTAATAGCATTGACAACTATGTATCTTGATACATCTCTACTCATGTATGGTGATTCATGACTATTTTCATGCTCCTCAAATGTGCAATTAGTCCTTGAACTATTATGTAACCCTCGACTACTAATTATTAAACCTGCTATATTTCCATGCATGTAAGGTCTTCCATCAATATATAATCTTTCATTTTCTGCATATGAAATCCTTCTAGTAGTAAGGGATGCTACATTCAAGCATATTCCATAAGTACTCATGCTTTGAACATAATGTGTGTTGATATATTTAGGTAGTGATGTGTGTGAACACACTAGGACCGCCGGGGCACTTTTTCCCTCTTTAGGAGGTTTTTTTCCCCCGGCTTGTATATACGCCTATTGCCCTAATGGGCTATTTATCTTTGTACATTCTCTAGTAATACATTCAGTATTTTGTGTTGTGCTCCAAGCTTCTTCTTCTTCCTTGTGTTGTTCGCGTGCTTCCGCAGACGTCTAACTCCAACAATTGGTATCAGAGCGGGTCGTCGCTTCATCTAGGGGCCGTCGACACTCCTCCGTTTGCAGTCTCAGAATCGTACGAATTTTGTTGAGCATACTCAGGGTGTTTTCGGCCTCCAAACGCACTATCGCAACGCTTGTGTAGGCTATTTCGTCTTTTTGTGCCAAAGGTATATACCTGTTTCTGTTCGCCAGTATAAGCGTCTCGAAGTCTGCTACAGGTTTAGCAGAACTCGTCTGGGCAGTTCCATTCAACTTTTTGAGATACAGTCAATTTTTTGCATCAAGGTATTTTAGTCACCGGCCATGGCTGAAAGCAGTGATGTATTCCGTATGTTGGCTGTTGAGGATAAGTTGGATGGTACCAACTACCCATTATGGGCTTATATGATGCGACATGTATTGGTTGCAAAAGGAATATGGAACATTGTGCAGGGTGTTGAAAGACGTCCTGTTACACCTGCAACTACAGGTACTGCAAATACAGGTGCTGGAGGTGCTGGAGCTGATGAAGATGGTGTCGAAGATGATATTGTGCAGATTCCTGTTCATGTTGCTGTTTCTGCTGCACCTACTGCAGAGCAGATTCGTTGGGATGGCAGAGATGCCCAGGCACATGCATTGATAGCTTTGTCTGTCAAATGTGCCATTATTCCTTATATTCGCTCTTGCAGAACAGCTAAGGATGCTTAGGATACACTTACCACATTGTACCAAGCTAAGAATGAGGCTCGTGTAGCTTACCTCCGAAAACAGTTGGAGAGTGAGCATATGAATGAGGGTGATTCTATGGACAGTTTCCTAACGAAGATCAAAGACTTGAAGGAACAGTTGATTTATGTTGATGAGGTTATACTAGATAGCTCACTTGTGCAGACCGTTCTGAATGGTCTTCCTGATTCATATCAGAGTTTTGCTTCTACTCTTCGGTTGATGATGAAAGGCAATCCAAATGCCTTATCATTTGAAGAGTTAGTCTCTGTTCTGTTGCAGAAAGATCAGTCCAGGCAAAACAGGTCCATTATGCGAGTTGCAGATCAAGCTTTCCTGGCTAGTCAGAAGGGCAAAGGAAAATGGAGCTCTTCAACTAGTAAGCAGAAATCTGCTAATTCTGCATATTCGAAGAAGGAAGATAAAGATGAGAAGAAATCAGAAAAGCAGAAATTGTTTTGTAAGTACTGTAAAGGGAATGATCATATCATAAAGAACTGTCCAAAATTGGCTGCTAAAGAGGCAAAGAAGAGAGAGGCTGGAATGGTTGTTGCAGAGGCCTCTACACCAAAAACAGAGTCTGCAAATCTTGTGCAGGAAGAAGAATGGGCATTTACTACTGTCTGCAGTTTTGACCCATCTTCTCATGATCAGTGCATGTCTGCAGTAGACTCAGATGTTTGGTATTTTGACAGTGGGGCAACCGAACATATTACCTCGCAGTGCAGTTTCTTCTCTTCACTCGAGCCTGCCCCTACAGGGAACACCTCTTATCCTGTTATGGGAGTTGGTAAGATCATTTTGACTATTGCTGATGGTAGTTCTTTCACTTTGTCAGATGCTTTATTTGTGCCAGGGATCAAGAACAACCTGTTATCAGTTTCTGCATTAGCCAAGATTAGCTTGGTTGTGAAATTTGTTGATGACAGGTGTACAGTTCATGATCTGTCAAATGGCGATGTGATTATTGCTTTTGGCATTTTATGTCATGGGTTGTATAAGCTCATAGACTATGAAATATCTGTAAATGATTTGGCATGTGTAGTAAATGATTCTCAGGCTATGTCAGATGCAAAGCTTTGGCATGCACGCTTTGGTCATCTGAATTTTGCTGGTTTGCTACACTTGTAGAAATCTGAAATGGTGTCCTCTTTGCCCAAACTTGAGGCACCTGGAAAACATGTTTGTGAAGGCTGTATTTTGGGCAAAATGCAGCGTTCGTCCTTTCCAAAAGATGGTTCAGTTCGGGCTACTCAGAAATTGCAGCTTGTACATAGTGATGTCTGTGGTCCTATGCAGACACCTTCTGTTGGAAATTATCTTTACTTCGTGACTTTCATTGATGATTTTTCCAGGCATGCATGGGTATATCCATTGAAGGCAAAGTCCGGAGTGTTCATGTGCTTCAAACAGTTTTTGGTCTTGGCTGAAAATCTGTCAGCATGTAAAATGGGCACCCTCCGTTCTAATCGAGGGGGGAAATATATGTCTTCTGATTTTAATGCATTTCTGGCTGAACGTGGGATAAAACACCAGTGTACAGTGCCATATACACCTCAACAGAATGGAGTTGCTGAACGGAAGAACAGGTCTCTCATGGAGATGGTGAGGTGTATGGTCAAGAGTCAGGCTTTACCTCATAGTTTTTGGCTTAAGGTTGTCATGTGTGCAGCATATGTACTGAACAGGTGTCCCACTAAAGCACTACAATCTATCACTCCATATGAGGCTTGGGATGACCGCAAGCCATCTGTTTCTCATCTGCGTGTTTTTGGTTGTTTGGCATATGCATTAGTGCCTGAACAACATCGCAGAAAATTGGATGATAAAGCAGTTA
The DNA here is from genome assembly GCA_020310875.1 of Ceratopteris richardii. Taxonomy (NCBI): domain Eukaryota; kingdom Viridiplantae; phylum Streptophyta; class Polypodiopsida; order Polypodiales; family Pteridaceae; genus Ceratopteris; species Ceratopteris richardii. Next base: position 192,284,915 of record CM035406.1, read on the forward strand.
AATGTATTTTTGTTGGACACAATTCTGAAAGTAAAGGCTATTGCCTGTATCATCCATAGACTAAACGCATTCTGGTTAGCCGTGATGTTGTATTTGTGGAAGATGCTATTCAGCCATTGCTTTTATGTACTAAGGAGACATCTGTTAGCTCCAAAGACATGTATGATACTTTGATGCCTCTTTTTACAGGTGGACAGTCTAGTGCTTGTCCTAATGAGGCAACTTCTCAGCCTTTGTAGGTTTCATATGATGATGCAGATCATTCCATTTCTGATGCAGATTTACATGATGCACTTGTTGATGAGAGAGCTGATATTGAGCAGGCAAAAACTATGCCAAAATGGCTGGTGCAGACTTTGCGTGACAGCAAATTAGATGCACCTTTGTCATATCATACTCGTTCAGGCTCTCATAGTGCACAAAATTCAAAAAATTGGATGGCTGCTATGCAATCTGAATATGATGTTATAATGAAGAATGGTACATGGTCTTTATGTGACTTGCCTCCTGGCAAGAAGGCCATTGGCACTAAGTGGGTATACAAGCTGAAGCGTAAACCTGATGGTATAGTTGACAGGTATAAGGCTATGCTTGTTGCAAAGGGTTATGCGCAAGAAAGAGGCATTGATTTTGATGAGACCTTTGCACCTACATGCCGTATGACTACTAGTCGGAGCATTTGTGCACTTGCAGCCCATCATGGTTGAAATGTACATCAGTTGGAGATTAAAACAACATTTCTGAATGGTGACTTGCATGAAGAAGTGTATGTTTTTTAGCCCCATGGCTTTGTGCAGAAAGGGCATGAAAACCAGGTGTGCAGGTTAAAGAACGCGTTATATGGTTTAAAGCAAGCACCACATGCTTGGTATGAGAAGATACATGCCTATCTGATTGCACATGGTTTTGAGAACAGTCCAACTGAAAGCACCTTATATGTTAAGCGTGCTAATGATGTGCTTCTGATCATTGTTCTCTATGTTGACGACATAATGCTCACTGGTCCTATTGAGAAGCATATTGCTGATTTTAAGGCTGATTTGCATGCCTCATTTGAGATGTCTGATTTGGGGTATTTGCATCACTATTTGGGCATTCAGTTTATGCAAGTTGATGGTGGAATGGCTTTGTGTCAAACGAAATATATTGACACATTATTGCAGCGTTTTGGCCTTGAAGACTGTAAGCCTATTGCCACTCCTATGGAGACAGGTTTACGATTGAGTCTTCATGATGCTGGAGATGCATTTGATGTTGTTCTCTATCAGCAGGCTGTTGGATGCTTGATTTACTTATGCATTACTCGACCAGATATTCACTTTGCTGTCTCATAGATGAGCAAGTTTATGCATTGCCCAGGAGTCACACATTGGAAGGCGGTTAAGCGCATCTTTCGCTACTTGAGTGGTACTCAGCTACTTGGGTTGTTTTATCCCAAGGGGGGATCACTACCGCCAGATTTGCATGCTTTTAATGACTCAGATTGGGCTGGTTGCTATGACACTCGTGTGTCCACGAGTGGTTTTTGCTTCATGCTTGGTAGCTCATGTATATCTTGGTTGAGCAAGAAGCAGCCTACTGTGGCTACTTCCAGTTGTGAGGCTAAGTATAGGACAACTTTCATAGCGATTGTTGAGTGTGTGTGGCTCAGACGCCTTATGGCTGATTTGGGTGTTGGTTAGTCTTCTGCCACCACCATCTTCACTGAAAGTTAGAGCGCATTGGCAGTTGCGAGGAACCCTGTGTTCCATGCTCGCACTAAGCACATTGAGGTGCATTATCACTATGTCAGGGAGAGGTTCTCTGCTGGGGAGATCAGCTTGGCATATGTGCCCACGCAGGAGAACATTGCAGACCTTTTCACGAAGGTTGTGCCTAGGGAGAAGTTTGAAGCTTTCCACAAAGCTTTGGGCTTACTTCCTTTTGTGGAGTGATTTCCACATAGCTTGGCACTTCCTTATACATGAGTGCCAGCTCCTTGTTCACCGCATCACTCCCAGGGGGGATTTGTTGATATATTTAGGTAGTGATGTGTGTGAACACACTAGGACCGCCGAGGCACTTTTTTCCCTCTTTAGGAGGTTTTTTTCCCCCGGCTTGTATATACGCCTATTGCTCTAATGGGCTATTTATCTTTGTACATTCTCTAGTAATACATTCAGTATTGTGTGTTGTGCTCCAAGCTTCTTCTTCTTCCTTGTGTTGTTCGCGTGCTTCCGCAGACGTCTAACTCCAACAATGTGTAAGCCGATGCCAATCTCCCCATCCATATATAGGACCACAAAATGACATAAGAGTGACTTCAGAGTTCGGAGGCACATACAAATCCTCTACAATAAAGAGACCAAGACCAGCATTGGTAATAATGGATGGAGCAATCATTTAGCGATTACCCCCAAAAGTTGAAAACCTCTCCATCTAAAGGAAGTGGTCCTCTATTCCATCCTCAATATCTTCTTCTATCATATGTTTGTACTAGAGAACGATCACGAGCTGGCAATGGATAATCTGCAGCTATTTCAGTCTCTAAACCAGGAGGTAGAGCATTTCTAGAAACCTCTGCTTGTAATTGATGAACAGCAAGTCCATGACATGTACGAGATATATTAACATTATGAGAAAAATTATCATCATCATCATCATTGAGCAAGTATTCTTGTATATCAACAATAATATGATTTTGTATATGGTTTTTAAATAAAATTATGACATTAATTTATAGAAAAAAAACATACCCAAGCATTATCACGTTGACCTGATGATATGCATGCTCAAAAGTACCATATTGTGCACCATGTTCAATACATTCCAATCGTGGTCTTCAATATGTGCCATAGCAAGAGTTACACCAACGTATAATATGCTCTTGATAGTAAAATTCCTCATAATTCCTATTAGAGGACACATGTGAAGTCGTTGCATTGGTAGGAGGTGGTGGGGTGCCCTCTGATTCATTAGAATCTGATTATAACAAGAAACAAAAAAAAATATCAGTTATGTATCTATCAAATATATTTAGAACTAAAAGTTTGATATACTTACAGTATATAGTCCTTGCACGATTAGGAGACGGTAGTGGAGTTCCATCTGATTGATCGGAATCTACAAATAATGGTATTTGATATTAATAATTTGATTGTTTACATACATAAACATTCATATATACATATTTACACATACACACATATTCACATATACACATTTACATATACACACATATTCACATATACGCAAATACACATTATTGTGGGATAAATGCACATATTTTGTATGAATGAGTGTATATGCATGCATGTGTATGTATGTACGTATATATGTGGATATGTATATGTGTGTTTATGTTATATTTATGTATATGTGTATATGTATGCATATCTGTATGTGTATATGTTTGCATGTATATGTGTATGTGGGTATGTGGATGTGTATGTGTGTGTATATATGTGTATGTATTCTGATTCTTTTTTTTTGTTTGAGATTAAATTAACAGGAGATTGTATGGTGGAAAAAAATAAGAGGCGACCTAACATACCACCTGAGACGTAGCAGTTTTTTCGTAGACAACTACGTCTTCATGAGTAATTTCCTCAATAAAAGGTAAACAAATTAATAGTTTATATTTAAAATTTTTATATATTTTAGTAATTTTTTACATTTAATTTATGTATTCCTTTCTTCTTTAATAAACAAGCTCTTGCAAAGAAGAGAGTTGAGTCGAGCCACACATCGCACCTAGGCCAAATGGACCATCATGGTTTTGTAGCTACATTTGTAAATATATGTGTTATTGTGAGTATAGTTTTTATTTTAGTTAAAATGCAAGAAACTAATTTTTTTTATTTGTTTCAATGCAGCGAAAGGATTATGGCCGATATCCTACAAAACATGAGATCGATTATGCTACACATTTTGCGTATCGACGTTTGAGTGAGTATATGTGAGATCATCCGGATGCCTTTGTGAGTATTATTAAATTTTATAATTATTTTATTTTTATGGATGTTTTAAATGTTTTACTTAGTTATGTTTGTTATATGTAATACAGGAGAATTATGGAGAGGCAGATATGGATGAGGTGGAGAGACAGACACAAGAGGGACGATCTCGATCGTCACAAGGTGATCATGATGATGAGGATGAGGATGAGGATGATCATGATGTTGATGATGATCATGATCATGATGATTAGGATTCTTGATTATGACATCATGTATGTGAATGTGCATGTGTAAGTGTATATGTGTATGTATGTGTATGTGCATGTGCATGTGTATGTGTGTGTATATGTATGTATGTGCATGTGCATGTGTAAGTGTATATGTGTATGTATGTGCATGTGTAAGTGTATATGTGTATGTATGTGTATGTGTATGTGCATGTGTATGTGTGTCTATATGTATGTATGTGCATGTGTAAGTGTATATGTGTGTATATGTGTATGTGCATGTGCATGTGTATGTGTGTGTATATGTATGTGCATGTATATGTGTAAGTGTATGTGTATATGTGTGTATGTGCATGTATATGTGTATATGTATGTATGTATGTCCATGTGTGTGTGTGTGTATATGTGTGTGTACATATGTGTGTGTATATATACATATGTGTGTGTATATATACATATGTGCATATGTATGTCTATGTGTATAAACATATACAAGTGTATGTATATGCATGTGTATATGTATGAAACATGCATGTGCATGTGGATGCATTTCCATTTGCATCCATGTGCATGCATGTGAATGTGCATGCATATGGATGTGCATATACATGTATTTAAGTATATGTTAATGTGTGTATATGTGTGTGTGTATATATATATATATATATATACATATATATATATATATATATATATATATATATATATATATATATATATATATATATATATATATGCAATAATGCATGCATGTAAGTCTTTTTATGTGGTTGTAGAAATATTTGTGCATATGCATGTGTATGTGTGTGTATGTGCACATGTATGTGTGTGTATGTGCATGTGTATATGTGTGAATGCGCATCTTCATCATGTATGTGTATATGTGCATATGAATAAGTGTGAGTGTGCTAACTAATGAAAATAAAAAAAATCAAATGATATACAAAGAATGGAAATTGTACTTACAATAGTTAGCCATATTTTTTGCTTGTTTAGCTTCTTGAATAACCTACAATAAAGAGAGAGAGAGAGAGAGAATGAGAGAGAGAGACAATTCAAAGAGAGAAAGAGGTAGAAAGAGAGAAACAGAGACAAAGAGAGACAATAAGATAGAGATTAGGCAAAACAACAATTCTGCATATACTTGTTTTAGCTCGTAAGCGTAGCGCAATTACGAACATTGGAGAGCTCTTCGATCAGATGTGTGAACATGCCGATCAAAGAGCCTCCAATATTTTAAATTTTTTCATCGACAAGCCATCATGTAAGCGATGGTAAGGCGTCATAAAAACCACTGCAATTGGCATCACATAGGTGACGTTATTTACCATCGCTTATGCGACGCAAAAAAGCATCGCTTATGTGATGCTTTTTTAAACCGTCACTTTAGCAATGCTCACTGCAAGCATCACACATCCCCTCGTGCCACACGTAAAAAAACATCGTTTTGCTCATTGTTTAATCGACGGTCTATGCTCGACGCTTGTTGCACTGATTTCTACAATTTTATAGTAACAAAATTGTGTCACCTTAACCCTCGCTTGTTGCAATGATTTCTACAATTTATATGCGCCCGTATTCCTTGTAGTGTCTACTACATTTGAGTGTATGTGAAATATTCCTTAAGTTTTTTTGAAGGGCCATGGCACTCATGGCTAAGCTTGAACCCTTCACACACTTTTCTTGTCAACAACTAGCTATCCAAGTCACTCCTAGTCTCCATGCAATGCAATCTCAAGGCGATTGTACTTTTTACAACCAAATTAATGCATTTATCACTACTACCATGATACTAGAACAAATAAGATAATACTATGGACTTGGATCTTCTAAACTCCTCTCTATGGATCTTAAAGACCTAGTAATGCAACTTGGAAAGAATTTTAAAGTCCGAAGCCCTAGATTGCACATAAAGAAATAGAGAGTGCAATGTCCTTGCTCCCACAAGCATGAGGTCCCAACTTTGGTGCACCATCTGAAGAAAGCAAGGACATGTAGTAAATGAATGTCTTATGAATGTCACATTTTATGTATGTAGGCAACAAGGTGATGAAGCTTAGGACTACTACATTCAAAGGGCCATAATCTCAATTTTATCACGATCAATCGAACATCTAATCCCCTATATAAAAAGGTATACAACACCCAACAAGTTTGATGGGAGAAACTCCTACATATAATACTATAGTTTTGGTCCTAATAGGAGAGATTTGAATCAAGGAAATAGGAACATGCTAGAAGGTCCACCATATGCTTTGGATGCAAAGAATATGGTCATTACTTGAGTATGTGCCCCTTGCAAGAGAGTGATCCCCTCCTAGAACTACCTCGAATCTTGGGAGATTACACTACCTCTTTCTTGAAGAGTAAAGCTTATAGTTATGGACCACACATTCAAATGGTATCTCTAAAAAAGGAGCACATCATAGAGAAGGAATATATGCCTTCATTAGTAGTCACTGTTGTCCTCATGATAGAAATTGATTCTCTAGTAGTGGTTAAAAGAGGAAAAGGGTCCCTCAAGGAGAAGTTTTCGAGGAAAAAAACTTTCCAAGATTTGACCTAAAATTAGGGTTTGTGTTATGAATTATGGAATATGTTGAACAAGTAATTGTTGGAGTGTTAAATTATTGATGTATTAATGTGTTTTTGATGTTTTTGATATAGCAGCTGAAGGTTCATGAGGAGCGTGCAAAGAATGAAAGGGCAGACATCAATAATCCGAATAATTATTATTTCGCTTGTAAATAAACCTACATAGAAGGTTCTATTGTTACAAACAGTTAGAAAAGTAACGGTTAGAATAAGGATCGTTGTAGACTACAGTTTCTATTATTGAAAGCAATGACTTTCTATAAAAGTTACCAACTTTTAGTTTCACGTTTGCTTTTCGAAGCCGCTGTGGAGGTGATCGCAATCCGGGTGGATCGGGTCCGGTCGTGGCACACACAGGGTGTATGAAGCTAATGAATGTTGGAAGGTTTAAAGATGTGAAGGTGAAATTAATGTTGAGTATGGAGAAGAGAGAGATGTTGAAATAATTATGGGAATGGGAATGTAGGTGTGCAAGTTAGATTGATGACATGAATGATAAGAATGAAAGAGAACCATACACACGAATCAAATTTGGAAGGAAGAATGGTCCATTGGAGGAGCTTCTTAAACACTTCCTAATTCTAATCCATATGTATAGCCTTCTTTGGATGATATGTATGCATGACGAGAATAGATGGAATCCTTACACATAAATCACTTTCGAAAGGAAGAATGGTCCAATATTGGAGCTTCTTATACACTTTCAGAAACTAATAAATATGTATGGATTTGTATGGATTATATACATGCAAGTGAATTATGATGATGGATTTCACTCACAAGCTCAAAGAAACATCCTCACTGGTTCAACGCAATACTGCGGAGCCTTCTCACACATAGAAGAAATAGAAGACATGTAAAAATACTTAAGAGACTGAGAGAGGAGACAAGAGACAAGTGACAAGTGACATGAATTAAAAGAATTTGAATTAAGTTACATGTAAAATATCGTCGTGGTACGTCATGCTAAGCAGTCTACTGATCAAAGGTGGTTCCGACCCTCAAACCATGACAGTTCAACCGAATGTCACACGTAAGAAGGTGAGTTCCACTCCAGTGACCCTATGTCTGTCTAGGCTCGTAACGTCTAACTAAAGAAGTCTAAGACTCATTAAAATCAGCTCTAACTCACTCACACGCTCCACCGAGGGTGAGTCAAGATAGAGATGCTGGTTTCAAGAGCCTATCCTAGATTGGAGTTCTAACTTAAATTTGAAACTAGGTTCTATACTCATACTAGCTCACCTTGGATCCTCACTCGCTCAACCGAGGGTGATCGTCTCAAGGAAACCGTAAGCTAGCATGAGCCCTATGGATGCCTAACAATGATGCTCTAGGAGTTTGGAGGGGGGTTTATATAGTTTTTTGAATGAATTTGGGCCCTTGGATCTAGAGAAATCAACTCTCAACTCTAAGATCACTACTTTCGATTACAACCATTTGATTAATCAAATCAATGGCTTGGAATTGTTCTTTCTATCAAATCTAGTGTAAAGGAGTGAAATTTAGGCGCCCTCATTCTCCACCATTGGATCTGGGGATGATCTGGACCGTCGGATCAGTGCTGACATCAATTCGGATAAGATAAGCCACTATTTTTGGAGAAATGCTGCATTATTGATCTTTGATTGTAAAAAAGGTCTTCTTTTATGGAAAAAATTCGTGGATCCTCCTTCCTTTATGCTTTAGTGCATCTCCACCCTTGAATATGAGCTCATCTTGACCGTACAACATGGTTCAATCATATTTTGACATGTGGCAGACATTCAAGCCTTCAATTTTCTTATTCTAGAAAACTGCGGTGACCTTGAAAACTGGACTTTGTGCTCTTTGACCCTCCAAAAAGTCTTTGATGAAGATGAAACATTGTAGGACTATGTTTCCAAAGATCTCCTTCAGGAATATGCAGAAAAAACTCCCATCTGAATCTAACTTGTACAAGTTTGACTACATTTGGAAGCTTGCAAGGTGGCATTAAGGTGTCTAGGAAGCTCGGATAGCCTTGAAACTTTATACAAATATGTAGCCACATATGGTCTTTATACATGCCAAACCATATGGCTAACATAAATTTCTATACAAGAATTTGTAGGGTCAAACTAGAAAAAATACATTTTTACAAAATGAACATAGCATATCAATGTGCTACCAAATCCATTTTCTGCTGAAATTTGGGCTATAGACTGCCTTTGACAATCTTTACAAGTATATGGATTTTCATCTAATTTGGTGACAATGAATTTTTTGCCCTAATTTCCCAACTTTGACCAGCTTTGACTAGCTTTGACCGCTACGATGGACTTTCTTGATTTCTTTGAAACTTTGTATGTGACCTTCCTTTGACATCCTTGATGCATCCTGGACTTCTCGGGGAATTCCGGCTACCTTCACCAAATATGTTTTTTGTAGGCCTTCACAAGTGAGAGAGGAGAGCAAATCTCGACGACATTCGCCCCCACTAAACCTGCGATTCCTCCGGAAGCGCCACTCTAGCATCTGTGAAAAACAAAATGTTCCAGGCATCAAATTCTTTTATAGGCAACATATATGCAAGTGAACAAGCAACATTGGCAACAAGAAAGAAAAAAAACAAGCATCAATATGAAGTGGAAGTGGATGTATGAGTCGTTTTAAGCATCAGTTCCTCTCATCTTGAAGAAAATTTTGTACCTTTTTCATAAAGCAATCTACCTTAAATATGATTATAAACAAAGATTTAGGATTTTCAAGAGACATCTTTCATCTTTAGCTTATTTTAGATCAACTCCTTTCCTACATAAATATGAATATGCTCTTTCTCTAATAACATGCAAGGAAATCTAACTAAACTCCACTAATGCATAAATCTGCTTATATAGCCCGTGATTTATTCTACTATGCCTCTTTATCCTCCTTTGGCTTTCTTTTTTTTTTTTTCTTTTTTTTTTTTTCTTTTTTTTTTTTTTCGATGATGATGATGATGATTCGGCAACTTTATGGTTACGATCACTTTTTTGGGGTGGAAGAAAGTGTAAACTTCTTGGTAACATGTAGTTTTTTTTTTTTTTTTTGACGAGGAAAAATTAAACCCCGATACAAGGTACAACCATTTTTGATGACGGAGAACAGTCGTTTAAACTCCGATACAAGTGCTGTGAGGTGGACTAAAGATGTAGAAACATGCAATAGAAGGAGCTAGGATTTCAACAATTATGCTTTCGATATAGGATACATATGCATGTTTATATATGAAAGTCATGTCACCAAAATAAACCTCCAAATATACATGCCCTATCTTTCCACAATCCTAGATTATAATCAATTCCTTAGTAGATAAGTTACTACTTAAGATACAATTTTACACAAGTAGAGAAATCATCATTTGCCTTTTTTTTGACTCAAGTGATGTGGATATGCAATGCAATGCAATGCAAAGACTGAAAAAAAACATGCATGAAACAAGCATGGAAAAAAAATAGAATGAACTTGAAAAAAAACAAAGCAACATGAACTTGAAAATTAATGTTTTTTTTTTATATTTTATTTTATTTTATTTTATAACATGGATACTCCTGTTTATGAATCGGCCTCATTGTTGTCATCTTCTTCAATGTCCTCATCCAAAATGTACTCGTCATTATCACGCTTCTTGAATAACTTTATCCTTTTACCTGCAATCAAAGTTTTTAGTGCAACACCATTTAATTCACAAAGAGCATACGTACCATTGTTGTTGACTTTTGATACTATGTATGGCCCAAACCACCGTTGAGTGAGCTTTTTGCGTGCATCATATTGAGAGTCAAATGTACTATCATAAATGAGCACCCAATCTCCTACTTCAATTGGCTTAGGACGCAATCGATGAGTTTTATCAAAATAATGCTTGTTCTTCATTCTAGATTCTCTTAATTTTTCAACAGCATCATCAAGTCTTAATTTACCTTGTTCTAACTGTTTAATACGCAAACTCAAAAAATCATCAGTAGACATGTTTTCAGACCAAGGCAAATTTGACCATGCAAAAATATGAGACTGAATTGGAAACAATGGTTTTTGACAGTACATGAGTTCAGCAGGCATATATCCAGTAGTACGTGTGCATGTCATTCTATCTGCCCAAAGTGCAAAAGGTAAGAATTTAGGCCATTGTTTGATGTCACCATTACATACTTTAGATATGGCTTTCACAATAGGTGGATGCCCTCTCTCTATTTTACCATTGGCCTCTGGGTTATATGCAGTAGTAAGAGACAAACGAATACCGTGACGCTCAAAGAACTCTTTAGCTTCTCTCGCATTTAACTCTCCACGATCGGCAACTACTTTCTCTATGTACCCAAAGCGACTTATGACATCTTCAAGCAAGAATTTGCAAACATTGTAGTGCACGTCCCTCTACATGATTAGTTAAGTCTTCTCTTGCAAGTACAATGTAACGCATTTTGTCGATACCTTTAGGCATAGTTACAAGATCTACTACCCACTTGTAGTGAATACAAGGTGGATAAGTAGGATGCAACGGATCTCTATGTTTGACTGATGAATGAAGTTGACAAGTAGAACATGTAGAAACATAGCTACTAATGTCAACATACATCCTAGGCCAATAATAGGTACTTCTAATCTTTTCATATGTTCCAAAAAATCCTTTATGACCGGCCCATAATGTCTCATGCATTTCCTTCATTACTTGCAATTGAAGACCTCGTTTTCCTAGGACTCGTTGTGGATTCTTAACCTTACCCTTAGCATGTCTCCAAAGATAACCATTACTTAGGAAAAAGTTATAAGCTCGTTTCCTAATGTTACGGAATCTATTCGTAGTCCAGTTAGGTAATGGTTGTAGTGTACTCAGATACTTTCCTATGTCTCTCCATTCATTTTCGTACTCAGACTCATGACATTGCTCATACTCATATATATGTGGAACATAGTCAATTAAGTTCACATTCTTTATTAGATCACTTTCAAGATCATCATCAAATCTAGCTCTCGATAACATATCAGCAACTGAGTTTGACTTACCTGAAATATGAACTAACTCAAGATTTATGAACTTAATATATGAGATCCATCTAAGCATGGCTATATCAGGAGATGAACAATTGGCTATCATTCCAATGAGAGGCAAACAATCAGTCTCAACTTTGACATTTGCACCAATGAAATATTCTTTGTCTGTTTTCAAAGCTGTTACCATACCCCATAGTTCTCGTTTGATTTGTGGATATTTTCGTTGTGTTTCATGTAGAATTTTGGCACCAAACCTAATTGCATATCTATTCCCTTCACTATCATCTTGACTTATGACCCAACCTATACCAATAGGACTAGTATCAACAGTCAATATAATAGGTTTGTTAGCAGAATAGTCTACACGCTTAAGGATGGGAGCTTTAAGCAATAATTTCTTTAATTTACGCATAGCTTGAGTGTGTTTGTCAGTCCAAATAAATTTTCGTTTCTTCCTCAACAAGTCATAAAGACAATCAGCAACATGAGCAAAGTGAGGGATCCAAATAACATAAAAGATGCAAGCACCAAGAAATCTACGTACCTCACTCACGTTGTTACATGTTTCAGAAATCTTGCTAATGGCATCAACTTTTTGTGGGTATGGCTTTCGACCATAATGGCCACATAAATGTCCAACAATAAGTACCTCGTTGACACCAAAAACAGATTTCTCTATGGAAAATGTGAGACCTACCTCTTCAAATCGTTGAAATATTCTTTCACAATCAGAGATATGGTCAAGAACAAATTTACGACATCCCGATGAATCTAAAGTAATGTCCTTTACACGTTCCTCACTCCCTTTAATTGGAATATCATCAATGAATGGCATAGTTATATGAGGGATAAAGTCACGTAAGACCATATTCATAGCACTCATCATATGAGCCACAGAATTAGTCGCTCCTTGAGGTAAAGTACACATTCGCACTAAGCCTAAAGGAGTTTTCATTGTGGTTATGTCACGACTGTCAATTGCTAACTGGAATTGGTCATATCCAGAATATAAATCACCCATTGAATAGATAGAATGTCCTGAAAATGATTCAGCAAACTCATCTACAATGGGTCCTGTTCCTACATTCCTTATGGTGACTTTATTGACGGGTTGGAGATCTTGAATAAAACGTAGTTTCCCATTCTTTTTAGGCACAGTGAACCATCTGTTTGAGTAAGGTGCAAAAGATGGCTCTAAAATTCTCATGTTTATCTTCTCCTTAAGTAGTTTCATTAGCTCAGGTAAGTGAGCCTTTGGAACAGGTATAGGACGAAGATTCCATGGAATATGTGGAATAGTAAAGATTATCATGGGTGCAACTAGCTTAGGATCTACACAACCAATCTCATGAGGATACATAGTAAAGGCTTTTCCATGGCTCCGTATAACTCTCTCAAATTTATCTCTCTCTGCTGGCAAAAGAAAGTCATCATCTCTACCAATTTTCACCTGTTTGATTGTCTCATCCGTGAATGTATGTCCTATGTTTTTCTTATCCCGAAGAATTGGATCATTTTTCACATCAATAATTTTTTCATTACTTCCTTGAGGTAATGGTTGAGCTATGGGTTTGATTTTTTTGTCTACAGTTTTGTACTTTGTTTCAACCAAGGCATCATGTGTTTGGTTAAATTTTGAGCACTTGTCAACATTGAGAGCATAATCTTGGATTAGAGCATACTCATCAAGGGAAGAAAGAAGAATAATATGGGAATTAGAATTTTGTTGAAGACATAACTCTAACTCCTCAAGAGTAGAGAAACAATGAGATGTTTCAATCACATGCTCAATGTTCTCATCATGTTCCATGATTTTGTTATTTTTATAATTTTTTTGGGTTTTTTGGATAAAAGACTTGGACAATTGACTCTTATGAAGAAAATCTAATCTAGAATGTGAAAAACAAAGTGACAAACTATTGTACATGTTGGTTGGATGCGAGATGTCAAACCAATATCCACTGTTGTCCCGCTCAACAATGGATTCTATCCGAAATTTTGATCATATGTAGCTCCAAACATGAATCGAGGTGCAATTACTACAAGCATGCTCGTGACCCTGAGTAACAATAGGTTTCTTTCTAATTGACAATCGATTCCTAGGATGATTCACTCCTACTGTCATGACTTGAAGTGATTGCATTCCATCCTTAGACTTAAATCTAGCATAGGTAGACCCATCATCCATGGCTTTAGTTTCCATACGACTCTCACAAATAAAGGGTTGACCTAAGAGAACTTCATAGGAGCAATTATCTTGAATAAAAAAGTGAAACTCTTCTGTGATTCCTCCTATGGATATGGGCACACTAGCACAAGCTCCATACAGGGTACCTACACCATTATCTGCAGTTCTCATACGCCATCCACAATCTTTATCTATGGGCCATCGAAACTTATCATAGACTTCTCTTGAAATCACATTGATTTCAGAGCCAGAATCTACTAATGCATTTACAGTGATAGTGTTCTTATCATTTCCTATTTTAACATGCATCTCTGATGTACCTCTAGACCAAAATGTTCTTTTAAAGTGACTTTCAGGATTGTTTTCATGATTTTCATGGTCAGGTTGAATAGGTCCTAAGAAATTTTTATTAACATTTACTTCATCATCATCAAAGTCCTCTTCATCAGATTCATCAAAGTTTAAGGCTTCATTCATAGCTTGATCTTGATCTAGAGAATCTTGCATCTCAGTATCTAGATTAAGTGGAAACCTCTTCCTTTTAATTAGGCCGATAAAGTTATCTTTAAAAACAGGCTTTGCAATAGAGAAAACTTGTTCTAAAGACATAGTCACTTGACTCTTAAGCAAAATGTCATCTAAAATTTCCATAGGATCTATTTTTCTCTCAATTTCTGAAATCAAGATGGCTTTAGGTTTTCTCTTTGGTTTCTTTTGTTTTTGCTCAGGATCTTGTTTTTGTTCATGTTCTCGTGTTTGGTCTTCAGTTTGTTTTGATTGTTTTGGTTTATCTAAAGGCTTTGGTTCTGTTTTTCTTTGCTTTGTCTTCTTCCCTTTTTGTTTCTCCTCTTGTTTTTGTTCATTGGGTTTTGATTCTTGTTTTTTATCTTTAGATTATGATGTTTCTCCTTGCTCTATGATTGTTTCTATTCCCTCTGAGGTTTGTTTTCGAGTCACTCTTCTTTCACTAGGCTCAGCTTCATCTCTTTTTCGTTTTTCTTCTACATTGGATATGTGAGAAATAAGAGATTGATCTTCTATCGGTGACTCCCAAGCCGTTATTCTCCTAATCTCATCCCGTGCTCTTACTAAAGCCTCTATGGAAAAATCACCTTCCTTTGTGGGTTTACTTGATTCTACTTGTTGTTCATCAAGAGCTTCTAGTTTCACTCCTCTAGTTCCTACGTCCATTATGGTTATATTTTCATAATGTTTTTTCATTCCTCCCTTACCATAATTTCCTTGCAAAGGTAGCCTAGATCGATAGTCACAGATTTTCTTGTCTATGTCTATTACTAGTCGTTGCTCCTTAGCATCCTTCAATAGTTCGCAATCTCTCAAAAAGTGCTCTAACGAATCACACCAAGGACACCTACGAGGGCCACGCACAAAACCATTTTGATTTTGAGGATTTTGATTAACTTGTGGTGGGAAATTTTGAAATTGAGGATTTTGTTGATAAGGTATTGCTTGAACAGGATAATTAGGATTTTGAAAATGCAATTGATGTATTTGAGGAGCTTGGGGAGCAACATGTGGTACTTGAGGTGCAAGAGGAGCTTCCATATTATACGGTTGATGATTTTGAAAATTTTGATTTTGAGGATTTTGAAAAGCTATTTGAGAAGCTTGAGGATACAGGTTTTGATACATTTGAGGATTTTGCACATGAGGATGAGGATTTTGCATTGAAGGATTATGCATGGGAGGATTATGCATTGGAGGAACTTGATATGCTTGAGTAGGAGCTACTTGTGGATTTTGATTGGTAGCTATAACATGTTGATTAGGCTCTTGAAAAGTCATTGGGTTCATTTGATTTTGGAAAGTTTTGGTGTAATTAGATTGTAAAGCATCTATAGTCTTGGCCAAATTGGATTGTGTAGCAATAAGACTTTCCATTTTCTTAGTGAGAATATCCACTTGAGATTGTTCAACTACACTTTTATTTGGCTCTACTTTAAAACCTTGAGTAGGCTCCATCATTTGAGGAATAGGAGTAGAGTCAAAAAGCATAGCATGGGATTGTTCTCTAAATTGCTCCTTAATTTGTGGAAGGCTAGCTTGAGGAAGACTAGTTTGCTCATAAAGCATGGATTGTCTTTGATGTCTATGGGCTACAGCCTCTACTACTTTACGCACTTTTTGCCAATTGTCAGTAAGACCATAGCGCTTATCTGGTTCTTCTAATCGCCGTTCAACTTCCCTACGAGTTTCAGGATGAAGAAGCTTAAGAAAATTGATCACAAGATCAGGTTCCAAAGTTATCTTATCCTCATCAGGAAGTTGTTCATAGCGTCTAATATACTCATTTTGTAAGTGAGTAATAGAGCTACTAGGCTTTGGAGAATTGACCCATCGTAAGAATCCATCTCGATTATGTTGGCTATAATCTTCAAGATAGAATTCTTTGAGCATCTCCTTTCTAAAATCACTCCAAGGAAGACTATCATATTGAGTGACACGGTTTATGATAGAGCTATCAACAATTCGTTCAAAGAATGATATCAAAAGATCTTCAGGAAGACCAAAAATCATAGCTTGCTCTTCAAACAAATCTAAGTAGCTTGTGATGTTGATGCCATTGAATTTTCCCTTCTCTCTCAACATAGAAGAGACTATTCTTTGGCCTTGTTTCTCAACAATAAGGGATTTGAATCCTTCCTCCATCTTATGTGAATAAGCAAGTGATGCACGATGTTCTAGATCTCTCACAAATGTGTTTACTTCGCGACGAAGATGTGCACGATACTGTGAGAAATCCAGTGCAACACTCAAGAATGATGATGATGATGTGATGAGGATGAAAAATATGAAACAAAGGATATGGATCACAACCTCCCAACAAGATCAGAAGCAAATGCCACGAAGCGTTTCACGTCGGGTTCAAATGTGGAGGTGATCGCAATCCGGGTGGATCGGGTCCGGTCGTGGCACACACAGGGTGTATGAAGCTAATGAATGTTGGAAGGTTTAAAGATGTGAAGGTGAAATTAATGTTGAGTATGGAGAAGAGAGAGATGTTGAAATAATTATGGGAATGGGAATGTAGGTGTGCAAGTTAGATTGATGACATGAATGATAAGAATGAAAGAGAACCATACACACGAATCAAATTTGGAAGGAAGAATGGTCCATTGGAGGAGCTTCTTAAACACTTCCTAATTCTAATCCATATGTATAGCCTTCTTTGGATGATATGTATGCATGACGAGAATAGATGGAATCCTTACACATAAATCACTTTCGAAAGGAAGAATGGTCCAATATTGGAGCTTCTTATACACTTTCAGAAACTAATAAATATGTATGGATTTGTATGGATTATATACATGCAAGTGAATTATGATGATGGATTTCACTCACAAGCTCAAAGAAACATCCTCACTGGTTCAACGCAATACTGCGGAGCCTTCTCACACATAGAAGAAATAGAAGACATGTAAAAATACTTAAGAGACTGAGAGAGGAGACAAGAGACAAGTGACAAGTGACATGAATTAAAAGAATTTGAATTAAGTTACATGTAAAATATCGTCGTGGTACGTCATGCTAAGCAGTCTACTGATCAAAGGTGGTTCCGACCCTCAAACCATGACAGTTCAACCGAATGTCACACGTAAGAAGGTGAGTTCCACTCCAGTGACCCTATGTCTGTCTAGGCTCGTAACGTCTAACTAAAGAAGTCTAAGACTCATTAAAATCAGCTCTAACTCACTCACACGCTCCACCGAGGGTGAGTCAAGATAGAGATGCTGGTTTCAAGAGCCTATCCTAGATTGGAGTTCTAACTTAAATTTGAAACTAGGTTCTATACTCATACTAGCTCACCTTGGATCCTCACTCGCTCAACCGAGGGTGATCGTCTCAAGGAAACCGTAAGCTAGCATGAGCCCTATGGATGCCTAACAATGATGCTCTAGGAGTTTGGAGGGGGGTTTATATAGTTTTTTGAATGAATTTGGGCCCTTGGATCTAGAGAAATCAACTCTCAACTCTAAGATCACTACTTTCGATTACAACCATTTGATTAATCAAATCAATGGTTTGGAATTGTTCTTTCTATCAAATCTAGTGTAAAGGAGTGAAATTTAGGCGCCCTCATTCTCCACCATTGGATCTGGGGATGATCTGGACCGTCGGATCAGTGCTGACATCAATTCGGATAAGATAAGCCACTATTTTTGGAGAAATGCTGCATTATTGATCTTTGATTGTAAAAAAGGTCTTCTTTTATGGAAAAAATTCGTGGATCCTCCTTCCTTTATGCTTTAGTGCATCTCCACCCTTGAATATGAGCTCATCTTGACCGTACAACATGGTTCAATCATATTTTGACATGTGGCAGACATTCAAGCCTTCAATTTTCTTATTCTAGAAAACTGCGGTGACCTTGAAAACTGGACTTTGTGCTCTTTGACCCTCCAAAAAGTCTTTGATGAAGATGAAACATTGTAGGACTATGTTTCCAAAGATCTCCTTCAGGAATATGCAGAAAAAACTCCCATCTGAATCTAACTTGTACAAGTTTGACTACATTTGGAAGCTTGCAAGGTGGCATTAAGGTGTCTAGGAAGCTCGGATAGCCTTGAAACTTTATACAAATATGTAGCCACATATGGTCTTTATACATGCCAAACCATATGGCTAACATAAATTTCTATACAAGAATTTGTAGGGTCAAACTAGAAAAAATACATTTTTACAAAATGAACATAGCATATCAATGTGCTACCAAATCCATTTTCTGCTGAAATTTGGGCTATAGACTGCCTTTGACAATCTTTACAAGTATATGGATTTTCATCTAATTTGGTGACAATGAATTTTTTGCCCTAATTTCCCAACTTTGACCAGCTTTGACTAGCTTTGACCGCTACGATGGACTTTCTTGATTTCTTTGAAACTTTGTATGTGACCTTCCTTTGACATCCTTGATGCATCCTGGACTTCTCGAAGAATTCCGGCTACCTTCACCAAATATGTTTTTTGTAGGCCTTCACAAGTGAGAGAGGAGAGCAAATCTCGACGACACCGCTCTCATGTAACCACTCTTTTCGACGTAATCAAAAAGTATTATAAATACATGCACTCTGTGGACTGTTAAAACAGAGTGCATGGGGGGAGATTGCACCCAATCTATGTTTTTTCTCGTCTCTTGTTGCGTCTATTCTTCTATGTGTTTTCTGCGTTCGTAACCTCTGTTTGAGCGTGAGCAAGATCCTAGCAACGGTGGTATCAGAGCTCTGCACGCGTCAATACAGAGGTTTTGTTCTCTGTTCACGATTTCGATTCCGTCTCCGTCTCCGTATCCGTCTTCGGTTCCGGTTCCTATTTCTGTTTCTGTTCCAGTTCCAGAACCAGAACCTACCTATGTTTTCACCTACATTTGCAAAGAACTTAGGAAATAACTTAGGCAATACATTGGCAACATTGGCACCCAAGGCTCCCTTGGCGACCGTTGGCTATGTGTGAGGAAATTTTAATTTTGCGTGGCAATAGAGTGGTTTAGATTCTCTAAGGTAGGAGGATTTGAACCCACAACCTCTTACTCTCAAAGGAAGTACTTTAACCACTCCTCCATTTCTTGGTGTTGATACTCAAGTTCTCTCTTCTTAAATTTAACATAACTTGCAGTTTTTCTCACTTTTCAAGGCGGCACGATGCGATGCGATGCATTGCATCTCAAGGTACACTTCTTAGGGTACACTTCTTAGGATACACCAAGATACATCCAGACAGGGTACATCCTGTCAGGGTACATCAAGGTACATCCAAACAGGGTACTTTTCTGCTAGAGTACATTTTCTGAGGGTACATCCCTAGAGGAAAGCACTAGCTTGAGGGTCCAAGATAACTTGCATGGGTGAGAATTAGTTTCAAGAGACTAAGGTTGAGAGCAAGGAAAGTCCATAGCAAGAGGGTTTTGTTCTTTTCATACTCATGGACCCTAGACTATGTCAAGCATCACATGGTTAATCTTGATAGCTTAACATCTCCATGAACATTTCCATGCATGTGTTTTTACATGGCACATGCTTTTTTTTTCGTTCAGGGATGAAACATGTGAATGGCTATCCATGTTTATTATTTTATCAACTGAGATCACTTGTCTTTTCAACTGAGGGGCATGTTATGAATTATGGAATATGTTGAACAAGTAATTGTTGGAGTGTTAAATTATTGACGTATTAATGTGTTTTTGATGTTTTTGATATAGCAGCTGAAGGTTCGTGAGGAGCGTGCAAAGCGTGAGAGGGCAGACATCAATAATCCGAATAATTATTATTTAGCTTGTAAATAAACCTGCATAGAAGGTTCTATTGTTAGAAATAGTTAGAAACGTAATGGTTAGAAAAAGGGTCGTTGTAGATCGCAATTTCTGTTATTGAAAGCAATGGCTTTCTGTAAAAGTTACCAACTTTTAGTTTCATGCTTGCTTTTTGAAGCGCTCTCATGTAACCACTCTTTTTTATGTAATCAAAAAGTCTTATAAATACATGCACTCTATGGACTGTCAAAACAGAGTGCATGGGGGGAGATTGCACCCAATCTGCATTCTGTCTCGTCTCTTGTTGCGTCTATTCTTCTGTATGTTTTCTGCATTCGTAACCTCTATTTGAGCGTGAGCAAGATCCTGACAATAGTTTGACTTTTGAACTTGATTTGAGTGTTAAAGACATTACTATTATATATGTTTGGTTAGCTCTCATGAAGCACTATAAGATTATGTGATAGAAATTTCAAGTATCTTTTGCATCATTTCCCGAAATTCATGATCATTTATATGCCAACTTTGTGCAAACTTTATCCAAGATATAGAACTATAAGTAGGGCTTCCCCTATTAGAAGGTTGTCCATTTAACACATTATTGAAAATTTTCCAACATTCCCCTCATAACCTGATACTAGGGGAATGTGCCAAGTAGGTATATTTGTCCAGAAACACATACCTGGAACTTTGCCACAAAAAGCACCCTCAAAACACACATAAAAAAGAGAGCTTATACATCATATAATCTTATTAACAAGAATTGGAGAAATGGGGACAAATCTCCCAAGATTATCGAGGTAGACTATGCCTTTTCAAACAAGGCTATATGCTTTCATCTACACCTCTTTCACATACAATTATACATAGTAGAAGGTAATACATAGAGTTCACAACATTTAGATCCTTTAGGGATCGTGGATTTCTTTTCCATGCATTATCCTAGGCTGAGAGGCAAACAATCAGTCTCAACTTTGACATTTGCACCAATGAAATATTCTTTGTCTGTTTTCAAAGCTGTTACCATACCCCATAGTTCTCGTTTGATTTGTGGATATTTTCGTTGTGTTTCATGTAGAATTTTGGCACCAAACCTAATTGCATATCTATTCCCTTCACTATCATCTTGACTTATGACCCAACCTATACCAATAGGACTAGTATCAACAGTCAATATAATAGGTTTGTTAGCAGAATAGTCTACACGCTTAAGGATGGGAGCTTTAAGCAATAATTTCTTTAATTTACGCATAGCTTGAGTGTGTTTGTCAGTCCAAATAAATTTTCGTTTCTTCCTCAACAAGTCATAAAGACAATCAGCAACATGAGCAAAGTGAGGGATCCAAATAACATAAAAGATGCAAGCACCAAGAAATCTACGTACCTCACTCACGTTGTTACATGTTTCAGAAATCTTGCTAATGGCATCAACTTTTTGTGGGTATGGCTTTCGACCATAATGGCCACATAAATGTCCAACAATAAGTACCTCGTTGACACCAAAAACAGATTTCTCTATGGAAAATGTGAGACCTACCTCTTCAAATCGTTGAAATATTCTTTCACAATCAGAGATATGGTCAAGAACAAATTTACGACATCCCGATGAATCTAAAGTAATGTCCTTTACACGTTCCTCACTCCCTTTAATTGGAATATCATCAATGAATGGCATAGTTATATGAGGGATAAAGTCACGTAAGACCATATTCATAGCACTCATCATATGAGCCACAGAATTAGTCGCTCCTTGAGGTAAAGTACACATTCGCACTAAGCCTAAAGGAGTTTTCATTGTGGTTATGTCACGACTGTCAATTGCTAACTGGAATTGGTCATATCCAGAATATAAATCACCCATTGAATAGATAGAATGTCCTGAAAATGATTCAGCAAACTCATCTACAATGGGTCCTGTTCCTACATTCCTTATGGTGACTTTATTGACGGGTTGGAGATCTTGAATAAAACGTAGTTTCCCATTCTTTTTAGGCACAGTGAACCATCTGTTTGAGTAAGGTGCAAAAGATGGCTCTAAAATTCTCATGTTTATCTTCTCCTTAAGTAGTTTCATTAGCTCAGGTAAGTGAGCCTTTGGAACAGGTATAGGACGAAGATTCCATGGAATATGTGGAATAGTAAAGATTATCATGGGTGCAACTAGCTTAGGATCTACACAACCAATCTCATGAGGATACATAGTAAAGGCTTTTCCATGGCTCCGTATAACTCTCTCAAATTTATCTCTCTCTGCTGGCAAAAGAAAGTCATCATCTCTACCAATTTTCACCTGTTTGATTGTCTCATCCGTAAATGTATGTCCTATGTTTTTCTTATCCCGAAGAATTGGATCATTTTTCACATCAATAATTTTTTCATTACTTCCTTGAGGTAATGGTTGAGCTATGGGTTTGATTTTTTTGTCTACAGTTTTGTACTTTGTTTCAACCAAGGCATCATGTGTTTGGTTAAATTTTGAGCACTTGTCAACATTGAGAGCATAATCTTGGATTAGAGCATACTCATCAAGGGAAGAAAGAAGAATAATATGGGAATTAGAATTTTGTTGAAGACATAACTCTAACTCCTCAAGAGTAGAGAAACAATGAGATGTTTCAATCACATGCTCAATGTTCTCATCATGTTCCATGATTTTGTTATTTTTATAATTTTTTTGGGTTTTTTGGATAAAAGACTTGGACAATTGACTCTTATGAAGAAAATCTAATCTAGAATGTGGAAAACAAAGTGACAAACTATTGTACATGTTGGTTGGATGCGAGATGTCAAACCAATATCCACTGTTGTCCCGCTCAACAATGGATTCTATCCGAAATTTTGATCATATGTAGCTCCAAACATGAATCGAGGTGCACAATTACTACAAGCATGCTCGTGACCCTGAGTAACAATAGGTTTCTTTCTAATTGACAATCGATTCCTAGGATGATTCACTCCTACTGTCATGACTTGAAGTGATTGCATTCCATCCTTAGACTTAAATCTAGCATAGGTAGACCCATCATCCATGGCTTTAGTTTCCATACGACTCTCACAAATAAAGGGTTGACCTAAGAGAACTTCATAGGAGCAATTATCTTGAATAAAAAAGTGAAACTCTTCTGTGATTCCTCCTATGGATATGGGCACACTAGCACAAGCTCCATACAGGGTACCTACACCATTATCTGCAGTTCTCATACGCCATCCACAATCTTTATCTATGGGCCATCGAAACTTATCATAGACTTCTCTTGAAATCACATTGATTTCAGAGCCAGAATCTACTAATGCATTTACAGTGATAGTGTTCTTATCATTTCCTATTTTAACATGCATCTCTGATGTACCTCTAGACCAAAATGTTCTTTTAAAGTGACTTTCAGGATTGTTTTCATGATTTTCATGGTCAGGTTGAATAGGTCCTAAGAAATTTTTATTAACATTTACTTCATCATCATCAAAGTCCTCTTCATCAGATTCATCAAAGTTTAAGGCTTCATTCATAGCTTGATCTTGATCTAGAGAATCTTGCATCTCAGTATCTAGATTAAGTGGAAACCTCTTCCTTTTAATTAGGCCGATAAAGTTATCTTTAAAAACAGGCTTTGCAATAGAGAAAACTTGTTCTAAAGACATAGTCACTTGACTCTTAAGCAAAATGTCATCTAAAATTTCCATAGGATCTATTTTTCTCTCAATTTCTGAAATCAAGATGGCTTTAGGTTTTCTCTTTGGTTTCTTTTGTTTTTGCTCAGGATCTTGTTTTTGTTCATGTTCTCGTGTTTGGTCTTCAGTTTGTTTTGATTGTTTTGGTTTATCTAAAGGCTTTGGTTCTGTTTTTCTTTGCTTTGTCTTCTTCCCTTTTTGTTTCTCCTCTTGTTTTTGTTCATTGGGTTTTGATTCTTGTTTTTTATCTTTAGATTATGATGTTTCTCCTTGCTCTATGATTGTTTCTATTCCCTCTGAGGTTTGTTTTCGAGTCACTCTTCTTTCACTAGGCTCAGCTTCATCTCTTTTTCGTTTTTCTTCTACATTGGATATGTGAGAAATAAGAGATTGATCTTCTATCGGTGACTCCCAAGCCGTTATTCTCCTAATCTCATCCCGTGCTCTTACTAAAGCCTCTATGGAAAAATCACCTTCCTTTGTGGGTTTACTTGATTCTACTTGTTGTTCATCAAGAGCTTCTAGTTTCACTCCTCTAGTTCCTACGTCCATTATGGTTATATTTTCATAATGTTTTTTCATTCCTCCCTTACCATAATTTCCTTGCAAAGGTAGCCTAGATCGATAGTCACAGATTTTCTTGTCTATGTCTATTACTAGTCGTTGCTCCTTAGCATCCTTCAATAGTTCGCAATCTCTCAAAAAGTGCTCTAACGAATCACACCAAGGACACCTACGAGGGCCACGCACAAAACCATTTTGATTTTGAGGATTTTGATTAACTTGTGGTGGGAAATTTTGAAATTGAGGATTTTGTTGATAAGGTATTGCTTGAACAGGATAATTAGGATTTTGAAAATGCAATTGATGTATTTGAGGAGCTTGGGGAGCAACATGTGGTACTTGAGGTGCAAGAGGAGCTTCCATATTATACGGTTGATGATTTTGAAAATTTTGATTTTGAGGATTTTGAAAAGCTATTTGAGAAGCTTGAGGATACAGGTTTTGATACATTTGAGGATTTTGCACATGAGGATGAGGATTTTGCATTGAAGGATTATGCATGGGAGGATTATGCATTGGAGGAACTTGATATGCTTGAGTAGGAGCTACTTGTGGATTTTGATTGGTAGCTATAACATGTTGATTAGGCTCTTGAAAAGTCATTGGGTTCATTTGATTTTGGAAAGTTTTGGTGT
The DNA here is from genome assembly GCA_020310875.1 of Ceratopteris richardii. Classification (NCBI taxonomy): domain Eukaryota; kingdom Viridiplantae; phylum Streptophyta; class Polypodiopsida; order Polypodiales; family Pteridaceae; genus Ceratopteris; species Ceratopteris richardii. The sequence goes on from CM035406.1 coordinate 192,309,997, forward strand.
AATTAGATTGTAAAGCATCTATAGTCTTGGCCAAATTGGATTGTGTAGCAATAAGACTTTCCATTTTCTTAGTGAGAATATCCACTTGAGATTGTTCAACTACACTTTTATTTGGCTCTACTTTAAAACCTTGAGTAGGCTCCATCATTTGAGGAATAGGAGTAGAGTCAAAAAGCATAGCATGGGATTGTTCTCTAAATTGCTCCTTAATTTGTGGAAGGCTAGCTTGAGGAAGACTAGTTTGCTCATAAAGCATGGATTGTCTTTGATGTCTATGGGCTACAGCCTCTACTACTTTACGCACTTTTTGCCAATTGTCAGTAAGACCATAGCGCTTATCTGGTTCTTCTAATCGCCGTTCAACTTCCCTACGAGTTTCAGGATGAAGAAGCTTAAGAAAATTGATCACAAGATCAGGTTCAAAAGTTATCTTATCCTCATCAGGAAGTTGTTCATAGCGTCTAATATACTCATTTTGTAAGTGAGTAATAGAGCTACTAGGCTTTGGAGAATTGACCCATCGTAAGAATCCATCTCGATTATGTTGGCTATAATCTTCAAGATAGAATTCTTTGAGCATCTCCTTTCTAAAATCACTCCAAGGAAGACTATCATATTGAGTGACACGGTTTATGATAGAGCTATCAACAATTCGTTCAAAGAATGATATCAAAAGATCTTCAGGAAGACCAAAAATCATAGCTTGCTCTTCAAACAAATCTAAGTAGCTTGTGATGTTGATGCCATTGAATTTTCCCTTCTCTCTCAACATAGAAGAGACTATTCTTTGGCCTTGTTTCTCAACAATAAGGGATTTGAATCCTTCCTCCATCTTATGTGAATAAGCAAGTGATGCACGATGTTCTAGATCTCTCACAAATGTGTTTACTTCGCGACGAAGATGTGCACGATACTGTGAGAAATCCAGTGCAACACTCAAGAATGATGATGATGATGTGATGAGGATGAAAAATATGAAACAAAGGATATGGATCACAACCTCCCAACAAGATCAGAAGCAAATGCCACGAAGCGTTTCACGTCGGGTTCAAATGTGGAGGTGATCGCAATCCGGGTGGATCGGGTCCGGTCGTGGCACACACAGGGTGTATGAAGCTAATGAATGTTGGAAGGTTTAAAGATGTGAAGGTGAAATTAATGTTGAGTATGGAGAAGAGAGAGATGTTGAAATAATTATGGGAATGGGAATGTAGGTGTGCAAGTTAGATTGATGACATGAATGATAAGAATGAAAGAGAACCATACACACGAATCAAATTTGGAAGGAAGAATGGTCCATTGGAGGAGCTTCTTAAACACTTCCTAATTCTAATCCATATGTATAGCCTTCTTTGGATGATATGTATGCATGACGAGAATAGATGGAATCCTTACACATAAATCACTTTCGAAAGGAAGAATGGTCCAATATTGGAGCTTCTTATACACTTTCAGAAACTAATAAATATGTATGGATTTGTATGGATTATATACATGCAAGTGAATTATGATGATGGATTTCACTCACAAGCTCAAAGAAACATCCTCACTGGTTCAACGCAATACTGCGGAGCCTTCTCACACATAGAAGAAATAGAAGACATGTAAAAATACTTAAGAGACTGAGAGAGGAGACAAGAGACAAGTGACAAGTGACATGAATTAAAAGAATTTGAATTAAGTTACATGTAAAATATCGTCGTGGTACGTCATGCTAAGCAGTCTACTGATCAAAGGTGGTTCCGACCCTCAAACCATGACAGTTCAACCGAATGTCACACGTAAGAAGGTGAGTTCCACTCCAGTGACCCTATGTCTGTCTAGGCTCGTAACGTCTAACTAAAGAAGTCTAAGACTCATTAAAATCAGCTCTAACTCACTCACACGCTCCACCGAGGGTGAGTCAAGATAGAGATGCTGGTTTCAAGAGCCTATCCTAGATTGGAGTTCTAACTTAAATTTGAAACTAGGTTCTATACTCATACTAGCTCACCTTGGATCCTCACTCGCTCAACCGAGGGTGATCGTCTCAAGGAAACCGTAAGCTAGCATGAGCCCTATGGATGCCTAACAATGATGCTCTAGGAGTTTGGAGGGGGGTTTATATAGTTTTTTGAATGAATTTGGGCCCTTGGATCTAGAGAAATCAACTCTCAACTCTAAGATCACTACTTTCGATTACAACCATTTGATTAATCAAATCAATGGTTTGGAATTGTTCTTTCTATCAAATCTAGTGTAAAGGAGTGAAATTTAGGCGCCCTCATTCTCCACCATTGGATCTGGGGATGATCTGGACCGTCGGATCAGTGCTGACATCAATTCGGATAAGATAAGCCACTATTTTTGGAGAAATGCTGCATTATTGATCTTTGATTGTAAAAAAGGTCTTCTTTTATGGAAAAAATTCGTGGATCCTCCTTCCTTTATGCTTTAGTGCATCTCCACCCTTGAATATGAGCTCATCTTGACCGTACAACATGGTTCAATCATATTTTGACATGTGGCAGACATTCAAGCCTTCAATTTTCTTATTCTAGAAAACTGCGGTGACCTTGAAAACTGGACTTTGTGCTCTTTGACCCTCCAAAAAGTCTTTGATGAAGATGAAACATTGTAGGACTATGTTTCCAAAGATCTCCTTCAGGAATATGCAGAAAAAACTCCCATCTGAATCTAACTTGTACAAGTTTGACTACATTTGGAAGCTTGCAAGGTGGCATTAAGGTGTCTAGGAAGCTCGGATAGCCTTGAAACACAAATATGTAGCCACATATGGTCTTTATACATGCCAAACCATATGGCTAACATAAATTTCTATACAAGAATTTGTAGGGTCAAACTAGAAAAAATACATTTTTACAAAATGAACATAGCATATCAATGTGCTACCAAATCCATTTTCTGCTGAAATTTGGGCTATAGACTGCCTTTGACAATCTTTACAAGTATATGGATTTTCATCTAATTTGGTGACAATGAATTTTTTGCCCTAATTTCCCAACTTTGACCAGCTTTGACTAGCTTTGACCGCTACGATGGACTTTCTTGATTTCTTTGAAACTTTGTATGTGACCTTCCTTTGACATCCTTGATGCATCCTGGACTTCTCGAAGAATTCCGGCTACCTTCACCAAATATGTTTTTTGTAGGCCTTCACAAGTGAGAGAGGAGAGCAAATCTCGACGACACCGCTCTCATGTAACCACTCTTTTCGACGTAATCAAAAAGTATTATAAATACATGCACTCTGTGGACTGTTAAAACAGAGTGCATGGGGGGAGATTGCACCCAATCTATGTTTTTTCTCGTCTCTTGTTGCGTCTATTCTTCTATGTGTTTTCTGCGTTCGTAACCTCTGTTTGAGCGTGAGCAAGATCCTAGCAACGGTGGTATCAGAGCTCTGCACGCGTCAATACAGAGGTTTTGTTCTCTGTTCACGATTTCGATTCCGTCTCCGTCTCCGTATCCGTCTTCGGTTCCGGTTCCTATTTCTGTTTCTGTTCCAGTTCCAGAACCAGAACCTACCTATGTTTTCACCTACATTTGCAAAGAACTTAGGAAATAACTTAGGCAATACATTGGCAACATTGGCACCCAAGGCTCCCTTGGCGACCGTTGGCTATGTGTGAGGAAATTTTAATTTTGCGTGGCAATAGAGTGGTTTAGATTCTCTAAGGTAGGAGGATTTGAACCCACAACCTCTTACTCTCAAAGGAAGTACTTTAACCACTCCTCCATTTCTTGGTGTTGATACTCAAGTTCTCTCTTCTTAAATTTAACATAACTTGCAGTTTTTCTCACTTTTCAAGGCGGCACGATGTGATGCGATGCATTGCATCTCAAGGTACACTTCTTAGGGTACACTTCTTAGGATACACCAAGATACATCCAGACAGGGTACATCCTGTCAGGGTACATCAAGGTACATCCAAACAGGGTACTTTTCTGCTAGAGTACATTTTCTGAGGGTACATCCCTAGAGGAAAGCACTAGCTTGAGGGTCCAAGATAACTTGCATGGGTGAGAATTAGTTTCAAGAGACTAAGGTTGAGAGCAAGGAAAGTCCATAGCAAGAGGGTTTTGTTCTTTTCATACTCATGGACCCTAGACTATGTCAAGCATCACATGGTTAATCTTGATAGCTTAACATCTCCATGAACATTTCCATGCATGTGTTTTTACATGGCACATGCTTTTTTTTTCGTTCAGGGATGAAACATGTGAATGGCTATCCATGTTTATTATTTTATCAACTGAGATCACTTGTCTTTTCAACTGAGGGGCATGTTATGAATTATGGAATATGTTGAACAAGTAATTGTTGGAGTGTTAAATTATTGACGTATTAATGTGTTTTTGATGTTTTTGATATAGCAGCTGAAGGTTCGTGAGGAGCGTGCAAAGCGTGAGAGGGCAGACATCAATAATCCGAATAATTATTATTTAGCTTGTAAATAAACCTGCATAGAAGGTTCTATTGTTAGAAATAGTTAGAAACGTAATGGTTAGAAAAAGGGTCGTTGTAGATCGCAATTTCTGTTATTGAAAGCAATGGCTTTCTGTAAAAGTTACCAACTTTTAGTTTCATGCTTGCTTTTTGAAGCGCTCTCATGTAACCACTCTTTTTTATGTAATCAAAAAGTCTTATAAATACATGCACTCTATGGACTGTCAAAACAGAGTGCATGGGGGGAGATTGCACCCAATCTGCATTCTGTCTCGTCTCTTGTTGCGTCTATTCTTCTGTATGTTTTCTGCATTCGTAACCTCTATTTGAGCGTGAGCAAGATCCTGACAATAGTTTGACTTTTGAACTTGATTTGAGTGTTAAAGACATTACTATTATATATGTTTGGTTAGCTCTCATGAAGCACTATAAGATTATGTGATAGAAATTTCAAGTATCTTTTGCATCATTTCCCGAAATTCATGATCATTTATATGCCAACTTTGTGCAAACTTTATCCAAGATATAGAACTATAAGTAGGGCTTCCCCTATTAGAAGGTTGTCCATTTAACACATTATTGAAAATTTTCCAACATTCCCCTCATAACCTGATACTAGGGGAATGTGCCAAGTAGGTATATTTGTCCAGAAACACATACCTGGAACTTTGCCACAAAAAGCACCCTCAAAACACACATAAAAAAGAGAGCTTATACATCATATAATCTTATTAACAAGAATTGGAGAAATGGGGACAAATCTCCCAAGATTATCGAGGTAGACTATGCCTTTTCAAACAAGGCTATATGCTTTCATCTACACCTCTTTCACATACAATTATACATAGTAGAAGGTAATACATAGAGTTCACAACATTTAGATCCTTTAGGGATCGTGGATTTCTTTTCCATGCATTATCCTAAGCTTTTTTACTTTTTGGCACAAAAAAATCATAAAACTAGGCATACATTATCTCTACCATATATTCTTGCTTTGTGTCAAGTTAAATATCAGCTATTGATTTTATAATTAAACTTTCATGTGAAAATAATTTTTAAAAGCATGAAATAGGGTTTCATTTTTTTGGGCCATAACTTAATCAAATGATACAATCATAAATATTGATAGATAGCCCTCGTGAAGCTCTCTTAAAATATGCATTAATATTTTTTTACCATCTTTGACCATACCACCCTAAGAAATGGTTTTAGGGATTATTGAAAAATCAAATCTTAGAGTTCAGTTTGGCATTGGTTTTCAACAATCCCCCTCCCTTGAATGTCACATTGGGGTAAGATTTAACCATGTGCATCACCTCTGGAATCTATTTTTTTATAATGCCTTTGTAAAGATATATGCAACATTCTCACTTATAGGAATAGAGATAAGCTCAATATTTTTCTTTGCAACCCACTCACATATATACTAATAATGAGCCTCAGCATGCTTTTTTCTTGAAAATTATGAATTGGATTCTTTTCTTTTTGAATAACACTTTGACTATCCAAAAATTATCTGTGTATCTAGGTGAGCAAAAGTGTCAAGACAAATTATAGCTTTTGTAACCATATAGCCTTACCTATGGTAGCGCTATACTCTACTTCACTTGACATGTAGCTATTGTAGCTATTGTAGAATGCCAAGAAATTACGCAGCCTTCAACAAAAAAACAACAGTAAAGGTAATTTGAGAAAGGAATTTAAAATCTCATATCTTGGTTTTCTTAGATGCTTTCTTGGGATTAAGATTATGTATGAAGATAAAGGTATGATAGAGAGAAACTATATATGTGATATGTTGAAAAGATGTGCTACTAAAGAATATAAGTTTGTTTCTACTCCAATAAAGTTGAGTGCAAAAAAAGATGATGAGTTGCATGATATGATTGATTGTAGATCCGTGGTAAGAGGTTTTCGTAACTACTTTCCAATGAATGTTAAGAGGTTTTTGCATAATCCTTCATAGTTGAGAAATAGAAAATTGTACGTCAACTCATGTATAACAAAGATATATCAAGAAGTCAACTTATCGGCCATGTAATGTAACATCAAAAGATTTTAAGTCTACTTTAGCCTGTGAAGAAACATTTACATACACATGACTTTATACAGGTTTTAAATCTTGCATTTCAAGCAATGAAAGAAGAAATGGAAGTACTTCAAGATAACAAAACTTGGATTCTAGTTCCAAAGACATCAAAACAAAAGATAAGCGGGTGCAAGTGGGTTTTTAAGATTAAATTAAATAGCGATGGTATTGTATCAAAAAATAAAGCTAAGCTTATAGCAAAATCATATGCTCAAACTCAAGGATTGGACTATGAGGAAACATTTTTTCCAATAGCAAACATGGCAACAATGAGAATACATATCAATTTAATAAAAAAATACCTTTCTTAATGGTGATTCTAGTGAAGAAGTGCATATGTCACAACTATATGGTTATGTGGATTGATGTCCTAATGATGTATGCAACTTAAAGAAGGCATTGTATGGTCTTAAACAAGCACCAAGGGCATGGAATGCAAGGTTAGAAAAGTATCTTATGCTACAAGGATACATGATGAGTCACATTGATCCTTCATTTTATGTAAAACATGCGAATGACATGTGGTATATGTATGCATTTATGTGCATGATTTGTTGATTATAAGAATTCATGCAAAAACAATGGAAAAGATCAAAGGTAATTTGAGAAAGGAATTTAAAATCTCATATCTTGGTTTTCTTAGATGCTGTCTTGGGATTAAGATTATGTATGAAGATAAAGGTATGATAGAGAGAAACTATATATGTGATATGTTGAAAAGATGTGCTACTAAAGAATATAAGTTTGTTTCTACTCCAATAAAGTTGAGTGCAAAAAAAGATGATGAGTTGCATGATATGATTGATTGTAGATCCGTGGTAAGAGGTTTTCGTAACTACTTTCCAATGAATGTTAAGAGGTTTTTGCATAATCCTTCATAGTTGAGAAATAGAAAATTGTACGTCAACTCATGTATAACAAAGATATATCAAGAAACCAACTTATTGGCCATGTAATGTAACATCAGAAGATTCTAAGTCTACTTTAGCCTGTGAAGAAACATTTACATACACATGACTTTATACAGGTTTTAAATCTTGCATTTCAAGCAATGAAAGAAGAAATGGAAGTACTTCAAGATAACAAAACTTGGATTCTAGTTCCAAAGACATCAAAACAAAAGATAAGCGGGTGCAAGTGGGTTTTTAAGATTAAATTAAATAGCGATGGTATTGTATCAAAATATAAAGCTAAGCTTATAGCAAAATCATATGCTCAAACTCAAGGATTGGACTATGAGGAAACATTTTTTCCAATAGCAAACATGGCAACAATGAGAATATATATCAATTTAATAAAAAAATACCTTTCTTAATGTTGATTCTAGTGAAGAAGTGCATATATCACAACTATATGGTTATGTGGATTGATGTCCTAATGATGTATGCAACTTAAAGAAGGCATTGTATGGTCTTAAACAAGCACCAAGGGCATGGAATGCAAGGTTAGAAAAGTATCTTATGCTACAAGGATACATGATGAGTCACATTGATCCTTCATTTTATGTAAAACATGTAAATGACATGTGGTATATGTATGCATTTATGTGCATGATTTGTTGATTATAAGAATTCACGCAAAAACAATGGAAAAGATCAAAGGTAATTTGAGAAAGGAATTTATAATCTCATATCTTGGTTTTCTTAGATGCTTTCTTGGGATTAAGATTATGTATGAAGATAAAGGTATGATAGAGAGAAACTATATATGTGATATGTTGAAAAGATGTGCTACTAAAGAATATAAGTTTGTTTCTACTCCAATAAAGTTGAGTGCAAAAAAAGATGATGAGTTGCATGATATGATTGATTGTAGATCCGTGGTAAGAGGTTTTCGTAACTACTTTCCAATGAATGTTAAGAGGTTTTTGCATAATCCTTCATAGTTGAGAAATAGAAAATTGTACGTCAACTCATGTATAACAAAGATATATCAAGAAACCAACTTATTGGCCATGTAATATAACATCAAAAGATTCTAAGTCTACTTTAGCCTGTGAAGAAACATTTACATACACATGACTTTATACAGGTTTTAAATCTTGCATTCCAAGCAATGAAAGAAGAAATGGAAGTACTTCAAGATAACAAAACTTGGATTCTAGTTCCAAAGACATCAAAACAAAAGATAAGCGGGTGCAAGTGGGTTTTTAAGATTAAATTAAATAGCGATGGTATTGTATCAAAATATAAAGCTAAGCTTATAGAAAAATCATATGCTCAAACTGAAGGATTGGACTATGAGGAAACATTTTCTCCAATAGCAAACATGGCAACAATGAGAATATATATCAATTTAATAAAAAAATACCTTTCTTAATGGTGATTCTAGTGAAGAAGTGCATATGTCACAACTATATGGTTATGTGGATTGATGTCCTAATGATGTATGCAACTTAAAGAAGGCATTTTATGGTCTTAAACAAGCACCAAGGGCATGGAATGCAAGGTTAGAAAAGTATCTTATGCTACAAGGATACATGATGAGTCACATTGATCCTTCATTTTATGTAAAACATGTAAATGACATGTGGTATATGTATGCATTTATGTGCATGATTTGTTGATTTCTCAAAGGTAATTTGAGAAAGGAATTTAAAATCTCATATCTTGGTTTTCTTAGATGCTTTCTTGGGATTAAGATTATGTATGAAGATAAAGGTATTATAGAGAGAAACTATATATGTGATATGTTGAAAAGATGTGCTACTAAAGAATATAAGTTTGTTTCTACTCCAATAAAGTTGAGTGCAAAAAAAGATGATGAGTTGCATGATATGATTGATTGTAGATCCGTGGTAAGAGGTTTTCGTAACTACTTTCCAATGAATATAAAGAGGTTTTGCATAATCCTTCATAGTTGAGAAATAGAAAATTGTACGTCAAGTCATGTATAACAAAGATATATCAAGAAACCAACTTATAAGCCATGTAATGTAACATCAAAAGATTCTAAGTCTACTTTAGCCTGTGAAGAAGTATTTACATACACATGACTTTATAAAGGTTTTAAATCTTGCATTTCAAGCAATGAAAGAAGAAATGGAAGTACTTCAAGATAACAAAACTTGGATTCTAGTTCCAAAGACATCAAAACAAGAGATAAGCGGGTGCAAGTGGGTTTTTAAGATTAAATTAAATAGTGATGGTATTGTATCAAAATATAAGGTTAAGCTTATAGCAAAATCATATGCTTAAACTCAAGGATTGGACTATGAGGAAACATTTTTTCCAATAGCAAACATGGCAACAATGAGAATATATATCAATTTAATAAAAAAATACCTTTCTTAATGGTGATTCTAGTGAAGAAGTGCATATGTCACAACTATATGGTTATGTGGATTGATGTCCTAATGATGTATGCAACTTAAAGAAGGCATTGTATGGTCTTAAACAAGCACCAAGGGCATGGAATGCAAGGTTAGAAAAGTATCTTATGCTACAAGGATACATGATGATTCACATTGATCCTTCATTTTATGTAAAACATGTAAATGACATGTGGTATATGTATGCATTTATGTCCATGATTTGTTGATTATAAGAATTCATGCAAAAACAATGGAAAAGATCAAAGGTAATTTGAGAAAGGAATTTAAAATCTCATATCTTGGTTTTCTTATATGCTTTCTTGGGATTAAGATTATGTATGAAGATAAAGGTATGATAGAGAGAAACTATATATGTGATATGTTGAAAAGATGTGCTACTAAAGAATATAAGTTTGTTTCTACTCCAATAAAGTTGAGTGCAAAAAGAGATGATGAGTTGCATGTATGATTGATTGTAGATCCGTGGTAAGAGGTTTTCGTAACTACTTTCCAATGAATGTTAAGAGGTTTTTGCATAATCCTTCATAGTTGAGAAATTGAAAATTGTACGTCAAGTCATGTATAACAAAGATATATCAAGAAACCAACTTATAAGCCATGTAATGTAACATCAAAAGATTCTAAGTCTACTTTAGCCTGTGAAGAAACATTTACATACACATGAGTTTATACAAGTTTTAAATCTTGCATTTCAAGCAATGAAAGAAGAAATGGAAGTACTTCAAGATAACAAAACTTGGATTCTAGTTCCAAAGACATCAAAACAAAATATAAGCGGGTGCAAGTGGGTTTTTAAGATTAAATTAAATAGCGATGGTATTGTATCAAAATATAAAGCTAAGCTTATAGCAAAATCATATGCTCAAACTCAAGGATTAGACTATGAGGAAACATTTTTTCCAATAGCAAACATGGCAACAATGAAAATATATATCAATTTAATAAAAAAATACCTTTGTTAATGCTGATTCTAGTGAAGAAGTGCATATGTCACAACTATATGGTTATGTGGATTGATGTCCTAATGATGTATGCAACTTAAAGAAGGCATTGTATGGTCTTAAACAAGCACCAAGGGCATGGAATGCAAGGTTAGAAAAGTATCTTATGCTACAAGGATACATGATGAGTCACATTGATCCTTCATTTTATGTAAAACATGTAAATGACATGTGGTATATGTATGCATTTATGTGCATGATTTGTTGATTATAAGAATTCATGCAAAAACAATGGAAAAGATCAAAGGTAATTTGAGAAAGGAATTTATAATCTCATATCTTGGTTTTCTTAGATGCTTTCTTGGGATTAAGATTATGTATGAAGATAAAGGTATGATAGAGAGAAACTATATATGTGATATGTTGAAAAGATGTGCTACTAAAGAATATAAGTTTGTTTCTACTCCAATAAAGTTGAGTGCAAAAAGAGATGATGAGTTGCATGATATGATTGATTGTACATCCGTGGTAAGAGGTTTTCGTAACTACTTTCCAATGAATATAAAGAGGTTTTTGCATAATCCTTCATAGTTGAGAAATAGAAAACTGTACGTCAAGTCATGTATAACAAAGATATATCAAGAAACCAACTTATAAGCCATGTAATGTAACATCAAAAGATTCTAAGTCTACTTTAGCCTGTGAAGAAACATTTACATACACATGACTTTATACAGGTTTTAAATCTTGCATTTCAAGCAATGAAAGAAGAAATGGAAGTACTTCAAGATAACAAAACTTGGATTCTAGTTCCAAAGACATCAAAACAAAAGATAAGCAGGTGCAAGTGGGTTTTTAAGATTAAATTAAATAGTGATGGTAATGTATCAAAATATAAGGCTAAACTTATAGCAAAATCATATGCTCAAACTCAAGGATTGGATTATGAGGAAACATTTTTTCCAATAGCAAACATGACAACAATGACAATATATATCAATTTAATAAAAAAATACCTTTCTTAATGGTGATTCTTGTGAAGAAGTGCATATGTCACAACTATATGGTTATGTGGATTGATGTCCTAATGATGTATGCAACTTAAAGAAGGCATTTTATGGTCTTAAACAAGCACCAAGGGCATGGAATGCAAGGTGAGAAGAGTATCTTATGCTACAAGGATACATGATGAGTCACATTGATCCTTCATTTTATGTAAAACATGTAAATGACATGTGGTATATGTATGCATTTATGTGCATGATTTGTTGATTATAAGAATTCATGCAAAAACAATGGGAAAGATCAAAGGTAATTTGAGAAAGAATTTAAAATCTCATATCTTGGTTTTCTTAGATTCTCTCTTGGGATTAAGATTATGTATGAAGATAAAGGTATGATAGAGAGAAACTATATATGTGATATGCTGAAAAGATGTGCTACTAAAGAATATAAGTTTGTTTCTACTCCAATAAAGTTGAGTGCAAAAAAAGATGATGAGTTGCATGTATGATTGATTGTAGATCCGTGGTAAGAGGTTTTCGTAACTACTTTCCAATGAATGTTAAGAGGTTTTTGCATAATCCTTCATATTTGAGAAATAGAAAATTGTACATCAAGTCATGTATAACAAAGATATATCAAGAAACCAACTTATAAGCCATGTAATGTAACATCAAAAGATTCTAAGTCTACTTTAGCCTGTGAAGAAACATTTACATACACATGAGTTTATACAGGTTTTAAATCTTGCATTTCAAGCAATGAAAGAAGAAATGGAAGTACTTCAACATAACAAAACTTGGATTCTAGTTCCAAAGACAGCAAAACAAAAGATAAGCGGGTGCAAGTGGGTTTTTAAGATTAAATTAAATAGCGATGGTATTGTATCAAAATATAAAGCTAAGCTTATAGCAAAATCATATGCTCAAACTCAAGGATTGGACTATGAGGAAACATTTTTTCCAATAGCAAACATGGCAACAATGAGAATATATATCAATTTAATAAAAAAATACCTTTCTTAATGGTGATTCTAGTGAAGACGTGCATATGTCACAACTATATGGTTGTGTGGATTGATGTCGTAATGATGTATGCAACTTAAAGAAGGCATTGTATGGTCTTAAACAAGCACCAAGGGCATGGAATGCAAGGTTAGAAAAGTATCTTATGCTACAAGGATACATGATGAGTCACATTGATCCTTCATTTTATGTAAAACATGTAAATGACATGTGGTATATGTATGCATTTATGTGCATGATTTGTTTATTATAAGAATTCATGCAAAAACAATGGAAAAGATCAAAGATAATTTGAGAAAGGAATTTAAAATCTCATATCTTGGTTTTCTTAGATGCTTTCTTGGGATTAAGATTATATATGAAGATAAAGGTATGATAGAGAGAAACTATATATGTGATATGTTGAAAAGATGTGCTACTAAAGAATATAAGTTTGTTTCTACTCCAATAAAGTTGAGTGCAAAACAAGATGATGAGTTGCATGTATAATTGATTGTAGATCCGTGGTAAGAGGTTTTCGTAACTACTTTCCAATGAATGTTCAGAGGTTTTTGCATAATCCTTCATAGTTGAGAAATAGAAAATTGTACGTCAAGTCATGTATAACAAAGATATATCAAGAAACCAACTTATAAGCCATGTAATGTAACATCAAAAGATTCTAAGTCTACTTTATCCTGTGAAGAAACATTTACATACACATGACTTTATACAGGTTTTAAATCTTGCATTTCAAGCAATGAAAGAAGAAATGGAAGTACTTCAAGATTACAAAACTTGGATTCTAGTTCCAAAGACATCAAAACAAAAGATAAGCGGGTGCAAGTGGGTTTTTAAGATTAAATTAAATAGCGATGGTATTGTATCAAAATATAAAGCTAAGCTTATAACAAAATCATATGCTCAAACTCAAGGATTGGACTATGAGGAAATATTTTTTCCAATAGCAAACATGGCAACAATGAGAATATATAACAATTTAATAAAAAAATACCTTTCTTAATGGTGATTCTAGTGAAGAAGTGCATATGTCACAACTATATGGTTATGTGGATTGATGTCCTAATGATGTATGCAACTTAAAGAAGGCATTGTATGGTCTTAAACAAGCACCAAGGGCATGAAATGCAAGGTTAAAAAAGTATCTTATGCTACAAGGATACATGGTGAGCCACATTGATCCTTCATTTTATGTAAAACATGTAAATGACATGTCGTATATGTATGCATTTATGAGCATGATTTGTTGATTATGAGAATTTATGCAAAAACAATGGAAAAGATCAAAGGTAATTTGAGAAAGGAATTTAAAATCTCATATCTTGGTTTTCTTAGCTGCTTTCTTGGGATTAAGATTATGTATGAAGATAAAGGTATGATAGAGAGAAACTATATATGTGATATGTTGAAAAGATGTGCTACTAAAGAATATAAGTTTGTTTCTACTCCAATAAAGTTGAGTGCAAAAAAAGATGATGAGTTCCATGATATGATTGATTGTAGATCCGTGGTAAGAGGTTTTCGTAACTACTTTCCAATGAATGTTAAGAGGTTTTTGCATAATCCTTCATAGTTGAGAAATAGAAAATTGTACGTCAAGTCATGTATAACAAAGATATATCAAGAAACCAACTTATAAGCCATGTAATATAACATCAAAAGATTCTAAGTCTACTTTAGCCTGTGAAGAAACATTTACATACACATGAGTTTATACAGGTTTTAAATCTTGCATTTCAAGCAATGAAAGAAGAAATGGAAGTACTTCAAGATAACAAAACTTGGATTCTAGTTCTAAAGACATCAAAAGAAAAGATAACCGGGTGCAAATAGCGATGGTATTGTATCAAAATATAAAGCTAAGCTTATAGCAAAATCATATGCTCAAACTCAAGGATTAGACTATGAGGAAATATTTTTTCCAATAGCAAACATGGCAACAATGAGAATATATATCAATTTAATAAGAAAAATACCTTTCTTAATGGTGATTCTAGTGAAGAAGTGCATATGTCACAACTATATGGTTATGTGGATTGATGTCCTAATGATGTATGCAACTTAAAGAAGGCATTGTATGGTCCTAAACAAGCACCAAGGGCATGGAATGCAAGGTTAGAAAAGTATCTTATGCTATAAGGATACATGATGAGTCACCTTGATCCTTCATTTTATGTAAAACATGTAAATGACATGTGGTATATGTATGCATTTATGTGCATGATTTGTTGATTATAAGAATTCATGCAAAAACAATGGAAAAGATCAAAGGTAATTTGAGAAAGGAATTTAAGATCTCGTATCTTGGTTTTCTTAGATGCTTTCTTGGGATTAAGATTATGTATGAAGATAAAGGTATGATAGAGAGAAAATATATATATGATATGTTGAAAAGATGTGCTACTAAAGAATATAAGTTTGTTTCTACTCCAATAAAGTTGAGTGCAAAAAAAGATGTGGAGTTGCATGATATGATTGATTGTAGATCCGTGGTAAGAGGTTTTCGTAACTACTTTCCAATGAATGTTAAGAGGTTTTTGCATAATCCTTCATAGTTGAGAAATAGAAGATTGTACGTCAAGTCATGTATAACAAAGATATATCAAAAAACCAACTTATTGTCCATGTAATGTAACATCAAAAGATTCTAAGTCTACTTTAGCCTGTGAAGAAACATTTACATACACATGAGTTTATACAGGTTTTAAATCTTGCATTTCAAGCAATTAAAGAAGAAATGGAAGTACTTCAAGATAACAAAACTTGGATTCTAGTTCCAAAGACATCAAAACAAAAGATAAGCGGATGCAAGTGGGTTTTTAAGATTAAATTAAATAGTGATGGTATTGTATCAAAATATAAAGCTAAGCTTATAGCAAAATCATATGCTCAAACTCAAAGATTGGACTATGAGGAAACATTTTTTCCAATAGCAAACATGGCAACAATGAGAATATATAACAATTTAATAAAAAAATACCTTTCTTCATGGTGATTCTAGTGAAGAAGTGCATATGTCACAACTATATGGTTATGTGGATTGATGTCCTAATGATGTATGCAACTTAAAGAAGGCATTGTATGGTCTTAAACAAGCACCAAAGGCATGGAATGCAAGGTTAGAAAAGTATCTTATGTTACAAGGATACATGATGAGTCACATTGATCCTTCATTTTATGTAAAACATGTAAATGACATGTGGTATATGTATGCATTTATGTGCATGATTTGTTGATTATAAGAATTCATGCAAAAACAATGGAAAAGATCAAAGGTAATTTAAGAAAGGAATTGAAAATCTCATATCTTGATTTTCTTAGATGCTTTCTTGGGATTAAGATTATGTATGAAGCTAAAGGTATGATAGAGAGAAACTATATATGTGATATGTTGAAAAGATGTGCTACTAAAGAATATAAGTTTGTTTCTACTCCAATAAAGTTGAGTGCAAAAACAGATGATGAGTTACATGATATCATTGATTGTAGATCCGTGGTAAGAGGTTTTCATAACTACTTTCCAATGAATGTTAAGAGGTTTTTGCATAATCCTTCATAGTTGAGAAATAGAAAATTGTACGTCAAGTCATGTATAACAAAGATATATCAAGAAACCAACTTATTGGCCATGTAATGTAACATCAAAAGATTCGAAGTCTACTTTAGCCTATGAAAAAACATTTACATACACAGGACTTTATACAAGTTTTAAATCTTGCATTTCAAGCAATGAAAGAAGAAATGGAAGTACTTCAAGATAACAAAACTTGGATTCTAGTTCCAAAGACATCAAAACAAAAGATAAGGGGGTGCAAGTGGGTTTTTAAGATTAAATTAAATAGCGATGGTATTGTATCAAAATATAAAGCTAAGCTTATAGCAAAATCATATGCTCAAACTCAAGGATTGGACTATGAGGAAACATTTTTTCCAACAACAAACATGGCAACAATGAGAATATATATCAATTTAATAAAAAAATACTTTTCTTAATGGTGATTCTTGTGAAGAAGTGCATATGTCACAACTATATGGTTGTATGGATTGATGTCCTAATGATGTATGCAACTTAAAGAAGGCATTGTATGGTCTTAAACAAGCACCAAGGGCATGGAATGCAAGGTTAAAAAAGTATCTTATGCTACAAGGATACATGATGAGTCACATTGATCCTTCATTTTATGTAAAACATGTAAATGACATATGGTATATGTATGCATTTATGTGCATGATTTGTTGATTATAAGAATTCATGCAAAAACAATGGAAAAGATCAAAGGTAATTTGAGAAAGGAATTTAAAATCTCATATCTTGGTTTTCTTAGATGCTTTCTTGGGATTAAGATTATATATGAAGATAAAGGTATGATAGAGAGAAACTATATATGTGATATGTTGAAAAGATGTGCTACTAAAGAATATAAGTTTGTTTCTACTCCAATAAAGTTGAGTGCAAAACAAGATGATGAGTTGCATGTATAATTGATTGTAGATCCGTGGTAAGAGGTTTTCGTAACTACTTTCCAATGAATGTTCAGAGGTTTTTGCATAATCCTTCATAGTTGAGAAATAGAAAATTGTACATCAAGTCATGTATAACAAAGATATATCAAGAAACCAACTTATAAACGATGTAATGAAACATCAAAAGATTCTAAGTCTACTTTATCCTGTGAAAAAACATTTACATACACATGACTTTATACAGGTTTTAAATCTTGCATTTCAAGCAATGAAAGAAGAAATGGAAGTACTTCAAGATTACAAAACTTGGATTCTAGTTCCAAAGACATCAAAACAAAAGATAAGCGGGTGCAAGTGGGTTTTTAAGATTAAATTAAATAGCGATGGTATTGTATCAAAATATAAAGCTAAGCTTATAACAAAATCATATGCTCAAACTCAAGGATTGGACTATGAGGAAACATTTTTTCCAATAGCAAACATGGCAACAATGAGAATATATAACAATTTAATAAAAAAATACCTTTCTTAATGGTGATTCTAGTGAAGAAGTGCATATGTCACAACTATATGGTTATGTGGATTGATGTCCTAATGATGTATGCAACTTAAAGAAGGCATTGTATGGTCTTAAACAAGCACCAAGGGCATGGAATGCAAGGTTAAAAAAGTATCTTATGCTACAAGGATACATGGTGAGCCACATTGATCCTTCATTTTATGTAAAACATGTAAATGACATGTCGTATATGTATGCATTTATGTGCATGATTTGTTGATTATGAGAATTCATGCAAAAACAATGGAAAAAATCAAAGGTAATTTGAAAAAGGAATTTAAAATCTCATATCTTGGTTTTCTTAGATGCTTTCTTGGGATTAAGATTATGGATGAAGATAAAGGTATGATAGAGAGAAACTATATATGTGATATGTTGAAAAGATGTGCTACTAAAGAATATAAGTTTGTTTCTACTCCAATAAAGTTGAGTGCAAAAAAAGATGATGAGTTCCATGATATGATTGATTGTAGATCCGTGGTAAGAGGTTTTGTAACTACTTTCCAATGAATGTTAAGAGGTTTTTGCATAATCCTTCATAGTTGAGAAATAGAAAATTGTACGTCAAGTCATGTATAACAAAGATATATCAAGAACTTATAAGCCATGTAATATAACATCAAAAGATTCTAAGTCTACTTTAGCCTGTAAAGAAACATTTACATACACATGAGTTTATACAAGTTTTAAATCTTGCATTTCAAGCAATGAAAGAAGAAATGGAAGTACTTTAAGATAACAAAACTTGGATTCTAGTTCCAAGGACATCAAAAGAAAAGATAACCGTGTGCAAATAGCGATGGTATTGTATCAAAATATAAAGCTAAGCTTATAGCAAAATCATATGCTCAAACTCAAGGATTAGACTATGAGGAAGTATTTTTTCCAATAGCAAACATGGCAACAATGAGAATATATATCAATTTAATAAGAAAAATACCTTTCTTAATGGTGATTCTAGTGAAGAAGTGCATATGTCACAACTATATGGTTATGTGGATTGATGTCCTAATGATGTATGCAACTTAAAGAAGGCATTGTATGGTCTTAAACAAGCACCAAGGGCATGGAATGCAAGGTTAGAAAAGTATCTTATGCTATAAGGATACATGATGAGTCACCTTGATCCTTCATTTTATGTAAAACATGTAAATGACATGTGGTATATGTATGCATTTATGTGCATGATTTGTTGATTATAAGAATTCATGCAAAAACAATGGAAAAGATCAAAGGTAATTTGAGAAAGGAATTTAAAATCTTGTATCTTGGTTTTCTTAGATGCTTTCTTGGGATTAAGATTATGTATGAAGATAAAGGTATGATAGAGAGAAACTATATATGTGATATGTTGAAAAGATGTGCTTCTAAAGAATATAAGTTTGTTTCTACTCCAATAGAGTTGAGTGCAAAAAAATACGATGAGTTGCATGTATGATTGATTGTAGATCCGTGGTAAGAGGTTTTTGTAACTACTTTCCATAGAATATAAAGAGGTTTTTGCATAATCCTTCATAGTTACGAAATAGAAAATTGTACGTCAAGTCATGTATAACAAAGATATATCAAGAAACCAACTTATAAGCCATGTAATGTAACATCAAAAGATTCTAAGTCTAAAATCTCATATCTTGGTTTTCTTAGATGCTTTCTTGGGATTAAGATTATGTATGAAGATAAAGGTATGATAGAGAGAAACTATATATGTGATATGTTGAAAACATGTGCTACTAAAGAATATAAGGTAGTTTCTTCTCCAATAAAGTTGAGTGCAAAAAAAGATGATGAGTTGCATGATATGATTGATTGTTGATCCGTGGTAAGAGGTTTTCATAACTACTTTCCAATGAATGTTAAGAGGTTTTTGCATAATCCTTCATAGTTGAGAAATAGAAAATTATACGTCAAGTCATGTATAACAAAGATATATCAAGAAACCAACTTATTGGCCATATAATGTAACATCAAAAGATTCAAAGTCTACTTTAGACTGTGAATAAACATTTACATACACATGACTTTATACAGGTTTTAAATCTTGCATTTCAAGCGATGAAAGAAGAAATGGAAGTTCTGCAAGATAACAAAACTTGGATTCTAATTCCAAAGACATCGAATCAAAAGATAAGCGAGTGCATGTGGGTCCTTAAAATTAAATTAAATAGCGATGGTATTGTATCAAAATATAAAGCTAAGCTTATAGCAAAATCATATGCTTAAACTCAAGGATTGGACTATGAGAAAACATTTTTTCCAATAGCAAACATGGCAACAATGAGAATATATATCAATTAAATCAAAAAATACATGTCTTAATGGTGATTCTAGTGAACAAGTGCATATGTCACAACTATATGGTTATGTGGATTGATGTCTTAATGATGTATGCAACTGAAAGAAGGCATTGTATGGTCTTAAAAATACCTTTCTTAATGGTGATTCTAGTTAAGAAGTGCATATGTCACGACTATATGGTTATGTGGATTGATATCCTAATGATGTATCCAACTTAAAGAAGGCGTTGTATGGTCTTAAACAATCACCAAGGGCATGGAATTCAAGGTTAGAAAAGTATCTTATGCTACAAAGATACATGATGAGTCACATTGATCCTTCATTTTATGTAAAACATGTAAATAACATGTGGTATATGTATGCATTTATGTGCATGATTTGTTGATTATAAGAATTCATGCAAAAACAATGGAAAAGATCTAAGGTAATTTGAGAAAGGAATTTAAAATCTCATATCTTGGTTTTCTTAGATGCTTTCTTGGGATTAAGATTATGTATGAAGATAAAGCTATGATAGAGAGAAACTATATATGTGATATGTTGAAAAGATGTGCTACTAAAGATTATAAGTTGGTTTCTACTCCAATAAAGTTGAGTGCAAAAAAAGATGATGAGTTGCATGATATGATTGATTATAGATCCGTGGTAAGATCTTTAATTTATGCAACAAAAAGTAGACCATATGTATGTTATGCAATTGGAGTATTATCACAATTTATGCAAGAACCTAAAATATCTCATATACATGCAATCAAAACTGCTTAGGTATTGAAAAGGTATCATGAATAAAGCACTATTTTATAGTAATGATATTGATTTAATTATTAAAGTCATTAGTGAAAGAGATTGGGCTCAATGTAAAGATGAAAAAAGATCCACAAGTGGATATATGATAATAGCAAGAATTAAGATATTTAGTTGCTTTATCTTCTTCATAGGTTAATTATAGACATTTAGCATTTGCTACTACTACAATTATGTGATTAAGAAGTTGTTTCACAACTTGAATGTGTAGGTTGAGATACCATTGATATATTGGGATAACTTAAATCACATTCATATGATCTTCAATCCTATCTTTCATCCTAAGAAAAAGCATATAAAAGTACACTATCATAATGTTCGAATGGTCATAAACGATGAAGTTCAAGTCTCTTCTATTGGACAAAAGAATCAAGGTGTGGATATCTTCACCAAATGCTTGGATAAACAAAAGCTTCAAAGATTCAACTACATTCATGGCATGAAGAAAATAACCTTTGGAACTTGAGGGGAAGAAGTTTGAGAACGTATTTTTTATATATAGATCAAGGTTGTAAATACCTTTGGGTGGCCTTGAAATGCTTCATGTATGCTCAAATAAATGATCAAGATTGACTAAAGTACCACGTGATATCTGAAACATGATAACTCAAATGAGTGAGCCACAAGAGAGTTGTGATCTCTTAGTGGAAAGTCAACACAGCTAGTTCTCAAAGTCTAGCCCTATTTTTCTTATTTCTACATTTAAATCATGGAATACCTCCCCCAAATATCTACCACAAATTTAAATGTATTAAGAAAGTTCTATATTAGTTTTTCACGGTATAATAAGAGAGGAGAGTGATCATCTTTGAAGTCCAAGAGAATCATATGTCAATCTTTGCATTACTATAGTTTTATATATAGAGATTACAAAGCTTGTATCTCCCTTATTATATATCCAAATTACATGTTTCATGGTTTTCTGAAAATCTCTTACAATCTACATTTATCCTTTGAGATAGAGATTACAAAGCTTGTATCTCCCTTATAAATAGAGATTACAAATCTTGTATCTCCCTTATTATATATCCAAACTACATCTTTCATGTTTGTGAGATGAGAGAAGTGGTGTTCAAAATAGTGAATATTCTCCAATTTATGTCTATTCATGGTCTCCTTTAAACCTATAGACTTGAAGAGGTCATATCTCCTTGTGTACATTACATATACCGTAATTATTAGCTCATTTTAGTCTACAATTACAATCATTTTAGTCTACAATTAGAATTAGCTTGGGATCACAAAATGCAGTTCTTAAGTCAAATTAGGCTGATTATTATGGAGCATTACCACATTGAGCATAAATTCAATGCTCCACATTATCTCAATGCAAATGGATTCGCAAAATGCTTCAATAAAGTTCTTCTACTTCTACTTCAAAAAATGCTTTTAAAACATCCAAATAAATGGGAAGGACATTTTCCTAATGATTTATGGGTTTATCATATTATGTATAGATGATCTCTGCTTAATTCAAACTTTATACCAAATAATATTTAAGAGAGTGAGCAATCACATGCATTTGGAAAGAGGAATGCACAACGGATCATTCTTTTCAAATGCACAACATGAATCCATTAAATGCATGAATAAATTGAATGATCAACTTGCGTACGCATTTGCATGACTAAACTACATGCATACACATCTAAATGCATATGTACGTATAAGTGTCTCTACATGTTAAATTTGTGTATATATAACTGTATTGTGTCAATACACGCATGCTCTATATGTAAAGATGAATCAATATGGATGTACATATAATTCTACATATATATTCACGAATGCATCTGTATGTATGCATGTATGTTTGCATGTGAATGCAAATACATGAGAAGAACATCACAATATATTTATGTCTACATCCTCAAATGCAAATACAAACAAAAATATATGCAGACATATGTATGCGTTCCACCGTAATGCAAGCGCAAGAAGAAAAACATACACATTTTGATGCAAATGCATGCGTATGCATGTGTATGCACGTGGATACATCTGAATATACTCACATAAATGTATGTATGCAGATATACTCAAATGTATCCATATGAACTTACGTCTACATGTTCACATACATATATGCGTGAGGACTTGCACATACAGGTAGACATGTTTATACATAGACACACATGAACATGTACGTACAATTCACACAAACGTTTGATCGCATAATAGACTTACGTATCACTACGTACAGAATTACATGTAAATGCAAGTGTATGTGTGCGCATACTAATCACGCATAAATAGACATACAATAATCACCATCTATCTATATGTGCATAGACAAACATAAAAGAATTTGTGTACATATTTGCGTGGGTATTGTATATGTGTGTATAAACGCGTATCAGTTTCTAACATATATACCTATGATGTAGGGATACGAGGAATTTACATCTTACCGCATTCACTATCATTTTCGTGACAAGCACAGTTAAAAACGAGCTCTCCGTAGCAGCAGTTTTCAGTGAAGTACTTTTCCAGATGGCAAAGAGATCGGATAGACTTAAGGATAATATTCAGATATATTCTCGAGGCCAAAAAAAGCATTGTAGGATTGCAGAAATTTCGAGGCGAAATAGATTGTAATACTCTCGAGGTCAAAAAAGATCTTTTTCGTTTCATGTATCTCCACCATACACACCATGACCAGCACAGTTGTAGGCTGATTCGAAACTGATTCAAAGGCAACCATGTTCGCCTACGTGACGTAGAGTTAAAGATGGCTTTTCAAAGAAGAGAACGCAATTAAGCGAGATGGAGAAGCCATCAGGTAAATATTGACTACTACACTGGTTTCGTTTAAACTGCATACACTCTGCCAAACTAAGGCAAAATGAGATAAAAAACTCTTGAGTTTTATGCTAGATACGAAACTTGAAAGCATCACATTTCATCTGTAACTGACTCGAAATGTACTCGCTCACGCATTCCTTCAATTCAATTTTTCAGAAGAGAAAACACATAGATAAGCAAAACATTTCTGATAGATAATCAGCAAGAATTCAGAATTGTTATAAAAAGCCCCACAGCTTGATATTGATAAAAATGAAAAATTGAACTAGATAAGATACAAAAATTGGACTAGATAGATTACAAACGTTCTAATAACCTAAAATTTTAGGTATGAAATATGATATCTAAATTACTCAAAAACTCCCTTGATAGAGATGAACTAGATACAAGTAATAATAAGACAAGATCTCATACTACAAAATTACAACACAAAATAGAATATGCAATATACTAAACTAGCCAAGGGTAGAACAATAAAACTAGAACTAAACTTCAAATTTGGAAAGTACTTACTTAGATATCATAGCTTTTTTAGCTCCCAAGACCTAGGATATGAGGGGCCAAGGCCTACTCATATAGGTTTCGAAGGGTCATTATGAACTGCTGATCTCATTTATGATCTCACTAGTATAAAACAAGACCTCGTGATAAAACATACAAGAGGTCTTATATCTTGTATAAGAACTCTTTTATAGCAAAGAGACAATCGATCTTAACTTTGGCACATTCCAAACATGATGGTGCTATTCATGAGATATAGCAACTCAATGTTTCTCCAAGCTTAGTCAAAGTTCCTTCCCGTGTCTCCATCTCATTAGTGGTTTCACTTAATGTAAACAAGGAAAAAAACCAAAATAGCAAATGAATATCAAAACCAATTTGCAAGGAGTTTCGTTAACGTATTTGAGTTTGGCATTGGGTCCTCTATAGGGTTTAAATAACTTCCTACAAGTGGATTTCAATAGTTTATTGATTTTGGCTCATCTTGTGCGCCGCTATGACATGTGAAATCGGCCATGTGCAAACATGCAAAGAAGCACATAAATGGGTTGATGTCCATAAGATACTTGAGAATTCTAGAATAGGATTAGAGAGGAGATGGATCTCTTGTCCTTTGCATGATAGTCTAAGATGCTTAACCAATTCAATAACACTATAACTATCATTAAATAAAAAAACTAAATGCTAAAGTATGTCGATATATTATGTCAATCTAGAAAACCAAAATGTGTTCCTACATACCTCATCGTATGCACCATACTCTGATTTTGCATGTGTAAAAGTGCATGCATGAGAGAAAGTGCATGTGCATGTATAAGATTGTGCATGCATGAGAGAGTGCATCTACTAGAGTGAATGTGAGTGAATGTATGCATGTATGATACATGAGTGCACGAAACTTGCATGCATGCATGTAAGAGAGAAAGCATGCAAATATGTGCAAGAGTATATGCATTTGTAAATAAGTTTACAAATATATATATAAGTTTACATACATACATACATACACACACACACACATATATATATATATACATACACACACACACATATATATGTATATATATATTAGCATTATTCATATGATAAATATTTGAAATAATTAGTAAAAAATGAATTATTTATTTCTAATGGATGTTATGTCTTTTCTAATGTTTTTTATGGAACCTATTTATGATCTGATGAGAAAAAACTTGGGATGTGCTATCTATAATCTAATTAGAAGAAGCTTGTGAGCACTATCCATGGAGAGGTCAAAGCAAAGAACATGTTGGTAAAGAACACATTTTTTAAGAGTGATAGATATGCTAACACAAATCGATTAAAGAAGACTAGATTGATTTAATCCCATGATATATTAGCTTTATGCATATGACAAAAATTGGAAAGAATTAGTAAAAATTTGAGTTTTTTATTTCTAATGGATGTTATGTTTTTTCTAATGTTTTGTGCAACCTATTCATGATGATAAGAAAAAACTTGTGAGGTGCTATCTATAATCTAATTAGAAGGAGCTTGTGACCACTATCCATGGAGAGGTCGAAGCAATGAAAATACTGGTAAAGAACAATTTTTTTAAGAGTGACAGATATGCTAACACAAATCGATGATGTTTTAATATGTTTTACTCCATGAATATAAACAAATATATAATGAACATGATGACCTTGTAATTAGCAACTAGATGATATGGTGAATAGTCTAAATGTGTTCATGAGATGAAACATGTTGATTTTGAATAAGAGTGAGTTGAGTTATTCATGGAAGTGCTCTAACCTCTCAATCAATCTTACAAGTGGATGATCAAAGTTGTTTAAGTTTCTTCTTATATCAAATGTGCTTTACAACTTATGCCACTGAGTTCTGTAAGACTCTCGTTTTCACTTGTCTAGGCCATCCTTTATTAATCCTAACTTTACTCCAAAAAATTCTCTCCATCGGGGTCAAATCCAAGACTTCCTTCCTCCTAACCTTGAGACTTAACCATAATCCTAAATGATTTCTTGATTCACAAAGGATGTTTACCTATGTTGAAACCTAATCGTGAGCTCTTTGAGCTTATATGTGAATGTTCAAATGGCCTACAACTTCAAAATTGTCTAAACTATTCAGATTCTCTAATCACAGACTTTAATATGTAACAAGAGGCATGAGGATGGATTAGGGAGCCAAGGGAGGGATAGGGGTGGGAATAAGGATGGGGGAAAGGTTAATGTAAAGCATGGAGTGGTTTAATGCTAAGAAGATACCAATACAACAATGAAATACAAGCTGTGCAAAAACATATGTGAGCAAAAAATTCATGCAATGGGAGACAAAAGAGAAGTTCTGACAAAAAGAAATACAAATAAACCTTGGAACCAAAAAATGACTATTTGAAGTACAATCTGAACCCATGAAGTAGGAACATGACACACAAACAAATAGATGCCACATTTGAATGCCATGTTTACCTGTCACATGACCATGTCTACGGACGTGTTTATATGCATAGTCATCAACATCCGATACTAGGGATGCATAGGCATGGCCACCTACATGCGTTACACATTTACGTGCAACGATTAAATGCATGAATAAACTACATGCATACACAACTAAAATGCATATGTATTATAAGTGTCTCTACATGCTTAAATTCATGGATGTATAACTGTATTGCATCAATACACGCATGGTCTGCATGTGAAGATGAATCAATATTGATGTACATGGATACCTATATGATTCTACATATATGCCCACAATTGCATCTGAATGCATGTATGTATATATGTGAATGCAAATGGAATAGCCTTCACAATATATTTAAATCTTCATCCACAAGTTTAAAAACAAAACATAAAAATATGCTGACACATGTATGCATTCCAACGAAATGCAGGCACAAGTAGAGAATGCATATCTAATGCAAATACATTCATATTTATCTTCATTCGTATGGGTGTGTATGCACGTATTTTATGCATCTGAGTATACTCACATAAATGTCTGTATATGCGGATATACTCAAACGTATCAATATGAATTAACGTCTACATGTACACATATACATGATTGCGATCACAATTATGAACATGCACAATTTAAACATAAACATAAACATAAACAAACGTGTGTACAAGTATACGTGTTTACACACATACGTGGGTATAATGCATCTTACATTATTTACCGCATTCACTATCGCTTTTGTGACAAGCACAGTTCGAACTGAACTATCCATAGCACCATTGCAGAAGGCAAGGAGATTCCGACGTTCTCGATGCTAAAAACATATTGTATGATTGCAGTAATTTCGAGGCCAAACAGACTGTAAAGCTCTTGAGGCCAAATTTATATCTTTTTCGTTTCATGTATCTCCACCATACACACCAGAACTAGCACAGTTGTAGGCTGATTCGAAGCTGATGCAAAGGCAACCATGTCCGCCTACGTGATGTACAGAGTTAAAGATGACTTTTCAAAGTAGAGAACGCAATTAAGCGAGATTACACGGCTTGCCTTTAAACGGCATACCTGATGCCAGACTGAGAAGAAATCACGATATAAACTCTTGAATTGTATGCTGGACATGAAGCTTGAATGCATTACATGTCATCTGTAACCGACTCGAAATGTACTCACATACCATTCCTTCAGTTCACTACATCAGAAGAGAAAACACAAAGATAAGCAACACATTTGTGATCAAAATTAAGAACATTGCGAAGGAAACAAGCTGCTCGAATGAAGTTCATCTCAAACTTGCGGTCTCCATCTTGCAATTGCTACTCACTATGACCGTGCCATGCTTTGCAAAACAAACGTGGTTTTCGAAGAGATGGAAAGAAGACTGTTATCAAATCCTCCATTGAGGTTTCTAATTGTCCTCGCTAGAGTGAAGACGAAAAGGATTCCGCGTAGGGAACTACGCTTGTTAGAAAATTCAAAATCTTGGCGACCGCAGTAAAACGTGCTAAGAAATGGTCCACCACAGAGAACTCGAGCAGGTATTCGCGACTGCAGTGCATGGTCGCGGAAAAGCAGCAAACAACAAAAAACGAACTCGTATAAAACCTAGCAGAGTTTGCGACCATCACCATTACAAAAGCCCCCGTACACAGACAGACGTCAGGCTTCCTGCGTTTTCTCTTGTAAACGAGCAGATACGCACTAACAAGACAACGCGTACAGACAAGCTATCTGCCGCCTAATGAGGAGTTTGTGCTATTACAGCATCCTCAACCGCAATGGCAAACTCTTATGCGAACACGCATAGCTGATGAAAACCACTAGGCTTCGACAATACCTAGTAACCTTTAACTGGTACATCAAGTCAACCACCTCTCGTATTGGGCAGTGCAGCGATATGTCCATGAAGAAATCCAGCGACTCAGCGCATTGTGAATCACTCACAGAGTTGCAACTACAGGCACCGGTTCGCGGCAACCACCTGCAGCTCAGATTAAAGACATTTCATCATAGTCCCCAACCCTTATTACGAAGATTGGGGCTTGCACCGTAGCGAAATATATAGCAAACAGCTAGGGTTCTCTAAACTTTTAAATTAAACTTCGTTAAGAATTTCATTTCCATGCACCGTAGCGAAATATATAGCAAACAGCTTGGGTTCTCTAAACTTTTAAATTAAACTTTGTGCGCATATTGATGGTGCTACCTCTCACATAGTCTAGGATAGTTTCACATGCGGGCAATGGATCATCTATGAAAAATGATATTGTTTCACCAAGAATCCAAAAAACTTAGTCCATTGCTGAGCTATTCAGATGTGATGTGAAATAGGTACAAATTTATTTGACTTGAACTAGATCTCAGAAATATGCTTCTGATTACAACATCATCCATGTAGAGGAAACAATACAAGAACATAGAAGTGTTATAAGAAGCCCCACAACCTGCGAATGATAGAAATGGAAAACTGGAAAATTGGACTAGATAGGATACAAAAGTTCCCATAATCTGTGATTTTAGGTATGAAACATGATAATAACAAAAACTCCCTTGATGGAGATGAAATAGATACAAGAAATAATTGGACAAGATCTCATACTAGAAGATTACAAGAGGACAAAACAGGATATCCATAATACTAAACTAGACAAGACTAGAACAACGAACAAGACTAGGACTAAAATTGGAATTCAGAAAGTGCTTACTTACAAATCGTGACGCCAACCATAACTCTGGCTATAAAACTTGGATTGACATGATTTAAAGTTCTATGTGTAGCTTACCCAGAGGAATATAACTCCAAAGAAGGGCATAGAATCTGATTTGGAGTTTTACAAAATTGAAAATTTGACAAAATCATAGTGATGTAGAAGTCAAATTTAGAATCACTTGGACAACATGTCAGAATTTTGACTATAACTTGAGTTCTATAGTTCTTATTGAAGAGATTTGAATTGTCATGCATATCTTTAGAGAGCATCTCCAATTTTCTAAAAGAACACAAGTCTAGATTCATAAGTATAAGTAACCAAAATTTTAGTTTTAGAGCTTCAAGGCATTGACTATGTATGATCTATGTAGATGCTTAAGTTCACTATGAAAAAGGCATCCAACTCAAGGTTTATCTCAATAGGACATGGACCCTCGATAACTATTTCAACAAATCAAAATGGACAGAGATTGATGGATTCTAGTAATATTCAAGGAGGAGAAACTAGACAAAAGCAAATTGATATACCTAAAAGTGAGAACCTATCAACACATTAGTAATAGCATGATTCGTCATATCTGACTTGGACTCATCCAAGAAGGTGTGGGAGGCATTGGAGAGATTATACTCCACCTCCATGAACGCACAAAAGATTGAGCTCAAGAATGAGTTGAAAAACTCAATGACGGCTTGAAATAGAAGCATCAATGATTATATCCACAAGGTAAAAGGGATTATAGATGCCTTAGGATCAATAGGTTGCTCCATCGATGATGATGATTTGGTAGCTCATTCACCAAATGGGCTAAGGGATTATGACAAATGGAAGCCATTCACTCCTTCAATATATGTGAGGGACTCATTACTAGATTTTGAGAAATTAGCCACACTCATGGTGATCGAGGAAATGAGCCTCAATGGAGGTCATTCAAAGGCAATGAAGCCCAAGTCTTTTATGTAGGTAAAGGAATAGGAAAGAGAGGTGGACATAATGGACAAGGCAAAGGTAGAGGAAGATCAAGCAATGATCAAGATGGTGTGCGTCAAAGCTATGGAGCAAGGGGGAGAGGAAGAGCTAAAGGAAGAGGAGGTTGATATCAAGGAAGGGAACACAAAAGAATGTTAAATCTATGGCAAGTTGGTCCGGTTTGTAAGGGACTTTCACCCAAAGGATAGCCAAGAAGGCTACAAAAAGAATCAAGGTAAACTATGCAAATACTTCAAATACATTAGAGAATAATAATCTCTTAGCCATGATGCAAAGAAATGGTAGTAGAGAAGGCATAGATACCACATGGTTCATGGATAGCAAATGTTCAAATCACATGAGCTACAATAGGGAAATGTTTTGTAATTTGCATGAGCCAAGCACACAAGGGCATGTAGAAATAGGGGATGACATCGAGCACAGGGTCACACACATAGGTGATGCTCCTTTGGACAAAAATCAGAATGCAAAGTGTCTTAAAGATGTGTTACATGTACCAACAATCACAAAGAATTTAATATTAGTTGGACATCTTGACCGGATCTTGCAGATGCACGTATGCAAAGATCGTATAGAAATGAAATCTCGCAAAACTACTCACATAATAGAGATAGGCAAGAGACTGAACACATGATTGGGTACAATCTCCCCCCACATACTCTGATGGATGCATCTATCAGAGCTTGTGTATTTATAGGTATTTTTCATCATATCCTAAATAAAAGATACATGAGGATGGCACTTTGAAAAGCAGGTGTTTACAAAAATCTGGTTTATTTACAAAATCATCGTTTTCTAAGCGATCTACTATTTTTACAAAAACATTGCTTTCTAAAGAGATCTATTACTTTAAAAAAAAATTCTAAAATACTATCTTTTAACTATCTTTAAAAATATATGAATAAATCCATGTGCATTCATGCCCTCATGATGCTTCACCTACTAGATCAAAACACAATCACATTAAAAACTTCAAGACATTAAAATACATATAACATTCCATTATTCCATAAAGTATAACATGCCTTTGAATTGACAAGCAGATGACCTGAGTTGATAGGAATAAAAGATAGACAAGGATAACTAGTCACATGTCCCATCACTGAGCAATCAAAAGCATATTCCATGTAAAAACACGTGCTTGGAAATGGAAAACTAGAATTTAATGTGATTGTGAATGACAAGCATATTTTAAAATAATTTAACCCAAAAGTGATTATAGAAATGAACATCTCAATCTCGTAGAATAACTTTTAGAACACCATGATGCAGAAAAATGCATTTAACTAATAACTTACCATGATGAGGAATAAATGACATGTAATAAATAACTTACCAAAATCCTCTATAGTATGGATAAGGTCCATAGAACAAAAACATGTTACCAACATGTGAAAAGAATTTTAGCAATATTGAATTTAAAATAGAAAAAGAAAGGTTTTGTCTTGGAAATATATATATATATATATATATATATAATGGGAGTATTATCACAGTTTATGCAAGAACCTAAAATATCTCATATACATGCAGCCAAAAGTGCTTAGGTATTTAAAAGGTATCATGAACAAAGGACTATTTTATACTCATGATTTTGATTTAACTATTAAAGTCATTAGTGATGGAGATTGGGCTCGATGTAAAGATGACAAAAGATCCACAAGTGGATATGTGATAATAGCAAGAGTGAAGACATTAACATGGAGCTCAAAGAAACAACCCATAGTTGCTTTATCTTCTACACATGCTAATTATAGACATTTAGCATTGGCTACTACTAAGATTATGTGATTAAGAAGTTATTTCATGACTTGATTGTGTAGGTTGATATACCATTGATGTATGGGGATAACTTGAGCAACATTCATATGATCTTCAATCCTATCTTTCATCCTAAGAAAAAGCATATAAAGCTACACTATCATAATGATCGAAAGAAGGTCATAAACAATGAAGTTCAAGTTTCTTCTATTGGAAAAAAGAATCAGGGTGTGGATATATTCAGCAAATCCTTGGATGGACAAAAGCTTGAAAGATTCAGCTACATTCATGGCATGAAGAAAATACCCTTTGGAATTTGGAACTTGAGTGAGAGAATTTCGAGAACATTATTTTTATGTATAGATCAAGGTTGTAAATACCTTTGGAAGGCCTTGAAATGCTTCATGAAAGCTCAAATAAATGATAACAAATGACCAAAGTACCATGTGAAATCTGAAACATGATGACTCAAATGAGTGAGCCACAAGAGAGTTGTTGTGGTCTCCTAGTGGAAAGTCGACTTAGCTAGTTCTCAAAGTCTAGTCCTATTTTGCTTATTTCTACATTTAAATCATGGAATACCTCCACCCAAGTATCTACCAAAAATTTAGATGTATTAAGAAAGTTCTATATTAGTTTTTCATGCTATAATAGAGAGGAGAGTGATCATTTTTGAAGTTCATGAGAGTCATATGTCAATCTTTGCATCTCCCTTATTATATATCCAAATTACATGTTTCATGGTTTTTTGAAAATCTCTTATGATCTACATTTATCCTTTGAATTTTTGTATTCATTGCAGTTATGAGCTGAGAGATGTGGTCTTGAAAAATAGTGCATATTCTCCAATTTATCTCTATTCATGATCTCCTTTAAACCTATAGACTTGGAGAGTTCATATCTCCTTGTGTACATTACATATACCGTAATTATTAGCTCATTTTAGTCTACAATTACAATTAGCTTGGGATCACAAAATGCATTTCTTAAGTCAATTTATTCTTGTTATTATGGAGTATTACCACATTGAGTATGTACTCCATATTATCTTGGTGCAAATGGATTAGCAAAAATATTCAAAAAAGTTCTTCTACTTCTACTTCAAAAAATGCTTTTAAAACATCCAAATATATCGAAATAACATTTTCCTAATCATTTATGGGCTTATTGATGGAGAGTGTTAATCTCCAAAAGAACAAGCTATCCTTGATGTTAGAACACTTCTATATCAAGAATAACTCAAAATTGATCAAGATCTTAATGATGAGAGAGATCTTCCTCACTCCTAAAGTGTCTAATGACTCTTACAACTTCTAATTCTTCTCATCTCATGCTCTCTCATACTTTCCCCAACTTTCTACTTGTATATATGGGCATATATGTACAAGCTCATGATCATAATAAAAGTATAAGCATTGGTAGGCAACTAAGCACATCTTTCACTACTTGAGTGGTACCCAAATACTTGGATTGTTTTATCCTATGAGGGGATCACTGCCGTCATATTTGCATGTTTTTTCTCACAATGACTGGGTTGGTTGCTATGACACTCATGTGCACATATTGACGGTGCTATCCCTCACAGAGACTAAGTTGGTTTCACATTCGAACAATGGATCATCTATCAAAAATGATATTGTTCCACTAAGAATCCCAAATACTTAGTCCATTGTTGAGTTATTGCAATGTAATGTAAAACACATACAAATTGATGGGACTTGAACTAGATTTGAGAAATGGCTTCTGATCACAAGATCATGCACGGGGAAAACATTACAAGAATACAAAATTGTTATAAAAAGCCCCACAACTTGCTACTAATAGAAATAGAAAATTGAACTAGATAAGATACAAAAATTGGACTAGATAGAATACAAAAGTTCTAATAACCTACAATTTTAGATATGAAATATGATATCTAAATTACTCAAAAACTCCCTTGATGGAGATGAACTAGATACAAGTAATAATTAGACAAGATCTCGTACTACAAAATTACAAGGACAAAATAAAATATCCACTATACTAAACTAGACAAGAGTAGAACAAGGAACAAGACTATAACTAAACCTGGAATTTGGAAAGTATCATAGCTTTTTTAGCTCCCAAGACTAGCATCCACAAGACTTAGGATATGAGGGGCCAATCCCTACTCATATAGGTTTAGAAGGGTGATTATGAATTGTTGATCTCATTTATGATGACACTAGTCTAAAACAGGAACTCTAGATATAAGATACAAGAGGTCTTATATCTTGTATAAGAACTCTTTTATAGCAAAGACAATCGATCTTAAGGTTTTGGCACATTCCAAAGATGATGGTGCTATTTGAAACTTAAATTGTGAATCATTCATCAGATATAGCTCATCAATATTTCTCTAAGCTTAGTCAAGGTTGCTTCATGTGTCTCCATGTCATTACGAGTGGTTTCACTTAATGTAAGCAAGGAAAAAACCACAATAGCAAATGATTATCAAAACCAATTTGCAAGAAAGAGTTTCGTTAACCTATTTGAGTTTGGCATTGGGTCCTCTATAGGGTTTAAATAGCTTCCTACAAGTGGATTTCAATAGTTTATTGATTTTGGCTCATCTAGTGTGCTGCTATGACATGTGAAATGGGCCATATGCAAGCATGGAAAGAAGGGACATGATTGGGTTGATGTCCAAAGGATACCTCAGCATTCTAGAATAGGGTTACAGAAGAGATGGATCTTCTTGTTCTTTGCATGATAGTCAGGATTCTTAACCAATTCAATAACACTATAACTATCATTAAATAAAATAACTAAATGCTAAAGTATGCCCATATCATATGTCAATCTAGAAAACCAAAATGTGTTCCAACATACTTCATTGTATGCAACATACTCTGATTTTGCATGTGTAAAAGTGCATGCATGAGAGAAAGTGCATGTGCATGTATGAGATTGTGCATGCATGAGAGAGTGCATCTACATGAGTGAATGTGAGTGAATGTATGCATGTATGATGCATGAGTGCATGAAACTATGAATGCATGCATGTAAGAGTGAAAGCATGAGAATATGTGCATGAGTATATGCATTTGTGTGTGTGTATATATATATATATATATATATATATATATATATATATATATATATATATATATATATATATATAAGCTTTATGCATATGATAAAATTGGAAATAATTAGTAAAAAAGTGAGTTTTTTACTTCTAATGGATGTTATGTTTTTCCTAATGTTTTTTTGATGCAACCTATTTATGATATGATGAGAAAAAACTTGTGATGTGCTATCTATAATCTAATTAGAAGAAGCTTGTGAGCACTATCCATGGAGAGGACGAAGCAAAGAACATGTTGGTAAGGAACACATTTTTTAAGAGTGATAGATATGCTAAAACAAATTGATTGATAAGAGTATAGGTCAAGCAATGTATTCAAAGGACAAGAAGAAGAATAGCAAGGGCAAGCAATAATTAAATGAAGAAGAAGATACAACTAGCCATGCCAACTTCCTAAGAGGAAGAGGAGGTGGCAAAGGTAGAGGAAGATGCAGAAGTAATAAAGATGGAGCCAAACTTTGCTGGATTTGTGGTAAGATAAATCATTTAGCTCACGATTGTTGGCATAAAAATTAAAATAATGGAGGATATGGTGAGAACTTTAATTCAAGAGGAAGAGGTCGTAGAAACCAAAGAGGTAATTTTAGAGGAAGAGATAGTAGAGGTTACTTTGAAAGAAATGCAGGTAGAGGATTCCAAAGTCAATCCTACAACAATACCTACTAAAATTATGCTTCAAATCAGAAGGAGGATTCAACTTTGATTATGAATGCAACTTGTGAAAGACAAAGTGAATACCAAAGAGTCTTCTACATTGACTCAGGGTGTAGCAATCACCTGAGTGATAACATAGACTTGATGACTGATTTGGAGAATAAAGTAACTAATCATGTAGTTCTAACAGGTAATAATACAAAGCACAATGTCAAGTCAATTGGATCACTGAAGGCTAAGGATGG
This sequence comes from Ceratopteris richardii, assembly GCA_020310875.1. Classification (NCBI taxonomy): domain Eukaryota; kingdom Viridiplantae; phylum Streptophyta; class Polypodiopsida; order Polypodiales; family Pteridaceae; genus Ceratopteris; species Ceratopteris richardii. Next base: position 192,346,190 of record CM035406.1, read on the forward strand.
AAGTACTCTTCTGAGTAAGGTCTTTTATGTTCCTAAAATTCCAAAGAATCTTATAAGTCTAGTGCAAATTGTTTAAAAAGGTTATGAAGTAAGGTTCACTAATGATGGAGTTTTTGTCGAAAACCCTAACAATGGGTATAAACAAATTGTTTTAGGGAAAAAAGAAGGAAGACTCTTCACATTGAAGATTCAAGGTAATGTTGGTCATGCCTTGTTCGCTTATGCAGGACATAATATCTTTGAGTTAGATCTTTGGCACAAAAGGCTTGGACATTTCAATGAAAGAGGTATTAAGGATATGGTTAACAATGGTTCAGTGCTTGTATTTCCTAATGTTGCAGGTCAACACATGACATACATATGTGAGGCATGTCAATTAGGTAAGTCTCATAAGGAATCATACAATAAGCATGGATTTATGTATTCAGAGAAGCTTAAATTGGTACACACAGATGTGTGGGGACCATCAAAGGATTTCAGTATAAATGGTTCAAGATATTATGTGATTTATGTTGATGATGCTGCCAGGTGGATCAGTATATATGTCATCAAAGATAAATCAGTGGTATTCAATACATTTAAACATTATCATGTGTATGGAGAATCAGAAACTTCAAGAAGTGGAGAATTCAGAAGGTCATCAAGACATAAATGGAAACCTACAAGGTATAGCTATGATACTTCTTTTTTGACTACTAAAGATTATGCTTACATGGTGAAAGCAAATGAAGACCCTTCTACATATGAAGAGGTAAAAGGTAAGGAAAATTGGGAAAAAGCTATGCAGGAAGAGTATGATGCATTGATGGAGAATGAGACATGGGATTTGGTTCCTAAACCAAATAGTCAAAAAATCATTGGATGCACATGGGTCTACAAGACAAAGAGGTATGCAGATGGAAGTGTGTCCAGGTATAAAGTTAGACTTGTTGTGAACGGGTATACTCAGACATATGGTATAGATTATGATGAGACCTATAGTCCTACGGCAAAGATGACAACCATCAGGACACTCATAGCCATTGCTGCATGTAAAGGTTAGAGACTATGTCAATTAGATGTGAAGAATGCTTTTCTTAATGGTTATATTTCAAATGATGTTTTCATAGAGAAACCACAAGGGTTCAGAGATAAATGGTATTCAGAATATGTATGTAAGCTCAAGAGAGCTTTGTATGGTTTGAAGCAGGCTCCAAGGGCATGGAATTATAGACTTGTGAAGTTCTTGCAGGAACTTGGGTTTCAAGTATGTAAAGCAGATAGTACCTTGCTTGTCAAAGCAAGTGGTGATGGGTTCAGTTTCATGTGCATATATGTTGATGAAATAATGCTTACAGGTATAGATGAGAAGGGCATACAGAGCCTCAAGAAGCAAATGGAGAAAAAGTTCAATATTAGTGACTTGAGAGACTTGTCATATTTCTTGGGCATGAAGATCACATATACTCAACATTGAGTGTATGTGACTCAAGAAAGGTATTTGAAGAACTTGTTGATCAAGTTTAAAATTGAAGATTGCAAGGTAGCACCTACTCTTATGGAGGTGAATCACAAAACTAGGAGATATGGAGGAGAAGAATTCAAGGATATGAAGCTATATCAAAGTCTGGTTGGTAGTCTAATCTATGCTACATTGACTAGGCCTGATTTGTCATATGCAGTTGGAGTGTTGTCTCAATTCATGCATTGTCCTAGGAAAGAACATTAGATTGGGTAGGTAATCTTGATGATAGGAGATCAACATATGGATACTTGTGTTATGTGGGAGATAAGTTAATCTCTTGGTGTTCTAAGAAACAACATACAGTTGCTTTATCATCTACAAAAGCAGAGTATAAAGGAATGGTTGAAGCTGCAAAGGAGGTCATATGGTTGAAGACTCTGATGAAAGTTTTGACATCATTCAGAGTACACCCACTATTCATGTAGATAATATGAATTCATTGTATCTAGCTTCTAATTATGTCGTCAACATAGACAACAATGATCAGAAGCACATCATTAGCACGCTTAACATATAAGGTGCTTTCAGTTGGACTGCTCTCAAAACCATGTGCAACGAGATAGGCATGTATCTTCTCATACCAAGCACGTGGTGCTTGCTTTAAACCATATAATGCCTTCTTTAACCTGCACACCTGGTTTTCATGCCCTTTCTGCACAAAGCCACGGGGCTAAAAAACATACACTTCTTCATGCAAGTCACCATTCAGAAATGCTGTTTTAATGTCCAACTGATGTACATTCCAACCATGATGGGCTGCAAGTGCAGAAATGCTCCAAACAGTAGTCATACGGCATGTAGGTGCAAAGGTCTCATCAAAATCAATGCCTCTTTCCTGCGCATAACCCTTTGCAACAAGCCTAGCCTTATACCTGTCAACTGTACCATCAAGTTTATGCTTCAGCTTGTATACCCACTTAGTGCCAATGGCCTTCTTGCCAAGAGGCAAGTCACATAAAGACCATGTACCATTCTTCATTATAGCATCATATTCAGATTGCATAGCAGCCATCCAAGTTTTTGAATTCTGTTCTTCATCAAAAGAAACAGGTTCGTTCTCATCACAGAGACTGGACGCAGCCATAGCATAGCAATCTGATGCAAAGGAGGCACTATGAGAGCCTGAACGAGTACGATATGACAAAGGTGCATCTAATTTGCTATCACGCAAAGTCTGCACCAGCCATTTTGGCATAGTTTTTGCTTGCTCAATATCAGCTCTCTCATCAACAAGTGCATCATGTAAATCTGCATCAGAAATAGAATGATCTGCATCATCATATGAAACCTGCAAAGGCTGAGAAGTTGCCTCATTAGGACCAGCACTAGACTGTCCACCTGTAAAAAGAGGCATCAAAGTATCATACATGTCTTTGGAGCTAACCGATGTCTCCTTAGTACATGAAAGCAATGGCTGAATAACATCTTCCACAAAGACATTATCACGGCTAACCAGAATGCGTTTAGTCTATGGATGATATAGACGATAGCCTTTACTTTTAGAACTGTACCCAACAAAAATACATTTTACTGTCTTATCATCCAATTTTCTGTGATGTTGTTCAGGCACTAGTGCATATGCCAAGCAACCAAAAACACGCAGATGAGCAAAAAATGGCTTGCGATCATGCCAAGCCTCATATGGAGTGATGGACTGCAGCGCTTTAGTGGGACACCTGTTCAGTACATATGTTGCACACATGACAGCCTCAAGCCAGAAACTATGTGGTAAAGCCTGACTCTTGACCATGCACCTCGCCATCTCCATGAGGGACCTGTTCTTTCGTTCAGCAACTCCATTCTGTTGATGTGTATACGGCACTGTACACTAATGTTTTATCCCACGTTCAACGAGAAATGCATTAAAATCAGAAGACATATATTCCCCCCCTTGATCAGAACGGAGGGTGCCCATTTTACATGCTGACAGATTTTTAGCCAAAACCAAAAATTGTTTAAAGCACATGAACACTTCGGACTTTGCTTTGAGTGGATATACCCATGCATGCCTGGAAAAATCATCAATGAAAGTCACAAAGTAAAGGTAATTTCCAAAAGAGGGTGTCTCCATAGGACACAGACATCACTATGTACAAGCTGCAAGTTCTGTGTAGCCCAAACTGAACCATCTTTTGGAAAGGAGGAATGCTGCATTTTGCCCAAAATACAGCCTTCACAAACATGTTTTCCAAGTGCCTCAAGTTTGGGCAAAGAGGACACCATTTCAGATTTCTGCAGGCATAGCAAACTAGCAAAATTAAGATGACCAAAGTGTGCATGCCAAAGCTTTGCATCTGACATAGCCTGAGAATCATTTACTGCACATGCCAAATCATTTTCAGATCTTTCATAGTCTATGAGCTTATACAGCCCATGACATAAAATGCCAGAAGCAATAATAACATCGCCATTTGACAGATCATGAATTGTACATCTGTCATCAACAAATTTCACAACCAAGCCAATCTTGGCTAATGCAGAAACTGATAACAGATTCTTCTTGATACCTGGCACAAATAAAGCATCTGACAAGGTGAAAGAACTACCATCAGCAGTAGTCAGAATGATCTTACCAACTCCCATAACAGGATAAGAGGAGTTGTTGGCGCATGTGAAAGTATTCCCTGTAGGGGCAGGCTCAAGTGAAGAGAAGAAACTGCGCTGCGAGGTAATATGTTTGGTCGCCCCACTGTCAAAGTACTGGACATCTGAGTCTACTGCAGACATGCACTACTCATGAGAAGATGGGTCAAAATTGCAAACAGTAGTAAATGCCCATTCTTCTTCCTGCACAAGATTAGTAGACTCCGTTTTTGGTGTAGAGGCTTCTGCAACAACCATTCCAGCCTCTTTCTTCTTTGCCTCTTTTGCAGCCAGTTTTGGACAGTTCTTTATGATATGATCATTCCCTTTACAATACTTACAAAACAATTTCTGCTTTTCTGATTTCTTCTCATCTTTATCTTTCTTCTTCGAATATGCAGAATTAGCAGATTTTTGCTTACTAGTTGAAGAACTCCATTTTCCTTTGCCCTTTTGACTAGCCAGGAAAGCTTGATCTGCAACTCACATAATGGACCTATTTTGCCTAGACTGGTCTTCCTGCAACAGAACAGAGACTAACTCCTCAAATGATAAGGCATTTGGATTGCCTTTCATCATCAACCGAAGAGTAGAAGCAAAACTCTGATATGAATCAGGAAGACCATTCAGAACGGTCTGCACAAGTGAGCTATCTGGTATAACCTCATCAGCAGAAATAACTGTTCCTTCAAGTCTTTGATCTTCGTTAGGAAACTGTCCATAGAATAACCTTCATTCATGTGCTCACTCTCCAACTATTTTCGGAGGTAAGCAACACGAGCCTCATTCCTAGCTTGGTACAATGTGGTAAGTGTATCCCAAGCATCCTTAGCTATTCTGCAAGAGCGAATGTGAGGAATAATGGCACGTTTGACAGACAAAGCTATCAATGCATATGCCTGGGCATCTCTGCCATCCCAGCAAATCTGCTCTGCAGTAGGTGCAGTAGAAATAGCAGCACGAACAGGAATCTACACAATATCATCTTCGACACCATCTTCATGAGCTACAGCACCTGTATTTGCAGTACCTATAGTCAAAGGTGTAACAGGACATCTTTCAACACCCTGCAAAATGTTCCACAATCCTTTTGCAACCAATACATGTCGCATCATATAAGCCCATAATGGGTAGTTGGTACCATCCAACTTATCCTCAACAGCCAACATACGGAATACATCACTGCTTTCAACCATGGCCGGTGACTAAAATACCTTGATGCAGAAAATTGATTGTATCTCAAAAAGTTGAATAGAACTGCCCAGACGAATTCTTCTAGACCTGTAGCAGACTTCGAGACGCTTAAAGTGGCGAACAGAAACTGGTATATACCTTTGGCACAAAAAGACGAAATAGCTTGCACAAGCGCTACGATAGTGCGTTCGGAGGTTGAAACGAGCTTAGATCCCTGAGTATGCTCACCAAATTTCATACAATTCTGAGACTGCAACCGGAGGAGTGTCAACGATTCCCTAGATGAAGCGACGACCTGCTCTGATACAAATTGTTGGAGTTAGACGTTTGCGGAAGTACGCAAACAACACAAGGAAGAAGAAGAAGCTTGGAGCACAACACACAATACTGAATGTATTACTAGAGAATGTACAAAGATAAGTAGCCCATTAGGGCAATAGGCATATATACAAGTCGGGAGAAAAAACCTCCTAAAGAGGGAAAAAAGTACCCCGGTGGTCCTAGAGTGTTCACACACATCACTACCTAAATATATCAACACCTACTACAATTATGCTTCAGATCAGAAGGAGGATTCAACTTTGATTATGAATGCAACTTGTGAAAGACAAAGTGAAGACCAAAGAGTCTTCTACATTGACTCAGGGTGTAGCTATCACCTGAGTGGTAACATAGCCTTGATGACTGATCTGGAGAATAAGGTAACTAATCATGTAGTTCAAACATGTGATAATACAAAGCACAATGTGGAGTCAATTGGATTAGTGAAGGCCAAGGATGGAAGTACTCTTTTGAGTAAGGTTTTGTATGTTCCTACAATTCCAAAGAATCTGATAAGTGTAGGCCAAATTGTTGAAACAGGTTATGAAGTAAGGTTCACTAATGATAGAGTCTTTGTGGAAGACCTTAGAAATGGGTATAAATAAATTGTTTCAAGGAAGAAAGAAGGAAGACTCTTCACATTCAAGATTCAAGGTAATGTTGGTCATGCCTTGTTCACTTATGGAGGACATAAGATCTCTAAGTTAGATCTTTGGCATAAAAGACTTTAACATTTATATGAATGAGGTATTAAGGATATGGTTAACAATGGTTCGGTGCTTGGATTGCCTAGTGTTGCAGGTCAACACATGACATACATATGTGAGGCATGTATGTAAGCTCAAGAGAACTCTGTATGGTTTGAAGCAGTCCCCAAGGGTATGGAATTATAGACTTGTGAAGTTCTTGAAGGAACTTGGTTTTCAAGTATCTAAAGCAGACAGTAGCTTGCTTGTCAAAGCAAGTGATGATGGGTTCATTTACATGTGCATATATGTTGATGACATAATCCTTACAGATACAGATGAGAAGGACATACAAAGCCTCAAGAAGCAAATGGAGAAAGAGTTCGAGATTAGTGACTTGGGAGACTTGTCATATTTTTGGGGCATGGAGATCTCATATACTCAACATGGAGTGTATGTGACTCAAGAAAGGTATTTGAAGAACTTGTTGATCAAGTTTAAAATGGAAGATTGCAGGATAGCACCTACTCCAATGGAGGTGAATCACAAATTGAGGAGATATGGAGGAGAAGAATTCAAGGATATGAAGATATATCAAAGTGTGTTTGGTAGTCTAATCTATGCTACATTAACTAGGCCTCATTTGTCATATGCAGTTGGAGTGTTTTCTCAATTCATGCATTGTCCTAGGAAAGACCATTGGGTTGTAGGACAAAGAGTGTTGAGATACATTAAGGGTACAGTCAGGTAAGATTTGTATTATGTTTTACATCAGATACAAACATCAAGATATATAGTGATACAGAGTGGGTAGGTAATCCTGATGATAGGAGATCAACATATGGATACTTGTGTTATGTGGGAGATAAGTTGATCTCTTGGTGTTCGAAGAAGTAACATACAATTGCTTTATCATCTACAGAAGCAGAGTATAAAGGAATGGTTGAAACTGCAAAGGAGTTCATATGGCTAAAGACTCTCATGAAGAGTTTTGATATCATTCAGAGTACACCCACTATTCATGGAGATAATATGAGTTCATTGTATGTAGCTGCTAATCTTGTTTTTCATGTGAGGACTAAACATATTGAGATTTGGTATCACTTCTTAAGAGAGAAGGTGATTGATAAGGACATTGAAGTCATACATACTTCAACAAAAGATCAGATTGCAGATATGTTAACCAAAATCTTGGATGGACCAAAGTTACAAAGATTCAAAGATATGGCAGGTATAACAAAGATAGAGAAAACCTAAATTGATGATTGAGGGGGAGCTATTGGTGCAAGTCAACCATCAATTGATGTCTTGGATAAAGACCTAAAGTCATAGAATGAAGAAAGGATCAACAATTGAAGTTTGAAGATAGTGCATATTCAGGAAATGAAGACTTGTATACATATGTACATTAAACTTGTAGTTAGCTCACTTATACCTTTGTTATGGTAATTAGCTTGTACATATATGCCTATATATACAAGTAGAAAGTTGGGGCAAGTATGAGAGAGCATGAGATGAGAAGAATTAGAAGTTTTAAGGGTCATTAGAGAGTTTAGAAGTGAGGAACATCTCTCTCATCATTAAGATGTAAATTTTTTTGAATAGATCAAAAGTTACGCCTAATCTTTTGCTCTGTACTCCTTCTGTGTTTAATCGTTTGTGAAATGCTTTTGTACAAGTTCAAGTCTATAGTTGATTGACCTTTGTACAAGTTTTCATATCCTAATTGTGATTAGGATGAGAGAATGATGTGTAGGAACATTTGTATGTGAAGAAGTGACGAGTGTCTTATGATACAGGCACAATGTCAATGGTCAAAGAATTGATCATATCTCAGTGCATAGTTTCAAATTTTACACAAATGAGGAGTCAAAATCTAAGTTGGAAGGTAAGTCATCTTTTGCTAAAAGCATTTGATTAAACGAGTTGTAATTTGGGAGAACCTTGCATTAGAAATTGTAGGTGTCAAAGTCGACTATACAAGAAGACAATTTCAGACATGGGTAGATTGTTTGGATCATTTCTCAAGATCTACTGAATCTTTTGAGAAGATTTAACTTGGAGAAGGTGAAAATATTAGGTGACACTTCATACAAAGTTTAATTGAAAAATTTGCACATTTGGTTAGTAAATGAGTGAGTTATGTGCAGTAGACTTTCCTGAGTAGTGACTCTCTTCATAGGTAGTGTAAATTTTGATAGTTTGACATTGGTCTTCCATAATTGATCAAGGTTTTTAGTTATTCTTGATAAAATGAAGAAGAAGGTACAACTAGCCAAGCAAACTCCCTAACTGGGAGAGGAGGTGGCAAAGGTAGAGGAAGAGGCAGAAGTAATAAAGATGGAGCCAAAGCTTGTTGGATTTGTGGTAAGAAAAATCATTTAGCTCATGATTGTTGGCATAATAATCAAAATAATGGAGGATATAGTCAGAACTTTAATTCAAGAGGAAGAGGTGGTAGAAACCAAAGAGGTAATTTCAAAGGTAGAGGTAGTAGAGGTTACTTTGGAAGAAATGCAGGTAGAGGTTTCCAAAGCCAATCTTACAACAATACCTACTACAATTATGCTTCAGATCAGAAAGAAGATTCAACCTTAATCATGAATGCAAATTGTGAAAGACAAAGTGAAGACCAAAGAGTCTTCTACATTGACTCAGGGTGTAGCAATCACCTGATTGGTAATATAGCCTTGATGACTGTTTTGGAGAATAAGGTAACTAATCATGTAGTTCGGACATGTAATAATACAAAGCACAATGTGAAGTCAATTGGATTAGTGAAGGTCAAGGATGGAAGTACTCTTCTGAGTAAGGTGTTGTATGTTCTTACAATTCCAAAGAATTTGATAAGTGTAGGGCAAATTGTTGATCAAGGTTATGAAGTAAGGTTCACTAGTGATGGAGTTTTTGTGGAAGACCCTAGCAATGGGTATAAACAAATTGTTTCAGGGAAGACAGAAGGAAGACTCTTCACATTGAAGATGCAAGGTAATGTTGGTCATGCTTTGTTCACTTATGGAGGACATAAGATCTCTGAGTTAGATCTTTGGCATCAAAGACTTGGACATTTCAATGAAAGAGGTATTAAGGATATGGTAAACAATGGTTCAATGTTTGGATTGCCTAATGTTGCAGGTCAACACATGAATTAGGTAAGGCTCATAAGCAATCATATAATAAGCATGGATTTATGTATTCAGAGAAGCTTAATATGGTACACACAGACGTGTGGGGACCATCAAAGGATTTCAATATAAATGGTTCAAGATATTATGTGATTTATGTTGATGATGCTACCACGTGGATCACTAGATATGTGATCAAAGATAAATCAGAGGTATTCAATACATTTAAACATTATCATGTGTATGCAGAAAGAATCACAGGTCAAAAGTTGAAGAGACTAAGGTCAGATGAAGGGGGAGAGTATTTCTCTAATGAGTTCAATGATTACTTATGGAATGCAAGTATAAAAAGGGAAGTTACTTGCAGGTACTCTCCTCAACAAAATGGTGTGGCTTAAAGAAGAAATAGAACTCTTGTTGAGTTTGCAAGATCAATGATGAAAGAGAAAAAATGTCCAAATTATTTGTGGGTTGAGGCTGTGAATACAACTACATACTTGGTTAATAGATTACCATGTAAATCTTTGCAGGGTATGAGACCATATGAAGCTTGGTGGGGTAAGAGACCTACCTTAGATCATTGCAAAGTATTTGGATGTTTGGCTTATGCATATGTGCCATCTTAATTGAGGCATAAATTGGAACCTAAAGCTCAAAAGTATGTGTTCATTGGATATGATGATAAGCAGATGGGTTATAGGATGTGGATTCCATCCACAAAGCAATTCCTTGTATCAAAGGATGTTACATTTGATGAGCAAGGAACTTGGTATGCAGGTACAATCAATAATCATCCAGGTGATGAAGAAGTTTTGAATCATAAGAAAGGTAAATCAAAGGTTTATATATTTGATGAAGAAGAGAACAATGAAGTACAAGTTGAAGTTGAAGAAGTGCCAAGGTTTGATTCAGAATGTGACGAACTAGAAACTTCAAGAAGTGGAGAACTCATAAGGTAATGAAGACATAAATGGCAACCTACAAGGTATAGCTATAATACTTCTTTTTTTACTACTAAAGATTATGCTTACATGGTGGAAGAAGATGAAGACCCTTCTACATATGAAGAGGCAAAAGGTAAGAAAAATTGGGAAAACACTATGCATCAAGAGTATAATGCATTGATGGAGAATGAGACATGGGATTTGGTTCCTAAAGCAAATAGTTAGAAAATCATTAGATGCAAATGGGTCTACAAGACAAAGAGGGATGCGGATGGAAGTGTGTCTAGGTATAAAGCTAGACTTGTTGTGAAAGGGTATGCTCAGACATATGGTATAGAATATGATGAGACCTATAGTCATGTGGCAAACATGACAACCATCAAGACACTCATAGCTATGGCTAGAGGTAAAGGTTGGAGACTATGTCAATTAGATGTGAAGAATGCTTTTCTTAATGGTTATATTTCAAATGATGTTTTTATGGAGCAACCACAAGGGTTCAGAGATAAAAGGTATTCAGAATATGTATGTAAGCTCAAGAGAGCTTTGTATGGTTTGAAGCAGGCCCCAAGGGCATGGAATTATAGAATTGTGAAGTTCTTGAAGGAACTTGGTTTTCAAGTATCTAAATCAGATAGTAGCTTGCTTGTCAAAGCAAGTGATGATATGTTCATTTACATGTGCATATATGCTGATGACATAATCCTTATCGGTACATATGAGAAGGGCATACAATGCCTCAAGAAGCAAATGGAGAAAGAGTTCAAGATTAGTTACTTGGGAGACTTGTCATATTTCTTGTCCATGGAGATTTCATATACTCAACATGGAGTGTATGTGACTCAAAAAAGGTATTTGAAGAACTTGTTGATCAAGTTTAAAATGGAAGATTGCAGGGTAGCACCTACTCCAATGGATGTGAATCACAATTTGAGCAAATATGGAAGAGAAGAATTCAAGGATATGAAGCTATATCAAAGTCTAGTTGGTAGTCTAATCCATGCTTCATCAACTAGGCCGGATTTGTCATATGCATTTGGAGTGTTGTCTAAATTCATGCATTGTCCTAGGAAAGAACATTGGGTTGTATGACAAAGAGTGTTGACATACATTAAGGGTACACTCAAGGAAGGTTTGTATTATGGTTTTACATCAGATACAAGCATCAAAATATATAGTGATACAGATTGGGCAGGTAATCCTGATGATAGGAGATCAACATATGGATACTTGTGTTATATGGGAGATAAGCTAATCTCTTGGTGTTTTGAGAAGCAACACACAGTTGCTTTATCATCTACAGAAGTAGAATACAAAGGAATGGTTGAAGCTGTAAAGGAAGTCATATTGTTGAATTCTATCATGAAGAGTTTTGATATCATTCATAGTACACCCACTATTCATGGAGATAACTCATTGTATATAGCTGCTAATCCTGTCTTTCATGCCAAAACTAAAAACATTGAGATTCAGTATCACTTCTTAAGAGAGAAGGTGATTGATAAGGAGATTGAAGTCATACATACTTCACCAAACGATCAGATTGCAGATATGCTAACAAAAAGCTTGGATAGGCCAAAGCTACAGAGATTTAAAGACATGGCAAGTATAAAGAAGATAGAGAGACCTCAATTGATGATTGAGGGGAAGTTGTTGGTGCATGACAACCATCAATTGATGTTTTGGATGAAGGATTGAAGTCAAAGATTGAAGAAAAGATTAGCCTATGAAGCTTGAAGATAGTGCACATTCAGGAAATGAAGACTTGTATACATATGTACATTAAAATTGTAGTTAGCTCTTTTATACCTTTATTATGGTCATGAGTTTGTGCATATATGCCTATATATACAAGTAGAAAGTGAGGGCAAGCATGAGAGAGCATGAGATGAGAAGAATTAGAAGTTGTAAGAGTCATTAGACACTTTAGAAGTGAGGAAGATCTCTCTCATCATTCAGATGTAAATTTTTTTGAATAGAAGAAAAGTTGCACCCGATCTTTTGGTGTGTACTCCTTCTGTGTTTAATCTTTTGTGAAATGCTTTTGTACAAGTCTGTCTATAGTTGATTGACCTTTGTACAAGTTTTCAGATCGTAATTGTGATTAGGCTGAAAGAATTATGTCTAGGAACATTTGTATGTGAAGAAGTGATGAGTGTCTTCATGCTCAATGACTACTTGCTACCTCATATTAGAGGACTTGAAAGTGCAAGTGACATGTGGAATGCTTTGGAGGAGCATTTCCAAAATACTACAAAGTCAAGGAAGGCATCTTTGTGGGCAGAATTTTCCACATTTAAAAAGAAAGCTTCTCAATCAATTTCTGATTATGTAAAGCTTGTCAATCAATTTCTGATTATGTAACAAGGATGAAGGACATTGCAGATGCATTAGAAGTAGTTGATGAAGATATTGAGGAGGATAAATTGGTAAGGCAAATCCTCACAAGTTTGAGAGGAGATGAAAAATGGAAGCCATTCATTTTGTCTACAGAACTATCACTAGATGATTTCACTCCTGATTTAAATCAGTTGCTAGGACATATGATAACTTTTGAGCAGGATGTCAAAGGTGATGTTGATAAGAGTACAGATCAAGCAATGTATTCAAAGGACAAGAAGAAGAATAGAAAAGGCAAGCATCGATTAAATGAAGAAGAAGGTACAACTAGCCAAGCCAACTTCCTAAGAGGAAGAGGAGGTGGCAAAGGTAGAGGAAGAGGCAGAAGTAATAAAGATGGAGCCAAAGCTTGTTGGATTTGTGGTAAGACAAATCATTTAGCTCATGATTGTTGGTATAATAATCAGAATAATGGAGGATATAGTGAGAACTTTAATTCAAGAGGAAGAGATGGTAGAAACCAAAGAGTTAATTTCAGAGGAAGAGGTAGTAGAGGTTACTTTGGAAGAAATGCAGGTAGAGGATTCCAAAGTCAATCCTACAACAATACCTACTACAATTATGCTTCATATCAGAAGGAGGATTCAACTTTGATTATGAATGCAATTTGTGAAAGACAAAGTGAAGACCAAAGAGTCTTCTACATTGACTCAACGTGTAGCAATCACCTGAGTGGTAACATAGCCTTGATGATTGATCTGGAGAATAAGGTAACTAATCATGTAGTTCAAACATGTGATAATACAAAGTAGAATGTGAAGTCAATTGGATTAGTGAAGGCCAAGGATGGAAGTACTCTTCTGAGTAAGATCTTGTACGTTCCTACAATTCCAAAGAATCTGATAAGTGTAGGCCAAATTGTTGAAAAGGTTATGAAGTAAGGTTCACTAATGATGGAGTCTTTGTGGAAGACCCTAGCAATGGGTATAAACAAATTGTTTTAGGGAAGAAAGAAGGAAGACTCTTCACATTGAAGATTCAAGGTAATGTTGGCCATGCCTTTTTCACTTATGGAGGACATAAGATATGTGAGTTAGATCTTTGGCATAAAAGACTTGGACATTTTAATGAGAGAGGTATTAAGGATATGGTTAACAATGGTTCAGTGCTTGGATTGCCTAGTGTTGCAGGTCAAACATGACATACAGATGTGAGGCATGTATGTAAGCTCAAGAGAGCTTCATATGGTTTGAAGCAATCCCCAAGGGCATGGAATTATAGACTTGTGAAGTTCTTGAAGGAACTTGGGTTTTCAAGTATCTAAGGTAGATAATAGCTTGCTTGTCAAAGCAAGTGATGATGGGTTCATTTACATGTGCATATATGTTGATGACATAATCCTTACAGATACAGATGAGAAGGACATACAAAGCCTCAAGAAGCAAATGGAGAAAGAGTTCAAGATTAGTGACTTGGGAGACTTGTCATATTTATTGGGCATGGAGAGCTTATATACTCAACATGGAGTGTATGTGACTCAAGAAAGGTATTTGAAGAACTTGTTGATCAAGTTTAAAATGGAAGATTGCAGGATAGCACCTACTCCAATGGAGGTGAATCACAAATTGAGGAGATATGGAGGAGAAGAATTCAAGGATATGAAGATATATCAAAGTGTGGTTGGTATTCTAATCTATGCTACATTAACTAGGCCTGATTTGTCATATGTAGTTGGAGTGTTTTCTCAATTCATGCATTGTCCTAGGAAAGAACATTGGGTTGTAGGACAAAGAGTGTTGAGATACATTAAGGGTACACTCAAGGAAGGTTTTTATTATGGTTTACATCAGATACAAACATCCAGATATATAGTGATACATATTGGGTAGGTAATCCTGATGATAGGAAATCAACATATGGACACTTGTGTTGTTGGTGCAAGTCAATCACCAATTGACGTTTTGATGAAGGATTGAAGTCAAGGATTGAAGGAAAGATCAATTTATGAAGCATGAAGAAAGCACATGTTCAAAAGATGAAGACTTGTATACATATGTACATTAATTTAGAGTTAGCTCACTTATATCTTTTGTTTGGTTATGAGCTTGTACATATTTTCCTATATATACAAGTAGAAATGTCAAGGCAAATATGAGAGAGTATGAGAGAATATGAATTTAGAAGAATTAGAAGTCATTAGACACTTTAGAAGTGAAGTAGATCACTCTCTGATCCAGATGTAAACATTTCCTGAATAGAAGAAAAGTTGTGCCTAATATTTTTGAGTGTTCTCCTTCTGTGCTTGATCATTTCAAGAATCCTTTTTTAGGTGTCTAATTCCATAGTTAATGAGTCTATGGTTAAAGTTTGAGAGTGTAATTGTAAACAGGCTGAGAGAATTATGCGTAGGAACATTTGTATGTGAGAAAGTGTTGAGTGTCTTTTGAAATAGGTGCAATCTGGATGGTCAAAGAACTGATCAGTTCTCAGTGCACAATGTAAAGTTTTGCACAAATGAGGAGTAATAATCTAAGATGGAAGGTAAACCATCTATGGCTAAAAGCATTTGGTTAAACGGTTTCTACTTTGGGAGAACCATGTGTTAGAAGTTGCAGGTGTCAGAATCGACTTTACAGAAGAACAATTTCAAACATAGGTGAATTGTTTGATTCATTTCTCAAGATATACTTAATCTTTTGGATTGATTTAACTTAGAGAACATGTGGAAACTATAGACGACACCTTGTGCAAAGTTTTATAAAAAGCTTTATACATTTGATCAGTCAATGAGTAAGATATGTGGAGCAGACTTTCTGCGTAATTACTCTCTTCACAGTTTGCTCAAGATTTTGGTAATTGAGCATTGATCCTCCAAATTAGTAAAGGTTTTAAGTTATTCTTGATATAGAGGTGCTCTAACTAAAAGAATAGCTTATTCTCTTGGGGTATCAGAGCAGGAAGCATCAAAATTGAAGAAAGGAGTACCTTGACTGCTGTAGTCATAAAGAATTCAACACTTGAAGGTTCAAAAGCTGAAAGTTTGAAAGCAAAGTTTGAGAAGAAGGCCAGAAGATATTAAGAAGATCAGAAGGAACTTCATTCGAAGTAAAGGTACACTTATTCCTTATAAAGGTTGAAGAATTTAATACCCAGGTGAAGAAAGGATGTGAGATTTTCTTCAAATAGAGAAACTGGATAGAGAAAATTATCTAGCATGGACAATGAGGATTGAAACTCATCTTATGAGCAAAGACCTGATTGGTTACATCATAGGTGAAGAAGAAAAGCCACAATTCAGAGATCCTAGTGTTCCAACTAGGGATGAACTATGAGATTTGAAGAAATGGATGAAGAGAGATGCTCCATCTAGGAGCATTATCTATATGGGAGTTAATGACTACTTGCTACCTCACATTAGAGGTCTCGAAAGTGCAAGTGATATATGTAATGCTTTAGAGGAGCATTTTCAAAACACTACAAAGTCTAGGAAGGCATCTTTGTGGGCAAGGTTTACCACATTCAAGAAGAAGGCCTCTCAATCCATCTCTCATTATGTAACAAGGATGAAGGACATTGCAGATGCACTAGGAGGAGTTGATGAAGATATTGAAGAGGATAAATTGGTAAGGCAAATCCTCACAGGTTTGAGAGGTGATGACAAATGGAAGCCATTCATTTCGTCTACTGAATTGTCACTAGATCATTTTACTCCTGATTTAAATTAGTTGCTAGGACACATGCCAAATTTTAAGCAGGATGTCAAAGGTGAAAGTGATAAGAGTGCAGGTCAAGAAATGTATTCAAAGGATAAGAAGAAGAAGAGCAAAGGGAAGCAACAAGCAAATGAAGATAAAGGCACAACTAGCTAGGCTAACTTCCTAAGAGGAAGAGGAGGTGGCAAAGGTAGAGGAAGAGGCAGAAGTAATAAAGATGGAGTAAAAGCTTGCTGGATTTGTGGTAAGACAAATCATTTAGCTCATGATTGTTGGCATAATACTCAAAACAATGGTGGATATAATCACAACTTTAATTCAAGAGGAAGAGGTGGCAGAAACCAAAGAGGTAATTTCAGAGGTAGAGGTAGTAGAGGTTACTTTGGAAGAAATGAAGGTAGAGGATTCAAAGTCAATAAAATAACAATACCTACCACAATTATGCTTCAGATCAGAAGGAGGATTCAACCTTGATAATGAATGCAACTTGTGAAAGGCAAAGTGAAGAACAAAGAGTCTTCTACATTGACTCAGGGTGTAGTAATCACCTGAGTGGTAACATAGCCTTGATGATTGATTTGGAGAATAAGGTAACTAATCATGTAGTTCAAACAAGTGACAATACAAAGCACAATGTGAATTCAATAGGATCTGTGAAGGCCAAGGATGGAAGTACTCTCCTGAGTAAGGTTTTGTATGTTCCTACAATTCCAAAGAATCTGATAAGTGTAGGGAAAATTATTGAAAAAGGTTATGAAGGTTCACTAATGATGGAGTTTTTGTGGAAGACCCTAGCAATGGGTATAAAAAAATTGTTTCAGGGAAGAAAGAAGGAAGACTCTTAACATTGAAGATTCAAGGTAATGTTGGTCATGCCTTGTTCACTTATGGAGGACATAAGATTTCTGAGTTAGATCTTTGGCACAAAAGGCTTGGACATTTCAATGAAAGAGGTATTAAAGATATGGTTAACAATGGTTCAGTGCTTGGATAGCCTAATGTTGCAGGTCAACATATGACATAGAGATGTGAGGCATGTCAATTAGGTAAGGCTCATAAGCGATCTTATTCCAAACATGGTTTTATGTATTCAGAGAAGCTTGAATTGGTACACACAGATGTGTCAGGACCATCAAAGGATTTCAATATAAATGGTTCAAGGTGTTATGTGATTTACGTTGATGATGCCACCAGGTGGATCACAATATATGTGATCAAAGATAAATCAAAAGTATTCAATACATTCAAACATTATCATGTGTATGTAGAAAGAATCACATGTCAAAAGTTGAAGAGACTAAGGTCAGATGGAGGGGGAGAGTATTTCTCTACTGAGTTCAGTGATTACTTGTGGAATGCATGTATAAAAAAAGAAGTTACTTGCAGGTACTCTCCTCAACAAAATGGTGTAGCAGAAAGGAGGAATACAACTCTTGTTCAGTTTGCAAGATCCATGATGAAGGAGAAAAATTGTCCCAATTACTTGTGGGCTCATGCTGTAAATACAACTACATATTTGGTTAATAAGTTACCATCTAAAGCTTTGTAGGGTATGACACCATATGAGGCATGGTGGGTTAAGAGACCTACCTTAGATCACTGCAAAGTATTTGGATGTTTGGCATATGCATATGTGCCATCTCAATTAAGGCACAAATTGGAAACCAAAGCTGAAAAGTATGTGTTCATTGGATATGATGATAAGAAGATGGGATATAGGTTGTGGAGTCCATCCAAAAAACAATTCCTTGTGTCAAAGGATGTTACATTTGATGAGCAAGGTACTTGGTATGCAGCTACAATCAATATTCATGCAGGTGATGAAGAAGTTGTGAATCAGAAGAAAGGTAAATCAAAGGTTCATATATTTGATGAAGAGGAGAACAATGAAGCACAGGTTGAAGTTGAAGAAGTGCCAAGGTTTGATCAAGAATGTGATGAAGCAGAAACCTCAAGAAGTGGAGAACTCAAAAGGTCATCAAGACACAAATGGCAACCTACAAGGTATAGCTATGACACTTATTTTTTGGCTACTAAAGATTATGCTTATATGGTAAAGGCAGATGAAGACCCTTCTACATATGAAGAGGAAAAAGATAAGGAAAATTGGGAGGTAGCTATGCAGGAAGAGTATGATGCATTGATGGAGAATGAGACATGGGATTTGGTTCCTAAACCAAATAGTCAGAAGATCATTGGATGCAAATGGGTCTACAAGACAAAGAGGTATGCAGATGGAAGTGTGTTTAGGTATAAAGCTAGACTTGTTGTGAAAGGGTTTGCTCAGACATATGGAATAGATTATGATGAGACATATAGTCCTGTGGCAAAGATGACAATCATCAGGACACTCATAGCCATTGTTGCATGTAAAGGTTGGAAATTATGTCAATTAGATGTGAAGAATGCTTTTCTAAATGGTTATATTTCAGATGATGTTTTCATGGAGCAACCACAAGGATTCAGAGATGAAAGGTACCCAGATCATGTAATAAGCTCAAGAGAGCTTTGTATGGTTTGAAGCAGGCCCCAAGGGCATGGAATTATAGACTTGTGAAGTTTTTGAAGGAGCTTGGTTTTCAAGTATCTAAAGCAGATAGTAGCTTGCTTGTCAAAGCAAGTGATGATGGGTTCATTTACATGTGCATATATGTTGATGATATAATTCTTACAGGTACAGATGAGAAGGGCATACAAAGCCTAAAGAAGCAAATGGAGAAAGAGTTCAAGATTAGTGACTTGGGAGACTTGTCTTATTTCTTGGGCATGGAGATCTCATACACTCAACATGGAGTGTATGTAACTCAAGAAAGGTATTTGAAGAATTTGTTGATCAAGTTTAAAATGGAAGATTGCAGGGTAGCACCTACTCCAATGGAAGTGAATCAGAAATTGAGCAGATATGGAGGAGAAGAATTCAAGGACATGAAGCTATATCAAAGTTTGGTTGGTAGTCTGATCTATGCTACATTTACTATGCTTGACTTGTCATATGCAGTAGGAGTGTTCTCTCAATTCATGCATTGTCCTAGGAAAGAACATTGGGTTGCAGGACAAAGGGTGTGAGGTACACTAAGGATACACTCAAAGGAGGTTTGTATTATGGTTTTACATCAGATACAAACATCAAGATATATAGTGATACAGATTGGGCAGGTAATCCTGATGATAGGAGATCAACTTATGGATACTTGTGTTATGTGGGAGATTAGCTAATCTCTTGGTGTTCTAAGAAGCAACACACAGTTGCTTTATCATCTACAGAGGTAGAGTATAAAGGTATGGTTGAAGATGCAAAGGAAGTCATATGGCTAAAGACTTTCATGAAGAGTTTTGACATCATTCAGAGTACACCCACTATTCATGGAGATAACATGAGTTCATTGTATTTAGCTGCTAATCCTATTTTTTCATGCCAGGACTAAACATGTTGAGATTCAATATCACTTTCTAAGAGAGAAGGTGATGGATAAAGAGATTGAAGTTATACATACTTCAATAAAAGATCAGAAAAAGCTTGGATGGACCTAAGCTACAGAGATTCAAAGACATGAAAGGTATAAAGAAGATAGAGAAAACCTCAATTGATGATTGAGGGGGAGCTGTTGGTGCAAGTCAATCACCAATTGAAGTTTTGATGAAGGATTGAATTCAAGGATTGAAGAAAAGATCAATTTATGAAGCATGAGGAAAGCACATGTTCAGAAGATGACTTGTATACATATGTACATTAATTTAGAGTTAGCTCACTTATACCTTTTGTTTGGTTATGAGCTTGTACATATTTGCCTATATATATAGGTAAAAATGTCGGGGAAAATATGAGAGAGTATGAAAGAACAAGAATTTAGAAGAATTAGAAGTCATTAGATACTTTAGAAGTGAATTAGATCACTCTCTCATCCAGATGTAAACATTTCCTGAATAGAAGAAAAGTTGCAACCGATATTTATGAGTGTTCTCCTTCTGTGCTTGATCATTTCAAGAATCCTTTTGTAGGTGTCTAACTCCATAGTTAATGAGTCTATGGTTAAATTTTGAGAGCCTAATTGTAAACAGGCTCAGAGAATTATGTGTAGGAACATTTGTATCTGAGAAAGTGTTGAGTGTCTTTTGAAACAAATGCAATCTCGATGGTCAAAGAACTGATTAGTTCTCAGTGCACAGTGTAAAGTTTTGCACAAATGAGGAGTCAAAATCTAAGTTGGAAGGTAAGCCATCTATGGCTAAAAGCATTTGGTTAAACGGGTTCTAGTTTGGGAGAACCATGTGTTAGAAGTTACAGGTATCATAGTTTCAGACATAGGTGAACAGTTTGATTCATTTCTCAAGATATACTTAATCTTTTCAAATGATTTAACTTGGAGAAGGTGCACAAACTATAGGCGACACCATGTGCAAAGTTTTATAAAAAACTTTACACATTTGATCAGTCAATGAGTAAGATATAAGCAACAAACTTTTTGAGTAATTACTCTCTTCACAGTTTGTTCAAGATTTTGGTAATTGAGCATTGATCCTCCAAATTAGTAAAGGTTTTAAGTTATTCTTGATATAGAGGTGCTCTAACGAAAAGAATAGCTTATTATTTTGAAGATTAACACTCTCCATCATGTGTTATGTGGGAGATAAGTTAATCTCTTGGTGTTCTAAGAAGCAACATACAGTTGCTTTATCATCTACAAAAGCAGAGTATAAAGGAATGGTTGAAGCTGCAAAGGAGTTCATATGGTTGAAGACTCTCATGAAGAGTTTTGACATCATTCAAAGTACACCCACTATTCATGGAGATAATATGACTTCATTGTATCTAGCTGCTAATCTCGTTTTTCATGTGAGGATTAAACATATTGAGATTCAGTATCACTTCTTAAGAGAGAAGGTGATTGATAAGGAGATTGAAGTCATACATACTTCAACAAAAGATAATATTGCAGATATGCTAACCAAAAGCTTGGATGGACCAAAGTTCCAAAGATTCAAAGATATGGCAGGTATAAGGAAGATAGAGAAAACCTAAATTGATGATTGAGGGGGAGCTGTTGGTGCAAGTCAACCATCAACTGATGTCTTGGATAAAGACTTGAAGTCAAAGGATGAAGAAAGGATCAACAATTGAAGTTTGAAGATAGTGCATATTCAAGAAATGAAGACTTGTATACATATACATTAAACTTGTAGTTAGCTCACTTATACCTTTGTTATGGTCATTATCTTGTACATATATGCCTATATATACAAGTAGAAAGTTGGGGCAAGTATGAGAAAGCATGACATGAGAAGAATTAGAAGTTTTAAGAGTCATTAGAGAGTTTAGATCGCTCTCATCATTAGAGAGTCATTAGAGAGTTTTAAGAGGAAGATCTCTCTCATCATTCATATGTAAATTTTTCTGAATAGAAGAAAAGTTACGCCGACCTTTTGGTGTGTACTCCTTCTATGTTTAATTGTTTGTGAAATGTTGTTGTACAAGTCTATGTCTATAGTTGATTGACCTGTGTACAAGTTTTGAGATCCTAGTTGTGATTAGGCTGAGAGAATTATGTGTAGGAACATTTGTATGTGAAGAAGTGATGAGTGTCTATTAAAACAGGCGCAATCTCGATGGTCAAAGGATTGATTAGATCTCAGTGCATAGTGTAAATTTTTACACAAATGAGGAGTCAAAATCTAAGTTGGAAGGTAAGCCATCTTTGGCTAAAAGCATTTGATTAAACGGGTTGTAATTTGGGAGAACCATGCATTAGAAGTTGCATGTGTCAAAGTCCACTATACAAGAAGACAATTTCAGACATAGGTAGATTGTCTGGATCATTTCTCAAGATCTACTGAATCTTTTGAGAAGATTTAACTTGGAGAAGGTCCAAACATTAGGTGAAACTTCATACAAAGCTTCATTGAAAAATTTGCACATTTGGTTAGTAAATGAGTGAGTTATGTGCAGTAGACTTTCCTGAGTAGTGACTCTCTTCACAGGTAGTGTAAATTTTGATAGTTTGACATTGGTCTTCCAAAATTGATCAAGGTTTTTAGTTATTCTTGATATAGAAGTGTTCTAACATCAAGGATAGCTTGTTCTTTTGGAGATTAACACTCTCCATCAGAATGGAGAGTGTTAATCTCCAAAAGAACAAGCTATCCTTGATGTTTGAACACTTCTCCATCAGAATGGAGAGTGTTAATCTCCAAAAGAACAAGCTATCATTGATGTTAGAACATTCTATATCAAGAATAACTCAAAACCTTGATCGATTTTGGAAGACCAATGTCAAACTATCAAAATCTACACTACCTGTGAAGATTGTCACTATGCAGGAAAGTCTACTACACATAACTCACTCATTGTCTAACCAAATGTGTAAATTTTTTTATGAAACTTTGGACAACATGTTGGCTAAAGATTGTGCACCTTCTCCAAGTTAAAACATCTCAAAAGATTTAGTAGATCTTGAGAAATGATCCAAACAATCTACCTATGTCTGAAAATGTCTTCCTCAAAAGGTGAAAGCTTAAAGGGAAATCTCGAGAAGGAGTTCTGAAGCTATCAAGAAGATCAAAAGGAACTTCATTCGAAGTAAAGGTACACTTATTCCTCATAAAGCTTGAAGAATTTAATACACAGGTGAAGAGAAGATAGGAGATTCTCTTTAGATAGAGAAATTGGATAGAGAAAATTATCTAGCTTCGTCAATGAGATTGGAAGCTCATCTCATGAGCAAAGACCTGATAGGTTACATCACACGTGAAGAAGAAAAACCAGAATTTAGAGATAAGTGTTCAGCCTAGGGATGAACTTTCAGATTTGAAGACTTGGATGAAGAGAGATGCTCAAGCAAGGAGCATTATCTACATGGGAGACAATGACTAGTTACTACCTCATATTAGAGGACTTGGAAGTGCAAATGACATATGGAATGCTTTGGAGAATTTCCAAAATATTACAAAGTCAAGGAAGGCATCTTTGTGGGTAGAATTTACCACATTCAAAAAGAAATCTTCTCAATTTATTTCTGATTATGTAACAAGGATGAAAGACATTGCAGATGCATTAGGAGCAGTTGATGAAGATATTGAGGAGGATAAATTGGTAAGGCAAATTCTCACGAGTTTGAGAGAAGATGAGAAATGGAAGCCATTCATTTCACTCCTGATTTAAATCACTTGCTAAGACATATGCTAACTTTTGAGCAAGATGTCAACGGTGATGTTGAGAAGAGTACAGGTCAAGCAATGTATTCAAAGGACAAGAAGAAGAATAGCAAAGGCATGCAACAATTAAATGAAGAAGAAGGTACAACTAGCCAAGCCAACTTCCTAAGAGGAAGAGAATGTGGTAAAGGTAGAGGAAGAGGCAGAAGTAATAAAGACCGAGTCAAAACTTGTTGGATTTGTGGTAAGACAAATCATTTAGCTCATGATTGTTGGCATAATAATTAGAATAATGGAAGATATAGTCAGAAATTGACTTCAAGAGGAAGAGGTGGTAGAAACCAAAGAGGTAATTTCAGAGGAAGAGGTAGTAGAGGTTACTTTGGAAGAAATGCAGTTAGAGGATTCCAAAGTCAATCCAACAACAATACCTAATACAATTATACTTCAGATTAGAACGAAGATTCAACTTTGATTATGAATGCAACTTGTGAAAGACAAAGTGAAGACCAAACAGTCTTCTACATTGACTGAGGGTGTAGCAATCACCTAAGTGGTAACATAGCCTTGATGAAGGATTTGGAGAATAAGGTAACTAATCATGTAGTTCAAACAGGTGATAATACAAAGCACAATGTGAAGTCAATTGGATCAGTGAAGGCCAAGGATGGAAGTACTCTTCTAAGTAAGCTCTTGTATGTTCCTACAATTCCAAAGAATCCGATAAGTGTAGGGCAAATTGTTGAAAAGGTTATGAAGTAAGGTTCACTAATGATATAGTTTTTGTGGAAGACCCTAGCAATGGGTATAAACAAATTGTTTAAGGGAAGAAAGAAGGAAGACTCTTCACATTGAAGATTCAAGGTAATGTTGGTCATGCCTTGTTCACTTATGGAGGACATAAGATCTCTGAGTTAGATCTTTGGCATAAAAGACTTGGACATTTCAATGAAAGAGGTATTAAGGATATGGTTAACAATGGTTCAGTGCTTGGATTGCCTAATGTTGCAAGTCAACACATGACATATAGATGTGAGGCATGTCAATTAGGTAAGGCTCATAAGCAATCATACAATAAACATGGATTTATGTATTCAGAGAAGCTTGAATTTGTACACACATGTGTGGGAACCATCAAAGGATTTCAATATAAGTGGTTCAAGATATTATGCAATTTATGTTGATGATGCTACCAGGTGGATCACTATATATGTGGTCAAAGATAAATTAGAGCTATTCAATACATTTAAACATTATCATGTGTATGCAGAAAGAATCACATGTCAAAAGTTGAAGAGACTAAGGTCAGATAGAGGGGGAGAGTATTTCTCTAATAAGTTCAGTGATTACTTATGGAATGCAGGTATAAAAAGGGAAGTTACTTGCAGGTACTCTCCTCAACAATGGTGTAGCAGAAAGGAGAAATAGAACTCTTGTTGAGTTTGCAAGATCAATGATGCAAGAGAAAAATTATCCAAATTATTTGTGGGCTAAAGCTGTAAATACAACTACATACTTGGTTAATAGATTACCATGTAAAGATTTGTAGGGTATGACACCATATGAAGCTTCGTGGGTAAGAGACCTACCTTAGATCATTGCAAAGTATTTGGATGTTTTGCTTATGCATATGTGCCCCCTCAATTGAGGCATAAATTGGACCCTAAAGCTGAAAAGTATGTGTTCATTGGTTATGATGATAAGAAGTGGAGAACTTAGAAGGTCATCAAGACATAAATGTCAACTGACAAAGTATAGCTATGATACTTCTTTTTTGACTACTAAAGATTATGCTTACATGGTGAAAGCAGATGAAGACCCTTCTACATATGAAGAGGTAAAAGGTAAGGAAAATTGGGAAAAAGCTATGCAGGAAGAGTATGATGCATTGATGGAGAATGAGACATGGGATTTGGTTCCTAAACCAAATAGTCAAAAAATCATTGGATGCAAATGGGTCTACAAGATAAAGAGGTATGCAGATGGAAGTGTGTCTAGGTATAAAGCTTGACTTGTTGTGAAAGGGTATGCTTAGACATATGGTATAGATTATGATGAGACCTATAGTCATGTGGCAAAGATGACAACCATCAAGACACTCATAGCCATTGCTGCATGTAAAGGTTGGAGACTATATCAATTAGATGTGAAAAATGCTTTTCTTAATGGTTATATTTCACATCATGTTTTCATGGCACAACCACAAGGGTTCAGAGATAAAAGGTATTCAGAATATGTACGTAAGCTCAACAGAGCTTTGTATGGTTTGAAGCAAGCCCCAAGGGCATGGAATTATAGACTTGCGAAGTTCTTGAAGGAACTTGGTTTTCAAGTATCTAAAGGAGATAGTATTGAGGAATGGTTGAAGATGCAAAGATAACAACCATCAAGACACTCATGTGGCAGAGTATAAAGGAATGGTTGAAGCTGCAAAGGAGGTCATATGGTTAAAGACTCTCATGAAGAGTTTTGACATCATTCAGAGTACACCCAATATTCATGGAGATAATATGAGTTCATTGTATTGAGCTGCTAATCCTGTTTTTCATGCTAGGACTAAACATATTGAGATTCAATATCACTTCTTAAGAGAGAAGGTGATTGATAAGGAGATTGAAGTCATACATACTTCAACAAAAGATCAGATTGCAGATATCTTAACCAAAAGCTTGGATGGACCAAAGTTACAAAGATTCAAAGATATGGCAGGTATAAAGAAGATAGAGAAAACCTAAATTGATGATTGAGGGGGCGGTCTTGGTGCAAGTCAACCATCAATTGATGTCTTGGATAAATTCTTGAAGTCAAAGGATGAAGAAAGGATCAACAATTGAAGTTTGAAGATAGTGCATATTAAGGAAATGAAGACTTGTATAAATATGTACATTAAACTTGTAGGTATCTCACTTATACATTTGTTATGGTCATCAACCTGTACATACATGCCTATATATACAAGTAGAAAGTTAGGGAAAGTATGAGAGAGCATGAGATGAGAAGAGTTAGAAATTCTAAGAGTCATTAGAGACTTTGGAAGTGAGGAAGATCTCTCTCTCATAATTCATATGTAAATTTTTATGAATAGAAGAAAAGTTGCGCCCGATCTTTTGTTGTGTACTCCTTCTGTGTTTAATCGTTTGTGAAATGCTTTTGTAAAAGTTGATGTCTACAGTTGATTGACCTCTATACAAGTTTTCACATCCTAATTGTGATTAGGTAGAGAGAATTATGTGTAGGAACATTTGTATGTGAAGAAGTGATGAGTGTCTTCTAAAACAAGCACAATCTTGATGGTCAAAGGATTGATCAGATCTCAGTGCATAGTGTAAAGTTTTACACAAATGAGGAGTCAAAATCTAAGTTGGAAGGTAAGCCATCTATGGCTAAAAGCATTTGATTAAACGTTTTGTAGTTTGGGAGATCCATGCATTAGAAGTTGTAGGTGTCAAACTCGACTATATAGGAAGATAGTTTGAGACATAGGTAGATTGTTTGGATCATTTCTCAAGTTCTACTTAATCTTTTGAGAAGATTTGACTTGGAGAAGGTGCAAACATTAAGTGAAACTTCATACAAAGTTTCGTTGAAAAATTTACACATTTGGTTAGTCAATGAGTGAGTTATGTGCAGTAGACTTTCTTGAGTAGTGACTCTCTTCACAGGTAGTGTAAATTTTGATAGTTTGAAATTGGTCTTCCAAAATTGATCAAGGTTTTGAGTTATTCTTGATATAGAAGTGTTCTAACATCAAGGATAGCTTGTTCTTTTGGAGATTAACACTCTCCATTAGTGTTAATCTCCAAAAGAACAAGCTATCCTTGATGTTAGAACACTTCTATATCAAGAATAACTCAAAACCTTGATCAATTTTGGAAGACCAATTTCAAACTATCAAAATTTACACTACCTGTGAAGAGAGTCACTACTCAGGAAAGTCTACTGCACATAACTCACTCATTGTGTGACCAAATGTGTAAACTTTTTTTATGAAACTTTGACCAACATGTTGACCAATCTACCTATGTCTGAAACTATCTTCCTATATAGTCGACTTTGACACCTGCAACTTCTAATGCATGGTTCTCCCAAAGTACAACCCGTTTAATCAAATGCTTTTAGCCATAGATGGCTTACCTTCCAAGTTATATTTTGACTCCTCATTCATGTAAAATTTACACTATGCACTGAGATCTGATCAATTCTTTGACCATCGAGATTGCACCTGTTTGAGAAGACACTCATCACTTCTTCACATACAAATGTTCCTATGCATAATTCTCTCAGCCTAATCACAATTAGGATCTAAAAACTTGTACAGAGGTCAATCAACTATAGAATTAGACTTGTACAAAAGCATTTCACAAAAGATTAAACACAGAAGGAGTATACAGCAAAAGATCGGGTGCAACTTTTTCTTCTATTCAGGAAAATTTACATCTAAATGATGAGAGAGAACTTCCTCACTTCTAAAGTGTCTAATGACTCTTACAACTTCTAATTCTTCTCATCTCATGCTCTCTCATACTTGCCCCGACTTTCTACTTGTATATATAGGCATATATGTACAAGCTCATGATCATAACAAAGGTATAAGTGAGCTAACTACAAGTTTAATGTACATATGTATACAAGTTTTCATTTCCTGCATATGAACTATCTTCAAACTTCATTTGTTGATCTTTTCTTCATCCTTTGGCTTCAAGTCTTTATCCAAGACATCAATTGATGGTTGACTTGCACCAATAGCTCCCCCTCAATCATCAATGGAGGTTTTCTCTATCTTCTTTATACCTACCATATCTTTGAATCTTTGTAACTTTGGTCCATCCAAGCTTTTGGTTAGCATATCTACAATTTGATCTTTTGTTGAAGTATGTATGACTTCAATCTCCTTATCAATCACCTTCACTCTTAAGAAGTGATACTGAATCTCAATATGTAAAGTCCTAGCATGAAAAACAGGATTAGCAGCTAGATACAATGAACTCATATTATCTCCATGAATAGTGGGTCTACTCTCAATGATGTCAAAACTCTTCATGAGAGTCTTCAACCATATGACCTCCTTCGCAGCTTCAACCATTCCTTTATACTCTACTTCTGTAGATGATAAAGCAACTGTATGTTGCTTCTTAGAACACCAAGAGATTAAGTTATCTCCCACATAACACAAGTATCCATATGTTGATCTCCTATCATCAAGATTACCTGCCCAATCTATATCACTATATATCTTGATGTTTGTATATGATGTAAAACCATAATACAAACCTTTCTTGAGTGTACCCTTAATGTATCTCAACACTCTTTGTTGTGCAACCCAATGTTCTTTCCTAGGACAATCCATGAATTGAGACAACTCTCCAACTGTATATGACAAATCAGGCCTAATTAATGTAGCATAGATTAGACTACCAACCAAACTTTTATATAGCTTCATATCCTTGAATTGTTCTCCTCCATATCTGCTCAATTTGTGATTCACCTCCATTGGATTAGGTGCTACCCTCCAATCTTCCATTTTAAACTTGATCAACAAGTTCTTCAAATACCTTTCTTGAGTCACATACACTCTATGTTGAGTATATGAGATCTCCATGCCGAAGAAATCTGAAAAGTCTCCCAAGCCACTAATCTTGAACTCTTGCTCCATTTGCTTGTTGAGACTTTGTATGCCCTTCTCATCTGTACCTGTAAGGATTATGTCATCAACATATATGCACATGTAAATGAACCCATCATCACTTTCTTTGACAAGCAAGCTACTATATGCTTTAGATACTTGAAAACCAAGTTCCTTCAAGAACTTCACAAGTCTATATTTCCATACCCTTGGGGCCTGCTTCAAACCATACAAAACTCTCTTGAGCTTACATACATATTCTGAATACCTTTTATCTCTGAACCCTTGTTGTTGCTCCATGAAAACATGATCTGAAATATAACCATTAAGAAAAGCATTTTTCACATCTAATTTACATAGTCTCCAACCTTTACATGTAGCAATGGCTATGAGTGTCCTGACGGTTGTCATCTTTTCCACAGGACGATAGGTCTCATCATAATCTATACCATATGTCTAAGCATACCCTTTCACAACAAGTCTAGCTTTATACCTAGACGCACTTCCATCTGTATACCCCTTTGTCTTGTAGACCCATTTACATCCAATGATTTTCTGACTATTTGGTTTAGGAACCAAATCCCATGTCTCATTCTCCATCAATGCATCATACTCTTCCTGCATAGCTTTTTCCCAATTTTCCTTACCTTTTGCCTCTTCATATGTAGAAGGGTCTTCATCTACTTTCACCATGTAAGCATAATCTTTAGTAGTCAAAAAAGAAGAATCATAGCTATAACTTGTAGGTTGCCATTTATGTCTTGATGAACTTCTGATTTCTCCACTTCTTGAAGTTTTTGGTTCATCACATTCTAGATCAAACCTTGGCACTTCTTCAACTTCAACTTGTACTTCATTGTTCTCTTCTTCATCAAATATCTGAACCTTTGATTTACCTTTCTTCTGATTCAAAACTTCTTCATCACCTGCATGATGATTGGTTGTACCTGCATACCAAGTACCTTGCTCATCAAATGTAACATCCTTTGATACAAGGAATTGCTTTGTGGTTGGATTCACAACCTATAACCCATGTGCTTATCATCATATCCAATGATCACATACTTTTCAGGTTTAGGTTCCAATTTATGCCTCAACTGAGATGGCACATATGCATAAGCCAAACATCCAAATAATTTGCAATGATCTAAAGTAGGTCTCTTACCCCACCAAGCTTCATATGGTATCAGAGCATGAATCATCAAAATAGAAGAAAGGAGTACCCCGATTGCTGCAGTCATACATAAATCAACAATTCAAGGTTCAAAAGGTGAAAGCTTAAGAAGGAGGTCTGAAGCTATCAAGAAGATCAAAAGGAACTTCATTCGAAGTAAAAGTACACTTATTCCTCATAAAGCTTGAAGAGATTCATATCAGAGTTTTGCTTCTTATCTTTGGTTGATGATGAAAGACAATCCAAATGCCTTGTCATTTGAGGAGTTAGTCTCTATTCTGTTGTAGGAAGATCAATCCAGGTAGAACAAGTCCATTATGCGAGTTGTAGATCAAGATTTCCTGGCTAGTCAGAAGGGCAAAAGAAAATGGAGCTCTTCAACTAGTAAGCAAAAATCTGCTAATTCTGCACATTCCAAGAAGGAAGATAAAGATGAGAAGAAATAAAAAAAGCAAAAATTGTTTTGCAAGTACTGTAAAGGGAATGATCATATCATAAAGAAATGTCCAAAATTGTTTGCTAAAGAGGTTGGAATGGTTGTTGCAGAGGCCTCTACACCAAAAACAGAGTTTGCTTATCTTGTGCAGGAAGAAGAATGGCTGTTTTCTACTGTCTGCAATTTTGACCCATCTTCTCATGAGCAATGCATGTCTGCAGTAGACTCAGATGTTTAGTATTTTGACACTGGGGCAACCAAACATATTACATCACAGCGTAGTTTCTTCTCTTCACTTGAGCCTGCCCCTATAGGGAATACTGTTACATGCGCCAAGAACTCCTCTTATCCTGTTATGGGAGTTGGTAAGATCATTTTGACTACCACTGATGGTAGTTCTTTCACTTTGTCAGATGCTTTATTTGTGCCAGGGATCAAGAAGAACCTGTTATCAGTTTTTGCATTAGCCAAGATTGGCTTGGTTGTGAAATTTGTTGATGACAGGTGTACAGTTCATGATCTGTCAAATGGCGATGTGATTATTGCTTCTGGCATTCTATGTCATGGGCTGTATAAGCTCATAGACTATGAAAGATTTGTAAATGATTTGGCATGTGTAGTACATGATTCTTAGGCTATGTCAGATGCAAAGATTTGGCATGCACACTTTGGTCATATGAATTTTGCTAGTTTGCTACACCTGTAGAAATCTGAAATGGTGTCCTCTTTGCCCAAACTTGAGGCACCTGGAAAACATGTTTGTGAAGGCTGTATTTTGGGCAAAATGCAGCATTCCTCATTTCCAGAAGATGGTTCCGTTAGGGCTACTTAGAAATTGCAGCTTGTACATAGTGATGTCTATGGTCCTATGCAGATACCTTCTTTTGGAAATTATCTTTACTTTGTGACTTTCACTGATGATTTTTCTAGGCATGCATGGGTATATCCATTAAAGGCAAAGTCCGAAGTGTTCATGTGCTTCAAACAGTTTTTGGTTTTGGCTAAAAATCTGTCAACATGTAAAATGGGCACCCTCTGTTCAAATCGAGGGGAGGAATATATGTCTTCTGATTTTAATGCATTTATGGTTGAACGTGGGATAAAACACTAGTGTACAGTGCCGTACACACCTCAATAGAATGGAGTTGCTGAATGAAAGAACAGGTCACTCATGGAGATGGTGAGGTGTGTGGTCAAGAGTCAGGCTTTACCACATAGTTTCTGGCTTGAGGCTATCATGTGTGCAACATATGTACTTAACAGGTGTCCCACTAAAGCACTGCAGTCTATCACTCCATATGAGGCTTGGCATGATCGCAAGCCATCTTTTGCACATCGATGTGTTTTTGGTTGTTTGGCATATGCATTAGTACCTGAACAACATCGTAGAAAATTGGATGATAAAGTAGTAAAATGTATTTTTGTTGGGTACAGTTCTGAAAGTAAAGGCCATCGTCTGTATCATCCACAGACTAAACACATGTTGGTTAGCCACGATGTTGTTTTTGTGGAAGATGCTATTCAACCATTGCTTTCATGTACTAAGGAGACATCTATTAGCTCCAAAGACATGTATGATACTTTGTTGCCTCTTTTTACAGGTGGATAGTCTAGTGCTCATCCTAATGAGGCAACTTTTCAACCTTTGCAGGTTTCATGTGATGATGCAGATGATTCCATGTCTGATGCACATTTACATGATGCACTTATTGATGAGAGAGATGATATTGAGCAGGCAAGAACTATGCCAAAATGGTTAGTGCAGACCTTGTGTGATAGCAAATTAGATGCACCTTTGTCATATTGTACTCGATGAGGCTCTCATAGTGCCTCTTGTGCATCAGATTTCTATGCTATGGCTGCATCTACTCTTTGTGATGAGACTGAACCTATTGCGTTTGATGAAGCACAAAATTCAAAAAATTGGATGGCTGTTATGCAATCTAAATATGATGCAATAATGAAGAATGGTACTTGGTCTTTAGGTAACTTGCCTACTGGCAAGAAGGCCATTGGCACTAAGTGGGTATACAAGCTAAAGCGTAAACCTGATGGTACAA
This sequence comes from Ceratopteris richardii, assembly GCA_020310875.1. Classification (NCBI taxonomy): domain Eukaryota; kingdom Viridiplantae; phylum Streptophyta; class Polypodiopsida; order Polypodiales; family Pteridaceae; genus Ceratopteris; species Ceratopteris richardii. The sequence continues at coordinate 192,379,042 of CM035406.1, forward strand.
TTGATAGGTATAAGGCTAGGCTTGTTGCAAAGGGCTATGCACAACAAAGAGGCATTGATTTTGATGAGACCTTTGCACCTACTTGCCGAATGACTACTATTCATAGCATCTGTGCACTTGCAGCCCATCATGGTTGGAATGTACATTAGTTGGACATTAAAACAACATTTTTGAATGGTGACTTGCATGAAGAAGTGTATGTTTTTTAGCCCCGTGGCTTTATGCAGAAAGGGCATGAAAACCAGGTGTGCAGGTTAAAGAAGGGATTATAGAGTTTAAAGCAAGCACCACGTGCTTGGTATGAGAAGATACATGCCTATCTGATTGCACATGGTTTTGAGAACAATCCAAATGAAAGCACCTTATCTGTTAAGCATGCTAATGATATGCTTCTGATCATTGTTGTCTATGTTGATGACATGCTGCTCAGTGGTCCTATTGAGAAGCATATTGCTGATTTTAAGGCTGATTTGCATGCCTCATTTGAGATGTCTGATTTGGGGCATTTGCATCACTATTTGGGCATTCCTTTTATGCAAGTTGATGGTAGCTTGGCACTTCCTTATACATGAGTGCCAGCTACTTGTTCACCGCATCACTCCTAGAGGGAATTTGTTCATATATTTAGGTAGTGATGTGTGTGAACACTCTAGGACCGCCAGGGCACTTTTTTCCCTCTTTAGGAGGTTTATTTCCCGCAACTTGTATGTACGCATATTGCCCTAATGGCCTACTTATCTTTATGTACATTATCTAGTAATACATTCAGTATTGTGTGTTGAGCTCCAAGCTTCTTCGTTTTCATTGTGCTGTTCACGTGATTCCACAGACGTCTAACTCCAAAAGTTCCTTTTGATCTTCTTGATAGCTTCAAACCTCCTTCTCAATATTTCCCTAGCTTTCACCATTTGAACCTTCAATTGTTGATTTCTATATGACTGCAACAGTCGGGGTCCTCCTTTCTTCTATTTTGATGATTGTTGCTCTGATAGCATTGATGGAGAGTGTTAATCTCCAAAAGAACAAGCTATCCTTGATGTTAGAACATTTCTATATCAAGAATAACTCAAAACCTTGATCAATTTTGGAAGACCAATGTCAAACTATCAAAATTCACACTAACTCTGAAGAGAGTCACTACTTAAGAAAGTCTGCTGCACATAACTCACTCATTTACTAACCAAATGTGTAAATTCCTCAACAAAACTTTGTATGAAGTGTTGAATAATGTTTGTGCACCTTCTCCATGTTAAATCTTCTCAAAAGATTCAATAGATCTTGAGAAATGATCCAAACAATCTACCTATGTGTGAAACTGCCTTCTTGTATAGTCGACTTTGACACTTGCAAATTCTAATGCATGATTCTCCCAAAGTACAACCCGTTTAATCAAATGCTTTTAGCCATAGATGGATTACCTTTCAACTTAGATTTTGACTCCTCATTTGTGTAAAAATTTACACTATGCACCAAGATCTCATCAATTCTTTGACCACCGAGATTATGCCTGTTTCAGAAGACACTCATCACTTCTTCACATACAAATGTTCCTACACATAATTCTCTTAGCCTAATCAAAAATAGGATCTAAAAACTTGTATAGAGGTCAATAAGCTATAGACTTAGACTTGTACAAAAGCATTTCACAAAAGATTAAATAAAGACCGAGTACACAACAAAAGATCGGGCGCAACTTTTCTTCTATTCAGAAAAATTCACATCTGAATGATGACAGAGATCTTCCTCACTTCTAAAGTGTCTAATGACTCTTACAACTTCTAATTCTTCTCATTTCATGCTCTCTCATACTTTCCCCGACTTTCTACTTGTACATATAGGCAGATATGTACAAGCTCATTACCATAACAAAGGTGTAAGTGAGCTAACTACAAGTTTAATGTACATATGTATACAAGTCTTCATTTCCTGAATATGCACTATCTCCAAACTTCATTTGGTGATCTTGTCTTTATCCTTTGACTTCAAGTCTTTATCCAAGACATCAATTGATGGTTGACTTGCACCAAGAAAATTAGAAGTTATTCTTGATATAGAAGTGTTCTAACATCAAGGATAGCTTGTTCTTTTGGATATTAACACTCTCCATCAGTGGTATCAGAGTTGGAATCATCAAAATAGAAGAAAGGAGGACCCTGACTACTGTAGTCATACAAAAAACAACATTTGAAGGTTCAAAATGTGAAAGCTTTAAGGGAAAGCTTGAGAAGGAGACCTGAAGCAGAGACCTACCTTAGATCATGTAGTTCAAATAGAGACCTACCTTAGATCATTGCAAAGTATTTGGATTTTTGGCTTATACATATGTGCCATCTCAGCTGAGACATAAATTGGAACCTAAACCTGAAAAGAATGTGTTCATTGGATATGATGATAAACAGATAGGTTATAGGTTGTGGAGTCTATCCACAAAGCATATCCTTGTATCAAAGGATGTTACATTTGATGAGCAAGGTACTTGGTATGCAGGTACAACCAATAATCATGCAAGTGATGAAGAAGTTTTGAATCAGAAGAAAGGTAAATCAAAGGTTCAGACATTTGATGAAGAAGAGAACAATGAAGTACAAGTTGAAGTTGAAGAAGTGCCAAGGTTTGATCCAGAATGTGATGAACCAAAAACTTCAAGAAGTGGAGAACTGAGAAGGTCATCAAGACATAAATGGCAACCAACAAGGTATAGCTATGATACTTCTTTTTTGACTACTAAAGATTATGCTTACTTGGTGAAGACCCTTCTACACATGAAGAGGTAAAAGGTAAGGAAAATTGGGAAAAAGCTATGCAGGAAGAGTATGATGCATTGATGGAGAATGAGACATGGGGGTTTGGTTCCTAAACCAAATAGTCAGAAAATCATTGGATGCAAATGGGTCTACAAGACAAAGAGGTAAGTAGATGGAAGTGTGTCTAGGTATAAAGCTAGACTTGTTGTGAAAGGGTATGGTCAGACATACGGTATAGATTATGATGAGACCTATAGTCCTGTGGCAAAGATGATAACCATCAGGACACACATAGCCATTGCTGCATGTAAAGGTTGGAGACTATGTCAATTAGATGTGAAGAATGCTTTTCTTAATGGTTATATTTCAGATGATGCTTTCCTGGAGCAACCACAAGGGTTCAAGGTATTCAGAATATGTATCTAAGCTCAAAAGAGCTTTGTATGGTTTGAAGTAGGCCCCAAGGGCATGGAATTATAGACTTGTGAAGTTCTTAAAGAAACTTGGTTTTCAAGTATCTAAAGCAGATAGTAGCTTGCTTGTCAAAGCAAGTGATGATGGGTTCATTTACATGTGCATATATGTTGATGACATAATCCTTATAGGTACAGATGAGAAGAGCCTAAAAAGCCTCAAGAAGCAAATGGAAAAAGAGTTCAAGATTAGTGACTTGGGAGACTTGTCATATTTCTTGGGCATGGAGATCTCATATACTCAACATGGAGTATATGTGACTCAAGAAAGGCATTTGAAGAACTTGTTGATCAAGTTTGAAATGGAAGATTGTAGGGTAGCACCTACTCCAATGGAGGTGAATCACAAATTGAGCAGATATGGAGGAGAATAATTCAAGGATATGAAGCTATATCAAAGTTTGGTTGGTAGTCTAATCTATGCTACATTAACTAGGCCTGATTTGTCATATGCAGTTGGAGTGTTGTCTCAATTCATACATTGTCCTAGGAAAGAACATTGGGTTGGAGGACAAAGAATGTTGAGAGACATTAAGGGTACACTCAAGGAAGGTGTGTATTATGGTTTTACATCAGATACAAACATCAAGATATATAGTGATACATATTGGGAAGGTAATTCTTATGATAGGAGATCAACATGTGGATACTTGTGTTATGTGGGAGATAAGTTAATCTCTTGGTGTTCTAAGAAGCAACATACAGTTCCTTTATATCTACAGAAGCAGAGTATAAGGGGATGGTTGAAGCTACAAAGGAGGTCATATAGTTGAAGACTGTCATGAAGAGTTTTGTCATCATTCAGAGTACACTCACTATTCATGGAGATAACATGAGTTCATTGTATCTGGCTGCTAATCCTATTTTTCATGCAAGGACTAAACATATTGAGATTCAGTATCACTTCTTAAGAGAGAAGGTGTGTAGCTCAGTGATGAGTAACACCTCCTTTAATGTCAATCCGGGAAGACATGAGGATGGTATGAAGACCTCGAGCAAGTGAAGGCACAAGTGCGTGAGTGAGAAGCACACAAACATGCACACACATACACACACACGTGCACACACGGCAAGAACAAAGAGAGAGACAATGGAGTGCTTTAGATTACTTCAAAAGTGCTCATACAAGTTCAAATCTATTACAAGCTAACCTCAAAAATGAGCTCTCTAGCTCTATTTATAGTTTTTGACTATCTTTTGGCCATGTCCAGACCTAATGTCCGGCCTAGTTAAAATTTAGGTTCTAGGGCCTATTTGGGGGCTCAAACGGAGTCTAAAAAATATGAAAATTGATAGGTAGGTACTTCTAAAGCTCCTCAAGCTCCAGGACTCCTTGGCTTGCACAAAAAGGAGCTACAAAAATATCAAATGGTATTTACAATGGCTTTTAGTGATGAAAATCACTATTTTTGTAGGGATTTCTTCTAACAATTTGACATACACTTCCTGGAGCTCCCTACTTGCTCCTTCTTCTTGTGTGTCCACCTCTTCGATGTGCTCCTGTGATTTTTCCTTGACCTTAAGCTTCATGAAAAATGATAGCCTACTTGCCAGATCTTCTTTGACTGCTTTGCTTGCTTGGCCCTTCACGTTGGCTCCCTTGTCTTGTAAGTCCTTGACCTCCCTGACTACTGCCAACACTCCCCCCTCTCTCGCATCTGTCGTCTTTGATAGACCCTTGTTGAGTGGATCATTGGATGTAGTAATTCACGACATCGTTCGCCAAGTGATGCTATGATAAGCGCAGTCCTTTTGCCAAGTCGGTGAGTAGCGCATCCCAGTCTACTGGCCCAGGAACCTCCGGGTGTGGCATACGTAACTTTTCTGAATGTAGACCCTGTTCCACAGCAAATAACTATAATAAATGAGATGGTATGGGAATGAATATCTCTGAATGATATTCCCAGAACCCTGTGATAAACATTTCCTCAAATGTTTGTTTGAAGCAGGCTGGTAGATACTTGATGCGAGCATGCCATGCGTACACGATGGTAATGGATGGTGTGGTGCTCATATCATACACAAGGTCTTGATTTCCTTCATTAAATCCGAGAGCTGAAAGATGAGGTTCTTTGACATTTTTAAAGGTCCTGAATGTAACCACCATTAGCTCAAAGATTTTGAGGCACATTTGCATCATGACATCTGGTACATTCTTAAATCCAACTCCCCAATGTCGAATCGTCGAAATCATATATGCTACCGTGGGTTGGCCTTTAGGTGGTGCCAAGTATACATAATTTAGCCACTCTCACATCCTTTGACTGTCAAAACTATTTTGGTGTACTCTGGCCAAGACCTTCGTCAAAAGATAGGGTAGTAGCATGGGTTATACTTGATGTATAAAGGCATGTTGTTCCAAGTGCGTACCATCTCAGGGTATGTTTCCAGTAGACGTATCCTCTAGGTAGGTTGAAATATATTCCCGTGCATGGCGCTTGTAGGAATGTCATCTGGTGCAAACTCTGTTGCCGAGGTTGGTTCCTTTGTTGTGCACTGCTTTATTTCAGCATTATAATCTGCCATTAGTACATAGAATGGAACATACAAATCATCGGACGTGCCAATCCACCTATGATGGGAGAGGTTTCTGAAGTAATTGGATTTGATAACGATTTCTTCCAATCGGGACATCGACTGTATCTGTACTGCCACTCGCTCATCATGTGTTGCAGCAACCTTCTCTAACCTCTGCATCCATTTAGGAGCTTCGATCTCGATTGTGTCCATTCCTTCTTCTGTTTGCTTACCCCCTGGTGCAGGCATGGGTACGTATGGGTCTTCAAAAGTCTCCTCAACTTCTATTGGAACTAAGTCCTCAGGCTCCGGCTCCATGAGGGGAGAGGGTTGACGTTCATATTTAAGGACTTTATTTTGTAGCTGCCAGTTGTGCTCTGAGTTCGGCTACTTCTTCCGATGTGTCTGCGGCAGCTGTGACTTCTTTTGGTGACTCTTGCTGAGCTGCCAATTGCTTTAGTAGGTCATCCCGCTCTCAATCTAAGGCAGCGTGTGCTTCCAAGAGGTCGGCATGTGTTTCCAACACGATTTGCATATTCTCAGATGGGATGGCCTTGAAATTCTCTAGGTCAATTTCCTGTGGTGAACCCTCCATTGCAGCCTCCAGGTTTTCTTCATTCTGTTTCTGTAGTCGTTTATTTTCTTCGAGTGCTACGGACATGTGCTTTCATAGTAAGGCAAGGTTACGTCGAAGCTTGAGATTGTCCGTTATCTGGGCGTGTAACATATCATCGAGTTGTTGTTTTTCTTCGGTATCTGGCTGGGATGGATTTGCTATTAACTGTCATGTTGTGCTTGTAAAGTGTTAAATTGCTGTTGTAATAGCCTCTTCTCCTTCTCTAAATCAATGAATCTTTCTTGTAGCGCTTCATGGTTTCTGAACAGGCTCGTATCCTGAGCATCTAGGTGCTGGTAATGCTGTTGGAATTGAGACATACATTGGTACATATTATTAAATACATTATTAACAGGAGTGGATGCGAGAAAGGTGTTGAATGCAAGGGGGTAGGGAAAAGGGAATGGGAGTGTGTATGCTGCACTTGAGAAGGGTGAAGTGTGTGGTGGGGGAATGGGAGATTGTGGGAATATCGGGGGAGGGAGAGGTGTGGAAGTGGGTGATATATCCATGAAGTCATATGTGGATCCTGACGTGGGAGTGATTGTGAACATGGGAATTGTCGGTGTAGTGATGGTTGTGAAGGTGTAAAGTGGTGTGTGTAGTTGTGAATATGAACCAGCAGGGAGTGTGATCGAGGGAATGGGATTTTCAACGGTGTCGTAGAGGGGTGTGAAGGGAGGCTGACGTTCATCTAAAAGAATCACGCTAACCTAACCGTGTGACTGCACGCAGGGTGCTTCTAAGTATGCCTAGGACCTTCGGTTGATTTTTCAGTTTAGGTGTGATAAAAACCTATATGTTTCTAATATATGGGAGTGCAAATTAAGAACTAATTATTTAGACTAAGGACCGTAAGGACGAGCATTTCTATAATTTTCTATAGCTTCTAATTGATAAGACAAAACTAAGTTCTCGTTTGTAATTTTATCTTTAACAAAGTCAACTTCTTCGTTCTCAATTTGATTTGAGTTAGGTTTTCTAACTAAATTAGGTGGGAATAAGTCTTTCTTGTCCTCCGGTTCTGGCAAGACTATGGTAATTAAAGGTAAAATTCTAGAAAGAAGACGATCGTAATCTAACGTCTGTAAAGTTTCGTTAACTACTTTATCTTTAATAATTTCAACTTCTATATTCTTGTTATTATTTGAACTATCAATTGAAGACGGAAGCAATGTTCCTATTATTAAGTTTTCTAATTCTTGATTCTTAATATCAGAATCATTTGAAGATACTAGTTTAGAACTACTTGTAGATCCTGATTCTTTAGACATATGAAATAAAAAAGTAAAGATCTCAATTAATTTTCAGAGAAACAGTATGAAGAATTTCAAAATCAATCTTATTTAAGCCTATACAATAAGCCTATACAAAAGTTTATCATAAGTGCTAATACAATTCTCTTAATAGATAATCCTATACAACTTAATAAACAATCTTCAAATATTGTATTTTTGTGATCCCGTATGCTTGTTTTCTCGTATCCTCCTTTGTAATCTCTTCAATGATCTGCAGGAATTCATTAAGCAAAAAAAAAACATAAGTATGTTTTTAATTAGCATAAAACACTCATTTAATTATTTTAGCATTCAATATATAACTTAAAACCTATACTAACACATATACACGAATACTTCTAATTTCCTAACTTTAATGTAAATGTAAACAATTACTTATATAAATGTAAACATATATTTGTTTCCATACAAATATGCATCACATAATACTTCAATATCTCTCATGCATACATGCATGTCAACATGTATTAACTAAACATGCACACTCATGTATTCATAAACGTACAGTCATGCTAATGCACACTACACATGCAATCTCATTTTATCATGCATATGCATACACATGCCTCTAACTTAAACTTAACATGCACATGCATACATAACTATACATGCATTTGTTTTTTTACATGCATCTATTATATACACATGCATACATGCAAGCTTCTACATTTACATATATACACTTGCATCTTATTCTAACATACATGCATACATGTGCACATCTCTCACTTATGCACATGCATCACTTATTACTCATGCATACATGCACACACATATCACATGCATACATAAGCATAACATTCACATGCTCACATGCATACGCATGCATACATACATTCATACTAACATGCATACTTTCATCATACATAAACTCATGCACACATATGCATGCATAAACATGCACACATATGCATTCATGCATCCCCCCTTTCTCTCTCTCTCTCTCTCTCTCGATCTCTCTCTCTCTCACTCTCTCTCGTATTCATACTCTCATATTTTCCAAACCCACTAACGATGACAATAGCACTAATTCAATGGTATATGCATAGACATAGAAACACGTAGACTTCTCAATGCTTCCATAACATTGCACGCACCAGAAATGGACCCGTAATGTGCTCATACATGTTGCTCTGCTTAATGCGTGCAGAAAGGGAAGGGAAATAACGTAAATAGGATGAAGGTCCAGATAATAATTGTGACAAGCATTACGAAGAAGCAAGCAGACAATAGAACTGTTCCTGAACTATCATCATCTTGATAAGTCTGAGCAGGATCATCATCACCAAGCAATATGGCTTGGTTCGATTCTGGAAATAACTTTATAATATCCTTAACAGACAATCCAAACCACATTATACTTGAGGAATTAACCACGTTCTATGCCTAACCAGACGTAGATTAACGTCTCTCTCAGTCTCTCTCTCTCTCTCTCTCTTTCTCTCTCTCTCTTTCTCTCTCTAGCTCCCTTCTTCATGCCCGCGTGACTAGCGTTTTCTGATCTGTAGCAGATGAGAATCATATCTCTCTCTCTCTGCACACGCATACATACATTCACGTAATGGCAGGTTGCAACTCCTGATTAAGGAAACCTTCAAAACTTCAGAGCTCGGAGGTGTGACAACAAATACATAGAAACCTAAATGAAGAGCAGGAGAAAGGAGGAGAACGTACAAGAAGATGAACACATGAGAAGCAAGAAGAATGAACAATTATGATCGAACACACAGGGCAATGCGAGGGGAACAAAAGTGACAAGCAAACTCGATGGGAATCGATGCCTATATACAGACGTGTGTCGCAAGCCTCTCTCTCTCTCTGTCTCTATGGAAAATGCCCAATCACAGCGTGAACGGGGCCCTTGCTTATCTGTAGCAGATCAATGAAGGAGGGAGGGAGGAAGGTGAAGATCTCCCTCTCTCAGTGCTTTGGTTACTCCTCTGGTAATCTCTCTCTTATAGAATCTCAACAGGCAGCACCCTTGATCTGTGAATACGATTAGATATTTCTCACTTTTTACGCAATTCTTGCATCTGTGCATATCGATCTCTGTAGTGCGACTCCCTCTACCTGCCCATGTGCGATTGGAGCCACCTTTTCTATCTCTGGTGGTGTGCAATAGCAGGCGAATCATTTCTCGCTCTGTACGTGAGTCATAGATTTTCTCCCTACGTCTTTCTCTATGATACACGAGAGCGCCTGAGCATGTGAGTGCTAATCAGTGCTAATCAGCGGATCACTCATTCACTGTCTGTTCTGAATGTTGCGCAACACTTACAGAGTGATGAGCACCCTCATAACACACGTAATATCAGTTCTACAACGCCACAAAATACCTTTCTTTCTCTCTCTCTGTCTCTCTCTCACGATCTCTCTCACTCTCTCATTGGGAATCAATGTACCTGCAGGAATTCATTAAGCAAAAAAAAACAAGCATTCATACATATATATATATATCGAACATAGACGCTACGTATGTTTACCATTTTAGAATAGTTAGTTATACAAACTAACACTAAATCATGCATGCCTAAATGAACTTCTATTAACTTAATGTAAACTAAAACTTTTACTAACGTAAGAACTTTTTGGATTTTATGATTAATATAAATAATCAATATTAGGTAACATAAAACGTAGTAGATATATTTTATATTAATTAAATAAACTATTACTACTTATAATTGACGCACATGTAAATAATTAGGATCATGTTTATACTCATAGGGTTTTACTCAATTATGATTTAAGTTATATAAATATCATGATTAACATGTTTTTAAGCTCATAGGTAATACTAATTCATTTTATTAAGATAAATCATATTTAGAATAACCACATAAAATAACACACGTATCCATAAAGTTTGCTACACTTACATGAATTAAATAGACAGATTTTCTTGTGAGAACTCTATTTAAAATATGTTCATATGCATAGATAACCACAAAAAAAATTAAAAAAAAATCATAGGTACATTAATATGTATAGACTCTTAGGCTAATGCATAGACATAAACACAAATGCATACTCTTACTTATTTATTCACATAACACACATCTTTATAGTTCATAAGTAAAATCATTCATGGGATTAATAAAATTATAACTATAGAGAGTATACATAAGGGTAAATACAAAGATAACTTCAAGGGTTCAACCAAAGATCTCTTGCCATTATTCAAAGTTCTGAATATATGCCCATCTTTTGCCTATAGGTACTTCAAATAAAAATTAGTCAATTAAAAAGAATACATTAAAAATTATGTGAGAGAGATATCATTCAACCGACTCTAAAGCAAAATATTTTTATTTTTGCATATGACAATTCAAGTAAGGAAATCCTTCCGACAGCGGCTACAGTCAAAATTACAGTGTCCGTGGTAGTATTTACAATAGGGGTGGTGATAGGTTGTGCGGATTGTGAGGGTTGACTCACAGTCTGTGCTTCGGTATGGGAAGTGGACTCTGGGGCGGTGACAATGGTGGTGACACTGGTAGTGGGAGGTGAAGGTGGTGGGGTTGGAGGTAGGGGTGGTAAAGGGGGTGACGGGGGTGCACTTGAGGTATGGGCTTCCTCAGTGTCATGAATGGTTTGAGTTGTGCCCGTGGTCGTGGATGTGGTGCCCTGTGGTTCTGATACCAATACATTCATTTGTTTCCTTGATCGAGGGGGACATCTGCCGTATCTTTGCTCCGATCTTCGCGAGTGTGCAAGAGCGGTATGCACCGTCTCAGGTACCCCCAATGCGTCAGCAATCATGTCAAGGGTTGCCCTGTATTGCTCATCTACGCCTTCGTCTTGTAGGATCTGGTTCATCAGGGCCTTTCCTACTGCCAAGGATAGTTTGTGTTGTTCTTGAACTCGGTTGATGGTATCATACAATCTCTTCAATTGCTTTGTATAAGCAGGGGCTCCTTCAAGTTCCTGTAAAACTTCTTGCTCATATTCATGCTCTTCTTCGTCGGACAATCCTTCTTGTTCATCCTCTTGCTCCTCTTCTGCAGTCTCCTCTTCATCATCGTCCACTTCGACTACTTCTGGTTGGACTCGATGGGGTTGGTCTATGACTATCTGTTGCCCGCTTTCCTGTTCTACCTCAACTTCTAAATTAGTAGCATTAATTATTCTGGCTATCTCCTCATCAGTTAGATCCTCTAGAGTGAAGCCATGAAAGAACTCCAAATTAGTGGGTATCGGTGGGAACACTAGATTCAGTCCTTCTGTGCTATGCCTTGGTAATCTGATAGTGAAAGGTTGCACTCGCCTTGGAATTCATGGAGTCGTCTCTGGTGTTAGTGTAGCACCGTGGGCCTGTGCACAGGGCATCTCAACCGCTCCTCTCATTTTCTTGGATGGAGGCCCTGCGGTTGATAGTCTACGTTGGAATTCTTGTACCCTGGTCCAAACAAGTGCCCTTTGAATTGGCACATCATATGCCAAGCATCTGTAAACAATCCTTGTGAGAGCACAACATCCATAAAGTACTGACTTTTGCTTTTTATACCACCGTTGATGTGCCAAGTGTATTTGGTCAATAATCCAATGAGTCATGTTGATTGTCAAATTGAAGGTGTCTGCTAAGTATGAATTGAACCATATCTTCTTTGGTGGCATCGTGAATCTCTCTTGAGCAAGAAACGCGAAATGTTGCATGCACATTCGAAGTTGAATGGCAATAGTTGGTGTCATTGCCACCATGTCCTTCAGTTTAGTCAGATTCCTGTTCTTCATGTTATCTCGGACCATTGTCTCTTTCTCGGTGGGGATATGCATACCTTTCATGTCGAGAGCTTCCCTTACCAAGTTGTTCGTCAATTTGAAGCGCTTCAGCTCATTACCTCTTGTAAGAGATGGTAAGATAAAGGTGCTATACCCTTTTTTCTCTTTACTAGGAGTGAGGGTGCTAATCAAGTATGAACACCTTAGAAAGTCCGGCTTTGGTAACTAGGCTTTGAAGTAATCATATAGTCCTGCCTTCTTCCATATCGGTTTCAAACCTTCATTATTTTGAAGCTTCTCAAACTCTCTGGTAAAGAAGTGATACCTACCCCAGCGTCCGTTGAACTCTATCTCTGCCTCCCACAAGTAAGTGCCTTCTCCCAGAGGCCCTGCCACATCACTGAACCAATGCGAGTTTTTGCTTACTGGTGATGTGTGACCCTGGGGAGGATTCTGAATAGGTATGAATGCCAGTGGTCTTTCCTTCAACTCCTCCTCAATGGGAAGCCTTGGAATGTCCATGATCTTAGGGCTGGTGCCTGCCTGGGAGCTAGTTCTTGCAGCCTCGGCCATATTGAAGGGACTGGTCACCAGTTCTGTGAGAATATACAAATGACTGTTAACATAACAAATGGACACCAAGTGGTCATGTGTCCTCGTTACAACATTAACATGGGTGTAGTTGATGGATGAACTGTCCTAAGAGCTAAATGGAAAGCTATAGTGTGAGAATGATGTAGTTAGTAGGAGGGGGTGAATTTACAAATGGGGGTCAGGGGGCTTATTACAAGCTTTGGGTAGCCAAACACACTAGGTGGCTTTCCGTTTTGGTTCTGTGGAGACTCTCGAGGGCTTGATAAGAGTGTCTGTTTGGAAATGAGGCTTCTTAGGGACCCATTTATTAGTGATTCTGCTCGTGCTCAAGGGCGAATATGTGTTCGTGCGTGATGTAAAAGAGTGGGTATCCGCTGTTCGAGTGAGTGAACCATGTTGTACAAGGTGTGGTCTCTGTGTAGCTATTTGAGCCCACAAGCAAGCCTTAGGCACCCAAATTTGTCTTGATTGTGGACTAGCCTTCATCGACTTCTTGGGTACCGAGATAGACTTTACTTTCACAAAAGAATTTTTAGAAGACTTCTTATTAGTGTCGTGTCGTCGATCACTAATAGGAAGTTGAGCGAGTTGTTGTGGCTTGACCGCAATAGGATGCTCGCCTTTCCGCACCCACATTTTTTTTGGTGGTTGGGACACCTTGCTTCGTACTTTCTTTTGGCTTCGAGCATAGGTAGTCTGCTTCTTCTGCATTTTATCTGCCTCTGGTTGCTGCATCCCGATGGCCTTTGGAAAAGAAGGGAGTTCCATTGTATTTTTGATTTCTTTGCTGAGATAATCATCCCTCTGCATCACATAGTTTTGGACAAGAATAGCATGGTCATCTTCATGTGTACTCCTGGAAGGACCAGGAGTGTGTGCCTTTCCTAGCTCCTTGAGTGCTCCATTGTCTAACTCAACTGTAATTCGACTCTTATTTACCCACATCTGAAGAAGTCCACTTCTTAGGGTTAGGTTGACTACATGATCATAGATCCAATCTTGTCCCAAGACAAGAGGCTCAGTGAGATCCTCATCTTGACACACTAGTACCTTAACTGTGAGTAAAACAACTTGAATGTAGAGGGGAAGTTCCACCTCGCCCATGCAAGGGGTTTCCACACCTCCCAATCCTATGAGATATGCTTCTATAGGATTGGCATTTAATTTCAACTTTTGACAGTAAGAAAATTTAACAGCACTAGTGGCTGCACCTGAGTCAATCAAGGCCATTACAGTCCTTGCACTCTTTCCTTGTCCTATCTCTAAGGTTACAAAAGGACGTCGATCAATTATTCTATGAGAGCTAATACCTGAAACTTTACACATAGCCATATGATATCCTGGGTGCGCATAGTCATCTGTCCTAGGCTGATCTCTACAACTGTCTTCTCAACTTCATCCTTCGGATTCGTTCCAGTGCTTCTACCTGTGCTTCTTCTCGAATTCGCTTTTCCTCTTCTTTATGTTTCTTTGCAGTACTGAGTCGATTTAACATCTCCTCAGTGAGGGGTTCTTGATATAATTTGACTCTGCATCCACTGATGTAACTAGGGAGGACATCACCTTCTAGTGTAGCTAGCTGAACTGCTCCACTCGTTGAGATCCTATTTATTATCATAGGTCCATAGCCTCGCTTCTCTAATTTTCTCGTGTGTTGCTTCAGGGTGTAGACTAAAACTAAGTCTCCTACTTTCAAGCCTTTATCCTTAACGTGGGCATCAAAGTAAGCCTTCTATCTTTTCTTAGCTGCATATATTCCTGCTGCCACTCTTAGTCTCGTTTCACCTAGTCGTTCTAGATCAAAAATCCTCGAAGAGAGTTCATGACCCGTCCACTCATGCTCCTGTGCTACTTTCAATGTAGGTATCAAGAAGTCTAATGGTAGCACTGCATTTTGGCCAAATACCATCTGAAAGGGTGTGGCTTGGAGTACCGTTTTATAGGCAACTCGGTATGCCCAAACAACGTGGTGTAGCTGTTTGTCCCAATCAGAGCATTTATTGTTCACTAGTTTTGTCAATACATTGCATATGATCTTATTTGTGCTCTCATCCTGACCATTAGCTTGTGGGTGATAGGGGACAGACTTCTTGTGTACTACCAAGAACTCTTGGAGAAGATTTTCAATAACTTCATTCAAGAAGTGAGTGCCTCTATCACTTACTAGCTCGATAGGTAGTGTTGGAGTTAGACGTCTACGGAAGCACGCGAACAACACAAGGAAGAAGAAGAAGCTTGGAGCACAATACACAATACTAAATGTATTACTAGAGAATGTACAAAGATAAGTAGCCCATTAGGGCAATAGGCGTATATACAAGCCGGGGGAAAAAAACCTCCTAAAGAGGGAAAAAAGTGCCCCGACGGTCCTAGTGTGTTCACACACATCACTACCTAAATATATCAACAAATCCCCCTGGGAGTGATGCAGTGAACAAGGAGCTGGCACTCATGTATAAGGAAGTGCCAAGCTATGTGGAAATCACTCCACAAAATGAAGTAAGCCCAAAGCTTTGCGGAAAGCTTCAAACTTCTCCCTAGGCAGACCCTTCGTGAAAAGGTCTGCAATGTTCTCCTGCGTGGGCACATATGCCAAGCTGATCTCCCCAGCAGAGAACCTCTCCCTGACATAGTGATAATGCACCTCAATGTGCTTAGTGCGAGCATGAAACACAGGGTTCCTCGCAACTGCCAATGCGCTCTGACTGTCAGAGAAGATGGTGGTGGCAGAAGACTGGCCAACACCCAAATCAGCCATAAGGCGTCTGAGCCACACACACTCAACAGTCGCTGTGAAAGCTGCCCTATACTCAGCCTCACAACTGGAAGTGGCCACAGTAGGCTGCTTCTTGCTCAACCAAGATATACATGAGCTACCACTGGTGGACACACGAGTGTCATAGCAACCAGCCCAATCTGAGTTAGAAAAAGCATGCAAATCTGGCGGTAGTGATCCCCCCTTGGGATAAAACAACCCAAGTAGCCGAGTACCACTCAAGTAGCGAAAGATGCGCTTAACCGCTTTCCAATGCGTGACTCCTGGGCAATGCATAAACCTGCTCATCTGTGAGACAACAAACTGAATATCTGGCCGAGTAATGCATAAGTAAATCAAGCATCCAACAGCCTGCTGATAGAGAACAGCATCAAATGCATCTCCAGCATCATGAAGACTCAATCGTAAACCCGTCTCCATAGGAGTGGCAATAGGCTTACAGTCTTCAAGGCCAAAACGCTGCAATAATGTGTCAATATAATTCGTTTGACACAAAGCCATTCCACCATCAACATGCATAAACTGAATGCCCAAATAGTGATGCAAATGCCCCAAATCAGACATCTCAAATGAGGCATGCAAATCAGCCTTAAAATCAGCAATATGTGTCTCAATAGGACCAGTGAGCAGCATGTCATCAACATAGACAACAATGATTAGAAGCACATCATTAGCACGCTTAACATATAAGGTGCTTTCAGTTGGACTATTCTCAAAACCATGTGCAATCAGATAGGCATGTATCTTCTCATACCAAGCACATGGTGCTTGCTTTAAACCATATAATGCCTTCTTTAACCTGCAAACCTGGTTTTCATGCCCTTTCTGCACAAAGCCACGGGGCTGAAAAACATACACTTCTTCATGCAAGTCACCATTCAGAAATGCTGTTTTAATGTCCAACTGATGTACATTCCAACCATGATGGGCTGCAAGTGCACAAATGCTGCGAACAGTAGTCATACGGCATGTAGGTGCAAAGGTCTCATCAAAATCAATGCCTCTTTCCTGTGCATAACCCTTTGCAACAAGCTTAGCTTTATACCTGTCAACTGTACCATCAGGTTTACGCTTCAGCTTGTATACCCACTTAGTGCCAATGGCCTTCTTGCCAGGAGGCAAGTCACATAAAGACCATGTACCATTCTTCATTATAGCATCATATTCAGATTGCATAGCAGCCATCCAATTTTCTGAATTTTGTGTTTCATCAAAAGAAACAGGCTCATTCTCATCACAGAGACTAGATGCAGCCATAGCATAGCAATCTGATGCAAAGGAGGCACTATGAGAGCCTGAACGACTACAATATGACAAAGGTGCATCTAATTTGCTGTCACGCAAAGTCTGCACCAGCCATTTTGGCATAGTTTTTGCGTGCTCAATATCAGCTCTCTCATCAACAAGTGCATCACGTAAATCTGCATCAGAAATGGAATGATCTGCATCATCATATGAAACCTGCAAAGGTTGAGAAGTTGCCTCATTAGGACCAGCACTAGCCTGTCCACCTGTAAAAAGAGGCATCAAAGTATCATACATGTCTTTGGAGCTAACAGATGTCTCCTTAGTACATGAAAGCAATGGCTGAATAACATCTTCCACAAAGACAACATCACGGCTAACCAGAATGCGTTTAGTCTGTGGATGATACAGCCTAGCTTTATACCTGTCAACTGTACCATCAGGTTTACGCTTCAGCTTGTATACCCACTTTGTGCCAATGGCCTTCTCGCCTGGAGGCAAGTCACATAAGGACCATGTACCATTCTTCATTATAGCATCATATTCAGATTGCATAGCAGCCATCCAATTTTCTGAATTCTGTGCTTCATCAAAAGAAAGAGGCTCATTCTCATCACAGAGACTAGACGCAGCCATAGCATAGCAATCTGATGTGAAGGACGCACTATGAGAGCCTGAATGAGTACGATATGACAAAGGTGCATCTAATTTGCTTTCACACAAAGTCTGCACCAACCATTTTGGCTTAGTTTTTGCCTGCTCAATATCAGCTCTCTCATCAACAAGTGCATCATGTAAATCTGCATCAGAAATGGAATGATCTGCATCATCATATGAAACCTGCAAAGGCTGAGAAGTTGCCTCATTAGGACCAGCACTAGACTGCCCACCTGTAAAAAGAGGCATCAGAGTATCATACATGTCTTTGGAGCTAACAGATGTCTCCTTAGTACATGAAAGCAATGGGTGAAGAGCATCTTCCACAAATACAACATCACGGCTAACCAGAATGCGTTTAGTTTGTGGATGATACAGACAATAGCCTTTACTTTCAGAACTATACCCAACAAAAATACATTTAACTTCCTTATCATCCATTTTTTTGCGATGTTGTTCAGGCACTAGTGCATATGCCAAACAACCAAAAACACGCAGATGAGCAACAGATGGCATGCGGTCATGCCAAGCCTCATATGGAGTGATAGATTGCAGCGCTTTAGTGGGACACCTGTTCAGTACATATGCTGCACACATGACAGCCTCAAGCCAGAAACTATGTGGTAAAGCCTGACTCTTGACCATGCACCTCGCCATCTCCATGAGTGACCTGTTCTTTCGTTCAGCAACTCCATTTTGTTGAGGTGTATACGGCACTGTACACTAGTGTTTTATCCCATGTTCAGCCAGAAATGCATTAAAATCTGAAGACATATATTCCCCCCCTCGATCAGAACGGAGGGTGCCCATTTTACATGCTGATAGATTTTCAGCCAAAACCAAAAATTGTATGAAGCACATGAACACTTCGGACTTTGCTTTGAGTGGATGTACCCATGCATGCCTAGAAAAATCATCAATGAAAGTCACGAAGTAAAGGTAATTTCCAAAAGAGGGTGTCTGCATAGGACCACAGACATCACTATGTAGAAGCTACAATTTTTGCGTAGCCCGAACTGAACCATCCTTTGGAAAGGAGGAACGCTGCATTTTGCCCAAAATACAGCCTTCACAAACATGTTTTCTAGGTGCCTCAAGTTTGGGCAAAGAGGACACCATTTCAGATTTCTGTAGGCGTAGCAAACTAGCAAAATTCAGATGACCAAAGCGTGCATGCCAAAGCTTTGCATCTGACCTAGCCTGAGAATCATTTACTGCACATGCCAAATCATTTACAGATCTTTCATAGTCTATGAGCTTATACAGCCCACGACATAAAATGCCAGAAGCAATAATCACATCGCCATTTGACAGATCATGAACTGTACACCTGTCATCAACAAATTTCACAACCAAGCTAATCTTGGCTAATGCAGAAACTGATAACAGGTTCTTTTTGATCCCTGGCACAAATAAAGCATATGACAAAGTGAAAGAACTACCATCAGCTGTAGTCAGAATGATCTTACCAACTCCCATAACAGGATAAGAGGAGTTGTTGGCACATGTAACAGTATTCCCTGTAGGGGCAGGCTCGAGTGAAGAGAAGAAACTGCGCTGCGAGGTAATATGTTTGGTTGCCCCACTGTCAAAATACCAAACATCTGAGTCTACTGCAGACATGCACTGATCATGAGAAGATGGGTCAAAACTGCAGACAGTATAAACGCCCATTCTTCTTCCTGCACAAGATTTGCAGACTCTGTTTTTGGTGTAGAGGCCTCTGCAACAACCATTCCAGCCTCTTTCTTCTTTGCCTCTTTAGCAGCCAGTTTTGGACAGTTCTTTATGATATGATCATTTCCTTTACAGTACTTGCAAAACAATTTCTGCTTTTCTGATTTCTTCTCATCTTTATCCTGGTTCTTCGATTGTGCAGCATTTGCAGATTTCTGCTTACTAGTAGAAGAGCCCCATTTTCCTTTGCCCTTGTGACTAGCCAGGAAAGCTTGATCTGCAACTCGCATAATGGACCTGTTCTGCCTAGACTGATCTTCTTGCAACAGAACAGAGACTAACTCCTCAAATGATAAGGCATTTGGATTGCCTTTCATCATCAACCGAAGAGTAGAAGCAAGACTCTGATATGAGTCAGGAAGACCATTCAGAACGGTATGCACAAGTGAGCTATCTGGTATAACCTCATCAACAGAAATTAGCTGTTCCTTCAAATCTTTGATCTTCGTTAGGAAACTGTCCATAGAATCACCTTCATTCATGTGCTCACTCTCCAATTGTTTTCGGAGGTAAGCAACACGAGCCTCATTCCTAGCTTGGTACAATGTGGTAAGTGTATCCCAAGCATCCTTTGCTGTTCTGCAAGAGCGAATGTGAGGAATAATGGCACGTTTGACAGACAAAGCTATCAATGCATGTGCCTGGGCATCTCTGCCATCCCAGCAAATCTGCTCTGCAGTAGGTGCAACAGAAACAACAACACGAACAGGAATCTGCACAATATCATCTTCGACACCATCTTCATCAGCTCCAGCACTTCCAGCACCTGTATTTGCAGTACCTGTAGTTGCAGGTGTAACAGGACGTCTTTCAACACCCTGCACAATGTTCCACAGTCCTTTTGCAACCAATACATGTCGCATCATATAAGCCCATAATGGGTAGTTGGTACCATCCAACTTATCCTCAACAGCCAACATACGAAATACATCACTGCTTTCAGCCATGGTCGGTGACTAAAATACCTTGATGCAAAAAATTGACTATATCTCAAAAAGTTGAACGGAACTGCCCAGACGAGTTCTGCTAGACCTGTAGCAGACTTCGAGACGCTTAAACTGGCGAACAGAATATAGCATATACCTTTGGCACAAAAATATGAAATAGCCTGCACAAGCGCTGCGATAGTGCGTTCGGAGGCCGAAACGAGCTCAGATGGCGATTTCGGCACGATAGAGCGAAGCAGTTTTGATCTTTGAAACACCCTGAGTATGCTCACCAAATTTCATGCGAATCTGAGACTGCAAACGGAGGAGTGTCGATGGCGCCCTAGATGAAGCGACGACCTGCTCTGATACCAATTGTTGGAGTTAGACGTCTGCGGAAGCACGCGAACAACACAAGGAAGAAGAAGAAGCTTGGAGCACAATACACAATACTGAATGTATTACTAGAGAATGTACAAAGATAAGTAGCCCATTAGGGTAATAGGCGTATATACAAGCCGGGGGAAAAAAACCTCCTAAAGAGGGAAAAAAGTACCCCGGCGGTCCTAGTGTGTTCACACACATCACTACCTAAATATATCAACAGGTAGCCCGTATCTGGTGAACACATTCTCAAATAAGAACTTGGCAGTTGTCTGAGCATCATTCTTTATCGTAGCTTTTACCTCTACCCACTTGGTTAGGTAATCCGTGGCCACAATAATGTATTCAGCATGTGAACCCTTAGCTGGGGGATTAATAGGACCTACAAAGTCTATTCCCCACTTAGAGAATGCACGTTCACCCGTCATATGTTTCAAGGGCATCTCATCTTTACGTATAGGATACTGAGTTCGCTGACAGACATCACACCTCTTCACATAGGTATGTGCATCCATATGAAGGGTCGGCCACCAAAGACGTGCAAATAATATTGCCTTGATCACCCGATCTGGAGCAAAGTGTCCTCCTGCTACACCTTGGTGGGCAGTTTCCAAGATCTTGAGTTATTCACTCTCATGGACACATAGTCTGAGGTAACCATCTTTTCCTTGCTTGTATAGATTATCACCAATGAGTGAGTAGTCTATGGCTTCTTGTTCTAAACTCCTTTGCCTTGTCAGGGTCATATCTTGAGGGAATGTTTTCGCCCTCATGAAGGCTACCAGTGGTTCACTCCAATCTGGCACTATGGACACTTGATAAAGAGTGGCATGCTCCACGGGTGGTTTAGTGCAACAGATTGGGCATTCCTTGCATAATTTATGGACATCAACTTCCATAGTCGGCCAATGCACTCCGAGCCTCCTTAGTGTCTGTAGGGTTCGTTGCTTTGAGTAGTGTTGCTCTAATGCACCTACATGTGCTAATTGCAACCATTTAGCATACTCATCTTCCTCCACACAACAAGCTAGGATCCCTTGATCTGTATGCTTGTACATACTTCCTGCCATGATCTGGTATTTTTGGGTTTTTACTATCTCCCTATCTTGAGTGTTTACTACTGGATGTTTAGGCCCGTATGTCAATACTGGCACTAGTGGCTTAGCCCACTGAGGTACAACTTCCAAATTAAACAAGTAAGCATCAGGAAGGTCATCTGACACTCCTTGTGGGGCCTCTCTTGATGTGAGTCTTGAGAGGTGGTCCGCTCTCAAGTGAGTCTTACCTTTCCTCACCACTACCTCAAAATCGTATTCCATTAGTAAGAGAAACCATCTTACTAATCTACCTGTATTGCATGTCTTGTTCACGAGATATAACAGTGCCTGATGATCAGTAAAAAATTTAAACTTATTTGCAAGCAAATAGTGTCTAAACTTCTTAACCGCATATACCATGCCTAATCCTTCTCTCTCAGTAGTGGTATAATTCCGCTCAGCTGCATTCAATTGTCTACTAGCATAGGCAATCGAAAGATCCATATTACCTTCACCAATAGGTTGTGCGAGCACACATCCAATAGCATAATTGGATGCATCCACGTGAACATGAAAGGGTTTATTCCAATCTGGTGTGGTCAAGATTGGTGCTGAACACAATCTTCTTTTGAGCTCATTGAAAGAGTTTTCACATTCATCAGTCCACTCAAAGTTAGTCAAAAGTCCGTACAAAGGCTTTGCAATGATGGCGTACATGTGTATAAAGCGTCGGTAATAACCACAATGCCCCATGAAAGCTTGTACTTCCTTGACATTCTTTGACCTAGGTAGTTCTGCGATGGCTCTTACTTTCTCTTCATCAGTGGATATGCCGTTCTTTGACACTATGTGTCCTAGAATCTTGCCTTGCTTGACCATGAAAACACACTTTTCTGGGTTCAGGCAGACTTGATATTCTCTACATTTGTCAAAGATTTGCCTGAGTTTAGGTATATGAGTTTGTCTAATGTTGGAATGAGCACAGAGATCATCAACATAGACTTCTAAATTCTTTCTCAAGAACTCTTTAAACACATGGCACATCAGTCTCTGAAATGTAGCGGGTGCATTGGTGAGACCAAATGGCATTACTCAGAAGGCAAATATGCCCCACTCTGTGGCAAAAGCGGTCTTATGTTGATCTTCCGGAGCTATGACCACCTGATTGTAGCCCAAAAATCCATCAAGGAAGCTATACACTTCCTTGCCTGCTACTCTTTCTAATAGATGTTCAGTGATAGGAAGCGGATAGTTATCTCGAATAGTGGCGGCATTAACCTTCTTCAAGTTAATGCACACACATAACTTTCCATTCTTCTTGGGCACCACTACGATGGGGGATACCCACTCAGTGTGCTCAATTTCATAAATAAATCCAGCTTCCACCAGGCGATCTATCTCTTCTTTGATCTTGGCAGCATAGTTATCATTGTACATGTATGGCTTTTGCTTAGAGGGTTTGGCATCTGAGGTCATGGGGATAGTGTGTGAGCATATGTCAGGGTCCACACCTTTCAAGTCCTTGTAACTCCAAGCGAATACGTCTCTATATTCTCTTAGCAACGCTATCAACTCTTGCTCTTTTTCTTCCGTCAGGTCATGTCCTATGTAAGTGCATCTCTCCTCTCCTTCCTCTATGGCTACAACTATTTTCTTGGTGGTTTCTTTGTTATCATAGGCCTCCCCTGATTGCGCCTCACATTTTGGAATTCTTATCATGACTCTCCTATCATCTATTTCATATTTCTTAAAGTTTTCATGGACCTCAAACAAAGATTCTTCCTCTTTTGGCGTGACTGCTCTCTTCTTCCTCTTTTTACCTTTACTCTGGGCAGTTACTTGGGTGGTTAACCTTACATCATTTGTGAGCTCTTCATGTCTTTGAGGATGAACTTCTACTTCATGGAAGAAGTATTCTTGATCTGATGCAAAAGGTGGATCCATAATGATTGACTCTAGATCGGAGTCACTTGCATCCTCGAATGCATCAGGGCTAGGTTCACATTCTTCTAAAACTGCATCTCCCATGATTGGTTCTATTGAAAAGACTAAAATGTCATACCCATCCTCATCACAGTGGGGTGTCCATTGTTCTTCATTGATGGCTACGTCCATTGTTGCTAAAATTTCTGCCCAGCCGTGAGGTTCAAATTCTTCATCAGGAAATACTACAAGTGCATAGGCTAGGTCTTGAGTCGATCTATGAGTACCCTTAGCACCTACCTCTCTGGCTTTTTCTCTCTTCTCCTCTTCTACTTCCACTTTGCACATCCATAAGTGGGTGTCTTCATGCATCCATGAGGATCCTGATCCTATGGAATGCACTGACTCGGTATCATCTTTGGCTCTATGGATGGCGTTCCATTGAATGGGAGGTACGTCTCGATGAGAGTAATCCTTGAGATTGACCTTGGTTGTGATGCCTAGATGTTGCAAGTACAGGGAATTGGTGCCCCAATCCTGTACCACTTGCAACTTCCGCATAAATGGTCTTCCCAAAATCATCTCATAGGCCTGGTTCTTGCTAAAGTCACAGATAGCAAATGTGTGCTCAAACTCTACACCACAAGTAGTGTGAGTTATTCCTTCTAACAAGCCTAAGGGTCTTTCAATGTGACCGTCAGCCATTTGCAATTTCATCCTCCTGGGCCTGAGTGTTGGCTTGCCCCAACGCTTCCATAGGGAAGTGGTAGCAATTGCAACTCCTGCACCTGAGTCCAAAATTGCCTTGGTGGTGTACCCCTGATGGGTAATGGGAAGATAGGTGTTTCCTTCTTCTCCTTTGCTCATGTCTCCTATCTTGTCCAAAGGTATCTCTGGCACTGTTCTATGAGATCCTACCTGGGAGCGCGGTTTTGCTACTTCAGGCACTTGATTGGCTACATGTTTCCATAATTCTGGCCTAACCTTGAGTAACTCTTCTAAACTGAGGTTTCACTGCACTTTAGTGTTCTTTGCCTTGGTGGTGTACCCCTGATGGGTAATGGGAAGATAGGTGTTTCCTTCTTCTTCGCTCATGTCTCCTATCTTGTCCAAAGGTATCTCTGGCACTCTTCTATGAGATCCTACCTAGGAGCGCGATTTTGCTACTTCAGGCACTTGATTGGCTACATGTTTCCATAATTCTAGCCTAACCTTGAGTAACTCTTCTAAAGTGAGGTTGCACTGCACTTTAGTGTTCTTTACTACCTCTGTATTCCTAGGTATGATTGAATCTTCGTTTCTTACCATGACAGTGGGTGCTCTCATACAAGTAGGCTTTGCTCCCCATGGGCCTATGAAGTGGGGTAATTCATGTAAAGAATTAGACTCAAAGTCTAATCTCTCTTGAGATGGTGCACTATCCTGCTCTCCGTAAATGGAGGGAATGTCTTGTGGGAATTGATCATGGGCATCATCCACAAGTTCAATGGGAGGAGGGACTTCACTCTCTTTTGCCCATTTCTCTTCTTGAATCTCTCGTAGGAGTTCTGGTGAATACCGATTCATAAAAGAGGATGTGTTTGGTTCTGTGGAGTTAGGCACATAAGCTTCCTGGGCGGGAAGGCTTAGCCTTTCACTTGGCTTGTCCTTATTTTGAGAGGCAGGTTCCTTTTTTGATTGTGCAATTAGCCGCTCCAATCTTTCTAGCAGTCCATCAAAGTGCAACTGCGTCTTAGCTGAACCAGAGATGTTAAAGAGGTGACTGGCTTCAAACATGGTTTGAGCCAATTCCACCATCTTGGCACAAATTTTAGTTCATTCAAGCTCTAGTTCTGCTCTAGGGTAACACTTTTCATGATCGGTCACGTTTGGCCCTTCTTGGATTCTGGCCTGATATGCCTTAAGCATCATATTTAGGTCCTTGGGAGTGGGATCTGCTAGGACTGATCCTACTCTAGGGGGTGGTGGGGTTGCATGAGGTGGGTTAGAAGGTGGTGGATCGGATGGAGATGGGAATGGTGGTGGTGGGGTAGTGTGAGAGGGAGGTTGAGATGTAAGTTCAATTATCTTGGCCCTCATTTCTCTTAGGCTTTCCTCGAGTTCACTCATCTTCTTTGCCCATTGCCTCTTCATTCTTTCACGGCTATCTCTCCAAGCTCTAGTCCTTTTCTGGTTATGCTCTCAGTCTCACTAACCTCGGAGCTCTTTTCCTGTCCTCGACCTTGGTTTTGCTGTGCTTGAGCTTTAGTGACCACTTGCACTGGTGCAGTGGAAGTTACACTTCCTGTAGAGTCTACTACTAACCCAATAACATTAATAGGAGTGATTTTTGGCATATTATTGGGATTCTTTGGGCAATCTCGTAGGAGATGCTCCTTTCCACAATCTTGACAAAAGCCCTGGATGGTTACTGACTGGGGTTGTGTAGGTGCAGGTATGGGGCAATCACGAATGAGGTGATCTCACTGACATCTGTAGCATGGTCCTCTAGGGAATGGGGGTCGTACCTGCCTAGGTTGAGGTCTTGGGTTGGGATTTGTGTACATGATATTTGCATACTCTGTATCCCAACTAGGTTCACTCGGTTCTTCACTGTAGTAGGACTCACCATGTTCAGGAGACTGCATGTAGTAAGCCTAAGGACTATCAATATGTGTGGAATCAAAGCTATGATCACTGGGGTCACTTTCTAAAAGTAATGGAGTTATTGGGACTATAGCTCTATTCAAGTTTTCTTCAGCAGCTGCATATTTTACGAGAATCACATTGGTTGGGGTAGGAGGTTGTTGAGCTAACACAGGCTGAGGCCTCTGCTGGGTTTGGTAGGGCTGCTGATAGGGTTGTTGAGGTCTGCCATATTGCTATGGTGGGTACTGGTTCTGGTATCTTCCTTGTTGAGGGTATGGCTGAGGGTAGGTTTGCCTAACCGCTTGCTTGTTGTATGGGCAATCTTGTGCGGTGTGATTAGTGTATCTCCGTTCTATGGTGCAATACTGGCTACTAGGATTTACTTGGGTTGAGCCATAATGGGACATAAATTTGCCATATGGTCACCACCACAGGTATAACATCTCTTCACTGGGGCAAACCTTGGTATTTGTTTACTAGAGACACCTAGTTTTTGAGCTACTTTCTCAACGAGTTCCTCAATAGATGTAGACTGCGTGGAAGAGAGGCTAGTAGAACTATCTGAATCTTTGTAGATCTTTGAAAGTTCTAATTCCTCCCCTAGGTTATCCTCGATGTCAATGCACATGCGTACACACTCTTCTATGGTCCTACGGTCCTTTAAGTACACATATGATCTTAACTTGGTACTCAACAATCCATCTAGGAATAAAGCCACTTGTTTGGCTGGCGTGGGTAACTCAGGAATCGGACATCTCTCTAGATATTGCCTAAACCTTCTTCCTGCAAGTCTAACCATTTCTTGAGGGGTCTGATTGAAGCTATGTATCAATGAGGAAGTATTATGCCTTATCCCACTCTTAGAGAATTCAGTGATGAAAGCCTCTAAAAGTTGGTCTATGTTCCTGAACTGTCTCTCATTTAGAGGTTGAAACCATGTAAGGGCTGTGTTCCTAAAGGTTAGACCAAAGGCATTGTACTGCGTGAATAGGCCCTCGACTTGTTCAGCTCTCAAGACTTGTCTGAATTCGGCCACATGATCGTATGGGTCTCCGGTGCCATCGAAATAATTCTTCATGGATTTGACTAGTTGCATAGGTCTCAAAGTCCTCGTGTGCTCTCTAGGCCTAGATAGAGGGAATTCATCTATATTTCTTGGATTTCTTGGATCTCTAAGTCCCTCAAGCTCCACTCTATCCATTTCCATTCTCGATGAGCTTGGGATGTTCCCGCTCCTGGGTGGCCATAGGAGACGTTATATCTTGGCTGGGGAAAAGCAAATTCACCCTTCCAAGTGTAGGCATGTCTACCATGCTCTGTGACTACAAAGATCCTTTCTCAAGTGTTGTCTAGATAAGTCACTTTGCCTGGACTATCCAGATCTTTAAACTCGTAGATGGTGAGCATTCCAACCTCATTAGGCTGACCAGGTTTGTACCTCCAAAAGGCTTCATCAGTCTCTCGGTTCAATAGCAGATCTATGCTCTTATTGTCCTGAGGAATCCATTCTGGCGTGATAATTCTAATGAGAACTGATTTGCCTCGAGGGGTTTTAGGTTCTACACCCATGTTCCCTTGCTCTAGGTCACCTAAGTCCGTTTCTGGGATCACATTTCTGAATTCATCTGTCCTATCTGGGTGACTGGTGACTACATATATGGTTCCTTCTTTGTCCAAGTATGCTCCATTTTCAAACTTGACTACTGGACGTTCTAGTCCAATGGGTTGTTCTGGGTTTTTGATTTGGACCACAGATCTTCCTAGGCCGTCCTCATAGATGCAAGCACCTAATCGGTTGGTCCTAAGGTATTCAAGTTGTGTCTTGTAGGGGCCTTCTACCCTACACACATGAACTTCCTGTAGGTCTCTCCATACCGTGGGACATTTCGGATTCGCTTGTTTCAGAGCTAGGGTAGTGTGAATGATGGCTCAACTGCTGGGCCCAAGACCTAGCAGTATGGTTGACACTAGCCTCCGAAGACCTTAGACTTTGTCTATCCCTCCCTAGATATCGTCCTGATCTAACGTTCATATGCCCGAATGAACAATCCCTATTTTTTCCCAAGGTACAACCTCGTTGCAGATCTCTTTATAACAGTCACTTGGTTCTTTTTTAGTTGATTATCGTGTTTATGATCTTGTCAGATATCACGTCGTCAGGAATACTTGAGTTAATTTCCGCACTTTAAGTTGATCGTTCCACGTTAGGTTCTTTTCCTTTAAAGTTATCATCACACACAGGTTATCTCTTGACTTGAACTTGATTTCTTAGATAGTCTTTGACTTGTCTCGTGCCTATCGTTGCCCTGACTTAATTCTAGCGCTATTCACGTGTAGCCTAAGTTAGGAATTGACAAAGGGGGTTGATAATATTCCAACCTTACTTGCTGATCTCTTGCCCTTTAGTGCTCAAGAACCCCGTTCTCAAGCTTGCAGATTGCCCTTGCCTTGGATGCCCTCTAGTGCTCTCAATGGACCTGTAAAAACCTCACAATTAGCTAAAGACTTAATCTCAAATGACATATCAAATCACTTTCATTCATGCAATTCAGGTATCAATTTGCCCTGTGTCTTTATGGAAAATAATTCCAAAGATCCCTCAATTTTCTTCCTCTTGGATATGGTCAACTTCAAAATACTATATCTAATAATCCTGATATTAATTTTATCGTAACCAGTCGAAGTTTTGGTTGTACTCCCCACGAGCTTTCCAACAAAACAAGAATCACAGCAAACGGATTTCGTATGAGGAAGTTATGACAGTTCAGGGTTCTGGGGCTAAAACAGGGTTCAAACAGGCTAACAGATCACATGACTTTTCTCCAAAATATAAGTGTGGGGACCTCACAAAGTGCTAGGTATTTGACATGTATACCCAAAATTACCCCAAAATTGGAATAAAAAACCCTAGAAATTTGGCCGAAAAAGCCTGTCAATTGCGATCGATAGGTCTGTCAATCACGATTGACAGAGGTGTCCGTCGGGGCCTGTCGGTCGCGATCGACACATCAATCGCGATTGACAGTGTCAATCACGATCGATAGAGTTGGTCATGGGTCCCGTCAATCACGATCAACGGTGTCAATCGCGATCGATGGTGTCAATCGCGATCGATACTTTTTTCGAGATTTTCACCGTGATTTTAGTCGATCGGGGATGTGTTCGTCGCGATGGACACGTCGTAATGCGAGTCTTTGAGTCAATCGTGAATTTCCAGTCGGTCGCGATCGACGGTGTCAATCGCGATTGACTGAATCCTATGTGGTAGTCTGTCGGTCGTGGGGTCTGTCGATCGCGATTGACAGAGTCTGTCGATCGTGGCTGTCAATCGCGATCGATGGTGTTGGTCGCGATTGACAGAGAAACTCGGAATTTTTTTACTGTGTTTAGTGATTTAGAATGTGCTCATCTTGTGTGTCCTTGTGGTGTACTTTGTTTTACCAAATAAGCAATTTTTCTGTCGATCGCGATCTGTTGATCTGTGACACAGAGATAGGATCGAGCTTTTCTGTACCTACGCAACATGCTGGAGATGATGGGACAGCCAGATCCTGCAAGAAAACTCAAGAAACATGCAAAAATGGTGCACACAAAGCTCTCTCTCGCTCTCTCTCACAAGTGAAATGAGTGAAATGGAAGGGGAAAGGGGATATGATAAAAAAACTGAAATTTTCGCAATGATGGAGATGGAGATCGGATATGGTGAGGATGATGATGGTGATGATGATGGTATCGTAAGAAAGAGAAAAGTAATAAAAAGTAAAGAAATTACCTACAATGCCAACGTCACAACTCTACGTCTTACCATCACACGCTCGTCCTCAAAGCTCGATCCCCGGCAACAGTGCCAAAATTTGGTGTAGCTCAGTGATGAGTAACACCTCCTTTAATGTCAATCTGGGAAGACATGAGGATGGTATGAAGACCTCGAGCAAGTGAAGGCAAAAGTGCGTGAGTGAGAAGCACACAAACATGCACACACATACACACACACGCACACACGGCAAGAACAAAGAGAGAGACAATGGAGTGCTTTAGATTACTTCAAAAGTGCTCATACAAGTTCAAATCTATTACAAGCTAACCTCAAAAATGAGCTCTCTAGCTCTATTTATAGTTTTTGACTAGCTTTTGGCCATGTCCAGACCGAATGTCCGGCCTAGTTAAAAATTAGGTTCTAGGGCCTATTTGGGGGCTCAAACGGAGTCTAAAAAACATGAAAGTTGATAGGTAGGTACTTCCAAGGCTCCTCAAGCTCAAGGACTCCTTGGCTTGCACAAAATGGAGCTACAAAAATATCAAAATGGTATTTACAATGGCTTTTAGTGATGAAAATCACTATTTTTGTAGGGATTTCTTCTAACAATTTGACATACACTTCCTGGAGCTCCCTACTTGCTCCTTCTTCTTGTGTGTCCACCTCTTCGATGTGCTCCTGTGATTTGTCCTTGACCTTCAGCTTCATGAAAAATGATGGCCTACTTGCCAGATCTTCTTTGACTGCTTTGCCTGCTTGGCCCTTCACATTGGCTCCCTTGTCTTGTAAGTCCTTGACCGCCTTGACTACTGCCAACAAGGTGATTGAAGTCATACATACTTCAACAAAAATATAAAGAAGATAGAGAAAACATCAATTGATGATTGAGGGGGAGCTGTTGGTGCATGAAAATCATCAATTAATGTTTTGGATGAAGGATTGAAGTCAAAGATTGAAGAAAAGATTAGCCTATGATGCTTGAAGATAGTGCACATTCCGGAAATGAAGACTTGTATACATATGTACATTAAACTTGTAGTTAGCTCACTTATACTTGTGATCCACCCGGTAGTATCATCAACATAAATCACATAATATCTTGAACCATTTATACTGAAATCCTTTGATGGTCCCCACACATCTATGTGTACTAATTCAAGCTTCTCTGAATACATAAATCCATGCTTATTGTATGATTGCTTATGAGCCTTACCTAATTGACATGCCTCACATCTGTATATCATGTGTTGAGTTGCAACATAAGGCAATCCAAGCACTGAACCATTGTTAACCATATCCTTAATACCTCTTTCATTGAAATGTCCATGCTAGGACTAAACATATTGAGATTCAATATCACTCCTTAAGAGAGAAGGTGATTGATAAGGAGATTGAAGTCATACATACTTCAACAAAAGATTAGATTGCAGATCTGCTAACAAAAGCTTGGATGGACCAAAGTTGCAAAGATCCAAAGATATGGTAGGTATAAAGAAGATAGAGAAAACCTCAATTGATGATTGAGGGGGAGCTGTTGGTGCATGACAACCATCAATTCATGTTTTGGATGAAGGATTGAAGTCAAAGGATGAAGAAAAGATCAACAAATGAAGTTTGAAGATAGTGCATATTCAAGAAATGAAGACTTGTATACAAATTGGGTAGGTAATCTTGATGATATGAGATCAACATATGGATACTTGTGTTATGTGGGAGATAAGCTAATCTTTTGGTGTTGTAAGAAGCAACACACAATTGCTTTATCATCTATAGAAGCAGAATACAAAGGAATGGTTGAAGCTGCAAAGGAGGTCATATGGTTGAAGACTCTCATGAAGAGTTTTGACATCATTTAGAGTACACCTGCTATTCATGGAGATAATATGAGTTCATTGTATCTAGCTCCTAATCCTGTTTTTCATGCCAGGACTAAACATTTCGAGATTCAGTATCACTTCTTAAGAGAGAAGGTGATTGATAAGGAGATTGAATTCACACATACTTCAACAAAAGATCAGATTGCAGATAAGCTTACCAAAAGCTTGGATGGACCAAAGTTACAAAGATTCAAATATATGGAAGGTGTAAAAAAGATAGAGAAAAACTCAATTGATGGAGGGGGAGGTGCAAGTCAACCATCAATTGATGTCTTGGATAAAGATTTGAAGTCAAAGGATGGAGAAAAGATCAACAAATGAAGTTTGAAGATAGTGCATATTCAAAAATTGAAGACTTGTATACATATGAAGTTTGAAGATAGTGCATATGCACTGAGATTTGATCAATTCTTTGACCATCGAGATTGCACCTGTTTGAGAAGACACGCATCACTTCTTCACATACAAATGTTCCTACACATAATTCTCTCATCCTAATCACAATTAGGTCTGAAAACTTGTACAAAGGTCAATCAACTATAGACTTAGACTTGTACAAAAGCATTTCACAAAAGATTGAACATAGAAGGAGTACACATCAAAAGATCGGATGCAACTTTTCTTCTATTCAGAAAAATTTACATCTGAATGATGAGAGAGATCTTCCTCACTTCTAAAGTGTCTAATGACTCTTACAACTTCTAATTCTTCTCATCTCATGCTCTCTCATACTTGCCCCGACTTTCTACTTGTATATATAGGCATATATGTACAAGCTCATGACAATAATAAAGTACGAGCTATATTGGGAAGGAGATTCTTTGTAAAATGAATTCTCAATGGAAAATAAAGGGACGTGGGTATTTATGAAGTAAGTATTTTTTGAAGTTATGCTAGGTTTCAATATGTATCTATCATAGTTGAAGCATAGGAAAGAGTTCAATTTTGATATTTTCTAGATAGAAGGACATAAGATATTAATGAAAGATTCATATTCAATAGGTGGATGCGCAAATTCTATTCAAAGAACATAAATAACATTTATTAGTTGCATGCATCCACAAGCAATCTTTTTAACGTTATGTATAAAAAAGAAAGATGTATAAGCTTTTATTCTTTGAAAATATTGTTTTTTATGCACAAAAAGATGTCTTCTATGCACATCACAAGCTTCCTTTTCTCAAAGTGTTTGGTGCATTCAAGCATGTAAGTTATCATGATCCAGATCTTAAAAGAAAGAAAAAGTACAATACTTGATGCATAAAATAGGATGCATGAAAAGTGCAATACTTTAAGTGAAGGAATGCATGAATCAATTTTGGCATGCAAAAAAATGAGAGCACATGAATGCAAGCAAATGAATTTGCATGAATAAATGAAATTATTTTCCTAAGTATATGAAAGTAAGGTGTGAATGTATCATTCTAGTAGTTGTCTTACTTTTCAAAGTTCAAGCATCACATTAAGAAAGGGATGAAGCTAAATACTTTCAAATTCATGCTAGCTAAGTCTTTGCTAGCCAAGTTATTGGTGGGCAAGGCCAACCAAGAAGAACATTAGATGGAAGAGAAAGGAACCATAGGAGGAGAGGAGGTACATGAGATGATCTCCTGTTGGAGTTAGACGTCTGCGGAAGCACGCGAACAGCACAAGGAAGAGGAAGAAGCTTGGAGCACAACACACAAGACTGAATGTATTACTAGAGAATGTACAAAGATAAGTAGCCCATTAGGGCAATAGGCGTATATACAAGCCGGGGGAAAAAAACCTCCTAAAGAGGGAAAAAAGTGCCCCGACGGTCCTAGAGTGTTCACACACATCACTACCTAAATATATCAACAAATCCCCCCTGGGAGTGATGCGGTGAACAAGGAGCTGGCACTCATGTATAAGGAAGTGCCGAGCTATGTGGAAATCACTCCACAAAAGGAAGTAAGCCCAAAGCTTTGCGGAAAGCTTCAAACTTCTCCCTAGGCAGAGCCTTCGTGAAAAGGTCTGCAATGTTCTCCTGCGTGGGCACATATGCCAAGCTGATCTCCCCAGCAGAGAACCTCTCCCTGACATAGTGATAATGCACCTCAATGTGCTTAGTGCGAGCATGGAACACAGGGTTCCTCGCCACTGCCAATGCGCTCTGACTGTCAGTGAAGATGGTGGTGGCAGAAGACTGGCCAACACCCAAATCAGCCATAAGGCGTCTGAGCCACACACACTCAACAGTCGCTGTGAAAGCTGCCCTATACTCAGCCTCACAACTGGAAGTGGCCACAGTAGGCTGCTTCTTGCTCAACCAAGATATACATGAGCTACCAAGCATGAAGCAAAAACCACTGGTGGACACACGAGTGTCATAGCAACCAGCCCAATCTGAGTCAGAAAAAGCATGCAAATCTGGCGGTAGTGATCCCCCCTTGGGATAAAACAACCCAAGTAGCCGAGTACCACTCAAGTAGCGAAAGATGCGCTTAACCGCTTTCCAATGCGTGACTCCTGGGCAATGCATAAACCTGCTGATCTGTGAGACAGCAAACTGAATATCTGGCCGAGTAATGCATAAGTAAATCAAGCATCCAATAGCCTGCTGATAGAGAACAACATCAAATGCATCTCCAGCATCATGAAGACTCAATCGTAAACCTGTCTCCATAGGAGTGGCAATAGGCTTACAGTCTTCAAGGCCAAAACGCTGCAATAATGTGTCAATATATTTCGTCTGACACAAAGCCATTCCACCATCAACTTGCATAAACTGAATGCCCAAATAGTGATGCAAATGCCCCAAATCAGACATCTCAAATGAGGCATGCAAATCAGCCTTGAAATCAGCAATATGCTTCTCAAGAGGACCAGTGAGCAGCATGTCGTCTACATAGACAACAATGATCAAAAGCACATCATTAGCACGCTTAACATATAAGGTGCTTTCAGTTGGACTGTTCTCAAAACCATGTGCAATCAGATAGGCATGTATTTTCTCATACCAAGCACGTGGTGCTTGCTTTAAACCATATAACGCCTTCTTTAACCTGCACACCTGGTTTTCATGCCCTTTTTGCACAAAGCCACGGGGCTGAAAAACATACACTTCTTCATGCAAGTCACCATTCAGAAATGCTGTTTTAATGTCCAACTGATGTACATTCCAACCATGATGGGCTGCAAGTGCACAAATGCTCCGAACAGTAGTCATACGGCATGTAGGTGCAAAGGTCTCATCAAAATCAATGCCTCTTTCCTGCGCATAACCCTTTGCAACAAGCCTAGCCTTATACCTGTCAACTGTACCATCAGGTTTACGCTTCAGCTTGTATACCCACTTAGTGCCAATGGCCTTCTTGCCAGGAGGCAAGTCACATAAAGACCATGTACCATTCTTCATTATAGCATCATATTCAGATTGCATAGCAGCCATCCAATTTTCTGAATTTTGTGCTTCATCAAAAGAAACAGGCTCATTCTCATCACAGAGACTAGATGCAGCCATAGCATAGCAATCTGATGCAAAGGAGGTACTATGAGAGCCTGAACAAGTACGATATGACAAAGGTGCATCTAATTTGCTGTCACGCAAAGTCTGCACCAGCCATTTTGGCATAGTTTTTGCCTGTTCAATATCAGCTCTCTCATCAACAAGTGCATCATGTAAATCTGCATCAGAAATGGAATGATCTGCATCATCATATGAAACCTGCAAAGGCTGAGAAGTTGCCTCATTGGGACCAGCGCTAGCCTGTCCACCTGTAAAAAGAGGCATCAAAGTATCATACATGTCTTTGGAGCTAACAGATGTCTCCTTAGTACATGAAAGCAATGGCTGAATAGCATCTTCCACAAAGATAACATCACGGCTAACCAGAATGCGTTTAGTCTGTGGATGATACAGACGATAGCCTTTACTTTCAGAACTGTACCCAACAAAAATACATTTTACTGCCTTATCATCCAATTTTCTGCGATGTTGTTCAGGCACTAATGCATATGCCAAACAACCAAAAACACGCAGATGAGCAACAGATGGCTTGCGGTCATGCCAAGCCTCATATGGAGTGATAGACTGCAACGCTTTGGTGGGACACCAGTTCAGTACATATGCTGCACACATGACAGCCTCAAGCCAGAAACTATGTGGTAAAGCCTGACTTTTGACCATGCACCTCGCCATCTCCATGAGTGACCTATTCTTTCGTTCAGCAACTCCATTCTGTTGAGGTGTATACGGCACTGTACACTGGTGTTTTATCCCACGTTCAGCCAGAAATGCATTAAAATCTGAAGACATATATTCCCCCCCTCGATCAGAACGGAGAGTGCCCATTTTACATGCTGACAGATTTTCAGCCAAAACCAAAAACTGTTTGAAGCACATGAACACTTCGGACTTTGCTTTGAGTGGATATACCCATGCATGCCTGGAAAAATCATCAATGAAAGTCACGAAGTAAAGGTAATTTCCAAAAGAGGGTGTCTGCATAGGACCACTGACATCACTATGTACAAGCTGCAATTTCTGCATAGCCCGAACTGAACCATCTTTTGGAAAGGAAGAACGCTGCATTTTGCCCAAAATACAGCCTTCACAAACATGTTTTCCAGGTGCCTCAAGTTTGGGCAAAGAGGACACCATTTCAGATTTCTGCAGGCGTAACAAACTAGCAAAATTCAGATGACCAAAGCGTGCATGCCAAAGCTTTGCATCTGACATAGCCTGAGAATCATGAACTGCACATGCCGAATCATTCACAGATTTTTCATAGTCTATGAGCTTATACAGCCCACGACATAAAATGCCAGAAGCAATAATCACATTGCCATTTGAGAGATCATGGACTGTACACCTGTCATCAACGAATTTGACAACCAAGCCAATCTTGGCTAATGCAGAAACTGATAACAGGTTCTTTTTGATCCCTGGCACAAATAAAGCATCTGACAAAGTGAAAGAACTACCATCAGCAGTAGTCAGAATGATCTTACCAACTCCCATAACAGGATAAGAGGAGTTATTGGCGCATGTGATAGTATTCCCTGTAGGGGCAGGCTCGAGTGAAGAGAAGAAACTGCGCTGCGAGGTAATATGTTTGGTTGCCCCACTGTCAAAGTACCAAACATCTGAGTCTACTGCAGACATGCACTGATCATGAGAAGATGGGTCAAAACTGCAAACACTAGTAAACGCCCATTCTTCTTCCTGCACAAGATTTGCAGACTCTGTTTTTGGTGTAGAGGCCTCTGCAACAACCATTCCAGCCTCTTTCTTCTTTGCCTCTTTAGCAGCCAGTTTTGGACAGTTCTTTATAATATGATCATTTCCTTTACAGTACTTGCAGAACAATTTCTGCTTTTCTGATTTCTTCTCATCTTTATCCTGGTTCTTCGATTGTGCAGCATTTGCAGATTTCTGCTTACTAGTAGAGGAGCTCCATTTTCCTTTGCCCTTCTGACTAGCCAGGAAAGCTTGATCTGCAACACGCATAATGGACCTGTTCTGCCTGGACTGATCTTCCTGCAACAGAACAGAGACTAATTCCTCAAATGACAAGGCATTCGGATTGCCTTTCATCATCAATCGAAGAGTAGAGGAAAAACTCTGATATGAATCAGGAAGGCCATTCAAAACGGTCTGCACAAGTGAGCTATCTGGTATAACCTCATCAGCAGAAATCAATTGTTCCTTCAGGTCTTTGATCTTTGTAAGAAAACTGTCCATCGAATCACCTTCATTCATGTGCTCACTCTCCAACTGTTTTCGGAGGTAAGCAATACGAGCCTCATTCCTAGCCTGGTACAAAGTGGTAAGTGTATCCCAAGCATCCTTTGCTGTTCTGCAAGAGCGAATGTGAGGAATAATGGCACGTTTGACAGACAAAGCTATCAATGCATGTGCCTGGGCATCTCTGCCATCCCAACGAATCTGCTCTGCAGTAGGTGCAACAGAAACAACAGCACGAACAGGAATCTGCGGAATATCATCTTCGACACCATCTTCATCAGCTCCAACACCTGTATTTGCAGTACCTGTCGTTACAGGCGTAACAGGACGTCTTTCAACACCCTGCACAATGTTCCCAATCCTTTTGCAACCAGTACATGTCGCATCATATAAGCCCATAATGGGTAGTTGGTACCATCCAACTTATCCTCAACAGCCAACATACGGAATACATCACTGCTTTCAGCCATGGCCGGTGACTAAAATACCTTGATGCAGAAAATTGACTGTATCTCAAAAAGTTGAACAAAACTGCCCAGACGAGTTCTACTAGACCTGTAGCAGACTTTGAGACGCTTAAACTGGCGAACAAAAACTGGTATTTACCTTTGGCACAAAAGGACGAAATAGCCTGCACAAGCACTGCGATAGTGCGTTCGGAGGCCGAAACAAGCTCAGATCGCGATTTCGGCACGACATAGCGAAGCTGTTTTGATCTCGGAAACACCCTGAGTATGCTCACCAAATTTTGTGCGAATCTGAGACTGCAAACGGAGGAGTGTCGACGGCGCCCTAGAAGAAGCAACGACCTGCTCTGATACCAATTGTTGGAGTTAGACGTCTGCGGAAGCACGCGAACAACACAAGGAAGAGGAAGAAGCTTGGAGCACAACACACAAGACTGAATGTATTACTAGAGAATGTACAAAGATAAGTAGCCCATTAGGGCAATAGGCGTATATACAAGCCGGGGGAAAAAAACCTCCTAAAGAGGGAAAAAAGTGCCCCGACGGTCCTAGAGTGTTCACACACATCACTACCTAAATATATCAACATCTCCACAATCCAAGCCAAGATAAATAATGATATTTATCAATAGTTCATTGTATAAAATACCATTTTTGTAAATATATGCTCCATTTTTTTACAAAATGAAGAGTCATCGAGTTTAAGGAGCTAAATTAGAATCCACATTTCAAATTTAATAATTTTTGGATATCATTTGGGCCTTGAAATGAGCATTACGACCTAATTTTTAACTAGACTAGACACTAGGTTTGAAAATAGTCAAAACTCACCGATATGACAGGTTTGATTCTTTGAGATGATTGTTGTTAAACTTTTTTTTTGGAAGAGAGCTTGTATTCTTCTGAAGTAATAGACATCTCCATTGTTCCACCTCTTGTACTCTTCCTTGTGCATATGTGAATGTGTGTGTGCTTCTCATGTGCTTCTCACCTAGACAGGATCTTCATATCACCCTCACATCTCTTGGGAGGATCCAAGGTTTATGTCTAATTTTTGGAAAACAACATTTCAATCCATAAGAATAGAATTATGCATGAGTAATGCATTTCATCCTGAAACTCATGGTGAAACTGAGAGGGTTGACAAGAAGCTTGAGGATATATTATGTATATATGTAAATAATAACAAAACAATTGAACTGAATATTTTCCTGTGGTTGAGTATGCATATAAGAGTACATGGAATAAGTCTATTAAAATGACACCTTTCGAAGCAATGTATGGTTATAATTGTTTCCTACAACATTACTTTTTAATTAAAAAAATCAGGTTGAGGTATCTATATAGATGCTTGAAAACATGGATTTGGAGTTGAAAAAAGGTAAAGAAGAACATTCAAGATGCACAAAAACATCAAAAGTTATATCATGAACTTAAAAAGAGAGCCTTGGATTTTAGAGAAAATGATCTAGCTTTTTGAAAGTGAATGTAATAAAGTAAGTTTACGATCTAGGGGTCCGACCGGTTCAGATAGATCTGAAATCCGACACCGTTTGGTCATCCGTGTATATAACCAAAGATCTCAAGTTTAGACTTACTAGGAGGACTTGTACTCTTGTGAACAAGTGATCCACTTAGCTTAGTGGTTAAGTCTCAAGGATGTGAAGGAGGAGGTCTTGGGTTCAATCCCCATGGGAAATATGGGGAGAGTATTTTGCCCAAAGAGATCTAGAACCTTCTAGAAGCATCCACTTGAGTTAACTCGAGTTGATTGGGACACTTGGTGCACATACAGTTACATGGCCGACACATGGCTGGCTAGTATCCACCTGCCCAAGAAGGCAGTCCCCTCGAGAGAGCTATATATAGAGGCATTTGGTTGGGAGGAGAGTCATCTCTCTAGCACGTGGTGGTCGTAATAGTCATTCTCTTGCGTTGGTATCAGAGCCAGGTTTCGATCCTGGGAGCGAGCAGTAGAACGATCTCTCAAGTTTATGCTTCATCACAAGTCTAATTCAAGTAAAGCACAATCCACATATCATCTCAATGCGAAGGATGGATTAAGACAAGCATGAAGGCTTCATTTCTTCAAAGGAGAGGACAAGAAGAAGCAACAGTCTTCAAGGATGAAAGATGGCTCTTCCCGAGAATCAGAGGATGGATGAAACTATGATCAAAGCTAAGTATTTTCCACTCTACTTGGTCTTAATGCTTGATTTATCTTGTTTTCATTATTCTACTCTTAATCCTAGATGTACATTGAAATAGCCAAGATTTCAATTGATTAAGTCTAGATTAGGATAATGAGACAATCCATTTCTCATTTCAAGCATTAGTTTGCATTAAGGAAAGACTTGATTTATATATATAAAAAAAAGGGATCCTTGTGCTTCAAAGAATGTATTTTGGTAGTTTAATTCCAGATTTCCTTTCCATTGAGTAAGCTTTTTATTGCACCACAAGGATATGTTTTTATATCATAGTGCATTAGGACAAAGGAAATGATATACATGCATCAAGATTGCATGATATACATTCTTAGTACAAGGAAAAATCATGCATGGTTGTTGCATTATTTTTGGGGCATGCAAAGAACATGCATGCATACACATGTGAGCATATGCATTTGCATGTAGGCACATGTATTTGCATGATAGAACGGGATGCTGTTTGCAAGTAGATATGAAAATGTACTCTCTTAGTATTTAGCTTACTTTATAAAGCTCGCGGTTTGACATTAGGAAAGACAGAGGACTATTTAGTTGCAAAGACATGCTAGTTCTAGTTTGCAGCTCAAGTAATTAATCGATTCCTTCCCAAGTTGATACTCCGTTATCAAAAATAGATACTTAATGAAAATAAAGTATGTTTGATATCTTACTAGGTATAAGTAGGCACTAGGAGAAAGTTAAGTATTAAATTTTCTTGATGACAAAGAAAATTTAATTACTTGCAAACCTTTTGTGATGTATGATGACTCTAAGTCCCGGATGTACTTAGGGAGTCATGAAGATAAGTTTATAATGATTACTCTAAGTATAGGAGATATTTAGAAAGTCATGCGGATAAGCTTTGGTTGATTAGTTACATAATAACATGTGGTTCTTCTATTTAGAAGATTTCAAAAGTTCTAAGAAGTTTCTTTGTGGTTTCAAGATTCGTATCTCACGATGAAACCTCAGTAAATGACCTTTAGGAATTGAGATATTTCCTAAAAGAGAAACACTAAAATGAAATAGCAAGCCTTCTATTCCATGTGAGATCATTCTCCTACCATGTTCGAGATGAATTTATTTTTGGGAAGGTGGACATTCCAACTAGAGGATCTTAATTGATTCATGAACTCTTCCCAAAATACACATAAATTCATAATATATGATAGGACCAAGGAATGATGATGTTCTAATAAAAGCATGTTAGGTTCTATAGTTGCATCTCTGGCAAATGATGCAACTAGCTAAAGCAATCATGGAAACATGGAAGAACTCTTTTAGAGAGTTAAATTTTTGGTTTCCTTTAAGCTAATTGAAGCTTCAAGAGGAAATCAAAGTAAGAAAACTTTAGGAAATAAGATAAGTTCCTAAGGACTTGAATCTAGTGTGAAATTTTCATTTAGGAATAGAAAGTTCCAAGAAATGGATCTCCAATCCATGAACTTTTCCTATTCAAAGTTATGTGTTCATAGTAGCATTACTATTGGATCAATCATTAATAGATGCTTGGACTTTTAACATAATTTTGATTGGTGAAATATGTTTAAAGGACTCTAGTAAGATCTAAAGATTGACCAATAATAATGAATCTTGTATCAAACTCAAGAATAGGAGTCAATATCACATAAATGAAAGTTCAACTTAAACTTTCATAGTGGCATGGGAAACCATATCCAAAAAGTGATATTTAGTCTCTAGTTTGATACTCAGGAAATGAATACAATTGAATCAGTAAAGTTTCATTGTTTGAAAGAATCCAACATTGCAAAAGATTCCATGATGAACCATTTGATCAAGTTATTTGATTCCCTAGAAGGAATCTTAAGACTTTGAAGAATAATGTTCTCCCAAGTAGTGAGAAGGAAATTCTTTAAACTCTTTAGTCAGTAAGTAGTTCCCTAGCAATCCCTAACTGCAAGAAGTGGTACTTAAAGT
Organism: Ceratopteris richardii; assembly: GCA_020310875.1. Lineage (NCBI taxonomy): Eukaryota > Viridiplantae > Streptophyta > Polypodiopsida > Polypodiales > Pteridaceae > Ceratopteris > Ceratopteris richardii. Next base: position 192,421,278 of record CM035406.1, read on the forward strand.
CCAAATAGTTCATATCACTAGGATGTGTATCAAAGATTCTTAGCTTTAGAATTTGAAAAGCATTAGAACATGTTTGGAATTAAGTTAGGGAAAGATCTCTAAAAATCCTGTAGGTAAGCCAAAAATCTTAGAAAAGCTCAAGAGATCTTAATGATAAAGACAAAGTCTTTATTATTATCGCGTGATCAACAAGACTTGATCAAACTTGGCCATGATTGTCCAAGAACATGCGATTGGAACTACTCTGTAGATTGCCCAAGTATTGGTAATAAAAAAATTCCTTTTGGGATATTTTCACTCAAGTTCCATTATCCAATGGAAAAATGTGAAAAGAGTAAGTTGTTCCAAGTTTGAACAGAGTAAAGAAATTCCAAGAATGTAGTCTGCAACCGTGTCGATGGTAATTAAGTCTGTGGAAGGTAAAACATAATGTTTGCCTATCCTTAAAGGGATTTTGGTACAAATCCAGAAAGCATGAGCGGATGCTTAAGACTTAAGCAGTAGAAAGATTCCTATAAAGTCCCAGGGTAAGTACCTGAAGCATCAGTAAGAAAGGAATCTACAGACAAGAAGTCAATAGCTCTTGTCACTACAAATTGGTCAAGGATAAACCAATTGAACTTGAAAATTCAAGTACTTGGAATTCTAATTGGTTTTCATTTGAAAGCCCTAGTAAAGAAGAATTGATATTCTGTCAAGAGGTTTTCAAGTTTCCAAGGAAAAGCACATGATTGTCAGACGATCATGTGAAGGAATTAAAACCTAGAATATATAGTTAGAGGTAATGCCTCAAACTTCAAAATTTTCATAAAGAATTGAAGCAAGAAGGTACTCTATCAAGAGATGTTTTGACTTTAGGATAAGTATCACCCACACATTAATGTGAATATAAAATAGGGTGGTATGGGACACCAGATTTTATACTCAGATTGATGTAGGAAAGATGGTATGGGACATTGGACCGTGGGATGATAATTATCTTTTAGTCCTAGTTTGGATCTTGAAGTTAAGTTTGATCCTCAAGAGAATTAAGACTTATAAGAAGGAGTTTAATTCAAGAAGGATAAAAGTAGTATCTTAAGATACTTCAAGATAACTTCAAGGTCAAGGAAACTGAAGATATGAAGTAAGTAACTTCCAAGATCTTCTTAGAACACTTCAAGCTTAAGTGTTATCGATCAGAAATGTTTAATAAATTTCTGAAAAAAGTTGGACTTTGATTTTCAGTTGATCTTTTCAACAAAGGATTTGATTGACTAAGTCAAGCATCAAGTTCCTAGTGTAACTTGGTAAATTCACTCTTTTGACTCACGAAATGCACAAGAATTGCATTCTCAGTAAGGAGTCAGAAAGATTGAATGTGATCTAAACTTAGCCTCAAGAGAAGCATTATTTGAATACAAAACTCATCAAGAGAACCTCAGTGGGTCGACACACTGATGTTGGTTACCACACTAGTATCTTGTGGTTGGATGATGTTTTCAAGTTGCTCTGAATCTTTTTGAGAATCCAACTTATTTCTCTTAAAGATAGACAAAAATGCTTCAACACCCTGTTGAAATAGATCTTTGAAAAGTTAAAGTCGTGAGTCATCTACACTTTGACTCATAGCAAGTTTACGTATCTTCGAAGTTTGAATTGGTTGTACAGAGTTTTAGTTATTTCTTTCCGCTTTCCAAAACTTTGCTCTAGCCGGGTGAAAAAATCAAGTAACTATTGGATTGAAGTTAACCATTATATAAACATCCAAGTTAGATGTTTGAGACAACCAAACGTTAAGTGCTCCAAATCAAATTCAAGTGAATCAAGGGTTCTCAAAGTCTTTTGATGAATAAGAATCCCACCTTTGTTACTAAGTCCATGCACTAGTCATGCCTAGAAATGGACTAGTAATATTGAATCCACCCAGTTCACATGTTTGTGCCTAGATCGCACATTGAGAAACTGTGAATTGGCCAAGGACGTTTTAAGATCCACCCTTATTATTCATTCACTACTTTGAACTTTGACTAGTTCATCAAGGTGCAAAGCGAGACAATGTTTTAAATCATTTGGGCAGGGATACCACCACAAAGATGAGACTTGTTCTTCCAGTTTTAGAACATGACCATGTTCTTCCAGTATGTATATAGCTCTATTTTCAAGGACAAAAATATTTTCCAAGGGGGGAAGAATGTAATAAAGTAAGTTTACAATCTAAGGGTCCGACCGGTTTAGACAGATCTGAAATCTGACACCATTTGGTCATCTGTGTATATAACAAAAGATCTCAAATTTAGACTTACTAGGAGCTCTTGTTTCTTGTGAACAAGTGATCCACTTAGCTTAGTGGTTAAGTCTCAAGGATGTGAAGGAGGAGGTCTTGGGATCAATCCCCATGGGGAACATGGGGAGAGTATTTTGCCCAAAGAGATTTAGAACCTTCTAGAAGCATCTAGTTGAGGTAACTTGAGTTGACTGGGACACTTGGCGCACATGCAGTTACATGGCTGACACATGGCTGGCTAGTATCCACCTGCCCAAGAAGGCAGTCCCCTGGAGAGAGCTATATATAGAGGCATTTGGTTGGGAGGAGAGTTCATCTCTCTAGCATATGGTGGTCCTAATAGTCATTCTCTTGTAGTGAACTCTTCTAAATCAAATATGGTTTTAGGAAAATATCATGAATTGCCTCCATTTTATGCTCGTCCTTTTAATATCTTAGAAAAAGTTGGTTCTATTGCAGATTTACTTGATCTACCTAACATCTTGAAAATTCATCTAGTTTTCCATGTTGGATTACTTAAAAATTATATTCCTAATACTAATCACATTTTGCAAGACAAATCTAAGTTCAAGGGAGGTTCCACTTTTGAGCTTGCACTAGAAGTAATAGTGGATATGAGAATTATACAGCTTAGGAATCTTGAAATGGTTGAGATTTTAGTTCAGTGGTTTGCATATCTGATTAAAGATTCATCACGGGTTGGTTTAGATGAGTTTATGGAACATTTCCTTTCTTTCCAACTCTTAGGATGGAGTTTTTCAAAGAGGAAAGTATTGTAATATACCATAATGAGATAGACGTTCTTTTACAAAAAATGATATTTAGGTAATAATGAAATTTGATGTTCAAGATATTTTGATCATGTCTACAAAATTTTATAGCAATAAATTGTTATATTCTCTAGGAAGTTGTCACATGAAATTTATATGTCAAATTTGAGCATTAGGATGTAAGAATTAGAGAAAATGTTGTATGAAAGAAAGGTAAGAGCTCTTAGTAGAAAATCTATATATGATTGAAAATATTGTAGCTCTTGTGTTTTATGTCTCATTTGATTGTGTGAAGGTAGGTTGATGAAGAGACTTTCCATGTTTTTCCATCTCTCTATAGTTTCTTATTTTGTAGGGCTCAAAAGTGATATTTGGAGCTAGCGCCTATCTAAGGCTAATGTGTAGATCAAAACACTAAGCATTATTGAGTCTCATAAGCTTAAGCTAATTGCTCACTTCTTTTTGAGTTACGGGGATTGGAAAAGTGATGTCTTTTGGTACTTAAAAAAATGAGGCGAGAAATCATCTTATTCATGGTCACAAATTTAGAAAACACGAATCGATATGTGGATTTTTTGGGGTGATTGACATGTGTGTGAGTGTGTTATTGCATGAGACATGGAAAATACACTATCTTGGAGCATGCAGATTCCATGAGCGCATGTCTAGAAAGGCATGATTGGTTGTGCAGTTTTGAAGGGGAGATCTAGAGACAATGATTGAGAGTTAGGGATAAAAATTATGGTCATGCATTAATCACAATAATTTTCTTTTTCAGAATGAGATTGGGGTTGTGATTGAGATTGAGATTGCAATTGTGATTGCAATTGGGATTGAGATCAGCTTGGGGGTGGTCAGATGGATGAGGCTTGTCATTGAAGCTTCTTTATAGATTTTTTAACATTGATAAGAACTACTTGTAGTAGTGCTAGACAATAACATGAACCTAAAGGTGATGATGATGTCGATGTGCTTAAGCAAGTGTTTTAAAAAGAAAAAGTAAATGAATTGGATGATCAGAAAAAAAGTGGAGGGGATCTTCAAGCATGGATCGAGGAGCTCACATATTTCTTTGATCTTCACGTGTTTATTGAGCAATCAAAAGCAAAGGTGGCAGTTTTGCATCTACGAGGAGTTGATTAATTGAAAATGATACACGCAAACAAGATCACATGAAGGGATGATTCTCTGGAAAGAGTTTCAAGAGCAAGAAAATAAGTGTTATTGTTCTCCATGTTATCAGATGCACAAGAAAATGGAATTCTACTCTTTTAAGCAATAAGAGGATGACAAACATAACTTTTCTATTGAATATATACAAAGAAATTTCTATGTTTACATAAGTATGCACTAGAAGTTTTTGGAGATGCCTTGAAGATGAAATTTAGTGAGGGTTTGTATGAAGAGCTTTGCTATCAAATGAAGGATTCCGGATATGTAGATTTTCTTGGTGAGGTTGCAAAAGTAGAAAACTTTAAAAAGATGGAGAAGTACATTATGAAAAAAGCATCCAAATTAACGCTTATCTCAATAGGACATCACCCCCAAGAACTATTTCAATAATTAGAATGGAAAGATCTTGATTGACTCTAGTAATAGTCAAGACAAACAAACTACACAGAAGTAGATTGATACACCTAAGAAGCGAGAGCCTATGCATTTGCAATGTGATTCTGATTTCTTTGACTAGGGTAAAATATTTGAACTTTTCTTTTGATGTGAAGAATAAGGACATCACACTTTTGAATTCCGAACGAGATGATCAATTGTTCTATGCAGGCCAAAGTAGCTTATGTACAAGAGGAAAACACAATGGTTGAGGAAGCGGATGATCGAGGTAAGTGTTCTAACCCTAGTCTTTAGCACATGAAAACTTCTTCTAATTCAAGGGGATCAATGATTAGGATTAGGGGAGACATATCCTTACATAAGATACGTTTCTTGATTGATTAGGGTAGTACAAATTGTTTCCTTTCACATACATTGGTAGAGGCTTTAGGATTGCATATTGAGATGTAGACCAAAACACCTGTATGGATGGCTAATAGTAGGATACACTAAACTTTGAGGCTATATTGAGACTCTTGATTTTATGTTAGGTGAACATAAGTTTTTAGGTACGTTTGATGTAATTCAAAAGAGAGAATGTGGTGTAATCATTGGCATGGATTGGTTAGTTCATAAAGTGTCGTGATTGATTACAAAAGTCAGATCCTTACTTCGAGAATAGAGGGGGAGGCATATCATCTTGTACAAGAGTGTAATTCAGGTTTTTTTCCCATTTGTGTTATAAATTTGATTAGGGGTGTTTGGAAGGCTTGTGAGACATGTTTAGTTTACGTGAATGACCCTCATGAGAAGAGAAAATAACTGAATATGTCAAAAAACTTTTAGATGAGTATGCAGATTATTTTGTGATGATCTACCAAGCATGCCCTCTCCTAGAAAAATTGACCATTCTATAGACCTCTATCCAATAAATAGACCTTATTCTAGAGCACCTTATAGGCTCAATATTGATGAATTGAAAGAGCTGAAGCTCCAACTAGATTATCTATTTAAGAAGGGGCTGATAAGTCCTAGTGTTTCACCTTGGAGAGTGCCTCTTTTGTTTTAGTGTAACATGCCCATTGGGTGGGAGCTATATCTTGTATACTTAGACTCACTTTCTTTATCATTCTTTATCTTTTCTCCTCTAGTCACTTTTTCCATATTGGCCTTTAGTGGGAGATTGTTACCATTAGTGTCCATGTGAAATCTCAAATGGACGTTAGACACTTTTGTATATGTTCCTTAATAAAATATATAGTGGCATGGTCAACCTAAAACTCTAGGTTTGATTGCATTTGTGAGAACTAGGAAATGTGTATTTGTGCTCTCTATGTACAATGTATATTTGCATATTCAGTAGGTCTTGTAGAGAGTATTTTGTTAGGAATCCAGAGCTAGTTTTCTACTCTGAGGGCATTGTTGCACAAATCTAGCAAGGAGAATCCACTCTGGTGCATTGGCATTGCATCACTTTTGACTATGATCTAGATCCTGAATAACCACAAAAAAGTGTCATTTTGGACACAAAACACAACTTTTCAATGTTAAAAAAAAATCTTATTTCTCTATATGTTGCAACAAAGGGGGTATTTTCATTTTGGCATGATACATGAGTTCTATCATGATAGAGTGCATTTTTCATTATAGAGGGTCTCTATTGCAATAGAAGAGGTCTATCATATGAGGGGAGGGGAGAGTTTGTCACAATAAGGTAGTTTGTAGCAATGGAGGGTGGTATGCCATGATAGGTGGGTACTCTATAGGGTTGGCTTGTTGTGATAGAGTGACCTTGTCAAAATGGGGGAGGGGGGGTGGTTTGTCATGATAGAGGGACTCTATTGAGATCTTGTTATATCACGATAAATGGGTGCTCCATAGGGTCAACCTATCATGATAGAGTAGCCATGTCATGAAAAAGGGCGATCTATCGCGATAGAGGGGATCATGTTCTTGTGCCATCCCAACAACATCACAAACTTCATGGAAAAGCAAAGAAATGTGTATTTGTTTATAATAGTGCTGAAATTAAGGGATATCATTTGTTCAATCCATCAATGGACACAATAATTATGAGTCGAAATGTGCTACTTACTGAAATTTAGTTAACATGACTGAAATTTTTCAACCAAACTACTCAAAATTTCTAGCCACATATGACTGAACATTTGCGTCAAAATATGACTAAAAATGAGCATCAAATTCAGCCCATGCATGATATACATGTTGATGATGTATTACCTAATGGACTCAATCAAGAGTGCAAAAACTATACCAAATTGGTTTAAACAAACTTTGTAGGATAGAAAATTGAGTGCACCTTTACTTGGTGCAATAAGATCAACCTCTCACCATGCATCAAGTAATTTTGTGGATTATTATGCCATTGCAATAGCACGTAATGAAGAGCCTTTTACTTTTGAAGATGCATGTGATGATGCACATTGATGAGTGTTATGCAACCAGAAATGAATTCCATACATAGGAATTGCCAAAAGGAAAAAATGACATTGGTATAAAGTGCGTTTACAAGATTAAGAAAGTACGATGCTTGGCAAGTATATCAGTTGGACATAAAAACAACTTTCTTGAATGGTGATTTGCAAGAAGAGGTTTATATGAAGAAACTTTCTCGATTTTCCATGAAAGGGAAAGAGCGTATGGTTTCTCACTTGCATAAAGCCTTGTATGGTCTCAAGAAAGCTTCACGTGCATTGTATGACAAAATCCATAAGCACTTGATTGCTCTTGGCTTCACATGTAGTCCCATAGAAATCACACTATGTACATAAAGATGGGGCTAACCTTAGGTGCTTGGTCTTTATGTTGATGACAAACTCTTGACTAGGTCATGTGATGCAAAACTTGAAATCCTTATGGCTGATTTGTAGCATAATTTTGATGTCACTTATCTTGATCTTATGAGATAATATAGTGGCATCTAGTTTTTATCCATTGAAGGGGTAATTGCTATGCATCAAGAAAAGTATGTTTGAAAAACTTGATTTTCAGGATTGTAAGCCAGTTTCCACACTAGTGGAGATAGGATTTAGGTTCCCAAGTGAGGTTTTCAGTGATGAATTTGACAGTTCTCTTTATCAACAAGTTGTGAGGTGTCTTATATATGCATGCAACATAGGGCTGCATATACAACATGCAGTTTTGCAAATGAGTTGATTCATGCATTGATAGAGAGTGTTATATCCAAAAGAAAAAGTTATCCTTGAAATTAGAGCACCTCTATATCAAGAATAACTCAAAACCTTTACCAATTTGGAGAATCAATGCTCAATTACCAAAATCTTGAACAAACTGTGAAGAGAGTTAATACTCAGAAAGTCTACTGCACATAATTCACTCATTGACTAATCAAATGTATAAAGTATTTGATAAAACTTTGCACAAGGTATTGCCTATAGTTTGTGCACCTTCTTCAAGTTAAATCATCTCAAAAAACTTAGTAAATTTTGAGAAATGATCTAAACAATTCACCTTTGTCTAAAACTGTACTTCTTTGCAGTCGACTTTGACACCTGTAACTTTTAACACATAATTCTCCCAAACTACAACCCGTTTATTCAAATGCTTTTAGCCATAGGTAGCTTACTATTGCAGAGATAAGAAGAGCAAAAGGTAGAGAAAAAGATGGGCCCCAAATTTTTTCCGATTTGGACACTTTATTTTTTGTATCATAATCATTTTGTAACATATTTTCTGATGTAAATGCACTAGAGGAGTCCTCTAGATGCATCCCCACAGAAGTTTAGTAGCTTACCCATGTAAATTAGTAGGAAATTAACCTTTTAGTGAATAAAGTGCCGGTCTCTTGTGTGAAAGGACCATTTTTAGGGCACATGTATATAAGTCAATTTGTGACTCTTTGTAAGGACTTTTTGCCATTGTGAGAATCAAGAGCACAGAATTTCGAATTTGTGTCTTCTCCTCTCTGTATCACCTTCTTTGTGAGCTTGTATGCATGTGTGTTGCTTGAAAAGAGTGTGGGGAAGTGTTGTCTATCCATGAAAGTGTTTGTTTGCTGTGGTTAAGGTGTGTGTGAAGTGTAAGAAGTACTGAAGTGTAGGAAGGTCATTCCCGTGACTCAGTATTTTGCTCATAACTTGAAGTGGAAGCGTCAGAGAGTGAATATACCACCATTGGATGCGTCTTCGCGAGAGCTTTGAAACACATATGCTATTTGCTATATTCAGAGTTTGGAGCTGAGAGAAAAGCTCAATTTACTGCTGGTTGTTGCTCCAAGTATCATGACACCATGATTGACAGTTGAAGCTTGTTTGGAATAGTCATAGCCCTGTTTGCACTCTTTGGGAAGCTCATTTGCATTGATCATCATTTGAATGCATGTCCTCATACACTCGGCTAGGTTTTGATACTCCTCGGATTGATAATTAAAGCGTGAATCCCCACTATATGCACTTGAGGGGGATTGCGGTATAGTATCTTTCTCCACAAGTCCCTAGGTTTGTCCTTAGGTACACACATTTTTGGCACTGTTGCCGGGGAGTGTGGAATCAAACCGAGGCATTCGTGTGATGGTAAGTAGATTTTAGCATTGAAGCGAGTAGAGGAGTTGTGAATTTCTCTTCTTTGGTAAGTCACACTCATCCGCACTTGCTACCTCTCGCTCTTGGAGTGTGTGTAGTGAGTTGTTAGTCTAGGGAAGTGAGTGGAGAGAGTAGAGTAGGAGGAAGAAGGGAGTAGTTAGGAAGTTAGAATAGCTTTCAATTTTTTTTTGAGCCCTTTAGTTACGGAGAATTAAAAAAAAAAAGTATAAAAACCCAAAAAACTTGTCTTCTAAACTTCACTTGTATCCAAGCAAGTATCGAGAGAGAGAGCTAGTAGTCGAGTATTGCGACCTGAGATCAGAGAGTTTGGAGCTATGCAAAGCAAGAGTGAGTGTTAGAAGAGCTTGGAAAGAGTCTCCAAGGTGAGCATTTCATTCTGTTACTCATCACCTTCCATTAAAATCTATTAACTTAGCCAAATGATCTACGACAAGTATCGTGAAGGTCATCCAGGGGTGAGGAAGGTTTATTTCAATGATACAGACTGAGGGGAGAGGGTAGATAAGCTTTAGAAACATTTGTGTGCTTGTACAATCCTAAAACATTTGCCAAAAAGTGAAAAAATGCTAAGTATCGTGTCCTCCCGCGGTTGAGTATCGCGATACCTGAGTATCGTGATCTGCTATGGTCAAGTATCGCGATACCTGGCCTTGCTGAATATCATGTATCGCTGAAGTGGGTCTGGCAATATTTGTCACGTATCGTGTATCATGGAGAAGTCCTCACAATACTCGTCGAATATCGCATATCGTGTATCGCAGATTTCTGATCACAATACCTATTGGGTATCGTGTATCGTGAGTCTCTGATCGCGATCCTTGCTGGATATCGTGTATCGTGGAGGCAACCTTCCCGATACCTGTCAAATATCGAGTATCATTGGGAATTTTCTCGCAATACTTGTCGACTATCGAGTATCGTGATTGGCATAGCAAGGTCTAGTATCAAGTATCTTGGAAATTTTATGGTGGAATATCGTGTATCATGTATCACAGATTCTTGATCGCGATACCTGTGAAGTATCAAGTATCGTTGGTCTACTTGCGACCTTGGTCAAGTATCGTTGGTCTACTTGCGACCTTGGTCAAGTATCGTGTATCGCGTTTTCTTAAATATCGTGTATCGTGACCTATCTAGTGGTCGAGTATCATGTATCGAGTTTTCTCAATTATCATGTATCGTGACCTTTTGCAGTGAGTCAAGTATTGACTATCATGGATTTCTGAGGCGATACTTCTCGAGTATTGAGTATCGTGGTAAAGCGCAGCCTATGAAATATCGAGTATCGTGGTTTTTGTTAGGGTCAAGTATTGTGTGTTGTGACTTCTTGGTCAGTTTTATTCCAACACATATCCCCTAGAATTCAGACTCAAAGAACTCTGGGATTTGGAGGTTAACCAAGTGAGACTAGAAGTTGTTAATTGAATGAACCTAAGATCTGGAGGAACCCTAGGAAGCCGAAGAAGTGTGATTTCCTCTGTAGGAAGTGTAGCCGAACCAAGTAGCCGTTCCCATTACTTTGGAACCTCTAGTGAGTCAGAGGAAGAAATTCCCATGGCTTTTGAGGATATGCAGAACACTGTACCAATGATTGGCATGATGTCAATTATTGAAGGAGAATATCGGACATCTTTAGAATATGTGAACACCAACCAACATGGGATACCTATCTACTTAGATGGTCTAAACCGATCAGTGGCCAGGCTAAAGAAAGCTTCAAATGCTTACATAGTGCCTAGACCATCAGTTAAGTATGCAGGAGGGTTTTATATGGACAAAAGAGATATTCAGTATGTTGTTACAGAACACCCTGAAAGCATCAACGAACAAGGGGAGGAAGACAATGGTCACAACCTGAATGAAGGGGAACATGAAGAGCAAGTGACCACCCCTAGAGGGAGATCGACTGTTGTTAAGGTTTGGAGAGGAGACCTAGTTCCCCAAGATGATTCCCTAATGGATGTGTATTTGATCAATAGAATGGAGCATCTCCTCAGAGCCCACTCTTCATTATGGGAAGTAGCCCCTAACCCAGTTACTGTCTACGAGTTACAAGATCCTGAATTCCCCACCATCATCACATATTTGGACAAAAACCAAAGGAGGTACTGGCCTCTAACGGAGTTAGAAAGAGCACGGTTGAAATATCAGAACATTCCAGTGTTCCCTCCTAGGGATCAAGCTACTACTTCTCATGACCCTCAAGGAACCTTTCAAGATAATTCATATCAGCATTCTGGACAGACTCAACAAATGCATATACCGGTCAGACCACATGTGCAGTTTGCTATGCCGGCCAATAATCCTAACTATCGACCTCAGCCACTTGTTGACCCAAGGAATAGAATCCCTGTCCCAGATAGACCACCTGTAGTAAGAGGACTTGGTATACCCATTGGAAGACCAGTTTTCCCTGTAATGCCTAGACCACCTGAAGCAGGAAGAAGACTAAGACCTATCCAAGTTGCTAAATGCATGAGGAACCATTATGATGGCTCTAGCGAACCTTACAATCATATATCTGAATTCAAGCAAGTTATCAGAGCCGAACAAGTGGAAGACTTCTTGATTCAATATGAATCCTTTGGTCTAAATCTGACAGACACAGCTTTAGCGTGGTTCCAGCCATTAGATCGTAATAATTTTCAAAACATGGAACAAATCTATCAAGAAATGATTGAAGAATTCACCAAGTCTGGGATTAAAAACAACTCGTCATCATTGATCCATAGTTTTAAGCAAGCTCCGACGGAATCAATGAGATTGGTAGCAGAAGATTCAAGCAATATGTAGATAGATGCCCTGTTGAAGAGGGACCCACCCAAAACAAAATGGTGTCATTGTTTTTGGAAGGGTTAGTGAATGGATCATTAAGATCACTAATATATGTGAAAAGAGTTCAAACTTTGCAAGAGTGTATGAAAGAATGTATTGATCTAGAGGACAACTTAGCAGAAGATCTGAAAATACCTCAAGGTAGCATGAAAAGTGAAGATTCTGCCAGCAACACATCAAACCCTAAGAACAATGTGGAGGAAATAGCTGAATTAGTAGCAAAGAAACTGAACGTTCAAGGACAGAGGAACTACCCCAACAACCCAATGAGAGTACCCATGCTTAGAAGATGTATGCATCGTGGAGGTGATCATCCTTCTCATTTGTGCACTAGGGGAGTAGTCCCACCACCTGCTTATGCTTACAATAGACCATCCGTCCCGGGCCCTCTACAATATTGCAGCATAGAACAAAAGTACACAAATCACAACATAGAAAACTATCCTTACAATCGGCAATCAAGACAAGCCCAACTTCCAGTGAGACCTTATGGATACCCTTAGAGAGATCAAGGAGGACAAGCCTTCAGATATCCCACATATCAACAACAGGCACCATTACCACGACCTTATGCTTATCAAGGCTACACTCAGCCACAACCGGTGTTACGGCAACAACCGCCCCATCCTCAAAATGTTGTCCTAGTGAAAATGGCTCAACCTGAAGAAAACTTAGAGAGAGCAATAGATCCAGCCACACCTTTGACTAGTAACGAACCATATGACTCATCCTATGACCATAGTCAAGGAAACTATTCCACTTATGAGAGCTCTATGATAGAATATGGACAAATGTACGAACCATATACATATGGCATGGAAGTACTAGATAATTCTTATGGATATGTGCAGGATTATGTGTCATTAATGTACACTACTCCCAGAATACCCCCCGACCTATGAATAGACCACCTGTACCTAGAGGACCATGTTATAGATGCGGAGTTGATCACTATATCAGAGAATGTACACTACCAAACCCACCACCACCACAGCGAGTTTGGGAATGATACTGTGGTGATTGTGGTAAAGAACACCTTTTTCAGAGATTGCCCCAAGAACCCCAACAAAGTTAACTCAAACGTGCAAATTAATGTGATAGAAGTAGTAGGGTCGCCAGGGAGTGATAAGGAGTACACCATGCCATTGAAAGCAATAACAAGAGCTAAAGCTAGAGAGACCCCAGAAAAAACTAAAGAAAATAATAAAGGCAACAGAGAAATGAATATACCTGTGCCCCAAGTAGTTGAAAACTCGGAAGAGCCTCAAAAAAGTGTTACAAGTAAACGAACACAAAGATGGAAGAACCGTAGAGACAAGATAAAGGAAAAGAAACTACAACAAAAGAAGGAAAATGAAAAGAATGAACAAGATCAAAAAGAAAAACAAGAAGTGGAAGGAGAAATTCAGAAAGGAAAGTAAAAAAGAAGAGGTAGGATCAGTTTTAGCAGATCCCATGCCAGAAGAGTTAGCCATGTGGATTCAGGCATACCAGGCATGAATAAGAGCGGGACCAACCATTGAACAACACGAAAAAGAATACCTTAGAGGTGACTTAGAGAAGGAAAGGTTGGAGATATGCAAGAAATTAATTGAAGTAGCTCAACAGACCTTAGAAAAACCTGTTCTTCAACTACCTAATTCACGAATTCTCGAAAAAGAATTCCAAGAGTGTGTCATCCCTAAGGACCCCGAGAAACCCAAAGAAGGTGAGACACATAATGGAAATCACTGCGAGGATAAAAGGGAAGGATCCATTGTCCCCGAAGTAGATGGAGCATGGCCTCAAGACTTGTGGGCAAGAGTCCAAGAAGACAGATGGAAGAAAGTGGAAGGAATAGAACCACCCTTTGAGGAGCTGGAAGCAGAAGGTGAAATCGAAGATTCGATACCTGAGCTGAATTCAGAAGGATTATTACAAATCGACCAAAGTGACAAAGAAAATGATAGTGTAAAGGCTTTGCCACATTACACCGGAGAATAGGAACATAATTCGGAATTATACTGCATTCCCACAATAAGAAAAAAAGAGCTGAACCCATCAGTCCAAACATCGGACATCATACAACACCTTAGAAAGGTAAAAATCCCTTGCACTCTGACATTGGAAGAACTTTTGAAGGTCAAACCACATTTGAAGGAGAAATTAACCAGTCAATTGGAGATCAAGGCAGAAGAGAAGGAGATGCCTGATGAAGTAAACACAGTAAAAATCCCAGTCGATAAGGTTGGAGATTTCAGTGAGGGAGATGAAGGAAACACTTGCCTTCCAATTACCTATAGGGGTTACACCACTAAAGCCATCTTAGATTCTGGATCTAGAGTAGGAATCACTACTAAAGAAATCCAGGAGAAATGGGGAAAACCTGCTTTAAGACCAACACACATGAAGATACAAATGGCAGATGGACACACTGAACGACCCTTGGGATTATTGGAAAGAGTAACTTTCATCACCTACGGAGTTGAATTCGAGCACACCTTAGACATCCGTCAATTTGAACGAGCGAGCAATTATGAAATGATACTTGGAAGAACTTTCATGAGACAACTAAAGGTAGTGCAAGATTGGGGGAAAGATGCGGTATAGTTACAACATGAAGGAACCACGACAAGAATAAATCTCCACACATACACATATCAAGACGTTCCTCCCTTGCAATGGAATCAGATTCATAAGGAGGAAGACGAGCAGTCGATTCACAGTATAGGTTCAAGCGACCAATCGTGGATGAACGAAGACACTCATCTATGGATATGCCAAACTGCAAAAAAGGAAGAGGATAGGAGGAAAGGATGGCAGCAAAGGCAAGGACTTGGTAGATCTGTACAAGATCTAGCTTACATGCCTCAAGTATTCCTCGATGAAGAATTTGAACCTCATGGTTGGATGGAGATTTTAGCTACTCTAGATGTGTGTGTAAATGAAGAAGTGATAACCATGAATGAATGCATTGATGAGGAAGGCTATGATGTTAGTCTATACGTGGTAGTCTGAAGAAGGAGAAGTAATTGAAAAAGAATGGAAGGAGGGTTATGAGAGCATTGAAGTAGAACATGAACATATGGAAACAGAAAACGGAACTCAAGGAGCAAGTGTCATAATTAATGAATTAGATCAAGAAAGGACACAGGAAGAAGAGCCTAGGTTAGATAAAGAACAAGAAGATGGAGAAAATAAACCACAAGATCAATTTGAAGTGCCTGCCCACTTGAAAAAATATGAAGTAGAAGAGAGGAAAATTTCTATTCAAATGCCAAAATGAGAAGCACAACCAGGAATAGCATATGACAACAAAGAAATACCAAAAAAATAGTAGTGGCCTTAGAGGAAGGAGAAGAACGATGTACTTTTATAGGTCAAGATGTCTCATTGGAAGAAGAGCAAGAGTTGATACGAGTCATTCAAGAATACCGGGATGTCTTTGCTTGGACATATAAGGATTTGAAAGGAGTAGATCCTTCTATTTGTGCACACAGAATCCCTATGACATCTGAAGCTAAACCTTCCAAACAAAGACCATACACATATAACGATGTTTACTCAGCAAAAATCAAGGAGGAAATAGATAAGTTGTTAGATGCTGGGTTCATATATGAGATCGAACACATGGAATGGGTGTCACCTTTGGTGGTCATGCCGAAAAAGAATGGCAAGTTAAGGGTATGCATTAATCTGAAAAAAGTAAATGCTACCACCATAAGAGATAGTTACCCATTACCCATCACAGATCATCTTTTGGAAAGAGTGGCAGGGAAAGAAGTTTATAGTTTTTTAGATGGCTTTTCAGGGTATAATCAGGTAGCCATTGCTCTTGAGGACCAACATAAAACAGCCTTTGCAACTGAATGGGGAGTATACGATTTTAGGGTTATGCCTTTTGGTCTAACCAATGCCCCAGCCACATTCCAAAGATTGATGTGCCATGTATTCAAGGAGTTCCTAAGAAAGAGTATGGAGGTATACGTGGATGATTTATGTACACGATCAAAACATATCCCTGAACTAGGAAAGATCTTTGCTAAATGCCGACAATATAGAGTATGCCTCAATCCAGAAAAGTGCATCTTCATGGTTCGACAAGGAAAGATATTAGGACATATTGTCTCCAAGAACGGAATCTCAAATGATGAAGACAAAATCAAAGTGATTCTGGATTTACTGAGACCTAAGACTGCGAAAGAAGTACAAGCATTTATGGGACATTGCGGATACTACCGAAGATTTATACATATGTATGCCATAATTGATAGACCTCTTTATGCATTATTGTCTCAATTTAATTGGACAGAAGAATGTGAAAAAGCCTTTAACGAATTAAAGAGTTGATTGAGTTCAGAACCAATCCTTCGAGTACCTAATTGGAACAAGCCATTTCACATTCATGTGGATGCTTCCAAGTTTTCCATTGGTTGCATCTTAGCTCAACCCGTAGATATAGGAAAGTTAGACCATCCTATAGCCTACTAGACAATTGAATCAAGCGAAACGCAATTATACCATGATCGAGAGAGAAGGCCTAGGGATGGTGTATGCAGAAGTTTTGACACTACTTGATTTCTTAATATCCACTCTCAGAGTAGCAACAACTTATGAGTGGACTGGACATGAGCTATCAACTCAATTGGATCAAATAGAAAAGTTACATGAAACTAAGTTACAAGTGGTAGCAGGGATTTATGCTGCTAAAAGGCGGTAGAAGGCATATTTTGATGCTCATATTAAAGATAAAAATTTGAAGGAAGGAGATTTAGTTTTGGTTTATACTTTGAAACAACACGCAAAGAAACTACAAAAAAGAGGATATGGCCTGTTAATCATCAATCGTATATCTACAAGTGGAGCCATTAGCTTAGCAACCCTAGATGGAGAAGTATTGCCAAACTATATCAGTGGGTGTCGAGTAAAAGAATACTTAGAGCCATTGGCACAAGAGTTAATGTCACGCCTAATAATGGGTAAAAATAGGCATATAGAGGAAGAAAGAATACGAGAAGAAGCCAAGCAAGAAGCGCTAGAACGAATCAAGAAACGAAAAGAGTGGATGAGAGAGAGAGAGGAGAGATATCGACAAGGAGAGTAACTCATCCCAATGGCTAATTTTAGAGCCTTTGAAAACCTAGGACAACAAATCAAGCAACCTTATTTGAATTTGGATGCTGGAACAGAAGAGTACCACTTAGTGGATGCTCTCATTGACACAGGAGCTGCTATAAGCTGTATCAAATTTTCATTGACTCAAAAACTCAAGGAAGAATTACGCCCATCTAAGGCACAACTGATTGGAATAGGAGGAAAAATTACCAACTATATAGGCGAGATTACCTTACCTCTACATCTCGGAAACAACACAATGGAACAGAAACTCTTAGTATGCCACGATCAGGATTTATTAGAAGATCTGGTGTTAGGTCAAGACTGGATATACGAATATGAAGTGACTATTCAATTAGCCCTAGGATACATCTCAGCCAAGATAGGACATCGAGAGGTATTCAACATGTTAGATGAACGACCGATCAAAGCCAAAGGTATAGACCCGAGAGCTCACTCTAATGAACATGATGATGAATGTATGTTCATCGCACTATGGAAATTTCTTCATCGAGTACTTCATGTGAGGATACACCAAATCTCACTTGCACACAATCTTCCAATCCAGTCAATCACATGATTAGTGTTCTATCGAATAACATCCTCAGTGAGGAACCGAGCACAAGAGAGACTAGTCGACAAAACTATCACGAACCTGCATACATTAGAATATACCCTATTCCTCGCACCCGACAAGCTTGGATCAGAAAGGATCAGAACCTTCTACAAAGGAATTACTCGCGACATCAGAAGGAATAACAGAATAAGAATGCAAGTCACATGGGACACCTTGGTCCACGAAGAATTGCTAGAAGATGGATCCTGAAGAAGGTGATAGCCACCTAGCCGGCCCGAATGCAAATATGGATTCCCAAGTCACGTGCCCAAGCGACGATCATAAAAAAGGACAATCCAAGGCACAAGGAGAATCAGTATGGTCGAGAGCCAGAACAACAGAAGATAAACCACTACATGACAGAGTAGGAACCTCGCTAAGCAACAAAAATCATTCAAAGAGTCAAACGGCAAACAAAACAAAAGTACAACATGAGAAGCAAGACTTTCACTAGGAGTGATGAGAAAACCGGATATCCCAATGGAGTGAAGTAGATTTGGATGCCGACAGGCAAGACAATCTGTATGCATCAACCAAGTAATTCGAGTTGCACACATTTGGAGTTACAACAATCCAAAGTATGCATGATAGGGCCACAATACAAGGCCAAGCATTTGGCACATTCTTCTTCTACTTTAGGATAGTGAAGCACATTTCCCTCTCGGGAAGTAGGAGAGCACTTGTACATAATACAAGAAAATAACATGTAAATCAATAACCGCTTCGGCTATGACTAACCTATTGTTTTCTTTCAGACATAAACAAAAAAATATATATAAATAAGTATGAAAAGGAAAATCCCAGGTATTACCTTTCTCACACCCACGGGGAAGGGACGACACAATACACTCGGAGAATTGCCAAAGTAATGAAGGATAAGTGAGGGATGATTCTTGATGCCAACTTGCCACTGATTACTGCTATATATTGAGTGCAGATGGCATCTTCTAATTCTGAGGCTACGCAAGAGGAAGAGATCCAGCTTCTTCCCTTGGAATCAATAACGAAGGCAAGAGGTCATTGGTTTCTTGATGATCAACCAATGTCCGAGCTTCTCTTTATGGCTACTATTAAGATCATGGATCAGGATCACTATTTTCCGATCATGTCACAAGATTTCCAGACTATAGTACAAGGATTACCATGCATGACATATGTCTGGACAAGTGCAGGAATTGATGCATTCCTAAGGCTTCCAATATACCTGCCTGACTTCCAGAGATGTACACAAGTGATGAATACACTACAGTCCACATCGAATAAGGCATCAGTCCCGGAAGCAAGGGTACTTGACAAAGTTGGTACCTGGAAGACAATTAGATTCACTCATGAAGTAATCAACAGAGCTTTTGGATGGAATCAAGATGGACTCACCAATGTCAAAGATGAGTGTCATGATCCGAAAAAGAGAACATTTTTGGAAATCAACAAAACGGATATTGAAGACTCTGTTTGCTTGGTGCACCAACTTTTTTGCTTTCCAAGCATGCATAGATATACAACACCTCAACAGATCGTAGTGCAATTGCTTTCACATGCTATGAGGCAAGTAGGAAATAAAGTAAATATGACTCCATACATTCAGGATCGCCTATTAGAAGCGAAGAAAAAGTGGGGCCAAAAAAAGTTTTTGAATGGTAGTTCGGCCTTGAACCTACTATTTATGAGGCACTTGACATGAAGAACTGCTTACACTTGATGCCAACCTCAACAAAGCTAGCAAAATATGCAAAGTCAGCGACTGTTTCAAAGAAAAAGAAAATGGTACTCTCCAACAACGAAGTCGGAACCAGTTCAAAGAAACCCATGAGAGGGACTAAATGCATAAGAGAGGAAGAAGCTCAAGAGACACCACAATCAAAGAGGACACATATATTGCCAAAGATCCCTGTGACACAACAACCGATTACGAAAAGAGACCTCTCCACAGCCAAAGAAGAAACGCATCAATATATGCCGGGGCAAGTAAATTTAAACGTTCAAGGTTACCATTACAGACAGGCAAGCCAGGAAAAGAAACAAAAAGATAAAGAACATACTCCAGAACAAACTGCCAGATACAAAGAACTGGGATTAGAAGATTCGAGCTCTAATGAAGAATCCAGCCCAGAGAAGGATGCCCTAGACACTAATATACGAACCGAAATGAACAACGAAGAATGGATAGAAATAAATCAAGTTGAAGTCACACCTGACAATCAACAACAAAAAGCACAACACCAGGAAGCACAAACTGAACAGGAACACTTGATTCAGTTAAATGATAAGTCAAAGATTAGCATAAAGGAAACTCAAATAACCAATAAAGATGCAGTGCCACCTATCAAAGAGGAAATACAAACACCGGTGGACCAGGTAGCAGGCCTACAACAAAATAAGGAGCCAACCGTGATTGAAGTGCCTGATGATACACCTCAAGATATTGACCACAAGGAGGCTGAGCCAACGATACAACTCCATATTCGGCAGCCCCATGATACTACGTTGCATCTGGCACAAGGCAAAGATGTTACCACAGGTGAAGAACCTAGCATCCCTACCACCTGGTTAAACGTTGATGTTACTCACTTAAAACCAGTAGTCAAGCAAATGATACAAACATCCATGGATACACAACAACAAATGATGGACATAGATGCAGATTATGACAACGCCATGAGGGAAAAGAATCAATTTCAAGTCATGAGTGAGCAATTGTCCGCACAGCTCATCCAGGTTCAACAAGAAATTTCAGCTAAAGATAGGGAGATCACTACAGTCAAGAATCAATGTAATACATTGATGAAATAGCATCATCAGCTACAGACACAACTGATGGATTTACAAAGACTACATGAGGCCAGCAAAGCTGACAAAGAGAGGATGAAAGCTCGTAGTAATCTGCTCGAAACACAACTGAAGGTATACATGGAAGAAAACGATAGCTTACGTAGCCGCAATAAGGAACTGATGAAGGCATTAGTGTATGACCAACCTATCGAAAAACAAGAGACTTCAGCTACTGATAAAAAAGAACTAAGAGATCAAATTGAGCAATACGCAGATCTGTTGAAAAAAGAGACAGCCCTCAAACAAGAATGGGAAAATAGGTATATCAAGGAAACCAATGAACTTAAGAAACAGTTGAACACTGCCAATGGAAAACTTGCAATGAGTTACAGTGAGAATATGGATCAGGTAGCAGAGATTGGCAATGAGTTACTTGCTACAAAAGAGGCACTCAGGGCAGCTATGCAAGAAGTTAAAGAGAAGACTGAATGCCTTGCACGATTAGAAATTAAAGCAGAGCAAAAAGTATCCATCGAGACACCAGTAGAGCCAATGCAAGAGAATCCTACTGACGAGGTAGAGGTACGTCCTCTATCTCCCCCGATCTATAATTCTCTAATACAAGAGCAGATGGCGAAACCGTGTGACGATCATCCCATGCCATATTCTGCAGGAATAGGTCAGAAGGAACGGGCACTATTGGTGTCTCGGTTGACAGAGAATTTCGAAAATGAAGTAATCAAAGTAATGAAAGAAGCAAAAATAAAGGGGAAAGACTTGGATACGATAATGAAGCCTTTCAACATTTCGTACGGATTATTGAAAGAGAAAACAAGGCAATACATAAAGAAGATCACACAGAGAAATCCAGACGAACATTTGCATTTTAAAGATGACACATTCATTTATACTCAAGAAGAATTTGAAGCTGCACAGCCTGTATGGAGAAGAAAATTATTGGAGAAAAATCCTACATTGTGGGTGCATTGGCAAGCAGCACCATACTTATTACAGGTAAATCCTTCATTTTTCCCAACACCACGTCGCAGAGAAGCAAGAGCCCTCTCATTGACGATCTCCAAGAGTTATGGAGAGGTATTAATGTCATTGATGTATCGAAAAGCATCAATGAAAGACATATTACAGTTCGTGGTATTGTGGCTTGGACTATTCACGACTTTCTAGGATATGGTGTTTGTTCAGGTATTGATGTAATTTTTTTATTCAATATGCATATAAATAATTATGATTTAATCTAATTATATTTTTATCGTTTTTATGATGCAGGAATATCTACTAAGGGTTATAAAGCTTGTCCATATTGTGGTGATTGGTTGAGATCAATCTATAGTAAGAATCTCAACAAAAATATTTATCTTCGACATCGACGATTCTTGCCTGATGATCATCCATTAAGATCTAAAAGAGAAGCGATACATTTTAATGGAAAGCTTGAGACAGTCAGTGTCCAAAACCTATGATGCCTATGGATTGGTATAAAAAATGGACAGATGGACCTCTGATAGATCTAGAATAAAAAATCTTCAGTGATGATGAAGATAATGAGTAGGTGAAGAGAGGTAAATGAAAATTGGCACTCGCAGAGAACATATCAATATGGTATTCTTTGGAGTATTGGAAAGAGTTAAAAGTATGTCATCTTCTTGATCCTATGCATATATTCAAGAATATTGGTTATTCACTATGGAAGCATCTTCTTGGAATAAAACATACCATAGCATCAAGGAATGATTTGAAAGATCAAAAATCAAAACCAAAGTCATGGCCAGTTTTTGATAACATCGACAAGATACGACTTATGCACCTGCTCCTTGGGTACTTACAACAAAAGAGATATAGACTATCAACAATAGAATTCAATTGATTAAGACTCCTATAGGATATGGAGCATCTTTTCAAAACATGTTTACTATGGATGATAAGAGCTTATCTGCCAACGAGTCTTCTTCAAAAATAACAGATGAGGTATTATCAGGTAAAGGAGTTCCATTCTTATTTACATTTCAAGAAAAAAATGATGTTTCTACTTTTGTAGCATATAATAGTGAATGCATGCAAGCATTCCTTAGCGAGTAAAAATAGGAACTTCAAAATCTCCAAAGTAAAAGGCGAAAAAACAAAAGATATAGATGTAATCTCGATAATAATGAGATTACAGATATATCTTCTTTCACGGATTGGCGTCGTTTGCAACACGCCAACGCAAATAATGAAGAAATCTCAGATGAGCATAGAGAGTTAATGATAGGTTGTGAACGAAAGGTAATTTTATTTTAATAATATTTTATTTTTTTCATATATGTATATTAGTTTCTATTTACTAATTGAATTTCTTCTGCAGGCTCGAATGTTCACTAATATATGGGCTTTTGGACATCATATTAGAATCAAAGCCATTGATTCTTTATGTAAAACAGAGGATTCTAGTATTGTTGCTTCTTTCAAGCAACTATCACATGCTAGCTCAAAAGACACGAACCTTATAGATGGCGAACTTGGTTACGTAGGAACTATTGTTGGTATCTACGAAATTTCATTTCGTACATTCAAACAGGTAGAAAAAAGTTTACATTCTCTATGTGTCTGTCTATTCATATATATGTGTATATGTGTCCATGTGTGTGTGTGTGTCTATGTGTGTGTGTGTCTGTGTGTATATACGTGTGTATCTGTATATATGTGTCTATGCATTTGTATGCATATGTATGCATGTGTGTGTATGTGTGTGTATATGTTTGTATCTCTGTGTATGCATGTAAGTATGTATGTATGCATATGTGTGTGTATATGTGTATGTGTGTATGTCTATGTATGCATATGCATATGCATTATGTATGCATATGTATGCATATGTATGCATATGTATGCATGTCTGTGTATGTCTCTTTATGTGTGTGCATGTATGTGTGTGTGTCTCTCTCTATGTGTGTGTGTGTCTATGTGTGTATATGGATCTGTGTGTATGTGTGTATGCATGTAAGCATGTACGTATGCATATGCGTGTGTACGTGTGTGTGTGTCTATGTGTGTGTATGCATGTGTATGTGTGTGTAAATCTGTGTGTATATGTGTGTGCATGTAAGCATGTATATATGCATATGCATGTGTACGTGTGTGTGTATATGTGTGTGTGTGTCTATGTGTGTGTTTGCATGTGTATGTGTGTGTAAATCTGTGTGTATATGCGTGTGTATGTGTCTATGTGTATGTATGTGTCTATGTGTGTGTATGTGTATGCATGTGCATTATGTATGCATATGTATGCATATGTGTGTGTATGTGTGTGTATGTGTCTATGTGTGTGTATGTGTATGCATGTATCTATGCATATGCATGTGCATTATGTATGCATATGTATGCATATGTATGCATATGTGTGTGTGTATGCATGTAAGTATGTATGTATGCATATGTATATGCATTATGTATGCATATGTATATGAATTATGTATGCATATGTATGCATGTATGTGTATGTGTGTGTATGTCTCTCTATGTGTGTGTATGCATATATGTGTGTGTATGTGTGTGTGTCTATGTGTGTATGTGTATGTGTGTGTATGTGTGTGTATGTGTGTGTATGTGTGTGTATGCATGTAAGCATGTATGTATGCACATGCATGTGCATTATGTATGCATATGCATGTGTGCGTATGTGTGTGTATCTATATATATGTGTTTGTATGCATGTGTATGTGTGTGTAAATGTGTGTGTGTAAGTGTGTGTGTCTATGTGTGTGTGTATATTTGTGTGTATGTGTATGTGTGTGTGTCTATGTGTGTATGTGTGTGTGTCTATGTGTGTATGTGTATGTGTCCATGTGTGTATATACATGTGTAACTATATATATGTGTCAGTGTGCATGTGTATGTGTGTGTGTAAATGTGTATGGATGTGTGTGTGTAAGTGTATATGTGTCTGTGAGTGTGTATGTGTTTATGTGTGTGTATGTGTCTATGTGTGTATGTGTCTATGTGTGTATGTGTATGCATGTATGTATGTGTGTGTGTGTCTATGTGTATGTGCGTGCATCTATGAGTGTGTATGTGTTTATGTGTGTGTATGTGTCTATGTGTGTGTATGTGTCTATGTGTGTATGTGTATGCATGTATGTATGCATATGTGTGTGTATGCATTATGTATTCATATGTGTGTATATGCATTAAGTATGTGTATGTATGCATGTGCATTATGTATGCATATGTGTGTGTATGCATGTAAGTATGTATGTATGCATATGTATGCATGTATGTGTATGTGTGTGTATGTCTCTCTATGTGTGTATGTGTGTGCATATATATGTGTGTGTATGTGTGTATGCATGTGTATGTGTGTATAGGCATCATTATGTGTGTATTTATCTATGTGTGTGTGTATGTGTGTGTGTCTATGTGTATGTGTGTGCATCTATGAGTGTGTATGTGTTTATGTGTGTGTATGTGGCTATGTGTGTGTATGTGTCTATGTGTGTATGTGTATGCATGTATGTATGCATATGTGTGTGTATGCATTATGTATGCATATGTGTGTGTATGCATTATGTATGTGTATGTATGCATGTAAGTATGTATGTGTGCATATGCATATGCATTATGTATGCATATGTATGCATGTATGTGTATGTGTGTGTATGTCTCTCTATGTGTGTGTGTATGCATATATGTGTGTGTATGTGTGTGTGTATGTGTGTGTGTATGTGTGTGTATGCATCATTATGTGTGTATGTGTGTGTGTGTGTCTATGTGTATGTGTGTGTGTGTCTATGAGTGTGTATGTGTTTATGTGTGTGTATGTGTCTATGTGTATGTATGTGTCTATCTGTGTATGTGTATGCATGTATGTATGCATATGTGTGTGTATGCATTATGTATTCATATGTGTGTATATGCATTATGTATGTGTATGTATGCATGTGCATTATGTATGCATATGTGTGTGCATGCATTATGTATGTGTATGTATGCATGTGCATTATGTATGCATATGTGTTTGTATGCATGTAAGTATGTATGTATGCATATGCATATGCATTATGTATGCATGCATGTGTATGTGTGTGTATGTCTCTCTATGTGTGTGTATGTCTCTCTATGTGTGTGTATATGTGTGTATGTGTGTGCATGTATGTGTATGTGTGTATGTGTGTGTGTATGTGTATGCATGTGTATGTGTGTGTATGCATCATTATGTGAGTATATGTCTATGTGTGTATGTGTGTGTGTATGTGTGTGTGTGTCTGTGTATGTGTGTGTGTCTATGAGTGTGTATGTGTTTATGTGTGTGTATGTGTCTATGTGTGTGTATGTGCCTATGTGTATACATGTATGTATGCATATGTGTGTGTATGTAGGTGTATGCATTATGTATGCATATGTGTGTATATGCATTATGTATGTGTATGTATGCATGCGCATTATGTATGCATATGTGTGTGTATGCATTATGTATGTGTATGTATGCATGTGCATTATGTGTGCATATGTGTCTGTATGCATGTAAGTATGTATGTATGCATATGCATAAGCATTATATATGCATATGCATAAGCATTATGTATGCATATGTATGCATGTATGTGTATGTGTGTGCATGTTTCTCTATGTGTGTGTGGATGCATATATGTGTGTGTATGTGTGTGTGTATGTGTGTATGCATATGTATGTGTGTGTATGCATCATTATGTGTGTATGTGTCTATGTGTGTAAGTGTGTGTATATGTGTGTGTATGTGTGTGTGTGTCTATGTGTATGTGTGTGTGTCTATGAGTGTGTATGTGTTTATGTGTGTGTATGTGTCTATGTCTGTATGTGTGTCTATGAGTGTGTATGTGTTTATGTGTGTGTATGTGTCTCTGTGTGTGTATGTGTCTATGTCTATATGTGTATGCATGTATATATGCATATGTGTGTGTATGTGTGTGTATGCATTATGTATGCATATGTGTGTGTATGCATTATGTATGTGTATGTATGCATTCCAGAGCGTCGCTTATGCGACAATTTGGAATAGAGGACGTCACTTATGTGACACTAAAACATTGCAGCGAGTTTGCCAACGCCGCTAGTTGGCGACACTATTTGGAACGCATACTTTTAGCATCACATAAGCGATGCTAGCGTCACTTATGTGACGAAGGCTCAAAAAATAATCCAAAAACAGCACCGTCGCTTATGCGACGTCAGCATCACATAAGTGACGAATCCCATTTTTTTTTCAATTCGGGGGCATCGATACACCCCCTATTTCTTGTAGTGTATGGAACAATGTGCTAGAGCAATGATAAAAGAGATGACTATGCCAAATGGGTATTATGATGATGTAGCCACTACCATAATTTACATCATAAATAGAGCTCCAACATCAAGGATACACTCAGCTACATCTTATGAAGCATGATATGGAAGAAAGCCTAATGTATCCCATCTCAAAGTATTTGGATGTACATGTTATGTCTTCATACCTAGTGAATTAAGAAGAGATTTGGATGCTAGATCAAAAAAATGTGTATTCATAGGATATGCAGGCGAGAAAAATGATACAAGTTATAAAATTCAAAGATTGAGCTCAAGATCTCAAGGGATTTGAAGTTTGATGAAGTATTACCATGGTATGTACCTTTGGAACATATGTAGGTTGAAGGTGAAATTGAAGCGAGGAGCAACCATAAGGTAGAAGATACAACAAAGATATAGTTGAGTGGTCTTCAAGATTCAAATAATGATGAAGTCTCATCAACTTCAACATCTTGGAATGGAGACCTCAAAGGTAAACTGAAGGTTTTTGAAGAAGATAAGTCTCATATGTGGACGGACATGGACAATATAGGTGAAGACAATGCATTCGGTAGGAAACTCAAATGCTACCATCAAAACTCCATTTGGCAAAAGAAGATTCATCCCAAACAAAGGAGAAGAAAGGAAATTAGCAAGTCCAAGGTATTGTTTGACATTGTAGCATTGCAGTTACCTACATTATCAAACCAGTGAGCTATCTCATAAGACCCAAATATGAGCGGAACCTACACATACGTAATGGATCTTCAACATCAAACATGGTACAAATCCACATGCAAGATCAATGGAAAGCACTCACCAAGCAAGCACACTCAATGTCAATCAACACATTTAGACATGCAAGCCACACATGAAGAAGGGCACGAGCTAAGATGAATAAGGAAGAAGAGACAAATACATGAGATTTAAAAGAGACAATCATGTACTCTCCAAAAGAGAAGCATCTTATTATGAGCCAAAATGGACCTCCTTTACAATGAGTAGTGACCTATTTATATGCCACTTTTCCCTTCTATGTGGGATTATTGTGCTCAATGGAGATTGATTCAAATAAAGAGAAAAAGTAGTGGCACTCTCACATCACTATACATGAGTGCTATTAAGTAGAAAAAGATCAATCTAAACTAATCTAAAGTGTAAAAAAGGTAACTCCATCTACAACTGATGATGAAAAAAGAGTTGATTTATGTTGTGCTTTTGACACTTCCCCCACCTTGACTTTGTCTTCCTTGACAAAGCATTTGCAAGTGTTGGAGCTTTGAGGAAGAGTGCCTTGAATACCTTTGAGACCATGATCCATTTTTGGTTGAAGTGCTTTGCTTTGTTCTATGCATTATCTTGTGTTTTTCCATTGACTTCTTTGGGAAATGACCACATTTATTTTGTTTTTTGCTTGCTTTTTGTATTTTGTGGAAAAATCCATAAGAAGAGTGAACTAGTTTTTTCTTTTTAATTTAATAATGAGGATGTAATGGAATATGGGATGATATTTACAATAGATGAAATTAATTAATCTTTTCTTCATTTATGAGAAGAAGAGGCACAAAGGTTGCATGTGTTCTAAAAGAAAGTGCATATGCATGGTCTTAAAATGAGACCCTAAATACATGCATACTTAAAAATGCATAAAACAATAATGGTGCAAAAAAGAATCAGTTTGATCTAAAGTCTTCTCTTCAATGTCCAATGTAATGGTTGATACCTTCATCCACCTTCTTGTAAAGAAATATCAAAACAAAAAGAAATTTTGCACAATGTGTTTATATTTTCCCTCCTTTTGCATGGGGTTTAAAAAGTTGGAATGCATAATGCATGGCTTTTAGATGAGGCCCTACTTATGCCTACTTTTTGTGCAACACCAAGCTATGACGTGTGTTTGGGAGATTTAGGCCTTAATATCATCTTTTCCTTATTACTCTTGGGCCTAAAATTATTATGAGGATTCTCTACTTGATTTTTCTTTGTTATTTTGTATCCCTTTTTCCATTGCCTTTTTGATACATGATAGTTTGTTATGCTAGGCCAAATGGATGTAGCATAAGTAAAATATTTTGATGTAAAAATAGGACAATCATAAGAAAATATATTCTTTGGGACCCAAATGGCTCTCTGAATTGATTGTGCTTGAAGAACTTCCTTGGAAATCCAAATTTGTTTAAAGCTGTTTGATTAACATCCATACTTTTGATGCCATGATGTTGTAGAACCTTTGGATGCTTCATCTTTGAAAATATTGCCAATTAGTCTTGATGTAGAGCTCTTTCTTCAATGGATTCCATCGTGTGATCTTCAACTTTTTGATCCTTTGGATATAAGGTTTTTGGGATGAGGAGTGGTTTCCTTTTTATAATTTGATGACCCTAAGGAATGTGGAAAATTCTAGCATCCTAAGTTGTCTTCTATGTCTATGCACATTCTCACACTCGTCTAGGGTGTTTGGATCTTTCAGGTGCAGGTATGATCGTAGCTTTTTGTTCAAGAGATCATCTAAAAATAAGGACATCTATTGGCAAAGGTAGGTAGCTATGGGACTCGCCATCTTTCTATATATAGATTGAATCTGTGATGGCTACATGGTTGACACTAGCTTCAGATGATCTTAGGATTTGTCAATCCACTTAGCCCAAGTATTTTCCTGATCTAATGTTAATGCATTGACCCAATTTCCTATTTCTCCCTTTCCTTTTGTTGGGAATATCCAAGGCAGCCAAGATGTTACAAGACTGGGAAGCCATCGGAGAGAATCAGAGTAGAGGGAGAGTCAAGCAAGACCAAGTAGGCAGAGAAGTCAATGAAGATTCGGCATCTAGGCCTACCCAATTTTTTAAAGATAAATCTTTTCCAACAGTGATTTTCATAACTACATCAACATTGTAAATACCATCTTTGGTAGGTTAGACTCAACTCTGTTCAAGCTGAGGAGTCCATATATATATATATATATATATATATATATATATATATATATATATATATATATATATATATATATATATATATATATATATATATATATATATATATATAAGTAAGGTGAAGAGAGTGTTAAAAGTTATGTTAAATATCAACTAAAAGGAATGGGGTATCAATATGTGAAAATAGGCTAGTGGGTAAAGCATACCTCTTGTAAGTGAGAGGTTGTGGGTTCATATCCCATACATGCTAACTAGGGAAATAAGGAATCTAAATAGGGAAATAACTAAGTTCTTATTACCGATAGAGCCTTCGTGAAAAGGTCTGCAATGTTCTCCTGCGTGGGCACATAGGCCAAGCTGATCTCCCCAGCAGAGAACCTCTCCCTGACATAGTGATAATGCACCTCAATGTGCTTAGTGCGAGCATGGAACACAGGGTTCCTTGCAAATGCCAATGCGCTCTGACTGTCAGTGAAGATGGTGGTGGTAGAAGACTGACCAACACCCAAATCAGCCATAAGGTGTCTGAGCCACACACACTCAACAGTCGCTCTGAAAGATGCCCTATACTCAGCCTCACAACTGGAAGTGGCCACAGTAGGCTGCTTCTTGCTCAACCAAGATATACATGAGCTACCAAGCATGAAGCAAAAACCACTGGTGGACACACGAGTGTCATAGCAACCAACCCAATCTGAGTCAGAAAAAGCATGCAAATCTGGCGGTAGTGATCCCCCCTTGGGATAAAACAACCCAAGTAGCCGAGTACCACTCAAGTAGCGAAAGATGCGCTTAACCGCCTTCCAATGCGTGACTCCTAGGCAATGCATAAACCTGCTCATCTGTGAGACAGCAAACTGAATATCTGGCCGAGTAATGCATAAGTAAATCAAGCATCCAACAGCCTGCTGATAGAGAACAACATCAAATGCATCTCCAGCATCATGAAGACTCAATCCTAAACCTGTCTCCATAGGAGTGGCAATAGGCTTACAATCTTCAAGGCCAAAACGCTGCAATAATGTGTCAATATATTTCGTTTGACACAAAGCCATTCCACCATCAACTTGCATAAACTGAATGCCCAAATAGTGATGCAAATGCCCCAAATTAGATATCTCAAATGAGGCATGCAAATCAGCCTTAAAATCAGCAATATGCTTCTCAATAGGACCAGTGAGCAGCATGTCGTCAACATAGACAACAATGATCAGAAGCACATCATTAGCACGCTTAACATATAAGGTGCTTTCAGTTGGACTGTTCTCAAAACCATGTGCAATCAGATAGGCATGTATCTTCTCATACCAAGCACGTGGTGCTTGCTTTAAACCATATAATGCCTTCTTTAACCTGCACACCTGGTTTTCATGCCCTTTCTGCACAAAGCCACGGGGCTCAAAAACATACACTTCTTCATGCAAGTCACCATTCAGAAATGCTGTTTTAATGTCCAACTGATGTACATTCCAACCATGATGGGCTGCAAGTGCACAAATGCTCCGAACAGTAGTCATACGGCATGTAGGTGCAAAGGTCTCATCAAAATCAATGCCTCTTTCCTGCGCATAACCCTTTGCAACAAGCCTAGATTTATACCTGTCAACTGTACCATCAAGTTTACGCTTCAGCTTGTATACCCACTTAGTGCCAATGGCCTTCTTTCCAGGAGGCAAGTCACATAAAGACCATGTACCATTCTTCATTATAGCATCATATTCAGATTGCATAGCAGCCATCCAATTTTCTGAATTCTGTGCTTCATCAAAAGAAACAGGCTCATTCTCATCACAGAGGCTAGACGCAGCCATAGCATAGCAATCTGATGCAAAGGAGGCACTATGAGAGCCTGAACGAGTACGATATGACAAAGGTGCATCTAATTTGCTGTCACGCAAAGTCTGCACCAGCCATTTTGGCAAAGTTTTTGCCTGCTCAATATCAGCTCTCTCATCAACAAGTGCATCATGTAAATCTGCATCAGAAATGGAATGATCTGCATCATCATATGAAACTTGCAAAGGCTGAGAAGTTGCCTCATTAGGACTAGCACTAGACTGTCCACCTGTAAAAAGAGGCATCAAAGTATCATACATGTCTTTGGAGCTAACAGATGTCTCCTTAGTACATGAAAGCAATGGCTGGATAGCATCTTCCACAAAGACAACATCACGGCTAACCAGAATGCGTTTAGTCTGTGGATGATACAGACGATAGCCTTTACTTTCAGAACTGTACCCAACAAAAATACATTTTACTGCCTTATCATCCAATTTTCTGCGATGTTGTTCAGGCACTAGTGCATATGCCAAACAACCAAAAACACGCAGATGAGCAACAGATGGCTTGCGGTCATGCCAGGCCTCATATGGAGTGATAGATTGCGACACTTTAGTGGGACACCTGTTCAGTACATATGCTGCACACTTGACAACCTCAAGCCAGAAACTATGTGGTAAAGCCTGATCCTTGACCATGCACCTCGCCATCTCCATGAGTGACCTGTTCTTTCGTTCAGCAACTCCATTTTGTTGAGGTGTATACGGCACTGTACACTGGTGTTTTATCCCACGTTCAGCCAAAAATGCATTAAATTCAGAAGACATATATTCCCCCCCTCGATCAGAACGGAGCGTGCCCATTTTACATGCTGACAGATTTTTAGCCAGAACCAAAAACTGTTTAAAGCACATGAACACTTCGGACTTTGCTTTGACTGGATATACCCATGCATGCCTGGAAAAGTCATCAATGAAAGTCACGAAGTAAAGGTAATTTCCAAAAGAAGGTGTCTGCATATGACCACAGACATCACTATGTACAAGCTGTAATTTTTGAGTAGCCCGAACTGAACCATCTTTTGGAAAGGATGAACGCTGCATTTTGCCCAAAATACAGCCTTCACAAACATGTTTTCTAGGTGCCTCAAGTTTGGGCTATGAAGACACCTTTTCAGATTTCTGCAGGCGTAGCAAACTAGCAAAATTCAGATGACCAAAGCGTGCATGCCAAAGCTTTGCATCTGACATAGCCTGAGAATCATTTACTGCACATGCTAAATCATTTTCAGATCTTTCATAGTCTATGAGCTTATACAGCCCACGACATAAAATGCCAAAAGCAATAATCACATCGCCATTTGACAGATCATGAACTGTACACCTGTCGTCAAACAAATTTCACAACCAAGCCAATCTTGGCTAATGCAGAAACTAATAACAGGTTCTTTTTGATCCCTGGCACAAATAAAGCATCTGACAAAGTGAAAGAACTAACATCAGCAGTAGTCAAAATGATCTTACCAACTCCCATAACAGGATAAGAGGAGTTGTTGGCGCATGTAATAGTATTCCCTGTAGGGGTAGGCTCGAGTGAGGAGAAGAAGGTGCGCTGCGAGGTAATATGTTTGGTTGCCCCACTGTCAAAATACCAAACATCTGAGTCTACTACAGACATGCACTGATCATGAGAAGATGGGTCAAAACTACAGACAGTAGTAAACGCCCATTCTTCTTCTTGCACAAGATTTGCAGACTCTGTTTTCGGTGTAGAGGCCTCTACAACAACCATTCCAGTGTCTTTCTTCTTTGCCTCTTTAGCAGCCAGTTTTGGACAGTTCTTTATGATATGATCATTCCCTTTAAAGTACTTACAAAACAATTTCTGCTTTTATGATTTCTTCTCATCTTTATCTTCCTTCTTCAAATATGCAGAATTAGCAAATTTCTGCTTACTAGTTGAAGAGCTCCATTTTCCTTTGCCCTTCTGACTAGCCAGGAAAGCTTGATCTGCAACTCGCATAATGGACCTGTTTTGCGTGGACTGATCTTCCTGCAACAGAACAAAGACTAACTCCTCAAATGATAAGGCATTTGGATTGCCTTTCATCATCAACCGAAGAGTAGAAGCAAAACTCTGATATGAATTAGGAAGACCATTCAGAACGGTCTGCACAAGTGAGCTGTCTGGTATAACCTCATCAGCAGAAATAAACTGTTTCTTCAAGTCTTTGATCTTCGTTAGGAAACTGTCCATAGAATCACCTTCATTCATATGCTCACTCTCCAACTGTTTTCGGAGGTAAGCAACACGAGCCTCATTCTTAGCTTGGTACAATGTGGTAAGTGTATCTCAAGCATCTTTAGCTGTTCTGCAAGAGCGAATATGAGGAATAATGGCACGTTTGACAGACAAAGCTATCAATGCATGTGCCTGGGCATCTCTGCCATCCCAACAAATCTGCTCTGCAGTAGGTGCAGCAGAAACAGCAGCACGAACAACAATTTGCACAATATCATCTTCGACACCATCTTCATCAGCTCCAGCACCTCCAACACCTGTATTTGCAGTACCTGTAGTTGCAGGTGTAACAGGACGTCTTTCAACACCCTGCACAATGTTCCACAATCCTTTTGCAACCAATACATGTGGCATCATATAAGCCCATAACGGGTAGTTGGTACCATCCAACTTATCCTCAATAGCCAACATACGGAATACATCACTGCTTTCAGCCATGGACGGTGACTAAAATACCTTGATGCAAAAAATTGACTGTATCTCAAAAAGTTGAACGAAACTGCCCAGACGAGTTCTGCTAAACCTGTAGCAGACTTCGAGATGCTTATACTGGCGAACAAAAATAGGTATATACCTTTGGCACAAAAAGACAAAATAGCCTGCACAAGCGCTGCGATAGTGCATTTGGAGGCCGAAATGAGCTCAGATCGCGATTTCAACACCACAGAGCGAAGCCGTTTTGATCTTGGAAACACCTTGAGTATGCTCACCAAAATTCGTACGATTCTGAGACTGCAAACGGAGGAGTGTCGACGGCGCCCTAGATGAAGCGACGACCTGCTCTGATACCAATTGTTGGAGTTAGACGTCTGCGGAAGCACGCGAACATCACAAGGAAGAAGAAGAAGCTTGGAGCACAACACACAAGACTGAATGTATTACTAGAGAATGTACAAAGATAAGTAGCCCTTTAGGGCAATAGGCGTATATACAAGCCGGGGGAAAGAAACCTCCTAAAGAGGGAAAAAAGTACCCCGACGGTCCTAGTGTGTTCACACACATCACTACCTAAATATATCAACAAAATCCCCTTGGGAGTGATGCACTGAACAAGGAGCTAGCACTCATGTATAAGGAAGTGTCAAGCTATGTGAATTTAATCCACAAAATTAAGTAAGCCCAAAGCTTTGCAAAAAGCCTCAAACTTCTCCCTAGGTAGAGCCTTTGTGAAGAGGTATGTAATGTTCTCCTACATGGGCACATATACCAAGATGACCTCTCGAGTAGAGAACCTCTCCCTGACATAATGATAATGCACCTCAATGTGCTTAGTGTGAGCATGGAACACATGGTTCCTCACAACTGCCAATGCGCTCTGACTGTGAGTGAAGATAGTGGTGGCAGAAGACTGACCAACATCCAAATCAACCATAAGGCATCTGAGTCACACACACTCAGCAATCGCTATGAAAGCTACCCTATACTTAGCGTCACAACTGTAAGTGGCCATAGTAGGCTGCTTCTTGCTTAACCAAGATATACATGAGCTACCAAGCATGAAGCAAAAGCCACTAGTGGACATACATGAGCAAAAGCATGAAGCATGAACCCAAGTAGCAGGGTACCACTCAAATAGTGAAAGATGTGCTTAATTGGCTACCAATGCTTGACACCTAGGCAATGCATAAATATGCTCATCCATGAGATAGAAAACTGAATATCTAGCCGAGTAATGCATAAATAAATCAAGCATCCAACAACTTGCTGATAGAGAACATCATCAAATGCATCTTCAACATCATGAAGACTCAACCATAAACCTATCTCCATAAGAGTGGCAATAGGTTTGTAGTGTTCAAGGCCAAAATGTTGCAATAATGTGTCAATATGTTTTGTTTGACACAAGGCTATTCCACCATTAACTTACATAAATAGAATGCCCAAATAATGATGCAAGTGCCCGGAATCTGACATCTCAAATGAGTCATGCAAGTCAGCCTTAACATCAGCAATATGCTTCTCAATGGGACCAATGAGGAACATGTCATCAACATAGACAAAAATGATCAGAAGCACATCATGTGAATGCTTAACATATAAGGTGCTGTTAGTTGGAGTGTTCTCAAAACCATGTGCAATCACATAGGCATGTTTCTTTTCATACCAAGCATGTGGTGCTTGCTTCAAACCATATAATGCCCTTTTTTAACCTGCACACTTGGTTTTCATGCCTTTTTGCACAAAGCCATGGGGCTGAAAAACATACACTTCTTCATGCAAGTCACCATTCAGAAATGCGATTTTAATGTCCAACTGATGTAGATTCCAACCATGATGAGCTGCAAGTGCACCAATGCTATGAACAATAGCCATTTGGCAAGTGGGTGCAAAGGTCTCATCAAAATCAATGCCTCTTTCCTGAGCATAACCCTTTGCAACAAGCCTAGCATTACACTTGTCAACTGTTCCATCATGCTTACACTTTAGCTTATGTACCCACTTAGTGCCAATGGCATTCTTTCCAGGAGGCAAGTCACATCAAATGAAACAGGCTCATTCTCATCATAGAGACTAGACACAGCCATATCATAGCAATCTGATGCAAAAGAGGCACTATAAGATCCTAAATGAGTATGATATGATTGAGGTGCATCTAATTTGGTGTCATGCAAAGTCTACACCAGCCATTTCATAGTTTTTGCCTTCTCAATGTCTGCTCTCTCATCAACAAGTGCATCATCTAAATCTGCATCATCACATGAAACCTACAAAGGTTGAGAAGTTGCCTCATTAGGACTAGCACTAGATTGTCCACTTCTAAAAAGAGATAGGAAGGTGTCATACATGTCTTTGGAGCTATCTGATGTCTCCTTAGTACATGAAAGTAATGGTTGAATAGCATCTTCCACAAAAACAACATCACGACTAACCAAAAAGCATTTAGTATATGGATGATACAGATGATAGCCTTTGCTTTCAGAACTGTACCCAACAAAAATACATTTCATTACTTTATCATCCAATTTTTTGCATTGTTGTTCAGGCACTAATGCTTATGTGAGACAAACAAAAACACGCAAGTGAACAACAGATGGCTTGCGACCATGGCAAGCCTCATATGGAGTGATAGACAACAATGCTTTAGTGGGACACCTGCTAAATACATATGTTGTACACATAACAGCCTCAAGCGAGAAACTATGTGGTAAAGCCTGACTCTTGACCATACACCTCGCCATCTCCATGAGTGACCTGTTCTTTCGTTGAGCAACTCCATTCTATTGAGGTGTATATGGCACTATACACTGATGTTTTATCCCATGTTCCACCAGAAATGCATTAAAGTCAGAAGACATATATTCCCTCCTCGATCAGAATGAAGATGTTTGGTTACTCCACTATCAAAGTACCAAAGATCTGAGTCTACAATAGACATACACTATTCATGAGAAGATGGTTGAAAACTACAAAAAATAGTAAACAACCATTCTTCCTTCTACACAAGATTCATAGACTCTGTTTTTGGTGTAAAGGCCTCTACAACAACCATTCCAACATCTTTTTTCTTTGCCTCTTTTGCAGCCAATTTTGGACAATTCTTAATGACATGATCATTTCCTTTACAATACCTGCAAAAAAATTTTTGCTTTTCTGTTTTCTTGTCATTTCTGTCATCCTTCTTTGATTGTGCATAATTAGCAGATTTTTGCTTATTAGTAGAAGAGCTCCATTTACCATTGCCCTTCTGACTAGCTAGGTAAGCTTGATCTGCAACATGCATAATGGACCTATTCTGCTTAGACTAGTCTTCCTACAACAGAACGTAGACTAACTCCTCAAATGTTAAGGCATTTGGATTGCCTTTCATCATCAAACGAAGAGTAGAAATGAAACTCTAATATGAATCGGGAAGACCATTCAGAACAATCTGCACAAGTGAACTGTCATGCAAGACTTCATCAGCAGAAATCAACTGTTCTTTCAAATTTTTGATCTTTGTTAGAAAGTTGTCCATGGAATCACCTTCATTCATGTGCTCACTCTCGAACTATTTTTAGAGGTAAGCAACACGAGCCTCATTTCTTGCCTGGTACAAAGTGGTAAGTGTATCCCAAGCATCCTTAGTTGTTCTGCAAGAGCGAATGTGAGGAATACTGGCACGTTTGACAGACAAGGCTATAAATGCATATGTCTGATCATATCTGCCATTGCAATTAATTTGCTCTATAGTAGGTGTAGCAAAAACCGCAGCATGAAGAGGAATCTGCAAAATATCACCATCTTCGATGCCATTTGCATCAGCATCAGTACATGTATTTGTAGGTGTAATAGGACGTTTTTCAACACCCTGCACAATATTCCATCGTCCTTTTGCGACCAATACATGATGCATCATATAAGCCCATAATGGGTAATTCGTACCATCCAACTTATCCTCAATAGCCAACATACAGAATACATCACTGCTTTTAGCCATGGCCACTGACTAAGATACCCTGATGTAGAAAATTGACTGCATCTCAAAGAGTTAAACAAAACTAACTTGTCAACTTCTGCTAAACTTGTAGCAGACTTCGAGACGCTAATAGTGGTGAACCAAAAGTTGTATATATTTTTGGCACAAAAAGACAAAATAGCCTACACAAGCATAATGATAGTGCATTCAGAGGTCGAAACGAGCTGAGATCCTGATTTCGACACCATAGAGTGAAGCAGTTTTGATCTCCTTATCACCCTGAGTATGCTCACCAAATTTTGTGTGATTGGGAGACTGTGATCGAAGGGGTGTCGACGATGCACTAGATGAAGCAACGGCCTACTTTGATACCAATTGTTAGAGTTAGATGTCTGCAGAACCACATGAATAGCACAAGGAAGAAGAAGAAGAAGCTTAGAGCACAATACACAATACTGAATGTATTACCACTAGAATGTACAAAGATAATTGGCCCCTTAGGGTAATAGGCGTATATACAAGCCTGGGGAAAAAAAGGGAAAGACGTGCCTTGATGATCCTAGTGTGCTCACACACATCACTACTGAAATATAGCAACATTGATACCACTGTTAACCAGATCTTGCAGGCGCACATACATAGAGATAGTAAAAAATGAAATCTCACAAAAGTACTCATAGAATAGAGATAGACAAGAGATTGAACACAAGATTGGGTACAATCTCCCCCACATAATCTAATGGATGAGTCTATCAGAGCATGTGTATTTATAAACAAATTTTACCTTAGAATATCAATACCTAAACACTCTTACTGTCAAATGCTCATCTTCAAATGTGCTCTCTGAGAATGGTGCTACATTTGGTGTTGGTCTAGACTAGGATGAGAACCACATTGTGGAGGTGATCACAAATCGGGTGGATCGGGTCCAGTCGCGGCACACACAGTGTATGAAGCTAGTGAGTGTTGGAAGGTCTTTGTGATAAAAATGTGAAGGTGAAGATGAAGTTGGGTATGGGGAGAAGAGATGTCATGATTTAATTATCAAAGGGGAACATATGGATGTATGCATGATGAGAACAAAAACAAAACCACACACATGAATCAAATTTTGAAAGGAAGAATGGTCCACGAATGAAGCTTCTTATACACTTTTAAAATCAATTCATAAGCATGGATTCTTGTGGATGTATGCATGATGAGAACAAAAAGAAAACCACACACATGAATCAACTTTTGAAAGGAAGAATGGTCCATGAATAGAGCTTCATATACACTTTCGAAAATCAATTCATAAGCATGGGTTTTTGTGGGTGGCATGAATGCATGTGGGTCATGATGTAAAAATGAATAGAAACGTTTTCTCTCAACCTCAATGGATCATCCCTACTGGTTCAACCCATGACCGGGGAGCCTTCTCACACATAGAAAAAGATAGAAGGAGACATGTAAAAACATATAAGACACTAAGAGACAAGAGACAAGAGACATGATTTAGAAGATATTGTTATGACATACATATACATGAATATTGTGAAACATCAACCTAAGCATTCTACTGCTCAAAGGTGGTCCACATGACCCTCTCACCATGACAGTTCAACCAAATGTCACACGTAAGAGGATAGGTTCCACTTCATTGACCCTATGTCTTTCTAGGATTGTAATGTGTTTCTAAACAATTCTAAGACATATAAAACCAGCTCTAACTCACTCATACACTCCATTGAGGGTGAGCAAAGAAAGACGAGCTGGGTTTATGAGTCTATCCTAGAGAGGAAGTCTAAAAACTGAATCTAGGAACTATGCTCTTACTAGCCCACCTTGGATCCTCACACGCTCAACTGAGGGTGATGGTCTCAAGGACACCATGTGCTAGCAAGGGCCCTATGGATGACTAAAAATGATGTTCTAGGAGTTTGGAGGGGGGTTTATATAGTCTTTTGAATGAATTTGGACCCTTGCATCTAGAGAAATTAACTCTCAACCCTAAGATCAATTGCTTTTCATTACAACCATTGGATTTATCAAATGTATGGCTAAGATTGGTTCTTTACATGATATCTAGGGCAAAGGGGAGGAAAATGGGTGCCTTCATTCTCCACCATTAGATCTGGGGCTGTTCTGGACCATTGGATCAGTGCTCTCCACATATATTTGGAGACAACATTAGCTCATTATATATTGCTCCTAACCTTATCTATCATGCCAAGACCAAACATATAGAAATTCACTATCATTATGTGAGGGAAAAGATCATGAGTAAGGAGATACAATTATCATATATATCTACAAATCAACAATGTGGAGATATAATGACAAAGGCATTAGATGGAAGCAAATTAAGGAGGTTCAAATCAATAATTGTTTTACAAAAAATTAGGAAAGACTAAAGACTCAATCATCTTAGGCTTCAAGAGGAGCTATTGGTGCAATTAGCGAGCCTAAGTGCTTGGCTAATTTCTAAGGACTACACATTACTTCATGTGCCTCACATGAAGAACCACAAATGAACACTTGCTTGTCAATTTGGTTGTATCTACCTTATATAAATGTAAAATCCAAGAGAGCAAGGAATCTCGTGAAGTTAGGGAGCTGAACCCATGACTGATCATGTGGTAGGAAGAATCAATTCAATTCATCCCTAAAGAGCAGGATCACTTTTAGGTGAGGGAAAATTAAAATTCAAACTCATATTTGAAAATTCTCTTAACTACTTTCCAATGAATTTTCAGAGGGCTTTGCATGAACCTGGATACTCGAGAAACTAAAAACTGAATGTCAGGTTAGGTATTACATAAATATATCAAGCAATTGAGTGCTTGACTATATAATGTAGCATCAAATGTTTCTGAATCTGCTTCCAACTGTAATAAGTACACATTAACATCCATAGGTGTCTGCATAGGCTTGGAATCTATCATCTCAAACCTTTCCAATAACTTCTCAATGTATTTATTTTGTGTCATGTAGATACACTCATCTTTGTACTTGAACTCAATCCCTAGATAATAATGTGAAATTCCTAAGTCATTTACATCAAATGTATTCTTAAGTTGTCCTTTAAACAACTAAAGATCTGAATCCTTGGTATTTATCATGATCATATCATCAACATATATAATGATAATAATAATCATGTATCTTCTCATACCAAGCTCTTGGTGCTTGCTTTAGTCCATACAAAGCTTTGATAAGCTTGCACACTATTGCATCCCTTCTTCTAGCCCACTTGAGTGCATAACTTCTTCATTTATCCCATATGTGGTGTTGAACGGCCCTTAGGTGCCTTCATATAGAGCTTGGTCTTCTACTTCTCTTCACAAAAAGAGATGAGAAGAGCTCTCTCTCTCTCTCTCTCTCTCTCTCTCTTGCTCGCTGGTAGTGCCTGAGCACACGTGGGAAAAATTTGGCTGTCGTGGGGGAAGAACCAAAGTTCTCGTTCGGGGGAGAGGGGGGTCCTATGGACTCCTCTTTGCTTCCCTCCAAGAAGAACTCCTTTTCCCCCCTTCTCCACAGAGCTTGATGGATGCGGATACATGCAAAATCACGCGAAGAAGACAATGATCATGCAAAAGCCAACAAAATCATGCGAGAGAGTCCCCAAAAATGCTTCTAATTTTGAGCTCTAATACCTAGTGTGAGTAACATCTAAAAATACGACTTGCAAATGATGTGCGTGCAACATCTCTCCTCCCATCCTTTTATATCTTTTTGTATTCTAAAAATAGTAATGATCTATAATGATCTAGTGCCACCATGTGGCCATCATGCAACACTCATCCCCATTACTATTGAATACCTTAGGATATCCCCTGAGCTTAGGACCTTGGCTATAGCTAGCCCTTGTCCCACACACGCATGGAGTGGTCTTTGTAGACCAATGTCTGACACCAACAAGAGATTGTTGAAAGCTCATTGAGGAGGGCTTTTTGTAAGGAAGAGTAAAATAAATTTCTTTTAAACACTAACTTAATATCGTTCTATTCAAAAGTGGGACAAATGTGAAATTTCATGAATGTCTTGTTAACACTCAAAATCAAGATTGATGAAGTGGTTGTTTTCTTCAAAATGGAAGTTCGGCCCTAGACATACTTTCGTTGCATGAATTAATTAAAAAAAACAATTATAGAATGAAGAGGCATAGTGACGTTGGATCCCTCATATCCTCATTATAAGGACTCATGAAGTGGTTTAGTTGTGTCTTCCTTGTTGCTAATTAAAAATGATATTGATACAAATACATGTATATGCATAGCTGATTAAATAGTGCATACGTATTCATGTAGAGCACCATCACCTACTTCTCCCTTATGTTTTAGTATGCTACACGCATTTGTTATGTTTTTTTCTTCATATGGAAATATCCTAAATACTCTCATCGAAGTATGAAATGCACAATGTTTGTACCTCATAGAAGTATGAAATGCATAATTTCTGTGCAACTTTCTTTCGTTATGAAAAAATGCGTGATCAATATCTTATCCTAAACATGCATTATCTGCATCAATCCTCAAACAAAATCATGTTCAAAAGCTTAAATTCAATTAGAGAAAGATTATGAAAGATATCTCGTAATCATTAAGCAAGGAATCTCTATTTTTGAATCCGTAGGATCCGAAATTCATCTTCCTACCTATTCATATTTTTAAAATAGTCTCTAAATCATTCGATTAAGGGCATGATTGGCTTTTTCTCTCCGTCTCTGTCTTTCTCTTATGCTTTCCACACAAGACACCGAATTATTTGTTATCTCGTAT
This sequence comes from Ceratopteris richardii, assembly GCA_020310875.1. NCBI lineage: Eukaryota > Viridiplantae > Streptophyta > Polypodiopsida > Polypodiales > Pteridaceae > Ceratopteris > Ceratopteris richardii. Next base: position 192,464,225 of record CM035406.1, read on the forward strand.
AGTCAAAAAGGGATTGAGTAGCTTGATTGAAGGTACCTAGGGATTGAGTAGTTTGATTGAAGGTTCCTAGGGATTGGGTAGTTTGATTGAAGGTACTTTTTTTTCTTAAGAGGAAGTTCAATCGAAGCTTAATCTCCTTCTGCTTCAATTGATTGAAAAAACAACTGTACATGTGAGAGGGCATGACACCCATGGAACCCTCATATCTCACAAAACAAAGGTTAAGAGTGCCAGAAGATGATGTGCCCAAACATGATACACCGACGATGGCTCGAAGGCAAAATAAAGCTGACTTTAAACTAACTAAAGGTCCATACATGACAACCACGATTAGGAAGAATTGAACCCCCGCCTCTGCCTCAAGAGGCAAGGGCACAAACCGACAATTTTGATTCAAGATATACCTTGTGGCTACCTCTTGAAATATTCATGAATATGTCCTTCCATGGATATTCACACATGACGATCTCTATTCCGTTTCGACACATGCATGCACATATGAATTCATCCTGTTTTTCCCATAGGCACTCACACCGTGCTGAAATTGTACTTCAATCTCCTCTTGATCTTTTTCATACATTAATGCACATGCAGCCAGCACATTTCCAAGTGATTTCTCTAAGGAAATTATGACTTTAGCATATCGTTGAAGTCCATGCTTTTCCTTTTCTGTCTCCTAACCGTGATAAAATAGATCCCCTGTAAAAAGCACGAGCCAGCGAGCCAATAAGACACTGTCGAAAGCTCATTGAGGAAGGCTTTTGGCAGGTCCATCCCACCCGGTGATGGAGAGGACTCGACAGAGAAACCCACCACTCGTCAGAACGGAGATGAAGATAGACGAGATAGGAAGGGATAGTCTACGCGGATAGAACTATGTTCAAGGGCGTTTACTTCCAGCTCAGGGGAAGAGACCACTCTAACCACATGCTCAATCATCTTTCTCGCTCTCTTGGTCATTCGCCCTGGAAATCGATATTGAATCACTGTAACCACATGTTCAATCATTTCACTCGCTCTCTTGGTCATTCGCGCTGCAACTCACTTCTGTGGAGATGTCACTCCTTACACTCGATATCGAATGTATAACAAGTGCACGCGTTCATTGACTTCGCTGGACGGACGATTGAGTCTTTTGTGGGTTCACCCAGTCGCGCGCAGCTGTCTATTGATTAACCAAACTCCATCCTACTGAGCTTCATGGCGACCCGAAGAAGCTTTCCTGAATGCATTCGATATCGTGCTACTAAACAAGTAGCATGATCATGAAGAAGACGGAGAAATTTGAACAATGAAGGGCGTTCCACGGATGTACAATGGAAAGTGGTCGGTTGTAAAGGGAACGCAGAAAACGTTAAATACAGAAAAGAACATGGATTTCCAAAGTGCAGTATGACGCACATGACGCAAAAGATGTTTTTCTTTGTTTCTACATACTTTTTCTCCTCTGTGTGTCTACTTTCTGTACTCCATATTTCAACAAGAATGTCTTTCCCTTTGCGCTGGACGCATTTCCAAGAGAGGCTGTCGAAAGAAAAGTCTCCACCGACGAAGATGGTTGATCTGTAGTGCTTTTCAGAAAGCTGCATAATTTAATAGAAATGGTTGATCTGTCTTACAATGCTTTTGCTGTGAAGAGTTCCATTCAAAGACGTCAATGATGGCACAATCGTTATCCAAAAAGATCGACCGAGTCAAAGATGATGTTCATTTCTTTCAGATTCCAAGGGCTCATGGACCCTCTTAAGCTCCCATTATTGGTGAGTGACTCTAGGAAAATAATGTTGACCCAAATTTTATCTCCCTTCAAGAGGCCAAAATTGAGATTGATGATCTCTTGAAAAGAATATGGAGTATCTTTGTCCATCTCAGCTGGATCACCACTCTCCACCCGTGGAGTAGTGGTAGTGCTCTGATTGTTTTCAAGACCTGTTGGTCCTCTCTCTTGATGAAATCGTGGATGGCCTCCCATCATAGAATGTTGCGACTTCTTTCGGTGGGTCACATTCTTTTACCATCTTTTCACCTGAAACCTTAAAACACGACTTAGGAAGTATTGGCACATGGAAGGCTCTGTTGGAGATAGACGACTACGGAAGCACGCGAACAACACAAGGAAGAAGAAGAAGCTTGGAGCACAACACACAATACTGAATGTATTACTAGAGAATGTACAAGCCCATTAGGGCAATAGGCGTATATACAAGCCGAGGGAAGAAAACCTCCTAAAGAGGGAAAAAAGTGCCCCGGCGGTCCTAGAGTGTTCACACACATCACTACCTAAATATATCAACAAATCCCCCCTGGAGAGTGATGCGGTGAACAAGGAGCTAGCACTCATGTATAAGAAAGTGCCAAGCTATGTGGAAATCACTCCACAAAAGGAAGTAAGCCCAAAGCTTTGCGGAAAGCTTCAAACATCTCCCTAGGCAGAGCCTTCGTGAAAAGGTCTACAATGTTCTCCTGCGTGGGCACATATGCCAAGCTAATCTCCCCAGCAGAGAACCTCTCCCTGACATAGTGATAATGCACCTCAATGTGCTTAGTGCGAGCATGGAACACAGGGTTCCTCGCAACTGCCAATCCGCTCTGACTGTCAGTGAAGATGGTGGTGGCAGAAGACTCACCAACACCCAAATCAGCCACAAGGCATCTGAGCCACACACACTCAACAGTCGCTTTGAAAGCTGCCCTATACTCAGCCTCACAACGGGAAGTGGCCACAGTAGGCTGCTTCTTGCTCAACCAAGATATACATGAGCTACCAAGCATGAAGCAAAAGCCACCGGTGGACACACGAGTGTCATAACAACCAGCCCAATCTGAGTCAGAAAAAGCATGCAAATCTGGCGGTAGTGATTCCCCCCTTGGGATAAAACAACCCAAGTAGCCGAGTACCACTCAAGTAGCGAAAGATGCGCTTAACCGCTTTCCAATGCGTGTGACTCCTGGGCAATGCATAAACCTGCTCATCTGTGAGACAGCAAACTGAATATCTGGCCGAGTAATGCATAAGTAAATCAAGCATCCAACAGTCTACTGATAGAGAACATCATCAAATGCATCTCCAACATCATGAAGACTCAATCGTAAACCTGTCTCCATAGGAGTGGCAATAGGCTTACAGTCTTCAAGGCCAAAATGCTACAATAATGTGTCAATATATTTCGTTTGACACAAAGCCGTTCCACCATCAACTTGCATAAACTGAATGCCCAAATAGTGATGCAAATGCCCCAAATCAGACATCTCAAATGAGGCATGCAAATTAGCCTTAAAGATCAGCAATATGCTTCTCAATAAGACCAGTGAGCAGCATGTCGTCAACATAGACAATAATGATCAGAAGCACATCATTAGCACGCTTAACATATAAAGTGCTTTCAGTTGAACTGTTCTCAAAACCATGTGCAATCAGATAGGCATGTATCTTTTCATACCAAGCACGTGGTGCTTGCTTTAAACCATATAACACCTTCTTTAACCTGCACACCTGGTTTTCATGCCCTTTCTGCACAAAGCCATGGGGCTGAAAAACATACACTTCTTCATGCAAGTCACCATTCAGAAATGCTGTTTTAATGTCCAACTGATGTACATTCCAACCATGATGGGCTGCAAGTGCACAAATGCTTCGCACAGTAGTCATATGGCATGTAGGTGCAAAGGTCTCATCAAAATCAATGCCTCTTTCCTGCGCATAACCCTTTGCAACAAGCCTAGCCTTATACCTTTCAACTGTACCATTACATTTACGCTTCAGCTTGTATACCCACTTAGTGCCAATGGCCTTCTTGCCAGGAGGCAAGTCACATAAAGACCATGTACCATTCTTCATTATAGCATCATATTCAGATTGCATAGCAGCCATCCAATTTTCTGAATTCTGTGCTTCATCAAAAGAAACATGCTCATTCTCATCACCGAGACTAGACACAGCCATAGCATAGCAATCTGATGCAAAGGAGGCACTATGAGAGCCTGAATGAGTACGATATGACAAAGGTGCATCTAATTTGCTATCACGCAAAGTCTGCACCAGCCATTTTGGCATAGTTTTTGCCTCCTCAATATCAGCTCTCTCATCAACAAGTGCATCATGTAAATCTGCATCAGAAATGGAATGATCTGCATCATCATATGAAACTTGCAAAGGCTGAGAAGGTGCCTCATTAGGACCAGCAATAGACTATCCACCTGTAAAAAGAGGCATCAAAGTATCATACATGTCTTTGGAGCTAACAGATGTCTCCTTAGTACATGAAAGCAATGGCTGAATAGCATCTTCCACATAGACAACATCACGGCTAACCAGAATGCGTTTAGTCTGTGGATGATACAGACGATAGCCTTTACTTTCAGAACTGTACCCAACAAAAATACATTTTACTGCCTTATCATCCAATTTTCTACAATGTTGTTCAGGCACTAGTGCATATGCCAAAAAACCAAAAACACGCAGATGAGAAACTGATGGCTTGCGGTCATGCCAAGCCTCATATGGAGTGATAGACTGCAGTGCTTTAGTGGGACACCTGTTCAGTACATATGCTGCACACATGACAGCCTCAAGCCAGAAACTATGTGGTAAAGCCTGACTCTTGACCATGCACCTCACCATCTCCATGAGTGACCTGTTCTTCCGTTCAGCAACTCCATTGTGTTGAGGTGTATACGGCACTGTACACTGGTGTTTTATCCCACGTTCAGCCAGAAATGCATTAAAATCAGAAGACATATATTCCCCCCCTCGATCAGAACGGAGGGTGCCCATTTTACATGCTGACAGATTTTTCACTCAAAACCAAAAATTGTTTGAAGCACAAAAACACTTCGGACTTTGCCTTCAATGGATATACCCATGCATGCCTGGAAAAATCATCAATGAAGGTCACGAAGTAAAGATAGTTTCCAAAAGAAGGTGTCTGCATAGGACTACAAACATCACTATGTACAAGCTGCAATTTCTACGTAGCCTGAACTGAACCATCTTTTGGAAAGGATGAATGCTGCATTTTGCCCAAAATACAGCCTTCACAAACATGTTTTCTAGGTGCCTCAAGTTTGGGCAATGAGGACACCATTTCAGATTTCTGCAGGTGTAGCAAACTAGCGAAATTCAGATGACCAAAGCGTGCATGCCAAAGCTTTGCATCTGACATAGCTTGAGAATCATTTACTACACATGCCAAATTATTTACAGATCTTTCATAGTCTATGAGCTTATACAGCCCACGACATAAAATGCCAGAAGCACTAATCACATCGCCATTTGAGAGATCATGAACTGTACATCTGTCATCAACAAATTTCACAACCAAGCCAATCTTGGCTAATGCAGAAACTGATAACAGGTTCTTTTTGATCCCTGGCGTAAATAGAGCATCTGAAAAAGTGAAAGAACTACCATCAGCAGTAGTCAAAATGATCTTACCAACTCCCATAACAGGATAAGAGGAGTTGTTGGCACATGTAACAGTATTCCCTGTAGGGGGAAGAGAAGAAACTGCGTTGCGAGGTAATATGTTTGGTCGCCCCACTGTCAAAGTACCAAACATCTGAGTCTACTGCAGACATGCATTGATCATGAGAAGATGAGTCAAAACTGCAGACAGTAGTAAACGCCCATTCTTCTTCCTGCACAAGATTTGCAGACTCTGTTTTTGGTGTAGAGGCTTCTGCAACAACCATTCCAGCCTCCTTTTTCTTTGCCTCTTTTGCAGCCAGTTTTGGACAGTTCTTTATGATATGATCATTCCCTTTATAGTACTTGCAAAACAATTTCAGCTTTTCTGATTTCTTCTCATCTTTATCCTGGTTCTTCGAATGTGCAGCATTTGTAGATTTCTGCTTACTAGTTGAAGAGCTCCATTTTCGTTTGCCCTTCTGACTAGCCAGGAAAGCTTGATCTGCAACTCGCATAATGGACCTGTTTTGCCTGGACTGATCTTCCTGCAATAGAACAGAGACTAACTCCTCAAAAGATAAGGCATTCGGATTGCCTTTCATCATCAACCGAAGAGTAGAAGCAAAACTCTAATATGAATCAGGAAGACCATTTAGAACGGTTTGCACAAGTGAGCTATCTGGTATAACCTCATCAGTAGAAATCAACTGTTCCTTCAAGTCTTTGATCTTCGTTTGGAAACTGTCCATAGAATCACCTTCATTCATGTGCTCACTCTCCAACTGTTTTCGGAGATAAGCAACACGAGCCTCATTCCTAGCTTGGTACAATGTGGTAAGCATATCCCAAGCATCCCTAGCTATTCTGCAAGAGTGAATGTGAGGAATAATGGCACGTTTGACAGACAAAGCTATCAATGCATGTGCCGAGGCATCTCTACCATCCCAACGAATCTGCTCTACAGTAGGTGCAACAGATACAGCAGCACGAGCAGGAATCTGCGGAATATCATCTTTGACACCATCTTCATCAGCTCCAGCATCTGTATTTGCAGTACTTGTTGTTGCAAGTGTAACAGAACGTCTTTCAACACCCTGCACAATGTTCCACAATCCTTTTGCAACCAAAACATGTCGCATCATATAAGCCCATAATGGGTAGTTGGTACCATCCAACTTATCCTGAACAGCCAACATACGGAATACATCATTGCTTTCAGCCATGGCCGGTGACTAAAATACCTTGATGCAGAAAATTGACTGTATCTCAAAAAGTTGAACGGAACTGCGGAGATGAGTTCTGCTAAACCTGTAGCAGACTTCGAGACGCTTATACTGGTGAATAGAAACAAGTATATACCTTTGGCACAAAAAGACGAAATAGCCTGCACAAGCACTACGATAGTGCGTTCGGAGGTCGAAACGAGCTCAGATCGCGATTTCGGCACCACACAACGAAGCTATTTTAGGGCAATATGCGTATATACAAGCCAGGGGAAAACACCTCCTAAAGAGGGAAAAAAGTGCCCCGACGGTCCTAGAGTGTTCACACACATCACTACCTAAATATATCAACAGTCTCATGATTCTTTGTCCTTGGATATCATTCTTTGTGGAGATTTTAACATGGTGGAAGATCTGTTTTTTAGGTGGGAACAGCGAGCTCATGTTATTGAAAGTGTGGAACAAGGCTCTTGGAGCCTTCAAAAGCTATATCAAAATTTGGTGGAAATCAAGGACTCTCAAGGCTTTTCTTGGTCAAACCTCTAGTTTGGATTCAATCTAAAAAAGTATAGGCTTGATACATGCTATGTTTCCTAGAGCACCATCGATAATTTGAATCTTCCCTCCTTTCCCAAAGCATGGACATTTTTGTGTCAGACCATTACCCTATTTTTCTTTAGTTAAACATTTTGCTAAGGGTTAGAAAGTCGTCTGCTTTCATGCAACTTCTATTGTATTCTGCCTCCCCTTGGTCAACCATGAACACTACAACATATCGAGGGAATATCGACGGTCAACTGTCGGCGTCGGTATACCTCTCGGACAATTTGGGAAAGCTGCTTTGCCTCGAAAAGAAAGCGTCGGTATACGCGTCGATACTCTTCTGGAACTATCGACGCTTATACCGACAATAATACCGATGATAATACCGACGCTCTCTTTTTAATCGGGTTTGAACCCGAAATTCGTCATTCTGACCGTTTTGAATCTAGATCTTCTCCTTTCGGGTTTGCGCACGCCAACAGCAGAGATCTCTGTTTGTCATCCTCTCTCTCTCTCTCTCTCCCTCTCTCCCTCCCTTCCCTCTCTCTCTCTCTCTCCCTCTCTCTCTCTCTCCCTCTCTCCCTCTCTCACTCTCTCCCTCCCTTCCCTCTCTCTCTCTCTCTCCCTCTCTCTCTCTCTCACTATCTCTCTCTCTCTCTCTCTCCCTCTCTCTCTCTCTCACTCTCTCTCCCTCTCTCTCCCTCCTTCTCTCTCTCTCTCTCTCTAAATAGACCTCTATCTTTATAGATATGAAGTTTTGGTAAGTAGATCGCACATATTGCAACACTCTTTTTTCTTTTTCTATGTTTTTTCTTTACTAATATGTTCTTTGTTTGGTTTTGCAAGAGATTTTGGGATCAAATCTTTTGAAATTCGACGAAGAAGAACTTCAAGTGGATTTTGACGACCGTGATTCAAACAATTCTCTCTCTTTCCCTCTCCTTCCCTCTCTCTCTCTCTAAACACACCTCTATTTTTATAGATATGACGCTTTGGTAAGTAGATCGCACATATTGTATCACTCTGTTTTCTTTCTTTATGTTTTTGCTTTTCTAATATGTTCTCTCTTTAGTTGTGCAAGAGATTTTTGAGATCAAATCTTTGGAAATTCAACGAAGGAGAACTTCAAGTGGATTTTGACAACCTTGATTCAAAAATTACATCAATTTAAGTAAGACATATATCACTCTTTTATCTTTCTTATTTTTGTTTTCTAACATCTTCTCTCTTTATTTTTGTTTGAGAGAGAGAGAGAGGGATATGCATATGCATACATACATGCATATGCATACATGCATGCATATGCATACATGCATGCATATGCATACATGCATGCATATGCATACATACATGCATGCATATGCATACATGCATGCATATGCATACATGAATGCATATGCATGCATGCATATGCATGCATACATATGCATACATACATGCATGCATATGCATACATGAATGCATATGCATGCATGCATATGTATACATACATGCATGCATATGCATACATACATGCATGCATATGCATACATACATGCATGCATACACGCATGCATATGAATACATGCATGCATACACGCATGCATATGAATACATGCATGCATATGCATACATGCATGCATATGCATACATGCATGCATATGCATACATGCATGCATATGCATACATACATGCATGCATATGCATACATACATACATGCATGCATATGAATGCATGCATGCATATGAATGCATGCATGCATATGAATGCATGCATGCATATGAATGCATGCATGCATATGAATGCATGCATGCATATGAATACATGCATGTGCATACATGCATATGCATGCATACATGCATGCATATGCATACATGCCTGCATATGCATACATAAATGCATATGCATACATGCATGCATATGCATACATACATATGCATATGCATACATGCATGCATGCATGCATATGTATACATACATGCATGCATATGCATACATACATGCATGCATGCATATGCATACATGAATGCATATACATACATGCATGCATATGCATACATGCATGCATATGCATACATACATGCATGCATATGCATACATGAATGCATATACATACATGAATGCATGCATATGCATACATGCATGCATGCATATGCATACATGAATGCATATACATACATGCATGCATGCATATGCATACATGAATGCATATACATACATGCATGCATATGCATACATACATGCATGCATACGTGCATGCATATGAATACATGCATGCATATGAATACATGCATGCATATGAATACATGCATGCATGCATATGCATACATGCATATGCATACATACATGCATGTATATGCATACATGCATGCATGCATATACATACATGCATATGCATACATGCTTGCATGCATATGCATACATGCATGCATGCATGCATATGCATACATGCATGCATATGCATACATGCATGCATGCATGCATATGCATACATACATATGAATGCATATGCATACATACATATGAATGCATATGCATACATACATATGAATGCATATGCATACATACATATGAATGCATATACATACATGCATATGCATGCATGCATGCATGTATGAATGCATATACATACATGCATGCATGCATATGCATAAATGCATGCATGCATATGCATTTATGCATATGCATGCATATGCATACATGCATATGCATGCATATGCATACATGCATATGCATACATACATGCATGCATATGCATACATACATGCATGCATATGCATACATACATACATGCATATCACTCTTTTATCTTTCTTTATATTTTTGTTTTCTAATATCTTCTCTCTTTATTTTTGTTTGAGAGAGAGAGAGAGAGGGATATGCATATGCATACATACATGCATATGCGTACATACATGCATATGCATACATGCATGCATGCATATGCATACATGCATGCATGCATGCATATGCATACATGAATGCATGCATATGCATACATGAATGCATATACATACATGCATGCATATGCATACATACATGCATGCATACATGCATGCATATGAATACATGCATGCATACATGCATATGCATACATACATGCATGCATATGCATACTTGCATGCATGCATACATACATACATGCATGCATATGCATACATACATACATGCATATCACACTTTTATCTTTCTTTATATTTTTGTTTTCTAATATCTTCTCTCTTTATTTTTGTTTGAGAGAGAGAGAGAGGGATATGCATATGCATACATACATGCATGCATATGCATACATACATGCATGCATATGCATACATACATGCATGCATATGCATACATACATGCATGCATATGCATACATACATGCATGCATATGCATACATGAATGCATATGCATGCATGCATGCATGCATGCATACATACATACATGCATGCATATGCATACATGCATGCATATGCATACATACATGCATGTATATGCATACATACATGCATGCATACATACATGCATGCATACATACATACATGCATGCATACATGCATGCATATGAATACATGCATGCATATGAATACATGCATGCATATGCATACATACATGCATGCATATGCATACATACATACATGCATATGAATGCATGCATGCATATGAATGCATGCATGCATATGAATACATGCATATGCATACATGCATGCATATGCATATATGAATGCATATGCATACATGCATGCATATGCATACATGCATGCATGCATATGCATACATGCATATGCATATGTATATACATGCATACATGCATATGCATATGTATACATGTATGCATATGCATATGTATACATGTATGCATATGCATATGTATACATGCATGCATACATACTTTATATTTTTGTATATGTATATGTATACATGAATATATGTATATGTATATTACACATATACATGCATGCATGCATATGCATACATACATGCATGCATATGCATACATACATGCATGCATATGCATACATACATGCATGCATATGCATACATACATGCATGCATATGCATACATACATGCATGCATGCATATGTATATGTATGCATATGTATATGTATACACACATGCATATGCATATGTATATGTACATGTATGTATACAAGAAAGCATATTCATATGTATATGTATACATGTATGCATATGCATATGCATATGTATACATGAATGCATATGTATCCAAGCTTAAGCATGCATATGCATACAAGCAAGCATATGCATACATGAATGCATATGCATACATGTATATGTATATTATACATATACATGCATGCATATGAATGCATGCATATGCATGCATACATGCATGCATATGCATATATACATGCATGTATACATATGTATACATTGGATGTATATGTATGCATATGTATATGTATACACACATGCATATGCATATGTATATGTACATGTATGTATACAAGCAAGCATATGCATATGTATATGTATACATGTATGCATATGCATATGCATATGTATACATGAATGCATATGTATACAAGCTTAAGCATGCATATGCATACAAGCAAGCATATGCATACATGAATGCATATGCATATGTATACATGAATGCATATGTATACAAGCTTAAGCATGCATATATATACATTGGATGAGATGAGATCTTCATATTGCATCAGATGGGATCTCCACATACACCTTGGGGTGCACATGATCATGACGAATCAAAGATATATCATATCCGTAATGGAGCTCTAGTTATGGATGCGGCGGGAAAGTCAATGTGTTAGCGGATACGACCACTCTGCTCTATCGAATTCGGTCATTCAGTAATGTTAAAATGAACCGAACAGGATAGAGACTCTAAAAATCATATCACACAATGCATATATGAAGAGTACCGGCCAACACCTGGAAATCCTATTGTGAGTTCCGAATGGATTCAACATACAGCACGGGAGGTGATGTCACATCGACGATCGGAAGCTCGCGATGCTTTCAAAGTAGGCTTACCGAAGCCTCTATGGCTAGATGCCAAAGAATGGGAATCGATTCAGGATGAGCATCAACATACTCCTGATCGGTATCGGCAACAGAGAGATGCGGCGGCCACTCGTTTAGATACGGTTGGAACGTCGCATTTAGGTAGCGGCGGATACGACAATATGCGCTACCAATTTGTAAGTATGATGTTAATTATTGAAGTTGTTTGTGTTAAGTATATTATGTATATTCATCTAACATTTTGCATATTTACTATAGGAGTTGGAAGTGGGTCGTCCTCCAATGCGAACTGAAGAATCATATGGATATCAACATGGACTGACTGCACTGTTACAAGACTTAGAGGGACGCGGTGCAATCATCTCATGGGAGAATATTCTTGATTAGGTAAAGTTATGTATTGGTTTCGTGTTTTTAGTTGTTGTTTATAAATATCATGTTAGTTGGTCTTATTTTATACATATGTTTTGTTGCAGGATTGTAGGTGTAAATATTTTGATCAATGCCACAATTTTGTATCACACTCGCATACGACAATGATGAGCCAAAATTTTGTATTCGATTCCTATATGGAAGTGTTTTGTCACATTGCCACAATTTTGTATTACACTCCTAGGTGGCAATGATGTACCATAATTTTGTATTGCATTCCTATATGGAAGTGCTTTGCCACACTTTTGTACATTTTTCATTTATGGAATATACGACTTTCTGTACATGAATCATTGTTCATTTTTACTCATATAAGTTTATGTATTTGTTGCCATTAGAGTACATAACACATGTACTCAGTTGGGCAGAGTGTATTGTCTTTTGCTAAACAACATCATGCTGTAGCAAAAGACAACACACTCTGCCCAAAAAAATTTGTGCAGGTATGGTCGTCGGTATATGCGCCGGTACGCCTAGCGGGGACGTCGGTATGGACGTCGATATAAGCATTGGTATTTCCGACGCGTATACCGACGTTTATATCGGTACCATACCGGCGATTTCTTTCCGATGCCTATACCGACTGTAACATCGACGTCGCGAAGAAATCACGCCCGTTCATTTGCCTCGGTAGCAGCCTCGGTATACCCTCGATATGTTGTAGTGAAAATCTCGCTCGCCTAGAGGTAGAGCATGAACATTGTTGTGTCAGACCACTACCCTATTTCTTTTTAGTTTAAACACTTTGCTAAGGGTTGGAAAGTTGTGTGTTTCATGCAAGTTCTATAGTATCTCTCTCCCCTTGTCAAACATGAAATCTCACCTTCCTAGAGGAAAGGCTTCAATGATCACTCCTCACCTTCTAGGATCTTGGTAAATATGGTCAAACAGACTCAAAACATATTGCATGGAACCCGAAATGCTACGAAGTATTTTCATTTTAAGAAGGGAGAAAGAATAAAATCACATGCAAAAAAGCCTATCACCATGCTCCAGACTAGCTATAAAGTCTTAGGCAAAGTCCTAGATGACCATATTTTGGGCCATCTCTACATGTGGATCAATGAGGATCAAAAGACTTCATCAAAGGTATATCTATTCTCAAAGCTATTATCAACATTTGGGAGGGCTTTGAATTCGTAAAGAAGTCTATCTCAGACATTCTCTTGCTGAAGAGTGATTTTGACAAAGCTCACGATAGATTATGTTGGTATTTTATCCTTGAAGCCCTCAAGGATCTAAGATGTGTTCATAGATTTATCAATTTGGTTTTCACACTCCTAGGAAATACTTCATCTCAGGTAAACATTAACGGTGAGCTCCTTCTTGCTTTGTGCCTCAAGGGCTCCATCAGGTAGGGGTATGCACTTGCCCCATTGCAGCTTTTGGGCTATGTTTCTTGGTTGGGATCAAGTGCCATAGGTATATGCTAGGGATCTCTTCTCCCCATATGGTCAAGACTAGATAGCTCTTAAAATCTTCATTGATGACACTAACATGTTTCCCTAAAATGATTCTGGTTATGTCTATCGCCTTTGCCATTACATTGACTTTTTTTTGAGACCTCTACATCAAGAATCAACCATTTGGAGACTGCCATCAACTTGCTTCTTGGTCAACCAATAGAATTTCTTAAGGATCATATCTATGAAAAGCTCCCTTGTGTCGCCAAATATTTTGATTATTGGGCATACTGAAGGGGTTTGGGATATTTGTGTGCTTGAGTTGGGATTGAATGCTTGCAAAGCTTGAAAACAAGATCAATTATTGAAAGCATATGCAACTCAATTTGGCAAGGCATGCGATGGTGTTGAACACATTTTGTTATGATTTATGGAATAATAGAATGTTATATGGATTTTAATGTCTTGAGGTTTTTAATGTGATTTGAGTTTTGATTTAGCAGGTGAAGACTCATGAGGGTATGAACACACATGGACTTATTCAGATATTTTTGAAGATATTTAGAAGAATATTTAGAAGATAGTATTTTAGTTATTTTTTGTAAAAATGATAGATCACTTTAGAAAGCGATGTTTTGTAAAAATAGTAGATCGCATGAAAAGAAATAATTTTGTAACTAAAGCAGATTTTTCTAGATGCACGTATGTAGAGGATAGTATAGAAACAAAATCTCACAAAACCATAAATAGAATTGAAAGAAACAAGAGAATTGACACCAGATTGTGTACAATGTCCCCCCACATACTCTCATGGACGAGTCTATTATAGCATGTGTATTTATAGGTATTTTTCATTACGTCCTTAATAGAAGATACACGAGGGTATGTTATACTTGGTATGCCTTTTCATCATCATTATAATCCATGCATTGATTATCATACACACACAATGAGTTTTAAGTTCTACTACATGCACATGTAATCAATATCATAGATATTTAGTTAAATATAAAAATCACTCACTTGAAGAATCTCAATGGATTCATAAGACATCACTAACTCCACATTATAATCATTTGATTTTTGTATATCCGGTTTTTCCAATTCCGTGCATGTGTTTTTACATGGAACATGCTTATGATTGTTCAATAATGGGACATGTGACTGGCCATCAATGTCTATTTTATTCTTATCAACTGAGGTCAATTGCTTGTCAACTGGGAGGCATGTTATACTTTATGGAATAATGGAATGTTATATGAATTTTAATGTCTTTAGGGTTTTAATGTGATTTGTGTTTTGATTTAGCAGGTGGAGACTCATGACGGTGTGAACACACGTGGACTTATTCAAATATTTTTGAAGATATTTAGAAGAATATTTAGAAGATAGTAATTTAGTTATTTTTTGTAAAAATAATATATCGCTTTAGAAAGAGACATTTTTGTAAAAATGGTAGATCACTTGAAAAGCGATGATTTTGTAAATAAAGCGGATTTCTGTAAATGCATGCTTTTCAAAGCACCACCCTGATGTATCTTCTATTCAAGACGTAATGAAAAGTACCTATAAATACACATGCTCTGATAGACACGTCCATCAGAGTATGTGGGGGGAGATTGTACCCAATCCCGTTTCAATTCTCTTGTCTCTTTCTATTCTGTTTATGCTTTTGTGAGATTTCATTTTTGTACTATCCTGTGCATATGTGCATCTGCATGATCTAAAGGTCAACACATTTCTTATTTCCTTTATCATATGCTTCTTGGCATCCCAAAGGGCTGAATATCTCAAGAAAAGAGTAGTACTCAAGATTAAATGGGATATTTGGCATCCCTTGAAAGACATGGAAGGGCTGGGTATTCTGCATGTGGATGCCTTAGTCAACAAGTTTGTCCCCAAATGGATGATCAAAGCCTAGATTAATGAAGATGTTTCATGGGCCAAGATTTCCTCTAAAAACAATTGTCCCCCCTCTCTCTCATGTGGATTAGGAGATGGAAATAGCTTCACCTTATTGCTATCTTCTTCTCTCCATTCAAGGTAATCCCTAAGGGTTCACTACAATAAGACCAGGGATTTTTTAGGTGTATTTCAACCACAAACAATGCAATTCTTGACTAAATACTCATCCCTATGATAACCTCACTATTCTTATGGGCATCACAATTCATACCTTAATATGTGTGGGTATAAGTGTTGATATATTTAGGTAGTGATGTGTGTGAACACTCTAGGACCGCCGGGGCACTTTTTTCCCTCTTTAGGAGGTTTTTTTCCCCCGGCTTGTATATACGCCTATTGCCCTAATGGGCTACTTATCTTTGTACATTCTCTAGTAATACATTCAGTCTTGTGTGTTGTGCTCCAAGCTTCTTCTTCTTCCTTGTGCTGTTCGCGTGCTTCCGCAGACGTCTAACTCCAACAATTGGTATCAGAGCAGGTCGTTGCTTCTTCTAGGGCGCCGTCAACACTCCTCCGTTTGCAGTCTCAGATTCGCATGAAATTTGGTGAGCATACTCAGGGTGTTTCCTAGATCAAAACATCTTCGCTTTGTGGTGCCGAAATCGCGATCTGAGCTCGTTTCGGCCTCCGAACGCACTATCGCAGCGCTTGTGCAGGCTATTTCGTCCTTTTGTGCCAAAGGTATATACCAGTTTCTGTTCGCCAGTTTAAGCGTCTCGAAGTCTGCTACAGGTCTAGCAGAACTCGTCTGGGCAGTTCCGTTCAACTTTTTGAGATACAGTCAATTTTCTGCATCAAGGTATTTTAGTCACCGGCCATGGCTGAAAGCAGTGATGTATTCCGTATGTTGGCTGTTGAGGATAAGTTGGATGGTACCAACTACCCATTATGGGCTTATATGATGCGACATGTACTGGTTGCAAAAGGATTGTGGAACATTGTGCAGGGTGTTGAAAGACGTCCTGTTACACCTGTAACGACAGGTACTGCAAATACAGGTGTTGGAGCTGATGAAGATGGTGTCGAAGATGATATTCCGCAGATTCCTGTTCGTGCTGCTGTTTCTGTTGCACCTACTGCAGAGCAGATTCGTTGGGATGGCAGAGATGCCCAGGCACATGCATTGATAGCTTTGTCTGTCAAACGTGCCATTATCCCCCACATTCGCTCTTGCAGAACAGCAAAGGATGCTTGGGATACACTTACCACTTTGTACCAGGCTAGGAATGAGGCTCGTGTTGCTTACCTCCGAAAACAGTTGGAGAGTGAGCACATGAATGAAGGTGATTCTATGGACAGTTTTCTTACAAAGATCAAAGACCTGAAGGAACAATTGATTTCTGCTGATGAGGTTATACCAGATAGCTCACTTGTGCAGACTGTTCTGAATGGCCTTCCTGATTCATATCAGAGTTTTGCCTCTACTCTTCGATTGATGATGAAAGGCAATCCGAATGCCTTGTCATTTGAGGAATTAGTCTCTGTTCTGTTGCAGGAAGATCAGTCCAGGCAGAACAGGTCCATTATGCGTGTTGCAGATCAAGCTTTCCTGGCTAGTCAGAAGGGCAAAGGAAAATGGAGCTCTTCTACTAGTAAGCAGAAATCTGCAAATGCTGCACAATCGAAGAACCAGGATAAAGATGAGAAGAAATCAGAAAAGCAGAAATTGTTCTGCAAGTACTGTAAAGGAAATGATCATATTATAAAGAACTGTCCAAAACTGGCTGCTAAAGAGGCAAAGAAGAAAGAGGCTGGAATGGTTGTTGCAGAGGCCTCTACACCAAAAACAGAGTCTGCAAATCTTGTGCAGGAAGAAGAATGGGCGTTTACTACTGTCTGCAGTTTTGACCCATCTTCTCATGATCAGTGCATGTCTGCAGTAGACTCAGATGTTTGGTACTTTGACAGTGGGGCGACCAAACATATTACCTCGCAGCGCAGTTTCTTCTCTTCACTCGAGCCTGCCCCTACAGGGAATACTGTCACATGCGCCAATAACTCCTCTTATCCTGTTATGGGAGTTGGTAAGATCATTTTGACTACTGCTGATGGTAGTTCTTTCACTTTGTCAGATGCTTTATTTGTGCCAGGGATCAAAAAGAACCTGTTATCAGTTTCTGCATTAGCCAAGATTGGCTTGGTTGTGAAATTCGTTGATGACAGGTGTACAGTCCATGATCTCTCAAATGGCGATGTGATTATTGCTTCTGGCATTTTATGTCGTGGGCTGTATAAGCTCATAGACTATGAAAGATCTGTGAATGATTCGGCATGTGCAGTTCATGATTCTCAGGCTATGTCAGATGCAAAGCTTTGGCATGCACGCTTTGGTCATCTGAATTTTGCTAGTTTGTTACGCCTGCAGAAATCTGAAATGGTGTCTTCTTTGCCCAAACTTGAGGCACCTGGAAAACATGTTTGTGAAGGCTGTATTTTGGGCAAAATGCAGCGTTCTTCCTTTCCAAAAGATGGTTCAGTTCGGGCTATGCAGAAATTGCAGCTTGTACATAGTGATGTCTGTGGTCCTATGCAGACACCCTCTTTTGGAAATTACCTTTACTTCGTGACTTTCATTGATGATTTTTCCAGGCATGCATGGGTATACCCACTCAAAGCAAAGTCCGAAGTGTTCATGTGCTTCAAACAGTTTTTGGTTTTGGCTGAAAATCTGTCAGCATGTAAAATGGGCACCCTCCGTTCTGATCGAGGGGGGGAATATATGTCTTCAGATTTTAATGCATTTCTGGCTGAACGTGGGATAAAACACTAGTGTACAGTGCCGTATACACCTCAACAGAATGGAGTTGCTGAACGAAAGAACAGGTCACTCATGGAGATGGCGAGGTGCATGGTCAAAAGTCAGGCTTTACCACATAGTTTCTGGCTTGAGGCTGTCATGTGTGCAGCATATGTACTGAACAGGTGTCCCACCAAAGCGTTGCAGTCTATCACTCCATATGAGGCTTGGCATGACCGCAAGCCATCTGTTGCTCATCTGCGTGTTTTTGGTTGTTTGGCATATGCATTAGTGCCTGAACAACATCGCAGAAAATTGGATGATAAGGCAGTAAAATGTATTTTTGTTGGGTACAGTTCTGAAAGTAAAGGCTATCGTCTGTATCATCCACAGACTAAACGCATTCTGGTTAGCCGTGATGTTGTCTTTGTGGAAGATGCTATTCAGCCATTGCTTTCATGTACTAAGGAGACATCTGTTAGCTCCAAAGACATGTATGATACTTTGATGCCTCTTTTTACAGGTGGACAGGCTAGTGCTGGTCCTAATGAGGCAACTTCTCAGCCTTTGCAGGTTTCATATGATGATGCAGATCATTCCATTTCTGATGCAGATTTACATGATGCACTTGTTGATGAGAGAGCTGATATTGAACAGGCAAAAACTATGCCAAAATGGCTGGTGCAGACTTTGCGTGACAGCAAATTAGATGCACCTTTGTCATATCGTACTCGTTCAGGCTCTCATAGTACCTCCTTTGCATCAGATTGCTATGCTATGGCTGCATCTAGTCTCTGTGATGAGAATGAGCCTGTTTCTTTTGATGAAGCACAAAATTCAGAAAATTGGATGGCTGCTATGCAATCTGAATATGATGCTATAATGAAGAATGGTACATGGTCTTTATGTGACTTGCCTCCTGGCAAGAAGGCCATTGGCACTAAGTGGGTATACAAGCTGAAGCGTAAACGTGATGGTACAGTTGACAGGTATAAGGCTAGGCTTGTTGCAAAGGGTTATGCGCAGGAAAGAGGCATTGATTTTGATGAGACCTTTGCACCTACATGCCGTATGACTACTGTTCGGAGCATTTGTGCACTTGCAGCCCATCATGGTTGGAATGTACATCAGTTGGACATTAAAACATCATTTCTGAATGGTGACTTGCATGAAGAAGTGTATGTTTTTCAGCCCCGTGGCTTTGTGCAGAAAGGGCATGAAAACCAGGTGTGCAGGTTAAAGAAGGCGTTATATGGTTTAAAGCAAGCACCACGTGCTTGGTATGAGAAGATACATGCCTATCTGATTGCACATGGTTTTGAGAACAATCCAACTGAAAGCACCTTATATGTTAAGCGTGCTAATGATGTGCTTCTGATCATTGTTGTCTATGTAGACGACATGCTGCTCACTGGTCCTCTTGAGAAGCATATTGCTGATTTCAAGGCTGATTTGCATGCCTCATTTGAGATGTCTGATTTGGGGCATTTGCATCACTATTTGGGCATTCAATTTATGCAAGTTGATGGTGGAATGGCTTTGTGTCAAACGAAATATATTGACACATTATTGCAGCGTTTTGGCCGTGAAGACTGTAAGCCTATTGCCACTCCTATGGAGACAGGTTTACGATTGAGTCTTCATGATGCTGGAGATGCATGTGATGCTGTTCTCTATCAGCAGGCTGTTGGATGCTTGATTTACTTATGCATTACTCGGCCAGATATTCAGTTTGCTGTCTCACAGATGAGCAGGTTTATGCATTGCCCAAGAGTCACGCATTGGAAAGCGGTTAAGCGCATCTTTCGCTACTTGAGTGGTACTCGGCTACTTGGGTTGTTTTATCCCAAGGGGGGATCACCACCGCCAGATTTGCATGCTTTTTCTGACTCAGATTGGGCTGGTTGCTATGACACTCGTGTGTCCACCAGTGGTTTTTGCTTCATGCTTGGTAGCTCATGTATATCTTGGTTGAGCAAGAAGCAGCCTACTGTGGCCACTTCCAGTTGTGAGGCTGAGTATAGGGCAGCTTTCACAGCGACTGTTGAGTGTGTGTGGCTCAGACGCCTTATGGCTGATTTGGGTGTTGGCCAGTCTTCTGCCACCACCATCTTCACTGACAGTCAGAGCGCATTGGCAGTTGCGAGGAACCCTGTGTTCCATGCTCGCACTAAGCACATTGAGGTGCATTATCACTATATCAGGGAGAGGTTCTCTGCTGGGGAGATCAGCTTGGCATATGTGCCCACGCAGGAGAACATTGCAGACCTTTTCACGAAGGCTCTGCCTAGGGAGAAGTTTGAAGCTTTCCGCAAAGCTTTGGGCTTACTTCCTTTTGTGGAGTGATTTCCACATAGCTCGGCACTTCCTTATACATGAGTGCCAGCTCCTTGTTCACCGCATCACTCCCAGGGGGGATTTGTTGATATATTTAGGTAGTGATGTGTGTGAACACTCTAGGACCGCCGGGGCACTTTTTTCCCTCTTGAGGAGGTTTTTTTCCCCCGGCTTGTATATACGCCTATTGCCCTAATGGGCTACTTATCTTTGTACATTCTCTAGTAATACATTCAGTCTTGTGTGTTGTGCTCCAAGCTTCTTCTTCTTCCTTGTGCTGTTCGCGTGCTTCCGCAGACGTCTAACTCCAACAATAAGCACAACAACATCCAAATAATGGTCACAATGCGGTTCTAAATGCGTGATGGTTGTAATGTTTGCCAATGTACCAACCCCTAATTGAGGAGTAAAAAATCCATCTTTTAATTATAATTTGGGGGAATAAATGCACATTGCTATCTCAATAGCTCCATCGATATAAATGTTGCTACGAGATTATGCATGCACATGTTTTTAGAGGTTTAAATAGCATGAACCTACATAAACCCAAATGTTCATGATATTGTTGAACATAAATTGATGAGCACATAAATCTCTCTCCATTTCTTCATCTACATCAATTTCCAATCTCAATATTTTTCTATAATCCTCCATTGGTACAAAATCTATATCATTGTCTACTATAGTATCCTCTTCGTAGGCATCTTGAGTATCCTCATGGTCAAGAGTAGGTTCTATCATATCTTGCTACATGTTATTTGAAGGAGGCATTAGATTCAAATAATTGTTTCTTTCTTTGATCCACTTTTATGACTTACCAAAAGTTTTTATCAACATTAGTTTCCACAAAAGGTTTCTTTTTTTGCATTGTTGGGGAACCACAATCAAGTCACTATAATCATATCACAATTTTGTTGAGTCTATTTGTACAAAGTCACTATGATTTTCACATATAGTTGTATTTCAACCGATAATGATCACTTTAAACCATTTCACATGTTGAAAAAGATTGAACTTCAATAAACCTTTTCGGAATGCTTGGAGGATCCCATTCACTATTTCTCCCTCTCTCACCATTTCCTCATCTCAACTCTTGTAAGAGTATGTAGATAAGAGAAGATACTATGCTAATGTGTGGAAAATGTTATAACCAAAGAATCCAACACTTACATTGGACTAAAACACTAACTTGGATCTTTTATGGGTTATCAACCTATTATCTTCCACATGTGCTATCAACATTGTTGTAGCTATCAACATTGTTTGACCCAGCAGAGGTATCAAAGCCTACTTTGGCTACTAATAGGTTTTTGTAGCTACTAAAGGCTTCATAAAGTTTATCTTTTCCTAGGTTGTGAATATAGTATCACATGAGAGTTTTTAAATTCTTGTTGATTGATACACTCTAGTGAAAGTTGCAAAGTTAGAAATTCTTTCGAAGTGATCCAGAGATTCTTGAAGCAAGATGAAGTGAAGCAAACAAGTGAAGTGCTAAAACTGAGTCAAAGGTTGAAAGCTCTAGAGAAGGATCTATTCATCCATGAAGGAAAGTTGAAGGATTGCCAGAACAGAGTCAAAGACTACAAGATCTAGAGAAGCATATATTCATCCATGAAGGAAAATTGAATAATTCTTGAAATTGAGTCAAAGCTTGCAAGATCTAGAGAAGGTGTTTTTCATCCATGAAGGAAAGTTGAAGGGTTTCCACTTATGCTAAGAAGTGGTGTTTGAATCAAGAGCTTGAAGACCTATTAAGAGAAGAAATTAAATATTTGTACACTAATCAAGTCTTATCAAAGGCTTGAAGTGAAGGAACTTCTCTTTGGAAGACTCTAGGTAGCATAGATCTACAAGATGAATACCAGAAAGAGCTCAAATCTTGGAGTACATACAAGCTATGATAAAGTTTGAGAAAAGGAGTGTGAGCTCCTAGTCTATAGGAACTCAAGAGTTGTGAAGGTGTTTGACTTGGAGTCAACATGATACGAAGATATCTAGTAAGGTCATCTCTGATTTGAGAAACAGCCAGGCAAGAAGAGCACTATCATCTCAAGGATGCTCTTTCAATGAAGTTAAAAAGAGGCAAAGCTCACTCGAGGTATTAGGATCTAAGAAAAGATACCAACTCACTCAAGACTAAGCTTGGTGAATCAACTCCTAAAGTTATAAAATTCTATTTTCCATTCTATTGTTGTTGGAAGAAATTTTAGACTCCACATAATGGCATATTAAAGTCACATTCATGAGGAAGAGGAAGAAATTATTCGACAATTTCTTTCTAGTTTGGAAGTATAGGCTATTGAAGAGACTATGGAAATTTGGCATCGAGGGGGAGCAATCTATGAGGAATGCACAAGAAGGGGAGAAGATGACACTCAAGAAGCAAGGTGTGTCAAAGAAAGGGAGCAGACAACCCAAGAAGAATTCATAGTTGGAGAGATTTTTGAAGAAGCAGTATCCATGTTCACCCATAAAGATATAAGATAGGAAGAAGTAAAGATTTCTGAAGTAAAGAAAAAAGAAAATAAAATTTTGGAAAAGAAAAACATGAAGAATCAAGAATAGGATTCTACTTCAAAGAAGAAGAGGTAAAGAAGCTTGAAGTATAAAGTGTCATTCCAAATATATTTGCACAAGTGTTGGAGATGACTATCTCATAAGGAAGTTAGGACAGCCATCAAACAAAATTCAGCCATCAAAGAAGAAGCAAAAGTAAATAGGAATCGGCTTTTAGCACACAACGATGTTTGGACACTCACAAAGGAAGATGAAGTAAAGGACATCAAAGCAAAAATGGTACTTTGAGAAAATAGGACGTCCAAAAAGGAAAAACGGAGAGTTACAAAATACAAAGAGAGAAGAGTTCAAGAAGAGCCAAGATATGGAAATATCTTGGTAAGAGAAGAGTTATAATGAATCAATATATAAATCAATTTTAGGAGTTATCCTTTAAAGAAGAAGAATACTACTCGATGCAATGAATAAGAGATCATTGTTTGTTTCAAAGTAAGTATTTTTTTTAAAAGAAGATGCCAAGACTATGAAAACTGAAGAAGAAAATAATGCTATGGAAGCAAGGCTTGGAATGATGAGGATACACATGGAGAAGGTATCCAGAGGAAACAATCTCAACACTATTTTCATTTCTCAATAATTTTTTCTATGTACAACTTGTTTGTTCATCAAAACACTTGATTTTGAGAATATATGTTTACATATCTTCATGATGAATATGGAAGCTTGGATTGGATGGACATACGGCAGCATTAGAAGTCCAACTAATCTTCCGATTTCAAGATGGAATGAGCCTCAACATCAAATGTTGAAGAGGAAGACAAGGTGGAAGCACCCCAAGCACCAAAAGCAATTCAAGCATGTACTAAGGAAGATTTCGTTTGGTACATCACTTTGACTCTCACATTGAATTTTGAAGGGGAGTGTTGAAAAAAGAGAAAACTTCAATAAAGGTTCTTGGAAGCCTTGGAAGATCCAGTTCACTATCATCATTTCTTCATCTCAACTCATAGGAACTACCTCTTAACAATCTATTCAATGGTACTCAAAAGCCTCATACTCATTCATGTGAATGATCTTGCAATTATACTCTTAGCATATGCATACGAACAAGCTCTTTTAAGCATTTTGTGTTAAGTTATATAATTCCCCTAGGTGTGCATGTGTGTGTATGTGTATGTGTATGTGTATGTGTCTGTATCTATATGTGTATGTGTATGTGTATGTATGTATGTGTGTATATGTATATGTGTGTGTATGTATGTGTGTACATGTGTATGTATGTGTGTATGTGAGTGTCTGTGTGTGTATATGTGTATGTATGTATGTGTGTGTATGTGTATGCGTGTATGTGTGTGTTTGTAAATGTGTATGAGTATATGTATGTGTATATATAGTGTGTATACTTGTGTATGCATGTATATGTGTATGTATCTATATGTATGTCACTACAACAGATCGATGGTATACCAAGGTTTTTACCAAGGAAAATGAACGCGGCTTTATTTGTCGCGACGCCGGTGTAAAGGTCGGTGTGTGCGTCGGTACAAAAGCATCGGTATATCTGTCGGTATATGTGTCGGTATATGCGCCGGTATATGCGTCGGTAATACCGACACATATATCAAGGCTTCTGCTAGACATACCATCGCCTATACCGTCGCCTGCTGGGTGTACCGATAGTTATTCTTATGACACTATTGGGAGTACCGTCGCGTATACCGACGACCATACCTGCAAATTTTTTTTTGGGAAGTGTTTTGACTTTTGCTACAGCAACATTACCATGATGTTGCTTAACAAAAGACAATACACTCTACCAAAAAAAAACTGAGTACATGTGATGTGTACTCTAATGACAACCGAAATATGATTTCATGAAACAGAGTATTATTGGACACAAAATAGATAATCAGAATGAACTATGAACCATGTACAAAAGAAGTTATATATTTCAATAATGAAGCATGTACAAGAGTGTGGCAAACCACTGTCATATAAAACCAAGTTTATAAATTAATTACCTCATCACAAATGCTCCCATGAAACTATTGCACCACGTCCCCCCAAGTCCTGCAATAGTGCAGTCAACCCATGACTATATCCGTAAGACTCCTCCGTTCGTGTTGGAGGACGACCCATTGCCAGCTCATGAAACAAATATAAAAATATTAGAGAAACATACATGAGAAATTTAACACAAATAAATTCAATAAATGAAATGGTACTTACAAACTCATGACGCATCGTGTCATATCCACCGCTGCCCAAATGTGACGGTCCAATTGTATCGAAACGTGTGGTTGCGGCATTTCACTACTGGCGATATCGATCAGGAGTCTGCTGCTGCTCGTCACGAATCATGTCTCACTCTTCACCATCTAACCATATAGGCTTTAGTAAGCCTTCTCTGAAAGCATCACATGCCTCAGATCATCGATGGGACATGACCTCACGTGCGGTGTGCAGAATCCACTCTAAATTGACAATAGACTATCCATCGGCTGGTCGGAACTCCTGGTAAATCGTCTGTGTGATATAATTCTTCCGATCTTTATCCTGTTCACTCCATTTCAGCATGATGGAGTGTCCAAACTGGATGGAGCAAAGCTGTCGTATGCGTGCACGCATTGCTTTGCCAGCCGCATCCATCACCGGAGCTCCATCTCGGATACTATACACCTTGGAGTCATCATGGTCATGAGCACCCCAAGGTGTATGTGGTGTTCCATGTGGTGTACTGCATGGCGTACCTACATTTGAGGTACTCGTCCTAGGAGTAGAAGTAGGTGACACAACGTCCGTCGCACTGCCTCCACAACAATCACCTCCTCCGCCTCCAGACCTACCTGTAGATCCACTCCTAGAACCTCCTGCTCCAGAGTGTGACCTCGATCTACGAGACGGGCCAGAACCTGTATCGCGCTGAGGTGTCAAACGCACATGTCTACTAGTAGACCTAGTAGGAGATGGCTACAAAGATGGTCGTGGTGGAGTCACAAAGCTAGGAGACATACCTCCTACGAGAGTAGCACCACCCGCAGGAGTGACACCGGCAGGAGTGACACCGGCACGAGTGACACCGGCGGGAGTGAGGCCAGCGGGAGTGAGGCCGGCATGAGTAAGGCCGCCAGGAGTGAGGCCGGGAGGAGTGCTAGCACGAGCGATCCAATACTGTGATGAAGCGGCCATATACGCAGGAGCAACCTGAGAGATGAACTCCAGAAACTGCTCCTCTGTCATGGAATGTGGAGTGACTGGAGGACTGTCTCCCATCGTGCTCGGTAATAAAAGAACTCAAATAATTAGCATGCGATAAGAAAATTAATATAGAGAATAAACATAAAAAAACAAAAATTAGTACGTACAAGTGTTTTATTCAAAAGTCCTCTATTCTAGCATCCTCTTGAAGATCCGATGCACCGAGAATATCTATCTCTATTTTGATGGCTTCTAAATCGCTTGCTATGCTGGTTTCCTCCTGATCATCGTCTATTGCTTCGTCTTCTCGAACAATGACCTCTTCTTCTCGAACAATGATCTCTTCCTCCTCGACTATCGAATGAATCTCTGAGTCCACTAGAGATGGACTTTCTTCTACATCTATGTTTTCAAAAATTTGTCTACTACATGGAGCGACTTGTAAAACAAATAGCCACTCTGGGTCTTTTGAATTTGGTATAGAAACAACTTGCTCACAGTGTTCGGGAAGTACAAATGTATCCCTTTCATCTGTCCATAATCTTGTGGAGTCGACTTGAAGCAAACCGCTCTTATCCCGTCTCACTGTTGTGTTTCTTCCAGAGGTGACTAATTTGAACCATTTCACATAAAAAAAAAGTAATCAAACTTTCTGAAAGATAGCTTCAAGATGCCTTGAATCACACCACAATAATCTAACTCGCCTTCTAGAGCATTATCATCTCTTGCACTCGCTCTACTTTTTTGCAAAAAATTCACTATCACTCCACTATCAAAAGTAGACCTATTTTGATCGATTCGTGCGATTCGAAAGTGTCATCCATGAGACCATAGTGCACCGTATTTAATATACTCCGAATCACATCCTTTTGCGAGTTCTTCTTCTTCTTCAGAGATATCTTCACCCACTGCCTTTGCTTGTGAAACCGCTGTATCTAGCCATCTGCTCATTGGAAAAGGTGGGAGAGGTCGAAGATTTTCTGGAAGAGGCAAAAATCGAGTGGAATGATTTCTTCAAAACTGAGCTCTTTCCTTTGGGTTAGTCTCCTTGGCAAGTTCATACCTTTATAACCACTTTTGCATAGGCTCAGAGTTAACTATGCAAAACTTCATTGCCTTCTCTCTGAAAGCTGCATCCATTTTTCTTTGCAATCCTTTACCTTGTGGTTCATCGCCTACGAGACGAACATCTTCATCATCGCTCCATAAGCGAGGCATTTTGGGATCCGATATACGTAGAAACTCAGTTATGAATACAAGAGATTCATGTACAAGCCATCCCTCTGCCATGCTACCCTCTGGACGTGCTCTCTGTCGAACAAACCCTTTTAATGTCTTCATAAAGCACTCTAAGAAGAACATCCATCGACTATGGACAGTTCCTGCTATTGCAACTTCATCTACCACATGAACCAGTAAATGAAGTTGAATAGTGAGAATACTTGTGGGAAAGTATTTCTCTACTATACAAACAGCCTCAATAGCATTGAGTTTTGCACTCTCTATGCTATCTCTATTTATCTCTTTAGAAGATATCCACCGTACTAAAGAACTAATTTTATAAATGGTTTTTCGTACATCCTCTGAAAGACAATCTTTTAGGGCTACAGGGAGCACAAACTGTAAAAACTTGTGCCAATCATAAGACTTGAGTCCTGCAAGATCGTCGTTTTGTGTGAAAGCAGTCTTTAGACACCTCATGCATCGAGTAGGTGTACGAAACTCTGAAATTGTTTTCTTCACTTGTTGCTCTTCCATCCTACGAAGCACCCAAGGAGCTCTTGGTAACGATAATGTTCCGTTGGGCTTAGTAATTGCCCACAACTCTCGCATACGACCTCGCTCTTCTAAGTCCTCTCTTTGTGCTTTGCTTTCTTTCTTTCCGATCAAAGTTTTCCAAAGAATCTCTCCCACAGTCTTAAAAATATTCTTAAAAATATGATTGATCACCAATTCACTCCAATAAGGGAGTTCATGAAAAATAGACAACCGTTTCATGCCAGCAACTGGATTTTCTGAATCCCACAGTTGTTTCCGATCGCTAGCTTTCATTTGGTGTTGCGCTTGTCGACCAATTTGTCCTTCATGTAAAACATGTCCATCAAGGAAATATCTATGATGTCCTTTATAGACAGTCTTACGTAGTGCTTTGGAATAGCGTGCTTCGAGTCGTGGTCCGCATAAAGGACAAGCATGGTAACCCGAAATCGATAAACCTGAACATTCACCATAACTAGGCCAATCATGCATTGTCCACATAAGTATGCCTTGCACTCGCACGTCTCGTTTTCTTATAGGTTGAGACATGTCACGCACAGTAATCCCATCCCATAAAATGCGCAGTTCTTCCACAAGTGGTGCAAGATATACATCCATGTTTTTTACCTTATACTTACCTGGTACAATAAGAGCTAATAATAAAGACCTTTCTTTGTGGCCAACCATGGTGGGATATTATAATTGACCAAACATACAGGCCATGTGCTCCATGAAGAACTGCGTAATCCAAATGGATTCACTCCATCCATAGCTAGGCCTAGACGTATGGACCGAGGCTCACTAGCAAACTCTGGCCACTTAGTATCTATGTGCTTCCAATCATCAAAGTTAGCTGGCACTCGCATTACATTATCTGTAGACCTGCTCTTTGTATGCTATGACATTAAATCAGCTATAGATTTGCATCTAAACATGTTCTTAATTCGTGAAATGATAGGAAAGTGGCGAAGAACCTTTGCGGGGATTGCTTCGCCTACAACGTCTTCTCTAAATCTATTTGCTCCACACTTTAGACATACGTGGAGATGCTCATACTCATTCCGAAAGAGAATGCAATCATTCGGACAAGCATGAATTTTAGTATAATCCATTCCAATGGACTGTAAAAGTTTTTTCGCATCTCCATGTGTTGGAGGCATGTCATTGCCCTCTAGCAAAAATTGATCTTTAAAAAGCCTGCAATAAGCAATTAAAGTGATATTAGTAAATGAAGTTATTGTGATACAACAATGAAAGCCAATTTGTTCTCCACTTACCTGAACAATTCAGTGACACTACTATCTGACCATCCATAAATGGATTGCAGATTGAGCATCGCGAGTGAAGCACGTAGTAAAGATATCTTTGCTCCATTGTAAAGTGGTAAACAATCTAATCCTCGCATGTTTTTATATTCTTCATCAACTTTTGATCATGGAATTTCTGTTGTGTCCATGAAACTCTCTACACCTTCTTCACCATCATGATCTTCCTCCATCTCATAAAAGGCTTCAAGCATCTCTTCCATATGTTCATTCTGTGTAATATTATTAGTGCTTGCTTGTACGTCTAAGTCCTTTTTTGCTCTCTTTTGTCCACGAGAGTTTACCGGTGCAATGTCGTTTGGGTCCATCTACTCACCTGGGGGACCATGCAAATGATAGCGTAGGTTTTCCAGTCGACTCCTATCAAAGGATCCATACTCTCTACCATGTGTAGTACAAATCCATCGTTTTTGATAAATTTGATACTTGCACTGTGTGCAAGGACATGCCATTCTCTCTTCAGGATCCAAAGAAGCTATCTGCTACAATATGGACATTTTAGAACATTTTTTTTTTATTAAACCTAAAAATCTAACTTTTAAAGACTTAAATCTGAAATACTAAACCTAAATACTTAAATACCTAAAAGAACTTAAAACCCTAATCTATATAGCTATCCTATTTTATCTATATATTCAGATTTTTTCTTGATTGATCCTATTTTATATATATATTTATTTATTTATTCAAATTTTTTTCCTCTCAATTGAGTTATATGTATGCCTAAACCCTAAAACCCTAATTTTAAAGATCTAGTCCTAAATTATGTATATTTCTAACACATGTGTATATACATGTATATATGTATTATATGTGTATGTGTATGTGTATATATGTTATGTAGGTGTTAAAACCCTAAAACCCTAATCCAAGTGACCTAGACCTAAAACATGTATATATATGTATGCATGTGTATATATATGTGTATATGTATATATATGTGCATATAGATAGGTGTATAAGTATGTGTGTTTGTGTATTGTATATATATTCACTCTATTTAAAATGATTAAATTTAAACCTATTTTTATATATTTAATCATATATATTTCATTTATTTATTTAAAATACTAGTTCTTATCATATTTTATTATCTATATAATTATCCTACCTTATATATATATATAAATCTAAACCTCTAATCCTAAAACCCTAATCATATTTTATATATATATTTATTTATATATTCAGATTTTTTTCTTATTTTTCTCTATATTTTTTCTTAATATAAATATAATTGAGTTATATGTATGTATAAACCCTAAAACCCTAATCTTAAAGATCTAGACCTAAAATATGTATATTTCTATATACATGTGTATATACATGTATATATGTATTATATGTGCATGTGTATGTGTGCATATATGTCATGTAAGTGTTAACACCCTAAAACCCTAATCTTAAAGATTTAAATCTAAAATATGTATATTTTTTTATGCATGTGTATCTACATGTATGTATGTATTATATGTATATGTGTGTTTGTGTATATATGTTATCTACGTATTAAAACCCTAAAACCCTAATCAGAAAGACTTAGACTTAAATTTGAAATACTAAAACCTAAATACTTAAACACCTATAAAAATCTAAACCCCTAATCCTAAAACCCTAATCATATTTTATATATATATTTATTTATAAAAATTCAGATTGTTTTCCTTATTTTTCTCTATATTTTTCTTAATATAAATATAATTGAGTGATATGTATGCCTAAATCCTAAAACCCTAATCTTAAATATCTAGACCTAAAATATGTATATTTCTATATACATGTGTATATACATGTATATATATATTATATGTGTATGTGTATGTATGTGTAAATAGCGTAAAAATCCTAATCCTATTTTTATATATTTGATGTAAAAAAAAAAACTTCAAAATAAAAACAGGATTATATGTGTGTATGTATGCATGTGTGTATATATGTGTGTGTATGTATGCATGTGTACATGTGTGCGTGTGTATGTATGCATGTGTATACATATTGTGTGTGTATGTGTATGTGTGTGTATGTAGGCATGCATGTGTGTGCATGTCTGTGTACGTGTGTGTATGTATGCATGCATGTGTGTGTATGTGTGTGTATGTGTATGCATGTGTATACATGTGTGTGTATGTGTATGTGTGTGTATGTATACATGCATGTGTGTATATGTGTGTATGTATGCATGTGTGTATATATGTGTGTTATATGTATGCATGTGTACATATGTGTGTGTATGTATGCATGTGCATACATGTGTGTGTATGTGTATGTGTGTGTATGTATGCATGCATGTGTGTGTATGTGTATATATATTGTATGCATGCATGTGTGTATATATGTGTGTGTATGTATGTGTGTATGCATGTGTGTGTATGTATGCATATGTGTATATGTGTATATGTGTGTATGCATGCATGTGTGTATATCTGTGTGTGTGAATGTATATGTGTGTATATATGTATGTGTGTATATGTGTGTGTATGTGTATGTATGCATATGTGTATATATGTGTGTGTATGTATGCATGTGTGTATATGTGTATATGTGTGTATGCATGCATGTGTGTATATGCGTGTGTATGTATGCATGCATGTGTGTATATGTGTGTATATATGTGTGTGTGTATATATGTGTGTGTGTATGTATGTGTGTATATGTATGTGTGTATGTGTATGTATGCATATGTGTATATATGTGTGTGTATGTATGTGTGTATGCATGTGTGTGTATGTATGCATGTGTGTAAATTTATATGTGTGTGTATGAATGCATGTGTATATGTGTGTGTGTATGTAAGCATGCATGTGTGTATAGGTGTGTGTATGTAGGCATGCATGTGTGTACATGTATGTGTGTATGTATGAATGTGTGTACATGTATGTGTGTATGTATGCATGTGTGTACATGTATGTGTGTATGTATGCATGTGTAAATGTGTAAATGTGTGTGTGTATGTATGCTCTATTTTTCTATCTCTATCTTCCTTTCTTTCATTATTCTTTATCTCTCACTCTCTCTCGCTTCTCTCTCTCTCTCTCTCTTTCTCTCTCTTTCTCTCTCTTTCTCTCTCTATCAATAGAGAATAAAACAATCACTTACAAGTATGCCCCTCTTTTGGATCGTTGTCGTCAAAGCATAATGTATGTCGTCTATTGTCCAATTCCAAACAATCGATGCGAAAGAACTTCTGCAAAATCAAAGAAAAGAGAAATTATAAAACCTAAAAGCATAGAGAAACACAAATGCTAACAGTACGTGCAGCACTTACCTACCAAGATGTGAGATCTAAGCCGAGAGAGAGTGTGTGTGTAGAGAGAGAGATCTGTGTGTGTGTGTGCACAAGACAATGCAGGTCGCAATTCGGTTCGCGCATGCAAGTTCGACAGAAGACCAACAGTACTCAAACACGTGCAAGAATGTGAAGTTTTGCTCTCGGGTTCACGTTATGTTTAAAACTCGCCGCCGGTATAGGCGTCGGTATGGGCATCGGTATACGCATCGGTACTTCCCAGTAAATTACCAACGCTTATATCGATGCCCATACCGACGCCTATACCGACGCATATACCGACGCAAATACCGGCGGCTGTGGGCCACACCGACGATCCGTTTAAAATTGGTATCTCTAAGTGACATTTTCTGAGACGCATACCGACACCGACTGTGACCGTCGGTATATGCAGCGTCCGTATGCCCCTCATATGTTGTAGTGTTTGCATATATGTGTGTAATAAAGCAAATTTATGATCTAGGGATCTGGTCGGTTCATACAGATCTGAAATCGGACATCATTTGGTCATCCGTGTGTATGACCAAAGATCTCGAGTTTAGACTTACTAGGAGGTCTTGTGCTCTTGTGAATAAGTGATCCACTTAGCTTATTTGTTAAGTCTCAAGGATGTGAAGGAGGAGTTCTTGGGTTCAATCCCCATGGGGAACATGGGGAGAGTATTTTGCCCGAAGAGATCTAGAGCCTTCTAGAAGCAGCCACTTCAGTTAACTCAAGTTGACTGGGACACTTGGCACACATGTAGTTACATGGCCGACACATGGCTGGCTAGTATCCAACTGCCCAAGAAGACAGTCCCCTGGATAGAGCTATATATAGAGGCATTTGGTTGGGAGGAGAGTCATCTCTCTAGCACGTGGTGGTCGTAATTCCTAGTTGTTGCATTGGTATCAGAGCTAAGGGCAAGCTCCTATGGAGACTTTGTGGGGGACTATCACCTTCTTCTCAAGCTCCCATGGAGATCTCTTCACATGTATCTAAAGTGCTGCCATATTATTTCTCAACAAACAAACAATCTTTGAACCTCGATGTCTTTGAACCTCGACATCAAGATGAAGGATTCCGCTAGAGCATATGACGGCAGCTGCAGGCAGAGGGCTTCGAAGCTGTACTATGATAGAGCCAGCGCTCTGGTCAGGGGCATATTGTTCTAGTCATGATAGCAAGCAACCTGCTGTTGCATCGGTTTGATGAGGAGAGGAGTCCAAAAAACAACAAAGTTAAGGCATGGTGCATTTGTATTATTCAGCGGCTCTAAAGGATTCAAATTGCAATCGCATACTACTAGACTTTCGTCATATCTAGATTGTCCTCACGTGTTCGACGCTAATATATAACTTTGTATATTATTTATCTTGTCTGCATGATGTTGTTGTAGGACAAGAAAACAGAGAAAAAGGGAGCAAGCAAGACGACATTTTTCTTTTTTGCAATGGTTAGTGGCCGGGTTTTGAACCCATGTCAACTAGAATGTAACGTCTACTATTCTCCACTCGAGCAAGCACGGATCATCAAAAGATATTTCTAGACAAAGATCTATCTCCAAAAGGTTCAACGCTGTCCAAGATATGGACGAAGGCGAGACTCAAAAACCATGCACCACTATATCAAAGATATAAGAATTGAAACCGATTTTGGAATTCTTTAATAGATCTTTTTTGACCCCGAGTATATACTTGATTTGAAGTCATGCCTAAGTGGATACTTTGATAGTACATAAGTCAAAGAAGGAAGGGCAAGGTGAAGCATCATCCATTATCCAAAGGCAAAGGATGGATGAAGCATTATGATCAAAGCTAAGTATTTTCCAGTTTCTACTTGGCCTTAGTGCTTGATTTTATCTTGTTTTCATTATTCTGTACTTAATCCTAGATGCACATTGAAATAGCCAAGATTTTAATTGATTAAGTCTAGATTAGGATAATGAAATAATCTACTTCTCATTCCAAACATTAGTTTGCATTAAGGAAAGACTTGATTTAAGGATTCTTGTGCATCAAAGCATATATTTTGGTAGTTTAATTCCAAATTTCCTTTCTATTGAGTAAGCTTTTTATTGCACCACAAGGATATGTTTTCATATCATAGTGCATTAGGACAAAGGAAAGGATATACATGCATCAAGATTGCATGATATACATTCTTAGTACAAGGAAAGTCATGCATCAAGATCATGTATTATTGTTGCATTATGTTTTGGGCATGCAAAGAACATGCATGCATATGCATGTGAGCATGTGGATTTGCATGTACGCATATGCATTTGCATGATAGAAGGGGATGTTGTTTGCAAGTAGATATGAAAATGTACTCTCTTAGTATTTAGCTTACTTTATAAAGCTTAGGGCTTGACTTTAGAGAAGACAGAGGATTAGTTAGTTGCAAAGACATGCAAGTTCTAGTTTGCAGCTCAAGTAATTAGTCAATTCCTTCCCAAGTTGATACTCCGCTATCAAAGACAAATACTTAATGACAATTAACTATGTTTGATGTCTTACTAGGTATAAGTAGGCACTAGGAGAAAGTTAAGTATTAAATTTTCTTGATGACCAAGACAATTTAATTACTATCAAACTTTTTGCGATGTATGATGACTCTAAGTCATGGATGTACTTAGGGAGTCATGAATATAAGCTTATAAAGATTACTCTAAGTATAGGTGATATTTAGAAAGTCAAATGGATAAGCTTTAGTGGAACTATTGAAGTTTTTTCTTTTCATCTTGATGAGTGATAAACTTCAAAGAGATGAATAAATTTTAGCATCACTTGAACTTTAGTGTTCAATAGTTGGATGCTAGGTTCCATGACTGTATCTCTAGTCAAGATGCAAAGCTTTCAAAAAAGCATGGAAACTTTATTAAGTACTTTTCTAAGGATAAGAAAAGTTAGCTTGGTTTTGTTTAAGCTAATTAGAGCTTAAAGAAGAAACCCAAGTCAAATTAATCTTTAGGAATTAAGCTACTTCCTAAAAGTTAAACCAATAAAGGAAATAGCATAGTTAACTATTTTCTTAGATAAAAAAGAATTATCTTTTGGACAAGCAATAAAGCCTTAAGTCTTGTTCTTGTTCAATAGTCAAGATTGTTTTAGAAAGATACTTCCAATAAAACTAAAGATTCCAAGATGAATCATTGGGCTGGAAAGCAAAAGATTCCAAGATGAATCACTGGCTTAGTATTACTTGATTCCTTGGTAGGAATCTAAACGTTCTTGAAAGAGATATATCTCCCTAGATGTGAGACTAGAATCTTTCAAGTCAGTTTGAAAGCTAGTAGTTCCCAACAATTCCCAAACCATTAGTATTGATTACTTAAAGTCCAAATAGTGATATAACCCAAAGGTATATCAAAACTTCTTAGCTTTAGAATCTGAGAGGCATCAGTATATGCTTGGAATTAGTAGGGGGAAGATATTTAAAAGCCCATGGGTAAGCAAATAAGCTTTTATAAGTTCGAGAGATCTTATAAATAAAGACTAAGTCTTGCAAAAGAATCGCATTCCTATTAAGAAGTCAGAAAGACTAAGTGTGATCGGAACTTTCTCTAAGTGAAGCATTATTTGAATTCAAAACTCATCAATAGAACCTCAGTGGGTCGACACACTGATGTTGGTTACCACACTAGTATCTTGTGGTTGGATGATGTTTTTGATTTGCTTTGAATATTTTTGAGAATCTAGCTTATTTCTCTTAAAAAATAGAGAAAATGCTTCAATATCCTGTTGAGACAGATCTTTGAGAAGTTAAAGTCCTGAGTCATCTAGACTTTGAATCATAGGGAGCTTATGTATCTTCGAAGTTTGAATTGGTTGTACTGAGTTTCAATTATTTCTTTTCGCTTTTCAAATCTTTTGGAATTGGCTCAAATATGGTATCTGATTCCTTTTGCAAAAGACCAGGGTTAGCTGGTTAGAACTAGATAACTAAATTAAAACATCCTAGATAGATATTATGTACAAGAACCTTTTCAATCTTTAAAAGATAATAAGTCTAAGTGGACTTATTTATTTGAGTTTGCTTCAAGTTATAGCATAAATGACTTCCTAGAGTCCAGTATACTCTAGAATAGAGAAGTTAGGAATTGTTCAATAGAGTGACAATTCCCAAGAACTTTTAGCTAAAACTAGTTTTTGAGAAAAATATCCTAAGTTGAACAAATTTTGTTGCGAATTTGTATTGGGAAAGTTATAGTATGGTTGAATCAAAGAAAATGGTAACTTTCTCTTACAATTTACAAAGGATTTTTAAACTCATTAGGACAAGTAGTCCTTTCCTCATGTGAAAAAATGAAGTAACTATTAGATCAAAGTAAACCATTGTACAAACATCTAAGATAGATGTTTGGGACAACCAAACTTTAGTTCTCCAAAACAAATTCAAATGAATCAAGAGTTCTCAAAGTCTTGCAAGGGATAAGAATCCCACCTTCATTACTAAGTCTATGCACTAGTCATGCCCAGAAATGGACTAGTAATTTAAATCCACCGAGTTCACATGTGTGTGCCTAGATCGCACATCAAGAAACTATAAATTGGCTAGGGATGTTTTTTTTCTTATATCCATCCTTATTATTCATTCTCTTCTTTGTACTTTGAACACATTATCAAAGTGCAAAGCGAGACAATGTTTTTGAATCATTCGGACAGGGATGCCATCATAGAGATGAGACATGTTCTTCCAGTTCTAGAACATGACCATGTTCTTCCAGTTTTTAGAACATGAGGCTCGGGGGTTGCCTACTGTATGTATATAGCTCTATTTTTGAGGACGAAAATATTTTCTAAGGGGGGAAGAATGTAATAAAGTAAGTTTATGATATAGGGATCTGGCTGGTTCAGACAGATCTAAAATCGGACACCATTTGATCAGCCGTGTGTATGACCAAAGATCTCCTGTTTAGACTTACTAGGAGCTCTTGTGCTCTTGTGAACAAGTGATCCACTTAGCTTAGTGGTTAAGTCTCAAGGATGTGAAGGAGGAGGTCTTGAGTTCAATCCCCATGGGAAACATAGGGAGAGTATTTTGCCCAAAGAGATCTAGAGCCTTCTAGAAGCATCCACTTAAGTTAACTCGAGTTGATTGGGACACTTGGCACACATGTAGTTTCATGGCCGACACATGGCTGGCTAGTATCCACCTGCTCAAGAAGGCAGTCCCCTGGAGAGAGCTATATATAGAGGCATTTGGTTGGGAGGAGATTCATTCTCTAGCATGTGGCGGTCGTATTTCCTAGTTGTTGCAATGTGTATGTATCTATCTGTATGTAGTGTATGTGTATATGTATGTATATGTATATGTGTATGTGCATGTGTATATGTATGTGTATGTGTATGTGTATGAAGCATCCACTTGAGTTAACTCGACTTGACTAGGACACTTGGCACACATGTAGTTACATGGCCGACACATGGTTGGCTAGTATTCACCTACCCAAGAAGGCAGTCCCCTGGAGAGAGCTATATATAGAGGCATTTGGTTGGGAGGAGATTCATCTCTCTAGCACGTGGTGGTCATAATTCCTAGTTGTTGCAATGTGTATGTATCTATCTATATGTAGTGTATGTGTATATCTATGTGTATGTGTATGTATATGTGTATGTGTATGTGTATATGCATGTGTATATGTATGTGTATGTGTATGTGTATGTGTATGTGTATGTATATATGTATGTGTATATGTGTATGTATATAAATAGATAGAAAATTAAAAATATACCTTAAAAATGTCCAAACAGATACATTGCTCTATCTAAAATGATTTTGAATATTGAGAATAAGTAAGCTTGCACTTAGTCCTGTCAAGGGACTTCCTTGATATATATGCTTTGGAGATTATTTTTGGATGATATTTCTCATTTTTTAAAATATTAATGCTTTCATTGTCATTTTGATACCTATCCTCAATTGAATCTACCATGTGATCATCATCATCATCAGAAAAATCTTGTAGTTTGTCTTCTTTTGAATATAGTTCTTTCAATCTTGCATATTATACAAGATCACTTTTGTGTAGCCTCCTCATGGATGCTTCTAATAGAAGAGGTCTTACTAGCAACTCTAAATGGTGTGGTGGAAGATCATCAATGTCATACATTGGAATCTACATACATGAATAAAAATCATTAGTATTCCATACATGAATGAAAAATAAATTTAAAACACAAATTTAAATATTTAGCTTAATTTGCAAAAATTCTCTACTAATTAGGTTTTTCATTGCAACATAGGATAGTTGGAGAGAAAGTGTCTATTCAATATAGATTCTTGTTTTCATGTTAACATTTATCACTTTGGTCTTACTTTGATTAATTTTAACATGGAGAAATGGTTCATGTGGTCATGCACATGATGATCTAGATCTCTTGGTTTCTAATGCTCTCTAAAAGGTGCTCTTGAAAGTCTACCCCATGCATGCTTCACAAGTAATCCATCACTAGCATGTAATTAAGTAATAGCATTGAAAACTATGTATCTAGCTACATCTCTAGTCATGTAAGGTGATTCATGACTATTTTCAAGATCTTCAAATGTGTCATTATTCATTGAACTATTATATCCTCATATACTATTTATTAAACTTGCGATATTTCCATGAGTATAAGGTCTTCCATCAATATATAATATTTCATTTTTTGCATGTTCAATCCCTCTACTAGCAATAGAAGTTGCATTGAAGCATAGTCTGTAAGTACTCATGCTTTGAATGTAATATGTATGTCGATGTCAATCTCCCCATCTATATATATAGAACTACAAAATGACATTAGAGTGACTTTAGAGTTCAGAGGCATATACAAATCCTCTA
Source organism: Ceratopteris richardii (assembly GCA_020310875.1). Classification (NCBI taxonomy): domain Eukaryota; kingdom Viridiplantae; phylum Streptophyta; class Polypodiopsida; order Polypodiales; family Pteridaceae; genus Ceratopteris; species Ceratopteris richardii. The sequence continues at coordinate 192,504,135 of CM035406.1, forward strand.
CAATAAAGAGACCATGACCAACACCACTAATAGGGGAGGAAACAATCATATAGTGATTACCCCAAAAGTCCAAAACCTCTTCATCTAAAGGAAGTGGTCTTGTATGACATCTTCCATATCTTCTTCTATCATATTTTGTACTAGAGGATGATCACGAGTTGGTAATGGATAATTTTTAGCCATTTCAATCTATAAATTTGGAGGTAGAGGATTTCAAGAAAGCTCAGCTTGTAATTGATAAGTGGCATGTCTGTGATGTGTACAAGGAATATTTGCATTATTAGTATGAGAATTATCATCATCGTCATCGAGTAAATATTCTTGTATTTTTTGTACAATTTTATTTTGTATATTGTTTTAAAATAAAATAATGACATTAATTTATGGAATCAATACATACCCAAGAATTATCATTTTGATCAGGTGGTGAGGCACGCTCAAAAATAACATAATTTACCTCATGTTCAATACATTCCAATCATGGTCTTTGATACATATCATAGCAAAGATTACACCAACATATAATATGCTCTTGATAGTAAAAATAATCATAATTTTTATTGGAGGACACATGTGAAGTCATTGCATGGGTAGGGGGTGGTGGAGTACCCTTTCAGAATCATATTATATTATACTCGTAAAAAAGCATATATCAATCATGTATGTATCTATCAAATCTTAGAATTAAAAGTTTCATATACTTGTAGTAATTAGTCCTTGCACAATTAGGAGATGGTGGTGGAGTTCCCTCTTATTGATTAAAATTTGATTGTGTAGCAAAAAATGTATTAGATATTAATAATATGATTATTTACATACATATACGTACATATATATTCACATATACACATTCTAACATATAAATACACATACCTAATCATAGAAATGCACATTGACACATACATACATACATTCAGACATACACACATACATACATTTACACATGTGTGTGTATGTGTTGTATAACTATGGCTCAAAGCGACCAAAGACATGGGTTTTGAGGGTCCAAAGGCACTTGAAGTACCCTTGGAGTTATTGAGAAACCATTGGGAAATTGTCTCCAGGACTATGGTTTTAACCCTTGAACTATTTGGACTTATTTATTCCCAATTGAAGGGTTTTGACTCTTGGGATTGATATTTCCTAAGGGTATGGAATTTAACCCTTAGGGAGGCCTCTCAAACCTTGAGAATTGTATGTAAAAGCTTGGGGGAAAGCCTTTTAGAATCTATGTGAGAGCCATGTGAGGACCATGTGATTTCATGTGACTTCTAAGGTTAGAAGTCCTTGGATTAGCATCCATTGGAGGGGACACTTGGCCAGCTCTCCTCACATTTCTCCCCTGGCCTAGAGGTTTATATATGTGTGGAATTAGTTGGGTGGATACATGCATCTCTCACCCCTGTGGGGTTTGAATTGTTAGGATACTATTATGTTGATCTTGCTAGTCTATATTAGGTTGTTATTTAACATTGGTATTGAGAAACTAGAGGTCCTTTAAGATTGTAAATCACGTGAGGTTAAAAATGTCTTCTTGCATGACCATTGTTTGATTATTTGAGTTGTCGCATCAAATTTTGGTAGCTCCTCCCTCTAAGGGGGAGAGCAAAATATCTCCTATGTGGCCCCCCCTCTAGGAGGAGACAATGCCCAACGGCTCTCAAGCCAGCCCAACCGTGCGGCATGGGAATTCTCTCTCTCAAGCGAGAGAACTTCGAGCATTTGCATGCCCAAATGTGGGCCTACCAAAGCAGATACACCCATGCGCAGGGCTACAACTCTCCCACTCGAAAGGAGGTGGGCCTCTTTTTTTTGAGATATGAATAATGCTCATCATTTCTCATGTTATAGAGATTGATAGAATGGTAGATTTTTGAATGTGGGATATACAGGTGCTATCACCCGAAATCATACATGTTGTTCCACGACATTGGGATAGATCCACCTTCAAAAAATTCCCACAATGAGGACTGCCCATGTTATTGTCTAGCCTGAGGGTTGTCTTTTCTTCCTCCTATATATTATATTAATCAAATTGAGAGTGCCGCATGACCATAGATAAGCCCGAGTTTAGAAATCCTTTATGTGCCAATCTTCATTGAAATTCTTTTTAGCAAATCTAATGAAAATATTTTTGAGACATGCCACGATGAGAAACTAAGGAAAATGATGGAAACACGAGGAAGAGGTCTCTCTTTTTTTTTTTTTTAAATGGAGGTTCGGCCGAAGCCTACTCCCACGGACTTTAACTTTGAAATTGCAACTGTACAAGGAAGGGCATAATACCCATGGGACCCCCCTTATCCCACGAGGAAGAGGTCTCTCTTCATGAAGCATCAACATGGAGTACTCAAAGCAGGGAGGTCTATCCGAAGATAGTGGATGAATCCTCCCAAGGGACAATGGAAGGACGAAGCTATTGCAAGGCTACGTTTTTGTTATAAGTTATTTGTGATGTTTGTTTGCCTTAGTTTCAATTATATTTGCATATATACATAATTGAAGCATGAGATACGACCTATCAATGATTTTCTCCAAGTACACATGCAAAGGAAAGATATTTTAAGCTTTCAAGAGGCAAAAATGCATAGTTAGAAGGGAAGCCAAAGCACTTTAAGCACTCACATGGAAAGAAAGATTGTATGTGCATTCCCTTTTGGAAACATATGATTTTTATGCACAAAATTCAAATTTAAGTCTTCCTATTATGCACATCTCAAGTGTACTCTTCAATAGAAACACTTTTAATGCACAAACTCATGTTCATTTTCATGATGATGCATTGAATAGAAGCACATGTTTGTCAATATCAAGGGACCACTAGAGCATGGAATGATTTAATGTTAAGCATTAAAGAAGCAAAGGATCGTTGCTTGGAACATTTGTGTCACGTATGTATTTGCATGTAAATGCATGCATGAACATGAATAGGATTCACTTATTATTTTACGCCATGATGGTGTCAATTAGCAGAGTATATATTTCTTTAGGGAAAGCAAGACGTTTGGGAAGTGACAAAACTAAGTATTTTATTTTTGCAAAATAAAATCTTTAAAAGGTGATTTTGGAGGTCTATACCATCCATAACTCACTGATTATTCATCACCAGCGCATAATGAAGTAATGGCATTGATAACTTAGTATCTTCCTATATCTCTACTCATGTGTATTATATCCTCGGCTATTGTGATGTGTGTGCATGTGTGTGTATGTGTATGCATCTGTGTATGTGTGTGTGGGTGTTATGCTGAGTGTGTATATGCATGTGTATGTATGTGTATGTGTGTATGTATGTATATATCTATGTATGTATATGTGTGTATTGTGTATATGCATGTATATATGTATTGTATGTGTATGTATAGGTGTGTGTTTGATTTTGTGTGTGTCTATGTATGTATGGATATGTGTATGTGTGTGCATGTGTGTGTATGTATGTGCATGTGTATGCATCTATGTATATGTATGTGTGCATGTGTATGTATGTTTGTATGTATATATATATGTGTGTATATGTAATGATGTATGTATATGTGTGTGTATGTATATGTGTGCATGTGTGTGTATGTGCATGTGTATGTGTCTGTATGTATGTGTAAGCATATGTATGTGTGTGTAAGCATATGTATGTGTGTATGTGTGTATGCATGTTTATAAATCTAAAGTCTTTTTTTATAGTGATCCTTATTTTTAGATTGAAACAATAGAAGATATTGTATGGTATAAATAAATAAGAGAAGAGCTGAAATTCCACTTGAGATGTGGCAATATTTTCATAGATAGCAATGTCTACAAGAATCATATCCTCAGTAGAAGGTATGTAAAATAGTTTATGTTACTATGAGTTATAATTCTCATATGTTTTGTACGTATTTTGCATTTAATCTTACTTTTATCTCATTAAATAAACACAAGCTGCTCCAAGGAAGAGATGTAAATTAGGTCATATATCACACTTAGGCCAAATAGTTTGTTGCTACATTCGTAAGTATATGTATTATTGTAACTATAATTTTATTTTATTTAAAACACTAATCATTCATCTTTTTTATTTGATGCAATGCTACAAGAAAGGAAATTGAATATGCTACATTTGTGGATATTGATGCCTCAGTGAGAAAATAAGAGGAAATCAAGATGATTTTGTGAGTATTATTAAATTTGATATAATTTATTTTATTTTTATTGATCTATTATATATTTTTTATTTATTTATGTTTGTTATCTATAATAGAGAAGTATTATGGATAGGCAAATATAGATGAAGTGGACAAACACACAAAGGAGGGACGATATCGATCATCACATGATACTAACCCCTCTACCCATGATGCCTCTTCAAATACATCAGATAATGCATATGATCATGATGATGTGGATGATGATGATCAGGGGGTGATTGAGATGATTGAAACTATTTGCATTGAATGTATAATATACATTGATACACACACACACACACACACACACACACACACACACATATATATATATATATATATATATATATATATATATATATATATATATATATATATATATATATAGATATATATATATATATATATATATATATATATATATATATATATATATGAGAGTTATGTTTTTAATTATGTTTATGGTATGATTTCATAATTTTGATCATTTTAGATTGTTTATCAAATTAATACATTTTATGAGAAGTGAATAATATGGCTGAAATTTACTAATGAACATTTAAATTTATATTTAACATGTGATTTATTACTTTAATTGTATAATTTAGTCATATTATATGCACTGTGTTAGTGTGTTTGCATATGTGTGTTTGTGTGTTGATATGTGTTTATGTGTGTAAAGTTGTGTGTATCTGTATGTATGCACATGTAGGTATATATCTATATTGGTGTATGTGTGTGTGTGTGTGTATGTGTATATGTATGTGTGTATGTGTATATGTAGGTGTATGTCTATGTGTATGTGTGCATATGTGTGTATAAGCATGTGTATGTGTATCTATGTATATGCATGTGTATATATATGAGCATGCATGTGCATGTGCATGCATGTTCACGTATGTGCATGTGCATGTGCACGCATGTGCATGTGCATGTGCACGCATGTGCATGCATGTGCGCGCATGTGCATGTGCACACATGTGCATGCATGTGCATGTGCCTGTGCATGCATGTGCATGTGCCTGTGCATGCATGTGCATGTGCGTGTGCATGAATGTGCATGTGCATGCATGTGCATGAATGTGCATGTGCATGCATGTGCATGTGCACGCATGTGCATGCATGTGCATGTGCACACATGTGCATGTGCACACATGTGCATGTGCACACATGTGAATACACATGTATGTGCATACATGTGTATGTGCATGCATGTGCATGTGCATATACATGTGTATATGTGTGTATGAGCATATGTATGTGTATGTGTATAATTATGTGTTTATGTGTGTATGTGTATGTGTATAATTGTGTGTTTATGTTTGTATGTGTATCTATATTTGCGTACATGCATGTGCATGCATGTGAATGTAGATATGTATATGCATGTGCATGTGTGTATGTGTATGTTTATGGGTATGTATGTGCATGTGTATGTGTTATATACACACACACACACACACACATATATATATATATATAGTTTGATGATTGAAATGTCCTTGATAAACATAATAGCATTCTATCCAAAGGTCGGGAGCGGGAATGGGGATTATGACTGCACTAACGCAATCACAACATGTGTTTACATTCCTAAACTTAATTTCATACACTTAGAGATTTTGGGATGTTTATGTTGCACAGTAACATTTTTGAAAACAAGACTATCTTTAGATAGACAAGTTTTGTAGTATACAATAATGATTCTTACATATAAAATCTGCTGATGGACTTCAATCTTCACCACATTGCAATAATTTGTACTTTGACAGTTTTGTAATATAGAGTTATGATTCTCAGATTTCCCCTAACTACGCCATTCTGCATCGATAGACTTCTTCAAACACCGCATTGTTCTATCTCCTTTTCTCTTCATGCTACTTCGCACCATTCCATATTTTGGAATTAAGAAGACACCAGACTTACAGAAACTCTTTAGATCTCTATAAAATAATCCCTCTTCCTATTACAAAGTAAATTAGAAAATTCATGGTCAATCCATCTCGCTGCTAACACTAGCATGCATGGTGAATCGAACCCACTAAATTACAAGAAGAGTATTTCAAAAAGCATCATCATTATTTTGGAGCTCCAGATACATAATTCATTCTATATAATATCTAAGTTCCTTAAACATTTCTTCTATATTTTTCTTCAGCTAATCTAATCTCGGCTTCAAAAAATTCTTTTGGATCTAACAGATTTTGGTTAGCAGTTCTCTAACTAACTGTCATAGCTTCTAATTTCTATATTCTATTATGCAGCTTTTCTAGCATATTATCAAAAGAAATAGTTATAATATATATTTTTTCTATATAACCTTCTATTAACTTCTTCACTTCATCCAACTGCTTTTTATGCTTTGGCTCCAAAATTGAGGCATTTTTCTTCAATTCAGCTACTTCTGCTTCTTTTCCCTCTAGCATGAGGTTCACATCTATACATCTTTGCCTCCACACTTCAACCTACTTTTCAAGTTCATTAAGACCTGCCATCTGAGTAGTTTTTGTATCAAAACTATCCTACACACTGCAGAGTTTAGCTTCCAGGTCTATGAATTTTGAGTTTTGCACTGTGAACTTTTCCTATGTTTTTGCAATCACTGCACCCTACCTTTTTATTTCATCTTTAAATGTACTCCTTGTTCTTCATTCTACAACTTGATTTTCAATTCCTTGTTAGTCTTCTTCAATTTTTGTAACGATTTTTGTCATTGTGCGACTTCAGCCTGGAGTCGTGCTACTACTTTGGCCTTTTCTTCGGTTGCCACCTTTAGCATAGTATTTTTTGCTAAGGCATCATTCAACTCCTCCATCATTTCTTCATGGACTATGCCACTCTCCCTGCATTTACTATTCTGAGTTCGTGAGCTTCTACCCTAAGTCGGCTGATTTCCGCATTCATTTCTTCTTTCTCTGCTTCCCATCTTTCCTTTTGCTCAGAGAGTGCCACATATATATTCTGAAACTTCTCCATCCAGACTACAATCTAGTGTATCCCTCTAGCTAAATCTCCCAAAAATTCCAGTCTTGCCAGTTCATTAGGATACATCCAAGGGTATGTATAATCACTACAACTAATTATGGGCAACTTTACTCTGCCATCAACCTGTTTCCATTTATCATTAAGATTGCAAGAACTGAAGGTATGGAGCTGCAATAGAGTTTCCACAGTATCAGTTTACAGATGAATGTCCTACTCACCTCCCAACCTTATGCCTCTATATATAGCTGCTTGAATCAATGAGGATCACAAATGTAACCAAAGTCTACAAGTGCATGTGCAATCTCCTCCACTCCTTTGATACCTTCCACTAGATTCCACTAGTTGTTGAAGTGATCTTGTCCACTGCTTTAGTACCTTCCACTAGAGTCCACCAGTGGTGGTTGTACTCGCCACTCGAGTTAAGTCTCTCCAGACTCAAGTTAACTCATGTTAACTTGAGTTAGAAGGCTCTAGAGCTTCTTGGGAAAAAGTCTCTTCTCATGTTCCCCATGGGGTTTGAACCCAAGACCTCCTCCTTCACAACCTTGAGACTTAACCACTATGGTAAGTGGATCACTTGTTTAAGAGAGCACATGAACTTATCCTTAATTCTATTCTCGAGATCTTTGGCCATAAACATACGTGACCAAATGGTGTCCGATTTTAGATCATTCTAAACCGGCCGGACCCTTAGATCATAGAATTACTTTATTATAGGAGCACCAAAACCTTCTAGGATGTCTCCACACTATGGTTTGTTTGTTCCTACTGCCTTCGGAGTTTCTCCACCTCTACTTCGACTATATTTTTCTTTTCTTGCTCAGCTTGTCTCATGAATCCCTCTTCTTCTTCTAACCTCTCCTGGTTTTCTTCTGCTTCCTGATTCTTCCTTGCTAGCTCTTCCTCTTGAGGCTTTCTTGCTACCTCTTCCTCTATAAGTTTTTGATCAGGCTCCTATTTCCTCTGGTTTTTCTCCACTTATTGCCATCGAGTTTGTTCTTCTTCATCCCTATCTCCAGTATGCTGATCTTGTGAGGTACCTTCTACTGGCTTGCATTCTATAGCTCTTTTCTTCAAGATTTGTAGAAATACTTCTACAATTAATATATTGCATTCACGAGGTAAGAAGTTTGGATTTTTAGAAAAAATTAATGTGAACAATACCACAATTTTGAAGTCCAAAATTGCATTCACCGCTCTCCTTATTCTTCTAAACAATCTACATACTTTTTTTTCACTTTTTGAAAAATGATTTCTGCCCAATTAGCTTGTGTTTTGGTAGTCTCCTTCATTAGAGTGCACAATTGCTATGACACTCCATAATGTTTGACTTGAATGTTGATTACCATTTTCATCAACAACAATCCTAGCATGAGTGGGTATCCTATGGGAGCTGAACAAACTCATGCTCCCTTGAGCACAGCTTTCCCAATAGTCCACTTATCTCTATAGCATCCACTGTACTCATGGTGATTCTGTATTGGCAACATGGAGTCTCTCTACTATCAACACAGGCGATAGTTGAAAAGAGTTCCATCTGCCAATTCGTAGACATATCTCCGTGATGTTCAGATTTTTATGTCTATTTGCTGTGCAATTTCTTTTGCTATCTCCTTTGACAGTGGGTGAGGATGAATACTCCTCCAATCAAATAGTGTGCACTATAATAATCTATGACACATAAACGAGTCTGCCTATTATTGGGAAAGGCTATCTGGTATATTGAATAGATGAGCATTAGAGAAGGTGACCGCCATCGCTATGTCTCTACTACACTTGGTATTTGCTCTGCTTGCTCGAGTATGCATCATCACAAGTTGCTCTATTCATGCATTCATCAAACAAGCCGGGTTAGGAATGTTCCTCAGCCTTTTATTGCCTATCTTTGTGAGCTAAGAGCATCAGGTCTACAACATAATTGCACAGGATAGTATCTTTACTTCTTCGATTCTACACTAATCATGCACCTCAAAACAATGTTCAAAGAATCAAATTTGAAATGATACATCCGTTGCCGTCATTAATTGTTTGTATGATCTGCATGTCAAGTAGTTACTCAGCCACCATTGCACGTTGGATAATTTCTTGAATTATTGCTTTTTCATTTTTCTCTTGATAGGGTTTTTTTTGGATTTTCTACACACACACACACACACACACACACACACACATATATATATATATATATATATATATATATATATATATATATATATATATATATATATATTGATATATATATATATATATATATATATATCAATATATATATATATATATATATATATATATATATATATATATATATATATATATATATATATATATATATATATATATATATATATATATATATATATATATATATATGTGTGTGTGTGTGTGTGTGTGTGTGTGTGTGTGTGTGTGTGTTGAAATAATTACACTCTGGATGATTGATAGGGCCCCAACTTGGACCCATTGATAATCATCGGCAACAATTCACCGAATAATGTAGCAAGCCGAAAAGAACCTGATCCACATAACTCGTGGATTCATAATGGACCTGTCCACCTCGGCTTCAATCTACCCATCTTGTGTTTCATTTTCGAATTAAAAGAGACCACCAAATCACCGAGTTGGAAAATCTTTGTCCACAAATTCTTGTCATGCCATTTCTTTTGTCTGTTCTACACTTCCTGTAGTAAGAAGAAACTTGTATACCTTTGTTTGTCTAGCTAGTGCAATTGATCCATCCGATACGCAAAAGGGTCTTCTAGTACTAGCCACTTTTGTACTGCAATCTGAAGACTAGGAACATCGAATTTGAATAGAAGGATAGCTTCCTAACCATATAGAAGTTTAAACAAAGTACTTCCCATCGAAACTTTATATGAAGTAGAGTATGCCGAAAGCACCCTATCTCTCATTGGTCCATAGAATCAAGAAACATTTTCTGCAACATGTGCAGAAGAACTTTATTAGTGATCTCTGCTGAACTATTGGCCCAAGGATAATAAGATGAGTTGAATTTATGTTTGATCTAGTACTCGATGGTAATTTTTTGAAATCAACTGATTCAAAAAATGTGTGCTCCAATCAGACACTAATTTGAGAGGTTAAACCAAAACATGGAAAGATTTCATTTTTGAAGTTTCCTGGCAATTGTCCGTGCTGTAGAATTTTTGGTAGCCCAAACCTCAGCCCATCTAGTGCAATAGTCAGTACATGTTAAAATGTAAAGGGCTCTAATTCTGGCTGTAGGTGGTTTAATAGGCCTAATGAAGTCCAAACCCCACTTCTAGAATGGTTCTAGTGGAAGGATCGACTAAAGTGGAATGTGGTGACTGTCCCGTGGTTCACCTATACGCTGATAGGGATCACAATTTGTATCGCATTTTGAACATCTACATACATCATTGGCCACCAAAGGTCTACCTGATAGATTCTTTGCACTGTGATTAAATAATTAAAATGATCATCTACATCGCTTGCATGGGCTTCATGAATGGGTGCTGGCACTTCATGTGTGGGTACACAATGCAACCATATACATGTTGGTTCTTTGTGATAGAGTTGCCCCATAATGATGGTAAACTGCTTGCCCCGAAGTCCAAGCTTTTTTTGCACTGCTAATCGTAAATGTGAAGGTGCGACACCATTTTCCAGGAAGCTAAGCATTTCTTCATACCAAGTCGAAAAGTCTGTGGAGCTTCTTCAAATTCCACAACTGCAAAAACATCTACATCCGAAAGTTTGTTGTCCACTTCCTCTCGTGGTTTCCCATGGTTAATGCACAATAAAAAGTCATCAATTGCATGGCTTGCTCCTCGATGTACAATATCATATTGGAACTTCTAGAGTAACAAAACCCATCTGGCTAGTCTACCCACTAGATTGTTCACATGGAAAGTGAAAGACTTACCTAGTAAATAGTCCAAAAATTCATTAATTGAGTAAACTAAACCTAGGCACTTGTGTTCTATAGTCAAATAATTCTGTTCGGTAAAAGTTAATCATCAGCTAGCATAATAGATGAGGTGGAACTAGTTACATCCTTCCTTTTGCATAAGAACACTACCAATTGCCTTCTCAGATGCATCTACAAATCAATGGAATGGTTCTTTTCCAGTCTAGAGCTCTCAAGACACGTGTTGTAACGAGCATCTTTCGTAATCTTTCAAACACTAATTGAGCTTCTTCTATCCATTAGAATTTAGTTGGCCAAAAATGTGCTAACTTTGTTGATATATTTAGGTAGTAATATGTGTGAACACACTAGGACCTCCGGGGTACTTTTTCCCCTCTTTCAGAGGTTTTTTCCCCGGGCTTGTATATACGCCTATTGCCCTAATGGGCTACTTATCTTTGTACATTCTCTAGTAATAAATTCAGTATTGTGTGTTGTGCTCCAAGCTTCTTCTTCTTCCTTGTGCTGTTCACGTGCTTCCACAAACTTCCAACTCCAACAATTGGTATGAGAGCAGGTCATCGCTTCAACTAGGGCACCGTTGACACTCCTCCGATTGCAGTCTCATAATCGCACAAATTTTCCTGAGCATACTCAGCTCGTTTCGGCCTCCAAATGCACTATCATAGTGCTTGTGCAAGCTATTTCGTCTTTTTGTGCCAAAGGTATATACCAGTTTCTGTTCGCCAATATAAGCATCTCGAAGTCTGCTACAGGTCTAGCAGAATTCTTCATGGTAGTTCTATTCAACTTTTTGAGATACAGTCAATTTTCTGCATGAAGGTATTTTAGTCACTGGCCATGGCTGAAAGAAGTGATGTACTCCATATGTTGGTTGTTGAGGATAATTTGGATGGTACTAACTACCCATTATGGGCCTATATGATGCGACATGTGTTGGTTGAAAAAGGACTGTGGAACATTGTGCAGGGTGTTGAAAAACGCCTTATCACACCTGCAACTGTTACAACTGTAGGTACTGAAGCTGATACAAAAGGTGTCAAAGATGATGATATTCTGCATATTCCTGTTCGTGCTGCGGTTTCTGTTGCACCTACTGCATAACAAACTCACTGGGATGGTAGAGATGCCCAGGCACATGCATTGATAGCTTTGTCTGTCAAACGTGCCATTATTCCTCACATTCGCTCTTGCAAAACAGCTAAGGATGTTTGAGATACACTTACCACATTCTACCAAGCTAGGAATGAGGCTCGTGTTGCTTACCTCCGAAAACAGTTGGAGAGTGAGTACATGAATGAAGGTGATTCTATGGATAGTTTCCTAATGAAGATCAAAGACTTGAAGGAACAGTTGATTTCTGCTGATGAGGTTATACTAGATAGCTCACTTGTGCACACCATTCTGAATGGTCTTCCTGATTCATATCAGAGTTTTGCTTCTACTCTTCGGTTGATGATGAAACGCAATCCAAATGCCTTATCATTTGACGAGTTAGTCTCTATTCTATTGCATGAAGATCATTCCAGACAGAACATGTCCATTATGCGAGTTGCAGATCAAGCTTTCCTGGCTAGTCAGAAGGGCAAAGGAAAATGGAGCTCTTCAACTAGTAAACAAAAATCTGTGAATTCTGCATATTCGAAGAAGGAAGATAAAGATGAGAAGAAATCAGAAAAGCAGAAATTCTTTTGTAAGTACTGTAAAGGGAATGGTCATATCATAAAGAACTGTCCAAAACTGGCTGCTAAAGTGGCAAAGAAGAAAGAGGTTGGAATGGTTGTTGTAGAGGCCTCTACACCAAAAACTGAGTCTGCTAATCTTGTGCAAGAAGAAGAATGGGTGTTTACTACTGTCTGTAGTTTTGACCCATCTTCTCATGAGTAGTGCATGTCTACAGTACACTCAGATGGTTGGTATTTTGATAGTCGGGCAACCAAACATATTTTCTCACAGCACAGTTTCTTCTCTTTACTCGAGCCTGCCCCTACAAGGAATACGATTACATGTGCCAACAACTCCTCTTATCCTATTATGGGAGTTGGTAAGATCATTTCGACTACTACTGATGGTAGTTCTTTCACTTTATCAGATGCTTTATTTGTGCCACAGATCAAGAAGAACGTGTTATTAGTTTCTGCATTAGCCAAGATTGGCTTGGTTGTGAAATTTGTTGATGATAGGTGTACATTTCATGATCTGTCAAATGGCGATGTGATTATTGCTTCTGGCATTTTATGTGGTGGGTTGTATAAACTCATAGACTATGAAAGATCTGTACATGATTTGGCATCTGCAGTAAATGATTCTCAGGCTATGTCAGATGCAAAGCTTTGGCATGCACGCTTTGGTCATCTGAATTTTGATAGTTTGCTACACCTGCAAAAATTTGAAATGGTGTCCTCTTTGCCCAAACTTGAGGCACCTGGAAAACATGTTTGTGAAGGCTGTATTTTGGGTGAAATGCAGCATTCGTCCTTTCCAAAAGATGGTTTAGTTCAGGCTACTCAGAAATTGCAGCTTGTACATAGTGATGTATGTGGTCCTATTCAGACACCTTCTTTTGGGAATTATCTTTACTTCGTGACTTTCATCGATGATTTTTCCAGGCAGCCATGGGTATATCCATTGAAGGCAAAGTACGACATGTTCATGTGCTTCAAACAATTTTTGGTTTTGGCTGAAAATCTATCAGCATGTAAAATGGGCACCCTCCATTCTTATCGAGGGGGGAATATATGTTTTCTGATTTTAATGCATTTCTGGTTGAACGTGGGATAAAACACCAATATATAGTGCCATATACATCTCAACAGAATGGAGTTGCTAAACGAAAGAACATGTCACTCATGGAGATGGCGAGGTGTATGGTCAAGAGTCAGGCTTTACCACATAGTTTCTGGCTTGAGGCTGTCATGTGTGCAGCATATGTACTGAACATGTGTCCCACTAAAGCGCTCCAGTCTATCACTCCATATGAGTCTTGGCATGACCGCAAGCCATTTGTTGCTCATCAACATGTTTTTGGTTGTTTGGCATATGCATTAGTGCCTGAACAACATCGTAGAAAATTGGATGATAAAGCAGTAAAATGTATTTTGGTTGGGTACAGTTATGAAAGTAAAGGCTATCGTCTGTATCATCCACAGACTAAACACATTCTGGTTAGCCATGATGTTGTTTTTGTGGAAGATGCTATTCAGCCATTGCTTTCATGTACTAAGGAGACATCTGTTAGCTCCAAAGACATGTATGACACTTTGTTGCCTCTTTTTACAGGTGGATAGTCTAGTGTTGGTCCTAATGAGGAAACTTCTCAGCCTTTGCAGGTTTCATGTGATGATGCAGATAATTCGATTTCTCATGTAGATGTACATGATACACTTATTGATGAGAGAGTTGATATTCAACAAGCAAGAACTATGCCAAAATTGTTGGTGCAGATCAATCACCAATTGAAGATTTGAAGGACAAAGAATGGAGATAAGAACAATTCTTGAAGCATAGAAGATGGATACATTCACAGAGTGAAAGACATGTACACATATGTACATTAGTTAAGACATATGTTACTTATACTTATGCTTTGATATAAGTCTGTACATAATTGCCTATAAATACTTTGGAAAAATGTCGGGGAAAAGAGAGAAGACAAGGAGAGACTATGTATGAGCATAGGAATAGAGAAATGAGATGTTGTAAGTGTCATTAGACACATGAGAAGTGAGTTGAAGTCTCTCTCTCATTTAGTTGTAGTCTTCTTCAGAAATGATAGAATTTTTGCGCCCGAAGTTTCTGAGTTTTCTCCTTGTGTAGTAAATCTTTTGTGAATTCCTTTTGGAGATATCTAAGTCCATAGTTAATCAATCTATGGTTAGAGTTTGAGAGTCTAATTGTGATCAGGCTAAGAGAATTGTGTGTAGGAACATTTACATGTGAGAAAGTACTCACTGGTTCCTGAAACAGGCACAAATTTCGATCTTAATGATTTGATCATTTCTCACTCCACAGTTTAAAGTTTTGTGCAAGTAAGCACTTAATCTTTAAGTTGGAAGGTAAGCTACTCGTGGCTAAAAGCATTTGCTTAAACGGGTTCTATACTGAGAGAACTAAAGTTAAGAAGTTAGGGGTGTCCAAATCGACTTCTCAGAAGTGCAGATTTAGACATAGGTAACTTGGTAAGTAGATTTCTCAAGATCTACCGAATCTTTTGGAGTGATTTGACTTGGAGAAGGTGCACAATCTTTAGGCGACACCTTGTGCAAAGTTTCATAAAAAAACTTTACACATTTACTCAGTCAATGAGCAAGATCTATGCAGCAGACTTTCTGAGTAATTTCCTTCTTCACAGTTTAGTCAAGAAATTGATATTTGGTCATTGATCTCTTAAATTAGTGAAGGTTTTGACTTACTCTTGATATAGAGGTGTTCTAAATTCAAGAGTAGGTTGTTCTTTTGGAGATTAACACTCTCCATCAGTGGTATCAGAGCAGGAAGCATCAGAATTGAAGAAAAGGAGGATCCCGACTGCTGAAGCTACAAAGAATTTGACATCTGAAGATTCAAAGGGTGAAAGCTTGCAAGGAAAGCTTGAGAAGGAGATCATACGACATCGAGGAAGTCAAAAGGAGTATCATTCGAAGTAAAGGTAACCTTATACTTTATAAAGGTTAAAGAAGTCAATATACAGGTGAAGGAAGGATGGGAGATTCTCTTCAAATAGAGAAGTTGGATAGAGAAAACTATCCTGCATGGTCAATGAGGATGGAAGCTCATCTAATGAGCAAAGATTTGATAGCTTACATTACAGGAGAAGAAGAAAAGCCTCAATTCAGAGATCCTAGTGTTCCAACTAGGGAAGAATTATCAGATTTGAAGATTTGGATGAAGAAAGATGCTCAAGCTAGGAGCATTATCTATATGGCAGTCAATGATTACTTGCTACCTCACATTAGAGGTCTTGAAAGTGCAAGTGATATATGGAATGCTTTGGAAGAGCATTTCCAAAACACCACAAAGTCAAGGAAGGCATCTTTATGGGCAGAATTTACAACCTTCAAGAAGAAGGCCTCTCAATCCATTTCAGACTATGTAACAAGGATGAAAGACATTGCAGATGCATTAAGAGCTGTTGATGAAGATATTGAGGAGGATAAATTGGTAAGGCAAATCCTTACAGGTTTGAGAGGTGATGACAAATGGAAGCCATTCATTTTGTCTACAGAATTATCACTTGATCATTTCACTCCTGATTTAAATCAGTTGCTAGGTCATATGCTAACATTTGAGCAGGATGTTAAAGGAGATGGTGACAAAAGTACAGGTCATGCAATGTACTCAAAGGACAAGAAGAAAGCTAACAAAGGAAAGCAACAATCAGGTGAAGATGAAGGCACAACTAGTCAAGCCAACTTCCTAAGAGGTAGAGGAGGTGGCAAAGGTAGAGGAAGAGGCAGGAACAACAAAGATGGAGCCAAAGCATGCTAGATTTGTGGTAAGACAAATCATTTAGCTAATGATTGTTGGCATAATAATCAAAGTAATGGAGGATACAATCAAAACTATAATTCAAGAGGAAGAGGTGGCAGAAATCAAAGAGGTAATTTCAGAGGCAGAGGTAGTAGGGGTTACTTTGGAAGAAATGCAGGTAGAGGTTTCCAAAGTCAACAATACAACAATACCTACTACAATTATGCTTCAGATCAAAAGGAAGATTCAACATTGATAATGAATGCAACTTGTGAAGGCAAAATGAAGATCAAAGAGTCTTCTACATTGACTCAGGGTGTAGCAATCACCTGAGTGGTAATATAGCCTTGATGACTGATTTGGAGAATAAGGTATCTAATCATGTTGTTCAAACAGGTGACAACACAAAGCACAATGTGAAGTCAATTGGATCAGTGAAGGCCAAGGATGGTAGCACCTTATTGAGTAAGGTCTTGTATGTTCCAACAATTCCTAAGAATTTGATAAGTGTAGGACAAATTGTGGAAAAAGGTTATGAAGTAAGGTTCACTAATGAAGGAGTGTTTGTGGAAGACCCTAGCAATGGGTATAAACAAATTGTTTCAGGGAAGAAAGAAGGAAGATTGTTCACATTGAAGATTCAAGGTAATGTTGGTCATGCCTTGTTCACCTATGGAGGACATAAGATCTCTGAGTTAGATCTTTGGCACAAAAGACTTGGACATTTCAATGAAAGAGGTATTAAAGACATGATTAATAATGGTTCAGTGCTTGGATTGCCTAATGTTGCAGGTCAACATATGACATACAGATGTGAGGCATGTCAATTAGGTAAGGCTCATAAGCAACCCTATTCTAAGCATGGGTTTATGTATTCAGAGAAACTTGAGTTGGTACACACAGATGTGTGGGGACCATCAAAGGACTTCAGTATCAATGGTTCAAGGTATTATGTGATTTATGTTGATGATGCTACCAGATGGATCACTATCTATGTGATCAAAGATAAGTCAGAAGTATTCAATACTTTCAAACATTATCATATGTATGCAGAGAGACTTACAGGACATAAGTTGAAGAGACTAAGGTCAGATGGAGGGGGAGAGTATTTCTCTAATGAGTTCAGTGATTACTTGTGGAATGCAGGTATAAAAAGAGAGGTTACTTGCAGGTACTCTCCTCAACAAAATGGTGTAGCAGAAAGGAGAAATAGGACTCTTGTTGAGTTTGCAAGGTCCATGATGAAGGAGAAAAATTGCCCAAATTATTTGTGGGCAGAGGCTGTAAATACAGCTACTTATTTGATCAATAGGCTACCTTGTAAAGCTTTGCAGGGAATGACACCTTATGAGGCATGGTGGGGTAAGAGACCTACACTAGACCATTGCAAAGTATTTGGATGTTTGGCCTATGCATATGTGCCATCACAATTAAGGCACAAATTGGAACCTAAAGCTGAAAAATATGTGTTTATTGGTTATGATGATAAGCAGATGGGATACAGGTTGTGGAATCCATCCACAAAACATTTTCTTGTATCTAAAGATGTTACATTTGATGAGCAAGGTACTTGGTATGCAGGTACTATCAGTATTAATACAGATGATGAAGAAATTGTGAGCCAAAGGAAAGGTAAATCAAAGGTTCAGATATTTGATGAGCAAGAGAATAATGAAGTGCAGGTTGAAGTGGAAGAAACACCAAGATTTGATCCTGAATATGAAGAACCAGAAACCTCAAGAAGTGGAGAACTTAGGAGGTCTACAAGGAACAAATGGCAACCTACAAGGTATAGTTATGATACTTCATTTTTGGCTACCAAAGATTATGCTTACATGATTAAAGCAGATGAAGACCCTTCTACATATGAAGAGGCAAAAGGTAAAGAAAATTGGGAGAAAGCTATGCAGGAAGAATATGATGCATTATTGGAGAATCAAACATGGGATTTGGTTCCAAAGCCAAATAGTCAGAAGATCATTGGATGTAAGTGGGTTTATAAGACAAAAAGATTTGCAGATGGAAGTGTGTCTAGGTACAAAGCCAGACTTGTTGTCAAAGGGTTTGCTGAGACATATGGTGTTGACTATGATGAGACTTATAGTCCTGTGGCAAAGATGACAACCATCAGGACACTTATAGCAATTGCTGCATGTAAAGGTTGGAAATTGTGTCAATTAGATGTGAAGAATGCTTTTTTGAATGGTTACATTTCAGATGAAGTTTTTATGGAGCAACCTCAAGGATTCAGAGATGGAAGATATCCAGATTATGTGTGTAAGCTCAAGAGAGCTTTATATGGCTTGAAGCAGGCCCCAAGGGCATGGAACTATAGACTTGTAAAGTTCCTAAAAGAACTTGGATTTCAAGTATCAAAAGGTGATAGTAGCTTGCTTGTCAAAGCAAGTGATGATGGGTTTATTTACATGTGCATATATGTTGATGATATCATACTTATAGGTACAGATGAGAAAGGCATACAAAGTCTAAAGAAGCAAATGGAGAAAGAGTTCAAAATCAGTGATTTGGGAGACTTGTCATACTTCTTGGGCATGGAGATTTTATACACTCAACATGGAGTGTATGTGACTCAAGAAAGGTATTTGAGGAACTTGTTAATCAAGTTTAAAATGGATGATTGCAGAGTAGCACCTACTCCAATGGAGGTGAATCACAAATTAAGCAGATTTGGAGGTGAAGAGTTCAAGGACATGAAGCAATATCAGAGTTTGGTTGGTAGTCTTATTTATGCTACACTAACTAGACCTGATTTATCATATGCAGTTGGGGTTTTGTCTCAATTCATGCATTGTCCTAGGAAAGAGCATTGGATTGCAGGTCAAAGAGTGTTGAGGTACATTAAGGGTACACTCAAAGAAGGTTTGTATTATGGTTTTACATCAGATACAAATATCAAGATCTATAGTGATGCAGATTGGGCAGGTAATCCAGATGATAGAAGGTTAACCTATGGATACATGTGTTATGTGGGAGATAAGTTAATCTCTTGGTGCTCAAAGAAGCAACATACAGTTGCTTTGTCATCTATAGAAGTAGAGTACAAAGGCATGGTTGAAGCTGCAAAAGAAGTGATTTGGCTTAAGACTCTTATGAAGAGTTGTGACACTATACAGAGCATACCTATCATTTATGGTGATAACATGAGTTCATTATATCTAGCTGCTAATCCTGTTTTTCATGCCAGGACCAAACACATTGAGATACAGTATCATTTTCTAAGAGAGAAGGTGATGGATAAGGAGATTGAAGTCATACATACTTCAACAAAAGATCAGATAGCTGATATGCTTACAAAGAGCTTGGATGGACCAAAGCTACAGAAGTTTAAAGACATGGCAGGTATAAAGAAGATAAGAGAAACCTCAATTGATGATTGAGGGGGAGCTGTTGGTGCAGATCAATCACCAATTGAAGATTTGAAGGACAAAGAATGGAGATAAGAACAATTCTTGAAGCATAGAAGATGGATACATTCACAGAGTGAAAGACATGTACACATATGTACATTAGTTAAGACATAGGTTACTTATACTTATGCTTTGATATAAGTCTGTACATAATTGCCTATAAATACTTTCGAAAAATGTCAGGGAAAAGAGAGAAGACAAGGAGAGACTATGTATGAGCATAGGAATAGAGAAATGAGATGTTGTAAGTGTCATTAGACACATGAGAAATGAGTTGACGTCTCTCTCTCATTTAGTTGTAGTCTTCTTCAGAAATGATAGAATTTTTGCGCCCGAATTTTTTGAGTTTTCTCCTTGTGTAGTAAATTTTTTGTGAATTCCTTTTGGAGATATCTAAGTCCATAGTTAATCAATCTATGGTTAGAGTTTGAGAGTCTAATTGTGATCAGGCTAAGAGAATTGTGTGTAGGAACATTTACATGTGAGAAAGTACTCACTGGTTCCTGAAACAGGCGCAAATTTTGATCTTAATGATTTGATCATTTCTCACTCCACAGTTTAAAGTTTTGTGCAAGTAAGCACTTAATCTTTAAGTTGGAAGGTAAGCTACTCGTGACTAAAAGCATTTGCTTAAACGGGTTCTATACTGAGAGAACTAAAGTTAAGAAGTTAGGGGTGTCCAAATCGACTTCTCAGAAGTGCAGATTTAGACATAGGTAACTTGGTAAGTAGATTTCTCAAGATCTACTGAATCTTTTGGAGTGATTTGACTTGGAGAAGGTGCGCAATCTTTAGGCGACACCTTGTGCAAAGTTTCATCAAAAAACATTACACATTTACTCAGTCAATGAGCAAGATCTATGCAGCAGACTTTCTGAGTAATTTCCTTCTTCACAGTTTAGTCAAGAAATTGATATTTGGTCATTGATCTCTTAAATTAGTGAAGGTTTTGACTTACTCTTGATATAGAGGTGTTCTAAATTCAAGAGTAGGTTGTTCTTTTGGAGATTAACACTCTCCATCAAAAATGGCTAGTGCAGACCTTGCATGACAACAAATTAGATGCACCTTTGTCATATCATACTCGTTCAGGCTCTCATAGTGCCTCTTTTGCATCAGATTTCTATGCTATGGCTGCATCTAGTCTCTATGATGAGAATGAGCTTGTTTCGTTTGATGAAGCACAAAATTCAAAAAATTGGATGGCTACTATGCAATCTAAATATGATGCTATAATGAAGAACGGTACTTGGTCTTTATGTAACTTGCCTCCTGGCAAGAAGGCCATTGGCACTAAGTGGGTATACAAGCTGAAGCATAAACCGGATGGTACAGTTGACAGGTATAAGGCTAGGCTTGTTGCAAAGGGTTATGCACAGGAAAGAGGCATTGATTTTGATGAGACCTTTGCACCTACATGCCGTATGACTACTGTTCAAAGCATCTGTGCACCTGCAGCTCATCATGGTTGGAATGTACATCAGTTGGACATTAAAACAACATTTCTGAATGGTGACTTGCATGAATAAGTGTATGTTTTTCAGCCAAGTGGCTTTTTGCAGAAAGGGCATGAAAATTAGGTGTGCAGGTTAAAGAAGGCATTATATGGTTTAAAGCAAGCACCACATGCTTGGTATGAGAAGATACATGCCTATCAGATTGCACATGGTTTTGAGAACAATCCAACTGAAAGCACCTTATATGTTAAGCATGTTAATGATGTGCTTCTGATCATTGTTGTCTATGTTGATGACATGCTGCTCACTCGTCCTATTGAGAAGCATATTTCTGATTTTAAGGCTGATTTGCATGCCTCATTTAAGATGTTTGATTTAGGGAATTTGCATCATTATTTGGGCATTCAGTTTATGGAAGTTGATGGTGGAATGGCTTTGTGTCAAATGAAATATATTGACACATTATTGCAGCGTTTTGGCCTTGAAGACTGTAAGCCTATTGCCACTCCTATGGAGACACGTTTACGATTGAGTCTTCATGATGCTAGAGATGCATTTGATGTTGTTCTCTATCAGCAGGCTGTTGGATGCTTGATTTACTTATGCATTACTCGGCCAGATATTCAGTTTGTTGTCTCACAGATGAGCAGGTTAAAGCATTGCCCAAGAGTCAAGGATTGGCAAGGAGTTAAGCGCATCTTTCCGTATTTGAGCGGTACTCGGCTACTTGGGTTGTTTTATCCCAAGGGGGGATCACTACTGCCAGATTTGCATGCTTTTTCTGACTCTGATTGGGCTGGTTGATATGACACGCGTGTGTCCACTAGTGGCTTTTGCTTCATGCTTGGTAGCTCATAGATATCTTGGTTGAGCAAGAAGCAGCCTACTGTGGCCACTTCCGATTGTGAGGCTGAGTATAGGGTAGCCTTCACAGCGATTGTTGAGTGTGTGTGGCTCAGACGCCTTATGGCTGATTTGGGTGTTGGTCAGACTTTTGCCACCACCATCTTCACTGACAGTCAGAGTGCATTGCCCGTTGCAAGGAACCCTGTGTTCCATGCTCGCACTAAGCACATTGAGGTGCATTATCACTATGTCAAGGAGAGGTTCTCTGATGGGGAGATCAGCTTGGCATATGTGCCCACGTAGGAGAACATCGCATACCTTTTCACGAAGGCTCTGCCTAGGGAGAAGTTTGAAGCTTTCCGCAAAGCTTTGGGCTTACTTCCTTTTGTGGAGTGATTTCTACATAGCTTGGCACTTCCTTATACATGAGTGCCATCTCCTTGTTCACCACATCACTCCCAGGGAGGATTTGTTGATATATTTAGGTAGTGATGTGTGTGAACACACTAGGACCGTTGGGGCACTTTTTTCCCTTTTTAGGAGGTTTTTTCCCTCAGCTTGTATATACGCCTTTTTCCCTAATGGGCTACTTATCTTTGTACATTCTCTAGTAATACATTCAGTATTGTGTGTTGTGCACCAATCTTCTTCTTCTTCCTTGTGTTGTTCGCGTGATTCCGAAGACGTCCAATGCCAACAAACTTATTGAGAGGTATCGTAATATGAGCCAATCCTCACATATGTCTCCCATGCCACTGTACATGACCTAAGAATCACAACACTTCTTTCAAATTTTGGGGCATTAGTCTCCAAAATAAGTTTTACTTTATCTAGATCGATGGCAATACCATCACGTGAAATAATATGACCAAGTACTTTGCCACACTTGATAGCAAAAGGTGATTTGTTAGGGTTTAGATAGAGGTGTACCTTCTGACACTCATCAAAACAAGCTTTGAGATGCTCCAAGTGCAAAGCCATTTGCTCGAAAACGGAAAAATCATCCAAAAATTGTGCATAAAGGAGGTAAGATAGGGGGAAAATATCTGTTGCATGCATCATTGAAATGTACTTGGTGCATTCTTCAATCCAAACCACATAATTGTGCATGAAAAGACCCCCCAATTGGTAATAAATGTTTTTGGTATACCCTGATCCACACCGTAGAAGCCATCCAAGAATGAGTACATCTCTCTACCTACAACTTCATCTAACATAGTATCTAGGAATGGCAACAAAAAGGGATCTAGGATCGTTGCTGCATTCAGCTTCCAGTAGTCCACACAAATTCGTAACTATTTATTTTTCTTTGGTAAATTGACTATCGATGAAACCCACTTCGGATTTCTAATAGGAATAATCTACTCTATTTTAATTAAACAATTTACTTCATGCTTGATCTGCTCTACAAAATTTGGATTCATTCTATACCTTTGTTACATCATTGGAGTGGCATCTGGTTTAAGTAAAAGTCTATGATATAATCTGGGGTCTAAACCTTTCATGTGACCATAGGTCCATGCGAACATAGCTTTATACTATTGTAACAATGCAATTAAGGTCATCCAAAATTCTGAACCAAGTCCCACACAAATACATACCACTTCAGGTTTTGTGATTGTACCTAAATTCACCACTTCCAATGAATCTTCTTCAATGTGGATTTTTCCAAGCTCCATTGGATCTTTACTCACTGGATCTGCATCTTTATCCTCTTTTGGTTTCAAAAGTTCAGTGCAAATTGAGGCAGCCATACTACCACAGATAGAGTTAATGACCGGGTCAACACCAACAACTCCAAATGATAGTAAATCTCTGTTAACTTCCAGGAATTGCTGCTCCATCATCCTTCAGTCCGTCCAGCATATGTGGTGGCTCTGCTAATACTACTTTATTTTTCGGTGGGCAATATTGCTCATCCTCCAACTAGATCGAAAATTTCGTGTGGCCCTTTCGAAATGTGATTGTTTTAGCATCCCAATTTTGTCTGACCTTGGCATTCTACAACCACATTCTTCCTAGTAATAAATTATAATCCAAATTCTTTCCTTTGACTTCAAGTACAACAAAGGTAATGGGAAATACCACATGAGAAATCATTATTGGAATTTCTTTAATAAGTCCCATTGGTTGCACTTGAGACAAATCGACGATCTGCACAAAGAATGGAGCTAGTTCAATGTTATTCTAGCCAGTATGCTTACCAATAGTCATAGAAGCAATGTTAATGCTAGATCCACTGTCAATCAAAACTTTCGAAGTAGCTTTGTTTTTGTGCCATACAATGATAGTAAGGATGTCATAGTTCACAACCTTATCTAGGACATCTTTGACCATACTAACTGTAGCTTCTAGAATAGGGTTCATAGAATATCTTTGCTACAAATGCTTTAGTAAATTCTCTCTAAAGGCCATAACAAGTTCTAGCAAGGCACCCAAGGGAAGTTAAATCTGTGAATTACTTGCTAGGAATTTACTTTTACTCACCTCCAGAATGGTTTAGGGGTCGACATAATGGGGTGGGTATTCCTATGCCCACTACACTACTTTCTTCAATTGTTGCTTTTGCTCCACTAGTGCATAATGTTTTGGTTTATGCAGCTTCTGATATTCATGTCATGATCTTGTAACAACTATTTATCCTCTAAGATAGTTTGAGATAGCACTCCATTCTCCACACATCGCAACAATTCCTCTAGGATATTCACTGCTTTCGCAATTGAGATATCTTCGAGACATAATGTTGCTAAATTCTGCTTAATGAATTTGTCCAAGTACTCGTGATGTTGATCACTTCTCAGGTACTCCTTAATGCTCCTCAATGACATCAATTCAAGCAGAAGTGCATCTCAAGACCAAATCCATCCCATCTTGCTCGCCAAATGTTTGACAGTTGAAATGTCCTTGACAAACATAAGAGCACACTATTCAAAGGTTGGGTATGGGAATGGGGATTATGACAACAATAACGCAATCACAACATGCATTTACATTCGTGAACTTAACTTCATACACTTAGAGATTTTGGAGTGTTTATATTGCACAGAGAATCAAACATTTTTGGAAACAAGACAATCTTCAGATAGGCAAGTTTTGCAGTATACAATAACAATTCTTACATAGAGAATCTATTGATAGACTTCAATCTTCACCACATTGCAACAATTTGTACTTTCACTGTTCTATAATAGAGAGTTACGATTCTCAAATTTCCCCAGACTACACCATTCTGCATCCATAGACATCTTCGAACACTGCACTATTCTATCTCTTTCTCTCTTCATGCTACTTCATGCCTTTCCATATTTGCAAATTAAGAAGACACCGAACTTCCGAAAACTTTTTAGATCTCTTAAAAATGACCCCTCTTCATATTACAAAGTAAATTTCAAAATTCGTGGTCAGTCCGAATCTGCTAACAACACTATATATATATATATATATATATATATATATATATATATATATATATATATATATATATATATATATATATATATATATATATATATATATATATATATATATATATATGTATGTGTGTGTGTGTGTGTCTGTGTGTTTAATGTTTGCGTATATGTATGTATGTGCATGTGCATGTATTTGTGTGTATGTGCATTGGAATTTGTATGCGTGAGTACGCTAATTTATGAAAACAAAAAAAAAATGATATACAAACAATGAAAACTATACTTACAAAAATTAGCCATATATTATGCTCGACGAACTTCTTCAATAACCTCCAATAAAGAGAGAGAGAGAGAGAGAGAGAGAGAGAGGTAGAGAGAGAGGTAGAGAGAGAGAGAGAGAGAGAGAGAGATCATAAGAGAAAGAGGGAGAAAGAGGGAGAGAGAGAGAGAGACAGACAGACAAACAAACAGAGAGAGAGAGAAGGAGAGAGAAAGAGAGAGCTGAGCTCATAAGCACAATGCAAATATGAATGTTGGTTTGCTCTTCTTCAGAAGCACATAAGATGAAGATCAAAGAGCAATCCATTTATTTTATTCTAATCAAAAGCGAGCATTATATAAGCAATGTGAATTCATTGTATATGTGACTTTTAGGACTGTCGTATGTTCGATGTTAGTGCCCTTCTCATATGTGATGCCTTTATGCCTCACATATGCAACAATATCAAGC
Source organism: Ceratopteris richardii (assembly GCA_020310875.1). Lineage (NCBI taxonomy): Eukaryota > Viridiplantae > Streptophyta > Polypodiopsida > Polypodiales > Pteridaceae > Ceratopteris > Ceratopteris richardii. The sequence continues at coordinate 192,530,530 of CM035406.1, forward strand.
ATCGCATATGTGATGGCCCTCTATTTCACATACATCACTCTCACTGATGTCATGCTTTAACTACCATCATTGGGAGCCTTGGAAAGAGCATCGAACAGTTGCATTTGAACGCTGGCTCACTAGTCAATCAAGAAGCGACAAAATTGTGTCGCATCAATGGTCATTACACCCCCTTGTTCCTTGTAGTGATACATGCATATACATACATACATAGATACATACATACATACATACATACATAAATGCATACGTGCATACACACACACCCACACACACACACACACACATATATATATATATATATATATATATATATATATATATATATATATATATATATATATATATATATATATATATATATATATATGCTCACACGCATGCGTGTGTATGTGTGCATGGTTATGTATATACTCATATGTATATTTGTGCAGGTGTCTGTATACACATATACACACACATAGACACATAGACACGCACATACATACATACATACACACATATATGCATACATGTTTGTGCGTATGTATATGTATATTTCTGAACTTGTACGTTTACACATTTGTATGTGTATTTTTATTTGTAAGCGCATTTGTATTTGGATTTGAATGTTTTTTTATACCTGTCTTGTTACATTAGTATCATAAGGGTGTAAAACCAAAACTAATGCCTGTTTGTTTGGGGATTTTCATGAGTAACACATGGCATTGATATTAGTAGCCATCTTTATGGACACACATGAAGAGAGTGGAAGGATAGAGTATGCCATCTACATAAAACACATCCATGAGTAGGGAGGCCCCTCGCTTCCTCCGTTTTTGAGGTAACACAAATGAGATTCAAAGTTTACTTGTGTTCCTTTTGCAAGGACCTAAAGCATCATATAGAGGATATTTGTGTTGGTACATTTAGCAAGCCTAAAGTCCTAAAGGCGGCTTAAGCTTTGACGGGGCCCGAAGGGGCTAGGCGATTCAGTCAAGAAACAAAACCATTCAGTCAAGAAGCTTAACCATGTAGTCAAGAAGCTTAACCAAATGCTTTTTTAAACATTCAGGACTACACCTTCTTTTTACCTCACATGAAGAACCACATATGAACTCATGCTTGTCAATTTGAGCATATGTACTTTGGATAATTGTGAAATCCAAGAGAATAAGGGATATTGTGACGTTAAGGAGCTAAACCCACAACTCATGTGGTAGGAATAATCAATTTAAATCATCCCTAAAGTGTAGGATCACTTTTAAGTGAGGGAAAATTCAAATTCAAATTTGGAACATGTGTATAAATACATACATGCTTAGTTGTGGGAAAGATGAGCTATTTTGAGAGACATTGAGCTACTTCAATGAGCATACATTGAGCTCACACTAGCTATGTGTAGTCCATTAGACTTCCCTTGTATCATACATTCAGAACGATTTGAGATCGGACACCGTTTGGTTATCTATATGTGTGGCCAAAGATCTGGAGTCTAGACTTATTGGAAGGTCATTTACTCTTGTAACCAAGTAATCCACTTAGCCTAGTTTCCTTTCACCTTCCTCATCATGTTTTTGTGATGCCATCTTTCATCTTCGTTGTCACTATTTTCTGAGTAGCAGCATAAAAAGAAGCTTCAGTTTTTGTTCCATCTACTCATGGGGATCAAACCGACAACCTCTAATTGTTGATGCTTTCTTCTATCCAAGGAGGCAAGCCGCTTGCCTCGCTATTCTGAGGAGAAAATCTATTTTTGTGTTATAGAATTCCATAATTACAGAGCAAAAGGACAGATCCTCACAGGCGCACGTGATTCAAACTTATATCCTCCACTTAGAGAAGACGTAAACTCTTGGGGATTTAACCTATAATGTGGGGATAGATGTGCTTTTGCTCTAGTTACTAGAGCAAATGAGGATCTCGAGCTATCTTCCGAGAAGCAAACACATTGATCATGTTTACTCCTCAAGGCCTCCTAGATCACAAAGGAGGTAGATCAAAAGAAGTATTGCATCTGGTGGAACACCGAAATCGATCTCTAAACCTCGAGGATTAGTCTGCAACATCTTCACCCCTTACAATAAAGGCATTCGAGTTTGCTATCATTGCCAACCAAATCCGAGTGCATGTTCGTGGTGATTAAAGTTAAGGATAACTAAGGGCTTTGGAGAAGATTGAACGAAGGACAAGCGAAGACGTAGAGGATCAAGCTATGTCATTATTCTAGCACTCTTTGCTAGAATTGAGTCCACTACAAAGCACAAATTAAATGGGGAAGTTTTCTTGTGAATTTGTGCATCGTACCTTTACATTTTATCACACACACCACTTATGTTAGGAAATCTAAGTAAGTTTGTATACAGACTGTGTGTAATGGAAGGGACTTCAAGCCACGCTGCTTTGACGAGTAGTACTAGCATGTCGATGTATGTTTCAATTCCTATTTTAGTAACATCTTCACTCATGACTAGACCACCAATAGTGTCACATGCATTGCATGCATCTGCACAAATGGTTTCAATTCCTAGTCATGTATCTGATGCATCGAACGTAGATAAGATGGCATTAAATTTAGACGTTGAGGGAACCACATTGCGAGGGGATATCAACACCACCTTAAACGAGAGGAAAGATCTTGAAGGTAGGATGTTGAGAGTAGAGCAGGACCTTGGAGGTTTGTCCAATGTCCCAACACAAGTTACAGAACCTCTTCTATCTTTTGATGGAGTTTGATGGAGAATGATCCAGTTATATCCATTTCCCCTGACTGGTAGCATGAGTTGTCTTGGTTTGATGACTTCTACTGATCCACTTTTTGCTACTACGTCGGGGCAAGTAGTAGGTCAAAATCGTCTCATAGATCTTTCTTTAGTAAAAGATCAACATCCACCTTACTTCTCGGGCGAAGATAAGGATAGGAATAAGGATGTTGTTTTGACGTTCTTAGAGAAGTGGCATGATGTCCACCAGCTTAAGAACACCCCCGAGCATGTGAGAGTTGTAGAGGCCAGTTTATCGCTAGGCCCTAAGGCTTATACGTGGTGGATGAGTCTCTCTAAGACTCATAAAAAGCCTTCAACCTGGGTTGATTTCACACGTCTCCTTAAGAAAGAGTTTCTCCTCGAGAATGAGGAGGAACGTAATTGGGAGGCATGGGATATAATTCAATAGAAAGGAAGACCATTATCTGTTTAGATTTCAAAATACCAAGACGTTATTCTAAATCTAAAAAACCTGGATTACTTCCATCGGCTTCGTGGTTTTATTACAGGACTTAATCAACGAATTTGTAGTGAGCTGAAGAGACACGCACCTAAATCGCTTGATGAAGCAATTAAGGTTACTCATATTTATGAGGATAATTCCCATTTAGATATCCAGCAAGAAAGTGATTATTCTCAAAATAATAACAATAAGCACAAGGGCAAAGGGCCAAGATCATCTGAACGTATGTCTAAAAAACCTCGTATTTTTAGACATGTGCTTTCTCAAGAAGATCATGCTAGAGTGCAAAAGGAAAATATGTGTTTTAAATGCCTCAAGCCAAGACATCGCAGTAGGGTCTGTCCAATTGGAAGAGATAATAAGGCCTCTTTGACTGACAAAGATAAGGGGAAACAACACATTCATCTGATCCAAACTTTGAACTTGGATGGGAATTCAAGCGCAAAGAAGGTTCTGCGATAGTACCCATAAGTGCCAAGTCTCCACACACATGTGAAAACCTCAAGAATTTGGTCCATATGATTTGGTCAAGCTACACGGGTCAGTCAAAGGTCACACCATCCTGATTATGGTGGACGATTTGGCTACGCATAATTTTATAGATTATGCACTTGTAAATAAATTGTCTCTTCCTTAGAGTCCCTCTCCTCATAGATATGTTGTCTCGATGATGCATGGGCACGATACTCACATTTGGGATACCATGATTTCAAATTTTGAACTAGAAATCCAAGATTACAAAGATAGATTAGACTTCCAAATTATGAACATGGAGCGGGTAGATTCGGTTCTAGGGAGAGAGTGCCTTTGGAGTCTTGGACCTTCATTATCCAGATGCTACTATACAAACATTTTGGAATTCCAGCGTGATAGGGTGTTGTATAAGATCAAGGGTGAGTACAATGTTCCAAGCACCCCTTTGATTTCACACACAAAGTTAAAGAAACTTGTAAGCAATGAAGCTAGAACCCAAACTTTTTTGGTCCTTAGCACTAATGTAATCGATTCTGATAATACAAATCAAGTTTCTTATGTCTTGTCTTTTATTTCTCATGAACTGTATGTTAAATTTAATGAATTAATGAAGGAATTTAAAGATATGTTCCCTAAGGAACTCCCCCACAGCTTACCACCCTCTCATGGAGACATTGATCATGCAGTCGATCTTTTTTTGAGAACCAAGCCAAAATCTCAAAACCCTTACCGCCTCCCCTATGTCACAATCTAGAAATCAAGAAACAAATTAAAGACTATCTAGATAAAGGATTTATTTGGCCAAGCCAGTCTCCTTGGGTCGCGCCCTTCCTTCTTGCATAAAAGAAAGATGAAACTTTAAGGTCGTGTGTGGACTGTAAGGCGTTAAACAATCTTACTGTAAAGAATAAATATCCCATGTTGTTGGTTGAAGATATTTTTGGCAGCCTAAAAGGAGCTAAAGTCTTTTCAAAGATTGATTTACGCCAAGGTTATCATCAAATCGGAATAAAAAATGATGATATTCCCAAGATAGCCTTTCAAACTAAGTATGGTCACAGTTTTTAGTGATGTCGTTCAGGTTGACAAATGCACCTGCAATATTGATGACTTTAATGAATCAAGTGCTTAAGCCCTACTTGGGAAAATTTGTAGTTGATTTTATTGATGATATATTGATCTACAGTACTGATCATGAAAATCATCTAGAGCACTTGAAGAAAATCTTTGAGTTAATTTGTGATAATCAACTTTATGGTAAAGAGTCAAGATATGAATTCTTTAACCCAGAAGTAAAGTATTTAGGCCATATCATTTCCTCATAAGGAATCAAAGTTGACCCAAGTAAAGTCCAAGCGATTCTTAACTGGCATGAGCCCAAGACTATTCGAGAATTAAAAAGTTTTCTTGGATTGGCTGGATATTATCGGAAGTTTATGGTTGGGTATGCCAATATAGCATTACCTTTGACAGAACAACTCAAAGGGAAGCATCAGAAGATAAATTGGAAAGAGGAAAGCAAGGAGTTTTCAAGAACGTAGACTTGCTTTAGCTTCGGCCCCGGTTCTACAAATCATAGATCCAAATAAGCCTTTTCAATTATAAACAGATGCAAGTTCATGTGCAGTAGGGGCAATACTAAGCCAAGATGGTCAACCAATAGCTTTCGAAAGTAGAAAGCTAAGTCTTGCTAAACAAAACTACTCTACCTATGAGCGAGAGATGTTTGCTATTATAAATGCTATGAAGAAATGGCACCATTACCTATATGGATCAAAGTTAACCATAGTCTTTGATCAAGAGAGCATCAAGTGGTTTGCAAACCAACTAGATTTTAGAGGTAGAAAAGCAAGATGGGCGGAACATTTACAAGAGTTTGATTACAGAAAAGAAAAGTTCAATGTAGTGGCAGACGCCTTAAGTCGAATGCCTATATTGAACAACCTAAGTTTATACAAATTCAAGGTGAATTTATTTCAACTTTGAAAGGAATTTGCAAACAAGATCCAAGCTACAATCAAGCATGGAAAGCAGCTCAACAAGCTCAGTAGAATGAAGCAAATACTTCTCAGAGAAAGTTTAAATACAATTCTCTCCAAGATGAATATTTCCTTTATAAAGGTAAGGTTTGTGTCCCAAGTATGTCGGACATACAAAATCAAGTACTTTTCGAATGCCATGATGCTCCAAGTGCAGGACATCCTGGTATTAACCGAACATATGAATTAGCTAAGTGACATTTTTACTTGCCTAGTTTACATCGAGATGTGCAAAACTATGTATGCAAGTGCCATAAATGTCAAGTCAATAAGTTTGAATGACTTAAAGTTGGAGGATTGCTGCATCCTTTGGAAATTCCCAAAGGAAAGTGGGAAAGTATTTCCATGGATTTCATTTCTGGATTACCCCACACTCAGAAAGACTTTGATTCAGTATGGGTTGTAGTTGATTGATTGACTAAACTTGCTCAGTTTATTTCGATCAAGACTACTTACAAGACTCCAGAACTTGCAAAAATATTTGTAAATCAACTTTATAGACTCTATGATCTTCCAGTAGACATAGTTTCTGATGGAGATGCTCGATTTACAAGTCATTTTTGGTGAGCAATCTTTAGTAGACTTGAAACTAAACTAAGTTTAAGTACAGCTGAACATCCCAAGATGGATGGACAGACAGAGAAAGTCAATCAAATCCTGGAAGACATACTCAAATGGGCTTATGAATTGCAACTTCCAGATGATAGTTGGATTCATCCTGTGTTCCATGTTAGTTGGCTTAGGAAGAGTCTGACAGATTCAGATAATCTAGTTGGATAACATGTTATGCTTCCAATTCCACTAAGAGAAACAGTTCCTCATGAACTTGAAAGGATACTTCGCAACCATGATAAACGTACAAGAAGCCACTTGTACGAAGAGTGCTTAGTAAAATGGAAGGATGGAACTGAAGAAAATTCAATATGGGGAAAAGTTTCCACAATCCAACGATGTTTTCCAATTTTTCAGTTTTAAGTTGGTCCCAAATAAAGAATTTTTTGTACTTTCAAGTTTCAAGTGGATAAACCGATCATGTTCTTCAAGCTTTAGAACATGATAAGGTTTTTTATGTCAATTTCTAAGTAAATAACCTGATTGAATGAATGCATGTTCTTCAAGTTTTAGAACATGAGGCTAGAGGGTTGCCTACAGTATGTATAGCTCTAACTTTTGAGGATGAAAATATTTTCCAACGTGGAAGGATATAATAAAGTAAGGCTATGATTGGTTCAGACGGATCTAAAATCGGACACCGTTTGGTCTTCCGTATGTGTGGCCAAAGATCTCGAGTCTAGACTTATTGGAAGGTCATTTTGAAAACATTGAGTAATTGATATCATAAATCTTTGAGCTTCAAAATATGTGTCTGAACTGATTCACCATTTTTCATCCTTATGTTGGCTAGCTATCTCCTTAGATGAGCTTTCCTATAGGAAGTTATTTGGTAGTATTATGGACTCTTGATGATGAAGTGGTTCCTTCTTCTTCACTGACTTCATGTTGAGAAAAAATAGGAACAAGAGATCTTCTAGAAGATGAAGTAGCCTCTTCTCTGACTTGTCTTGGCCTTGGATAAGTACCATTGACAATATTCCATAAGTCCTTTGATACGAACACGTTCATCATCATAAAACTCCACATTGGATAATTAGACATTCCCTCAAGCTTGTCTTCATTCTCATGTCTATAATCACTCACCTTGTTGAGGGTGTATGTTAACTATGCTCTGATACCAAATGTTGGAATACCAAATGTTGGAAGTGGGTGGGCATCAATAACAATAAATCATAAGTTTATAGGATCTTCCAACAAATGAACCTTAGCCTACACACCTTAAGACTCAAAAAGAGATGAGTGAGAGATAGAGAGAATAGACTATATATTCAAGTGTAACAGTAAGCTATGATTAATGAATAAATTTGAGTTGAGGTAGAATCAATAGCTTTTGAATTTGAGAAACTCAAGAACTTGCAACTATATATGGTTTCCTTTTGAAAACCCTAGAAAAGAAGGATGGATGTTCCATCAAAAGGTGTTTAAGTTCCAAGCCAAAGCAAAAGTCAAAGCATGAGATTGTGAACTGTTGTGAAGGAAACAAAACTTAAAAAATCTTTGCTAGACATGATCTTCGAAGGCACTTCAAGATCAAGTAAGTAAGAAGACCGCAATGTAATTAACTTTCAATATCTTCATAAAATTAAAGTATGACAAAGCATGTTCTTGCTTAAATTATAAAATACTTATGAGTTCATGAGGAAGCATTAATGTTGAGTAAGATGAGAAAACATTATCAATAAAGCTCAATGGCTCATGACAACACAGTTGGATACCACATGAGTATCTAGTAGTTGGATAACGGTCAAGCTTTATTCCAAGAATATTTTTTGAGAATCTAGTCTATTTCTCTTAAGGACAGAGAGAATGCTTCACTATCTTAAGTATCTTCGAAGTTTGAAGTGGTTGCACAAAGTTTTGGTTATTTCTTATCACTTTCCAAAACTTTTGGAAATGGTTTAGATAAATTATTTGACTCATTTCAGTAAAAGTCAAGAGATAGCTAGTGGGAGTAGGTAACCAAATTAAAACATCCAAGATAGATGTTTTGCACAAGAACCCATTCAATCTTCAAAGATGCTAAGGTCCAAGTTGACTTATTCATTTGAGTTTGCTTCAAATTAAGTAGCATCACTCCAATGAATTTCATATGTTTGGATCAATCAAAATTCTAGTTTTACTTCCAGATAAAAATCAAGTGAAACAAGAGTTCTAAAAGTCTTGGTAGGAATGGAAATCCCACCTCAGTTGCTAGATCCATACACTAGTAATTTCTAAAAATGGACTAGTAATTTGAATCCATCCAGTTCACATGTCACTACCCATATAACACAAAGGAATTTACAATGAAATGGTCAAGGATGCTTTTTTATCCACCCTTATTATTTCCTTCCTATTTTTCACTTATAACAATTTATCAAGTACAAAGTAGATGGTGTTTTGAATTGTATGGACCTGGATAAAGTAATAGATTCTCCTCTATTACTTATAGTGTGATATGAGTCACACTACATAGATGAAAACGTGTTCTTCTAGGTTAGAACATGAGGCTTGGTGGTATGCCTATGATTTATTATATATATCTCTATTTTTGAGGGTGAAAATCTTTCCCAAGGGGGTAGTAAGGTTATAAATTGAAATCTATGATCTAAGTATCCAACCAATATAGATAGATCTAAAATCAAGCATCATTTGTTCACTCATATATATGGCCAAGGATCTCAAGATTAGAGTTCAACATAGATTCTAAAACAAGTAATCTGCTAAGCCTAGTGGTTAAGTCTCAAGGTTGTGAAGGATTAAGTCTTGGGTTCTTCTCCCATGTTTGCAGTGTGCAAGGCAAAGGTCTCACTAGAAGAGCAGGAGAAACAAACATTGAAGATGGGGAAGTATGTAAAGGAAGGTGTGTGCGAGGATAAGTAGCATTGGGTCATATTTTTTTCAAATTGTCCAATATCAAGTACCAATGATTCCATCAAACACCAAACAATGATTTTCATCACTATGTAATGAAACGCTTAATTTTTTGGATGCCGAGGAGTTCTCAAGGTTGAAGATCTTAGGTAGATTCTATCCATCAATTTTCATAATTTTTGGAGTCTTACATACCTCAAAATAGAATTAGAACCTTTTTAACTATGACAGACACTATGTTTAAAATTGACCAAAACTAGTAGGAAAACTATAAAAAGAGCTAGAGAGCTCATTTTTTGAGGAAGAATTCTGTTGGAATTTTGAGGAGAGAAGGCTTGTATTTTGTGCAAGAGAATCGGTAATAGAAAATTCATTTCCTTGCATTGATCTAATTCTCTACGCTATCTTGTGTGTGTGTGTGTGTGCATTCCAAACTAGAGAAGTAATGATGCCGGTCATGCAAAATTGTAGATATGACCACCAACCTTCACGGAAGGTAAGCTCGATGGTACTAATTACACCTTGTGGAAATTTAGTACTTGGGACTAAGTTTCCACAAGGTGACTCTTATGAGCTTCTCAAGACTGTACTTCTATCCTTGACTCTTATGAGCTTCTATCCTTGACTCTTATGATCTTCTCCAGACTGTACTTGGGAGTGATTGTGAGCCCCAAGAAACACCTGACTTAAATGATCCTTGTCAAATTATTCCTCCCAATTCCAATCTTTTACATACTTGGAAGCTTAGGAATGCAGATGCACTCTGTACTCTAGTTACAAGTACTTCTAATAGTGTTCTGACTCTAGTTACAAGTACTTCTTATTCAACACACCACGAAGGCCTATGGAGCATGGAACATATTGAGAAATTAATATGAAACTTGGAATCAGATTTAGAACTTGGAGAATCAGCTAATAGTAGAGAGGTTTGCTGATGGGGAGACTGCTGAAGTGTTTATCACTCGCATAAAGAATCTACTACAACAAATGGTGAGAGTAGGTGTACCAAAGTCTACTAAGGAGCTAGCTCGGCATTTTCTTTGAATTTTTCCATCAAATTTTGATGGTTGGGTAACTGCCCTCAATACCCAAATCATACCACAACCACTAACCTATGAAAAATTCAATGCCTTACTCATGGAGGAGGAGTTGTAGCTCAAGGCGAGGAATGACAACGATAAAGGAGAAGTTGCATTCCTTGTAAATGCCAAAGGTGGCAAACCTGATTCTTCAAAAGATGGGAACAAAAAGAATGACGAGAAGAAGTCCAAGGGAGAGTGTTTCCACTGTAGGAAAAAAGGTCATAGAATCCAATATTGTCGCATTGAGAAGGCAGAGGAAAAGAGTGGCTCTTCAAAAAATGTTAAGGGCAAGGAGTTTGCCAACACTTTCGAAATCGAGCTTGAGTTCTTTGTTACAGTAGAGGAAATTTGTTCCTCGATTGAAGATTCAACTACAAATTAGTCATGGGTATTGGATAGTGGTGCCTTTCACATAATGAGCAGAAAAGACCTTTAAAGTTCCCTACAGCCTCTAGAGGAACCCATCATGGTAAAGGTAGGCAACAATGAAAGATGTCCTTCTAAGGGTAGAGGTATGGTATCTTTCATTAACCATAATGAGGACATTAGAAAGCTTTCAATTGTGTTGTATGTAGCACAAATCAAATGAAATTTACTTTTGGTAGCTTCTATAATTGATCGGGGTCATTAGGTGTCTTTCAACAAGAGAGGAGTTGAGATTTTGGACCAGAACAATAACATTGTTGGGACCGGATCAAACAAGGAGGGACAACCTATATATGTGACATTCGGTTGAACTATCATGGTGAGAGGGTCATGCGGACCACCTTTGACCAATAGAATGCTTAGCTTGACGTTTCACAAGATTCATGTATATGTATGTCATAACAATATCTTCTAAATCATGTCTCTTGTCTCTTAGTCTCTTATATGTTTTTACATGTCTCCTTCTATCTTTTTCTATGTGTGAGAAGGCTCCGCCGTCATGCGTTGAACCAGTGAGGATGATCCATTGAGGTTGAGAGAAAACATTTCTATTCATTTTTACATCATGACCCACATGCATTCATGCCACCCACATAAACCCATGCTTATGAATTGATTTTTGAAAGTGTATACGAAGCTCCATTTGTGGATCATTCTTCCTTTCAAAAGTTGATTCATGTGTGTGGTTTTCTTTTTGTTGTCATCATGCATACATCCACAAGAATCCATGCTTTTGAATTGATTTTTGAAAGTGTATAGCAAGCTCCATTCGTGGACCATTCTTTCTTTCAAAAGTTGATTCATGTGTGTGGTTTCTTTTTGTTCTCATCATGCATACATCCATATGTTCCCCTTTCATAATTAAATCATGACATCTCTTCTCCCCATACCCAACTTCATCTTCACCTTCATATTTTTATCACAAAAACCTTCCAACACTCACTAGCTTCATACACTCTATGTGTGCTGCGACCGGACCCGATCCACTCGAATTGCGATCACCTCCACATTTGAACCCGACGTGAATTGCTTCATGGCATTTGCTTCTGATCTTGTTGGGAGGTTGTGATCCATATTTTTTGTTTCATATGTTTCATCCTCATTATATCATCATCATCATTCTTGAGTGTTGCATTGGATTTCTCACCATATTGTGCACATCTTTGTCGTGAAGTAAATGCATTTGTGAGAGATCTAGAACATCGTGCATCACTTGCTTATTCACATAAGATGGAGGAAGGATTCAAATCCCTTATTTTTGAGAAACAAGGCCAAAGAATAGTCTCTTCTATGTTGAGAGAGAAGGAAAAATTCAATGGCATCAACATTACAAGCTATTTAGATTTTTTTGAAGAGCAAAGTATGATTTTTTGTCTTCCCGAAGATCTTTTGATATCATTCTTTGAGCGAATTGTTGATAGCTCTATCATAAACCATGTCACTCAATATGATAGTCTTCCTTGGAGTGATTTTAGAAAGGAGATGCTCAAAGAATTCTATCTTGAAGATTATAGCCAACATAATCGGGATGGATTCTTACGATGGGCCAATTCCCCAAAGCCTAGTAGCTCTATTACTCACTTACAAAATGAGTATATTAGACGCTATGGACAACTTCTTGATGAGGATAAGGTAAATTTGGAACCTCATCTTGTGATCAATTTTTTTAAGCTTCTTCATCTTGAAACTCATAGGGAAGTTGAACGGCGATTAGAAGCGCCGGATAAGCACTATTGTCTTACTAACAATTGGCAAAAAGTGCATAAAGTAGTAGAGGCTATAGCCCATAGACATCAAAGATAATCCATGCTTTATGAGCAAACTAGTCTTCCTCAAGCTAGCCTTCCACAAACTAAGGAACAAGTTAGAGAACAATCCCATGCTATGCTTTTTGACTCTACTCCTATTCCTCAAATGATGGAGCTTACTCAAGGTTTTAAAGTAGAGCCAAATTAAAGTGTAGTTGAACAATCTCAAGTGGAAATTCTCACTAAGAAACTGGAAAGTCTTATTGCTACACAATCCAATTTGGCCAAGACTATAGATGCTTTACAATCTAATAACATCAACACTTTCCAAAATCAAATGGACCCAATGTCTTTTCAAGAGCCTAATCAACATGTTATAGCTTCCAATCAAAATCCACAAGTAGCTCCTAGTCAAGCATATCAAGTTCCTGCAATGCAAAATCTTCATCCTCATGTGCAAAATCCTCAAATGTATCAAAACATGTATCCTCAAGCTTCTCAAACAGCTTTTCAAAATCCTCAAAATCAAAATTTTCAAAATCATCAACCGTATACTATGAAAGCTCCTCTTGCACCTCAAGTACCACATGCTGCTCCCCAAGCTCCTCAAATACATCAATTGCCTTATCAAAATCCTAATTATCATGTTCAAGCAATTCCTTATCAACAAAATAATCGATTTCAAAATTTCCCACCACAAGTTAATCAAAATCCTCAAAATCAAAATGGTTTTATGCATGGTCCTCATAGGTTTCCTTGGTGTGATTCATTAGAGCACTTTTCGAGAGATTGTGAGCTATTGAAGGCTGCTAAGGAGCAACGACTAGTAATAGACGAAGACAAGAAAATCTGTGACTATCGATCTACGCTACCTTTGAAAGGAAATTATGGTAAGGGAGGAATGAAAAAACACTATGAAAACATAACCATAACAGATGCAAGAACTAGAGGAGTGAAACTAGAAGCTCTTGATGAACAAGAAATAGAATCAAGTAAACCCACAAAGGAAGTTGACTTTTTCGTAGAGGCTTTAGTAAGAGCATGTGATGGGATTAGGAGACTTAGAGCTTGGGAGTCACTGATAGAAGATCAATCTCTTATTTCTCACATATCTAATGTAGAAGAAAAACGAAAAAGAGATGAAACTAAGCCTAGTGAAAGAAGAGTGACTCGAAAACAAAACTCAGAGGGAATAGAAACCAAGATAAAAAATAGGAACCACAACCTAATGAACAAAAACAAGAGGAGAAACAAAAAGGTAAGAAGACAAAGCAAAGAAAAACAGAACCAAAGCCTTTAGTTAAACAAGAACAATACAAAAAAATTGAAGACCAAAGACAAGAACATGAACAAAAAAAGATTTTGAGCAAAAACAAAAGAAACCAAAGAGAAACCTAAAGCCATCTTGATTTCAAAAATTGAGAGAAAAATAGATCCTATGGAGATTTTGGATGACATTTTGCTTAAGAGTCAAGTGAATATATATTTAGAACAAGTTTTCTCTATTATAAAGCTTGTTTTTAAAGATAATTTTATCGGCCTAATTAAAAGGAAGAGGTTTCCGCTTGATCTAGATACTAAGATGCAAGATTCTCTATGTCAAGATCAATCTATGAATGTGTTGGAGACCTCTAAATCTCCAAAGTCTTGATCTATAATGATTTAAGAACACCTCTATATCAATCATAGACCAAACTTTACACAAATGTTACCTTGATTTACAAAAACATTCACTATCACTTCTCTGAGTGAAGCTTCTTCTTCTTCAAGAAGTCTGCTCCAAAATTTAACTTCATTACCTATACATAACTTCAAATTTCTTCAATATAATGATATACATACCTTCATGCTACCTTTGTGCAATCATATCGTCCATTCGATCTTCAAAAAATTCATTAAAACTCATTTGATCACTAAGATCAAAGATATGTTAGAAATTGTCTTCCTGAACAAGCGACTTTGACATAGTCAACTTCTAAGGTTGATTTCTCACAGCACAAGTCCCGTTTTCCTAAATGCTTTTAGCCATAGCTTCCTTACCTTATAACTTAGATTTTGAATGCTCATTCATAAAAAACTTTACATTGTGCACTGAGATCCAAGCAAAACATTGACACAAAAAAGTGTGCAACTTTGAGAGTTCTATCTACAGACTTTACATACACATGTTCCTATTGATCATACACACAACCTGAAAGGAAATATATCATGAAACTTTGAACATAGCTTGATTAGCTTCTAGATATATGTATACAAAATATTTCCTGATCCACTTCATCAGGCTGAGAGGAATCAGAGAAAGACCCGATGCTAACTCATGGAAATAACTCTCTACACATCTATCTCATGGATACTTGGCTTCTAATGACTCTCCCTCTCTCTTTCTTTACATTATTGACTTATATACATATGATTCTAGACTCATCCCATGTCTATTACATTACACCTTATCATTCTAATGATCATCTATACTCATAGTACAAGAATTTTCATATGTAATGTACATATGTATACAAGCTACATTTATGAGATCTCCTCATTTTCTTCAATGACTTCTTTGGATTCATTTTGTTTTCTAACTTGTTTCAAGTTCTTCATAATCACCAATTAGATATTGCTTTGCTCCAACACCTCCCCCTCAATCACTAATTGTGATTATATCATTCTTCTTTATTCTTGCCATCTCTTTAAACTTCTGTAGCTTAGGTCCATCTAAGCTCTTTGTCAACATATCTGCAACTTGCTCTTTTGTTGATGTATACACAACTTCAATCTCTTTGTCAAGTACCTTTTCTCTCAAGAAATGATAGTGAATCTCTATGTGTTTAGTGTTGGGATGAGAAACAGGATTAGCTTCCAAATATAATGAACTCATGTTGTCTCCAAAAATAATTGGAGTACTCTAATCAGTTCCAAAACTCTTCAATAAGGTCTTTAACCATATCACTTCTTTTGTATCCTCTACCATTCCTTTATACTCAACTTTTGTGGATGAAAAAGCAACAATATGTTGCTTCTTTGAACACCAAGAAAGTAACTTATCTCCAATATAACAGAGATAACCATGAGTAGACCTTCTATCATGTGAATTACCTGCCCAATCTACATCACTAAACACTTTAATTCTTGTGTCAGAAGTAAAACCATAATACAAACCTTCACTTAGAGTTCCCTTGATATATCTGAGTACCCTTTGAGCTGCAATCCAATGAGTTTTCTTTGGACAATGCATGAATTGTGATAAGACACCCACTGCATATGATATGTCTGGTCTTGTCAAGGTAGCATAGATTAAACTACCTACCAAAATCTGATATTTCTTCATGTCATCAAGTTCTTCTCCTCCATATGTGCTCAATTTATGATTTACCTCCAATGGTGTGGTTGAAGACTTGCAATCTTCCATGTTGAACTTGACCAAAAGGTTCTTCAAGTATCTCTCTTGTGTAACATATACTCCCTGTTGAGTATAGACAATCTGCATTCCTAAGAAATAAGACAAGTTTCCCAAATCACTTATCTTAAACTCCTTTTCTATTTGCTTCTTAAGCTCCTTAATTCCTTGAGCATCTGTACCTATTACAATAATATCATCAGCATAAATACACATATATATGAACCCATCTTCACTTGCCTTCACTAGCAAGCTACTATCTACTTTTGAAGCTTGATATCCACATTCATTCAAGAACTTAACAAGCCTATAATTCCATGATCTTGGGGCCTGTTTCAAATCATACAAAGTTCTCTTGAGCTTATATACATAATCTGATCCAATCGAATCCATGAAACCCTCTAGTTGCTCCATGTACACTTCATCTGCAATATACCCATTCAAAAATGCATTCTTCACATCTAATTATGACAACTTCCATCCTTTATAAGCAGCAATAGCAATTAGAGTTCTAATTGTAGAAATCTTAGCAACTGGACTAAAGGTTTCATCATAATCTACCCCATAAGTTTGGGCATAACCTTTAACCACAAGTCTAGCTTTGTATCTTATCACCTCACCATTTAATCTTGGCCTATCTTCATCATTGCCCTGCACTTTACTTTTACAATTATCATCATCAATATCTTCTTCATACACCTTTACTTTTGTCCTCCCTTTCCTTTGTATTTCTTCAACATCTGCATAATCATTTGTTGACCTTGTATACCATGTGCTTTGCTCATCAAATGTAACATCTTTTGTAACAAGAAATTGCTTTGTAGATGGACTCCACAATCTGTAACCCATCTGTCTATCATCATACCCAATAAATACATACTGCTCTGCTTTAGGCTCTAGCTTATGTCCTAATTGTGAAGGAACATAAGCATATGCCAAACATCCAATACCTTACAATGATCAAGAGTAGGTTTCTTACCCCACCATGCTTCATAAGGTGTTCTACCATCCAAAGCTTTACAGGGTAACCTATTCACAAAACAATTCTTCTCTTTCATCATTGATCTTGCAAAATCTACAAGAGTTCTATTCCTTCTTTCTGCAATTCCATTTTTGTTGAGGGGAGTACCTGCAAGTTACTTCTCTTTTTATACCTGCATTCCACAAATAATCATCAAACTCTTTAGAAAAATATTCTCCTCCTCCATCTAATCTCAACCTCTTGAGCTTTTGTCCTGTAATCCTTTCTGCATAAGCATGATAATGTTTGAATGTCTTGAACACTTCAGACTTATCCTTGATTATATAAAGTGTAATCCATCTTGTTGCATCATCAACAAACAATACATAATATCTGAATCCATTTATGCTTATTCTCTTGAAGGACCCCACACATCTTTATGAACCAACTCAAGCATATTTGAATACTTGTATCCTATTTTATTGTATGAACTTTTGTGTGCTTTACCTAATTGACAAGCTTCACACTTGTATACCATGTGTTGACCTTCAACATTTGGAAATCCAAGCACTACATCATTCTTTGACATTTCCTCTATAGCTCTCTCATTAAAATGACCTAGCCTTTTATGCCATAGGTCTAACTCAGACATCTTTTGACTTCCATAAGTAAACAATGCATGTCCCACATTACCTTGGATCTTGAGAGTAAAAAGTCTTCCTTGTTTTTGACCTGTAATGATGCTTCTATATCCCTGATTTGGATCTTGCACATAAACACCATTATTTGTGAATTTGACTTCATATCCTTTATCCACAATTTTTCCTACACTTATCAAGTTTTTAGGAATAGTAGGAACATAAAGTACCTTGCCTAAGAGTGTGCTTCCACTCTTTGTCTTCACTGATCCAATGCTTTCCACTTTATGCTTGGTATTATCTCCTGTTTGAACTGTATGTCCACTCACCTTTGGTTCCATATCACTCATCAATTATATGTTGCCACTCAGATGATTGTTACATCCTCAGTCAATATAGAATACCCTTTGATTTCTCCCATTGCTTCATGTGTTGCATTCAAGATGAGAGTCATGTCATCCTTCTGATCTGATGCATAATTATAATAGTTGTTATTGTAGGACTAAGGTTGAAAGCTTCTTCCACCTCCTCTAGCATATGAAGTCCTACCACCTCTTCCTTTGAAGTTACCTCTTTGATTTCTACCTCGTCTACCTCTTTGATTGAAACTCTGATTATGACTTCCACCATTTTGATTGTTATACCAACAATAATTTTCCAAATGATTTGTTCTGCCACACATCCAACAAGCTCTAAGATTATCTTTATTCTTACCTCCTCTTCCTTTACCTCTTGAATTCATCGTTCCTCTTGTGAAATTAGCTTGGCTTGAAGATCCTTCATCATCGGTTGACTGCTTTCCTTTGCTATTCTTTTTCTTATCCTTGGAGTACATAGCTTGACTTGCACTCCTATCATTATCTCCCTTAATGTCCTTCTCAAAAGTTAGCATGTGTCCTAGCAACTGATTAAGGTCAGGAGTAAAGTGATCTAATGTAATTTCTATGGACAATATGAAAGGTTTCCATTTCTTCTCCCCTCTCAGACCTGTAAGTATTTGTCTTACCAACTTATCTTTATTCAATATCTTCATCTACTGCTCCCAAGCTATCTGCAATATTTTTCATTCTTGCCACATAATCAGAAACTGATTGTGAACTCTTCTTCTTGAAGGTTGTGAACTCAGCCCATAATGATGACTTCCTTGACTTGGTTGTATTTTGAAAATGCTCTTCCAAATCATTCCACACATCTGTTGCACTTTCTAATCCTCTAATATGAGGTAGAAGATAATCATTTATAGCCATGTAAATGATGCTCCTAGCTTGAGCATCCTTCTTCATCCAGTTCTTCAAATCTGCAAGCTCTTCCCTAGCTTGAACATTAGGATCTTCAAACTCAGGCTTTTCTTCTTCTCCTGTGATGAATGCCATCAAATCTTTGCTCATGAGGTGTGCTTCCATCCTAATGGACCAAGCAAGATAGTTCTCCCTATCTAGCTTATCAATTTGCAAGGTTTCTCCCATCTTTGATCTTTGTATTCTACAAATGTTAAGACAAATCAATATGCTTCGTACTTTTAATGTAAAGCTTCAGTCTTTCAGATCCTTTTGAGATCAATCTTCACACTTTTTCAGGTTGTCTTCAAGAATTTAATCTTGTCCACCTTCAATTAGAAGAAACTTCAATGTCTACAATAGTCAAGACTTTCAATGCTCTTTAATTCACTTTATATTGCATCTTTTGCTCTGATACTACTATTGGAGACCTCTAAATCTCCAAAGGCTTCATCTATACTGATTTAAGAACACCTCTATATTAATCATAGTCCAAACTCATTACCTGCACATAACTTCAAATTTCTTCAATCTAATGACATATATACCTTCATGCTACCTTTGCGCAATCATATCATCCATTAGATCTTTAAAAGATTCATTAAAACTTTGATTTGATCACTAAGATCAAAGATATGTCAAAAACTATCTTCTTGAACAAGCGACTTTGACATAGTCAACTTCTAAGGGTTGATTTCTCATAGCACAAGTCCCATTTTGCTAAATTCTTTTAGCCATAGCTTCCTTACCTTCTAACTTAGATTTTGAATGCTCAATCATCAAAAACTTTACATTGTGCATTGAGATCCAAGCAAAACATTGACATGAAAAAGTGCATGACTTTGAGAGTTTTATCTGCAGACTTTACATACACATGTTCCTATTGATCATACACACAACCTGAAAGGAATTAGATCATGAAACTTTGAACATAGCTTGAGTAGCTTCTAGATTAGATGTTTAAAAAATATTTCCTGATCCACTTGATCAGGCTGAGAGAAATCAGAGAAAGACCTAACGCTAACTCATGGAAATAACTCTCTACACATCTATCGCATGGACACTTGGCTTCTAATGACTCTCTGTCTCTATTTATTTACATTATTGACTTATATACATATGATTCTAGACTATCCCATGTCTATTACATTACTCCTTATCATTCTAATGATCATCTATACTCATAGTACAAGTATTATACAAGCTACATTTCTGAGATCTCTTCATTTTCTTCAATGACTTCTTTGGCTTCATGTTGTTTTCTAACTTGCTTCAAGTTCTTCATAATCACCAATTAGAGATTGATTTGCTCCAACAAAATGAAGCCTTAGACATTGATGAATCTGATGAAGAGGACCTTGACGATGATGAAGTAAATGTTAATAAATATTTCTTAGGACCTATTCAACCTGACCATGAAAGTCATGAAAACAATCCTGAAAGTCACTTTAAAAAAAAATTGGTCTAGAGGTACATCAGAGATGCATGTTAAAATAGGAAATGATAAGAATGCTATCACTGTAAATGCATTAGTAGATTCCGGCTCCGAAATCAATGTGATTTCAAGAGAAGTCTATGATAAGTTTCGATGGCCCATAGACAAAGATTGTGAATGGCATATGAGAACTGTAGATAATGGTGTAGGTACAGTGTATGGAGCTTGTGCTAGTGTGCCCATATCCATAGGAGTAATCATAAAAGAATTTCACTTTTTTATTCAAGATAATTGCTCCTATGAAGTTCTCTTAGGTCAGCCCTTTATTTGTGAGAATCGTATGGAAACTAAAGCCATGGATGATGGGTCTACCTATGCTAGAATTAAGTCTAAGGATGGAATGCAATCACGTCAAGTCATGAAGGTAGGAGTGAATCATCCTAAGAATCGATTGTCAATTAGAAAGAAACCTATTGTTACTCAGGGTCATGAGCATGCTTGTAGTGATTGTGCACCTCCATTCATGTTCGAAGCTACATATGATCAAAATTTCGGATAGAGTCCATTGTTGAGCGAGACAACAGTGGACATTGGTTTGACATCTTGCAACCAACCAACCTGTACCATAGTTTGTCACTTTGTTTTCCACATTCTAAATTAGATTTTCTTCATAAAAGTCAATTGTCCAAGTCCTTTATCCAAAAAACCCAAAAACATTATAAAACCAACAAAATCATGGAACATGATGAGAACATTGAGCATGTGATTGAGACATCTCATTATTTCTCTACTCTCAAGGAGCTAGAGTTATGTCTTCAGCAAAATTCTAATTCCCACATTATTCTTCTTTCTTCCCTTGATGAGTATGCTCTAATCCAAGAGTATGTTGTCAATGTTGACATGTGCTCAAAATTTAACTAAACACATGATGCCTTAGTTGAAACAAAGTACAAAACTGTTGAAAAAAAAATCAAACCCATAGCTCAACCATTACGCCAAGGAAGCAATAAAAAAATTATTGATGTGAAAAATGATCCAATTCTTCGCGATACAAAAAACATAAGACATACATTCACAGATGAGACAATCAAAGAGGTAAAAATTGGTAGAGATGATGACTTTCTTTTGCCAGCAGAGAGAGATAAATTTGAGAGAGTCATAGGTAGCCACGGAAAAGCCTTTACTATGTATCCTCATGAGATTGGTTGCGTAGATCCTAAGCTATTTGCACCCATGATAATCTTTACTATTCCACATATTCCATGGAATATTTGCCCTATACCAGTTCCAAATACCTGAGCTCATGAAACTACTTGAGAAGATAAACATGAGAATTTTAGAGCCATCTTTTGCACCTTAGTCAAACAAATGGTTCACTATGCCTAAAAAGAATGAGAAAATACATTTTATTCAAGATCTCCAACATGTCAATAAAGTCACCATAAGGAATGTAGGAACATGATCCATTGTAGATGAGTTTTCTAAATCATTTTCAAGACATTCTATCTATTCAATGGGTAATTTATATTCGAGATATGACCAATTCCAATTAGCAATTGATAGTCATGACATAACTGTGAAGAGAGATGGTGGATGCAATCCAAAGATGAGTAGGTGCTGCTACAACCAGCTTCACACCAGCCAACTGAGACTTCAGAGTTGATTAGTAGACCCTTTAAGCTTCCTAAATCCACCAAAATATCAGCCAGGTACTTTGGAACATGTATCCCAAAAGTTTAAGTCAAGACAGACTAGTTGTGAAATGACTAGCTCCCAAAACTTGCTATTTTTGGACATACACCTGCTGGAAAAAATGAACAGTGCTCTCAACCTGGTAGGAATTAGAAAAAATTCCTTTTGAGCATAGCAAATAGACTTAGCAAGCTTCCCAATCCAAGTTAAAACGCTTCAAATGATGGACTGAGCACTGAGAACAAGTTTCAACAATTTCTTGAACATGCCCACCATTCTCGGGGCTCTGCAGAGATAGACCAGTGAGCAGTAAAATGCAGATATCTCCAAAACTATAAACCCAATGACCTTGAAAATTGATATGAAGAAACTAGACAGTAAGAGCTATCCAACGCACATTAATTCACTGAAACAAGATCAGTAGAACTCGAGATATGACCTTCTGAAGGTACTGCTCTGAGTGAGTATAGCAGAGAACAAAACAGAGGAGTAGATGATAATAAATGTATAGATTCACATATGATTACAACCACATTGGCAATGAATCTTTACACAATGGGAGTAGAATGATAGAGCTATGGAGTAAGCTCTTCAATCTCTACAAAATGACATGAAGTGGTCACGTACAAGGCTTGTTAATCGCCTCTTCCTTCTTGCTCCTTTTATAGCTATTCTTGGAGGGAGTTTTGAATTCGAATTCGAATGGCTCCACCTAAAAGTGATCCCCAAAGTTAGGAGATATTCCCTTAGCTCAAAAAGTCATGGGTTTTGGTAGTTAGAGCCACGAAATTGATTTTACATCATGCATGAGGTAAGCCATCCTTTTCCTTTTTCTTTTTTCAATTACAAGAGATAAAAATGAACTCTTTTATAAGAGGTGTTCACATGACTACTCATGTGACTTACAAATGAGGATAATATCAAGCATATCAAGCATGTAGGCTTGGGTAAAATGCACCAACAGCTCCCCCTCAAGCCTAACATGCTTGGCCTCCAAATAAGTCTTCAATTGTCCTTGATTTCCTGCAAGCCAATCATCAACGTGAATCTACTTAACTTCGTACCATCAAGAGCTTTAGTCAACATGTCTGCACATTGCATATCTGTAGAGACATAGGATAGTTGAATATCCTTGCTCATTAGCTTCTCCCTTACATAATGGTAGTGGACTTCAATATGCTTGGTTCTAGCATGGTATACCGGATTAGCTGCTAGGTGTAGTGAGCTTGTGTTGTCACCAAAAATATGAGGTGTTGAAGAATGAAGTCCAAGATCTGTGTACAAAGACTTTAACCACATGATTTCTTGAGTTGCATTAGCCAAACCTCTATATTCAGCTTTGGTAGAAGATAATGCCACGGTTGGTTGCTTCTTCGATGACCAAGAAATGATTTTTGAACCTGAAAATGATATATACCCGGATGTGCTTCTTCTATCATCTCTAGATCCGGCCCAATCTGCATCTGAGTAGACCTTTAGGTCAATATCTGAAGTATATGAATAGAATAAACCTTCATTCATGGTCCCGTTTAGGTACTTGAGGACTCGCTTGGCCGCTTCCATATGTGGTCTTCTCGGCTTATGCATAAACTGACTCAATATGCTAACACTATAGCATATATCCACCCTTGTGAGTGTTGCATAGTTCAAACTTCCAACCAAGCTTTGATAGCTTGTGATGTCTTCAATTGGCTCTCCTTCATAAGCACTAAGCTTATGATTTTGCTCCATAGGTGTACCTGCACACTTGGTATTTTCCATCTTGAACTTGACGAGCATGTCATGGACATACTTCCTTTGTGTGATGTATATACCTGAATCTGTGTTTATCAACTCCAATCCAAGAAAATAAGTGAGTGGTCCGAGGTCACTTATTTTGAACTCCTCCTTCATTTGACTCTTTACCTGTTTGATTCCTTCAAGATCATTGCCTGTGATAATAATATCATCAACATACACACATAAATAGATCACTTCAGATGCATTCCTCTTTATGAACAAAGAGGTATCCGCCTTGCTAGCTTTGAATCCTTGGTCCTGCAAATAAGTCACCAATCTGAAATTCCAAGCTCTTGGAGCTTGCTTCAATCCATACAAAGCTTTCTTTAGTTTGCATACATAGTTAGGATGATGTGCATCCTCATATCCAGGAGCTTGTGCCATATACACTTCCTCAGAAATCCATCCATTCAAGAAAGCATTCTTTACATCAAGTTGATAGAGATTCCAATTTCTAGATGCAGCAAGACTAATGAGAACCCTAATTGTAGGCATTTTTGCAACAGGAGAGAAAGTTTCCTCATAATCAATACCATGGGTTTGAGCAAACCCTTTAGCAACTAACCTTGCTTTGTGTCTATTTATACTTCCATCTGGATTCCTCTTGATTTTGTATATCCATCGAGATCTGATTATCTTCATAGATGGCTTGTTAGGTACAAGCTCCCAAGTGTCATTCTCCTTCAAGGCTTCCATTTCTTCATCCATTGCATCTCTCCAAGCCTTCTTGCTTTGTGCTTCTTCAAATGTGGTAGGTTCTTCATTGGTTGAATCCTTTGCAATGTAGATTAAGTGCTTGGTGACCAAAGAAGTATCATAACCAAACCTCTCTGGTTTCTTCTTCTCCCTCGAAGACCTTCTAAGTGGTTGATGTGAGCTCTCGGGTCCATATGTAGCATCCTGCATCTTTGCTTTACCTTTGTTCTTCCATAGCTTTAGTCTTTCCAACTCTTCTAGGTCAATCTCCGAATCACTTTCTTCAATCTACTTTGGCTCCTTTGGTTGAAGTGATGGAAAATCTTCATCCAAGTCATATGGCAACTTCACTTTCCTGTCGTCATCAAACCATGATTTGTTTTCATCAAAAATTACATCTCTACTCACAGAAAATCCTTTATTGGTTGGATTGTACAATCTATATCCTTTTTGGTTTTGGTCATAACCAATAAATACACAATTCTTTGCCTTGGGATCCAATTTCCCTCTTACTTGAGAAGGAATGTGAGCATAGGCTAAGCATCCAAAGATTTTGCAATGCTCTAGACTAGGTCTTCTTCCATTCCACACTTCATATGGAGTGGTTCCATCTAGTGACTTAGATGGAAGTCTATTTATGAGATATGTGGCTGTAGACACAGCCTCTGCCCATAGGTAGTTTGGCAATCCCTTTTCGTTGAGCATGGACCTTGCAGCTTCGACAATAGCTCTGTTCCTCCTCTCTGCTACACCATTGAGTTCGGGTGTATACCTTGTAGTGACTTCCCTTTTAATGCCTCTTTCATGCAAGAAGGCATCATATTCAGAAGAGAAGTATTCTCCTCCACCATCTGATCTGAGTCGTTTCAAAGTCCTACCTGTTTGGTTTTCAACAAGAGCAATATACTTCTTAAAGCAATTAAACACTTCATCCTTGTGCTTCATGAAAAACAGAATGGTCCACCTGCTACAATCATCTATGAAAGACACATAATATCTTGAGCCTGATATAGATGGCTCCTTACTTGGACCCCACACATCCGTGTGCACTAGATCCAAAGGATTTTGATACATATATCCTTTCTTATTGAAAGGTTGTCTATGAGCCTTGCCGAGTTGACAAGCTTCACACTTATAAATCATGTGTTGCCTTGTGATATTAGGCAAACCAAGTACACTTTGGTCCCTGCAAATTTGTTTGAGTGTCCTCTCACCAATGTGAGCAAGCCTTTTGTGCCATATCTCCAACTCTGTAAGAGTTTGAGATCCATAGCTAAACAAAGCTATGTTCTTTGTATCTTCCACTTCAAAAGTGAAAAGCCTTCCTGTCTTTTATCCTTTGGCAATCCTTCGAAAGCCTTGCCTTGGGTCTTCAACATATGCTCCAAATCGGTTGAATCTAACCTGCAATCCTTTTTCAACAATCTGTCCAACACCATTAGGGAAAAAAATGAACCCTGCATGGGCCTTTTGGATTAAGGAGTG
This sequence comes from Ceratopteris richardii, assembly GCA_020310875.1. NCBI lineage: Eukaryota > Viridiplantae > Streptophyta > Polypodiopsida > Polypodiales > Pteridaceae > Ceratopteris > Ceratopteris richardii. The sequence continues at coordinate 192,556,331 of CM035406.1, forward strand.
ATTAGTGATGGACCAATGAGAGGAGGGTGGTGGACACAGTCTATAGCCTATAAATCACTAGGCTGAAGGGGGATGAGGGGACATGATTCCCCTATGTTCAGGTTTTGCCTCTAGAGAGAGAAAGGAATCTCGTAACTTACCTGGGCCCAAAAATTCAAAATTTTCAAAAAGTTATAAAACTCATCATAACACCATTTAATGGTCCTCCAACCACTTTTTAGGATCAAAAGTGCTATTTTTGGGTTCTAAATCAAAATCCATGCATGAACTGAAGTGAAAAAAGTGACTTTTTCAAAAATAACTCAAAATGCAACTTTCTCCCTCCAAAACCTCCCATTTTCATACCCAGGTCCCAAAAAGTCATCTCTTTCCACTACTTTCTCTCCCTAGCACACCATTGCAGCTCCTGCATCTCCATTTCTTTCTCTATGCATCATCTTCTTTGAATTCCTACTGTCATTTCCATAGCCTGATCTCCAATGGAGAAACCTAAATCTCATAGACGTCCAAAAGATGAGGTTATCGCGATAAAATGTCACAATATCAAGGCTCCAGAAGGATTTTGGTTAGGACAGGAGTTCTGCAAAGGTGCATGGGTGTACATGCAACCCTCTGGTGTTGGTCCTCACCGTGTGAGAGATCGTGGAAACTTGGATCTTCATTGGAAAGGGAAGTTACTAGGCTTCAAAAAGCTCAAAAATGGTGAAACTGTTGCCATTGTACAACATGTGTTCACAATGTCAACCATGAAATTGGAAAACTCAAACAAAATGAGATATCCTATCAACTGTAAGTATTACTCATTGACTTTTGTCCAAATTTCAGAATATACCTAGCTAAGTTGTGTATTTTTTTGTTGTAGACATATTTCCTTCTACCTTGGTGGAAGAACAACCACTTCATAGTCTTACAGGTACTTTCCAAGCATTGCATGCAGATGTTGGGTCGATAGTCTTTCCACAAGCCCGTCCTGCTCAGCTATTATGTGAGAGAGTTTTCTTTTACACACATACATATGTTGTACCCTCTTCATCAAATGATTTTGGCAAGTTAGAGATGATTAAGGTAGATTCTCTCTTAAAGCTTGAGTGGCCACAACCTGATGTATGGACATTAACATCTTTGAAGCATAAGATGCTGATGGACATACACAACTCTTTGAAATTTACAAGAGTTTCAAGATCTATAGGATTACATTGGTGTGTTCCTGTTCATTGTTTTGTACATTTATTTCAGATATTCACAATTCTAGAGACGTCAACAATGTTCATGTTAAAAGATATCATGTATGAGCAGGTAGAGTGTTTGCTAGGTGAAAAATGGGGACTTGTAGAAGGATGCACCAAAGGGGATAGACACATTTGTAAAATTGGTGCAACAGGCATAGGATCTCGATACTTGAAACATCGTACTTCATTGTACATTAGATTCTATTATGATCGTTGGATGTGTAAACTTGGTGAATGGATACCATTACAAAGTTCTGAGGGTGTTTTAATTTCATTTGAAATTAAGATAAATCTACCCAACAATGAAATGGAAGTTATTTCAGTAAATCATCATTGGACTCTTGCCAACGTGAGAGAACATCTAGTAATCATGGGATTTGAGGATCTGGATCAATCAAAGTTCAGAATACAAGGGCATAAGGTAAGTAGCATATGGTATTTCTTCTTTTGTTTATACAAATTCTTACACTCAAATATGTTCATTTAAAGTTTTCTATTTGTCTGCAGATTGGTAAGAGGTTGGAGGATAAAATTAAAGTCCTCCTTGAATGGAGTGTGGATGGAACTCAACTTTCATTGTCATAGCTCAAGGACTATTTGAGTGCTACAGTGTACACACACCTATGTTCCATTTATAATCCTACATCTGCAACAATGTATTTAACATGCAAGACATGTAGCATGTAAAATTTTTTGATCTCAATATGATGTACAATTTGCCAAATCTTTGGTTTTTCCAATGGCAATTTATTATAATTTTAAAGTTCTGAGAATTTTTTTTTTCTATTGTGTTGTCGTGTATCTTATTCTGGTTAATGATTCTGTTCAATCTTTTTATGAGCAAAAGTTTTTTTTCTGAGAGTTCTGTGCATGATTGTTTTATTTGAAGGTATCAGTTTTAGTTTTAAAATGGGTCCCACTCACTTTAAAATTTTGAAACTACTATAAAAGCAACACTTATTCTCTCATTTCTCACTTTTGCAACCAAGAAGAGCTACAATCACTAGCAGAGTACGCACACAAGCTAGCATCACGCGCAATGGCTGCCGCATCCTCCAGTACCCTGCAACTCAAACGTCCACGTGAACTCTTCAATGAGTTCTTGGAATCAACTGAGTTCAAAGGTCAGAACCACTTGTATGACCTACTGTCTAGGGTCCCTGATCTAGACAAAACAATTCAACTGAACTCTGATGTGCTCAAGGAAATCATAGAGTTCCTTGAGTACTACATCTTGCGTTTTTCTATAGAAATACCGCCTTATGAGGGTAAATGGGTTCCATGTGACCTTCTACTCTACATACATAGAGGCGATGAAGCCTTCATGAAGCGCCTTAAGCGCTTCATGGCAATTGCGGAAACTGCTGGGCACTTACTAGATGACTCTGTGCCATTAGTAAAAAAACTTAACAAAAAGAAGAGGATGGGTACAAAGTACCTATCCTACACTGCAACAACATATTTTATTATTAATGAGGAGCCGAAACCTACACCTGTTGAGCTCCCCAACCTTGCCACTGGGGGTTTTGTTAAGGAGAAGAATGAGCCTCAACCAGAGGCCATAAATTTTTCCAAAGAAAGCATTACAATCCACCAAGAATTCCCTGGTGGTGTTGAGGATAAACTACATGTGCAATCAAGCATGGAGGAGGCCCCCCCTTCAAATCTCAACCCCTCTGAGCCCACATTACCAGAGGTGGAACTTGAATATCTCTCCTGCATCGTTGTGGATGGAGAGGAATTTATTTTACTCCATGACATTGAGAAGGCATTCGGTCTACGTCTAGATGAATGCTTGAGTATTTTCTCCACAATGTCAGATGTTCCACTTGACAACACATCTGACATACTTGAAAAGAAGTCCATCCCACTTGGGGATTATGTGGCAGACACCATATCAATGGTGTGTGCTGATATTTTAAATGATGACAACAATTCTACTACAGAGGAGGAGTTCAGTGCAGCACAGGAGAGGATACTTAAGCAAAAAATTCCTACATCCCATGTAGCAGAGCAGAGTGGCATGGCCCACTCTAGCATTGATCTTGATGCCCCTGGAAGAGGGGAGGAAGAAGACAAGCTTCATGATGTAAGCGGTAATTGAATTAAATAAATCGATAATTTTAAGTTAACATTGTAAGAGCTTGAATTCTCATTTGTTCTTAACAGGAAGCAATTGAGCTCGACAAGTTCGCAGCAAGGTCTGGTGGGGATCGAGCTTCTCGTGGGAGTGGTGCATCCTTGGCAAACTACATCGGAAAGTTGCCAAAGGATGATTTTGTTATCATACACAAAGACTACAGTCCCGATGGGCACTTCATCACTTGGTGCTTGAAGGCCCTTAGCAAGATTTTGTGTTTATGTACAATTACCCAAGGCACTAATTGTGTCATTTTGGTTAGGAAATCCTTAGTTGTAACTACTTTAGGACTTAATTTTAGAGGAAAAGTATTAGGGCAAATAGGTATCGCCATGAGTCTTGGAATGCAAGACCCCCATGTAATATCAAGATCTGTATTGACTTACCAGTTGCCTCAATCTCTCCAAAGGAGAAAGAAAGTTGTGGAGAAATTGAAGGCAGCTGAGAAATGATGTAATGTCTTGATAATACAAACTTTTTTTTTCATCATTTGTCTAGTTCTGTATATGAATGTGCTAAAAAATTGAACTTATCTTCTCTCCACAAATTGTATCTAATTGGGGGTCTTTGTATTGTGCTTTGGTCCTCTGTATGATTATATGCTTAAAAAAGGCCAAAAAAGCCCCAGCCACAGAAACGCGGGAAACAACCCTGCAAAATTTTTGCAGGGCTGTTTCCCGCGTTTCTGTGGCTGGGGCTTTTTTGGCCTTATCTAGTGTTTTTAGGTGCTACAATAAATAGGAAACTATGTAATTTTAGATTTTCAATTGGTTTTGGTATTATCAGGACCAGAAGTTTTCAGTAGGGTATAAACTCAGCCTTTAGTAGCTAAAGATCTCAATTCCTATAGGGTATAACCTCTTAATACCTAGACCATTGCATCTCTACCATATGTCTTATGCTTACCGTTTCTGTGGCTGGGGGTTTTTTGGTATGAAAAGGACATGTTGCACACCAGTATGTAGAAAAGGAACATATCTAGTCATAAAACAATAGGCAAGTGCATGCATGTTTAACTGAATCCATATATAACTGACTGAAAGAGAGAGAGAGAGAGAGAGAGAGAGAGTGAGAGAGAAAAAAGAGACAAAGAATATAAGTCAAAACAAAATTTTCTATTATCCATTGTATTACATCGCAAAGTAGCCTATCATAGGGTATAATATACACATCATGGGTTATTTCCTCTAATTCTTCTTGCTAGCTGAATGTCCTTCGGTTGTATGGTTACTCTCTTGGCATGGATAGCACAGAGGTTAGAGTCCTCAAGCATGGAGATGAGGTAGGCCTCAGCTGCCTCTTGAAGTGCTTCAAGTGCTATCCCTTGTATTCTTAGACCTGCTTGGTAGCTTTGTAGTTCCTCTTTCACTACCCTTGCAAAAGCTCTTCGTGGTATGAGTAGTTCAACGGACTTTTGGTAGTGTCGTATCTCTGCAAAAGCCCTGCAGTGCTTCCTTCGTCTTTGTGGAGCTCTTGGGTTGGGAGGTATGTTTGGCTGGCGTTGAGGTCGACGTCGAGGTTGATAGTTTTTTTTTCTCCGATGTACACGATGTGAGGGCCCAGCTTCATCTTGCACATTTTGTTGTTGATGTGGTTGTTGACTTTGCTCTCTTTCCTCCTCTGTTGGTATTTGCCCTTGTCCTTGTGGAAGTGTCTTACCTCCATGTGTCACCCTATGGCTCGTTGGTATTTGCATATCATTCCATGGTGGTTGATTGTTGCTTTCCTCATTTGGGGATGACTCTTCGTCGCTCTCTGGTACACTCCTTTTGATCAACTTCTGTTTGGGTCTTGATTTGATGGGTGTCCTTGTTGGTGGCTCATCATCTGAAATGGCCTCTGATCATCCTGGAGTGTAATAATCTTGTCTATTGGAAACTTCATTTTCTCGCACTGAATTGCTCCCAGGTGGTGTGCCATCGTGTGACACAGGCACAGATGTGCTCTGGGAACCACTTCGAGGCCTTTGGGGGGGTTGCAACCATGGTGGGCGTTGTGTCCCTAGATGAGGGCTAGGAAAGAAGATGCGATCTTTCCTTGCAGTTTGCTTGGTGCGTGCCATTCTCTTGAGTTGCAAAAAGTGTGAAATGAAGTGAGTTCTCTCTATTTATAGAGTTTTTTAAAAAACTGTTTGTTCACACTAGAACGAACAAAACCTGTTTAAAACCATACCGAATATTATATATTAAATAATAACACATTGAAATCAAGATTACAATAATCATATGTATTACCACATAATGGGAAATAGCGAATTCACTTTACTTCCAAGCTGAGCCTTCTCGTTGTCTCCTTGCACGCCACTGAGCATGATGAAGAGGACCTAACGTTGACTTCCATTTCTCACTGGCAATGTTGTGTTGCATCTTTCTTGCAAGTTTTGCCAATTTTGAATCCCTAAGTCGTTCCACAAAAAACTTTCTCGAGAATGTAGTGCGGTAAAACCAATTAAACATCTCCTCCATGTAGTTTGATTGCATTGGGCCACCACCATGTCGGGTGTTTTTGAAGTAGACACCCCTCGCTTTGTAGTGTGACTTTTCCATTCCTTGGGTACTGAAAATCTCTAATGACCCATATCGATGCATGAAAAAAGCTCCATGTGCAAACAAAATATGCTAAAAATTGTTAAGTACATTGGAAAAAGGTAAGTGCAATGAACACTTGTAGAAGAAGATTACACTTACAATGTAGTGTGTTATATTGCTCTCTCCCCAACATTGAATGAAACACTTGGTGAACTCCACTAATGTTTCTTGAAACATTTGACGTTGAATAGCACTAGACCTAGTCAGACCCATTAAGCCTACAACCTTATCAAAGCTCGACCAAACTTTCTTTCTCTTATTACAAAGATCAACTTGAGAGTCATTGTCTGTTGTGATCATGCATAGGTCTTTCCACAGCTCATAACGTTCATTATTTTGAGTGCTAGTACCTCTTCTAAAAAAATGTCTTGCTTTATTCCCTGTCATTGACACTTGTTGCAAGCTATCTTGAGATTCTCCAACTTTCTTAACAACTAGGGTTACATTTCCACCATGACAACCAATTGAATTAAGAAGTTCCTCCAATTTCTTTATAGCTTGAATAGATTTATCAACTGGCTTCATGGCAAATGCGTATTCTATATGGAGCTTCAATAGTCTATCAAAAATTCTCATGAAGGCATGCAAGGTGCAAAAGTGGACATTGACTAAAGGGAATGGAATAATGGGATTCCAATCCTTATCTGACATGTCACGATTAGGTGTACCTAACATGGGACACCTCATTAAAGGTGTATCCCATTCAGCAGATGGAGTTGCATCTGTGTCATCAACTAAATCATCTATGTTGTTTTGTTTTCTCTTTGTTCGTTTATAACCTCGTGTACAATATGGACAAGGATAGAGAGTAGATGCACCTTGTTTGCACCCTAACATGCATTTGATAGTCTTTAAGTCTCCACCTAAGTGCCACTCTACTTCAAAATCACCAAGGCTTTCTACATTGATTTTGGCACCATGAATTTGAGAAGTTATCACCTCTGTGATCCATGGGATCCTATTGAAAATCCATGTAAGAACATCATTGGATTCTTTAGGTACTTCAATAGCACCTAACCACCATATATCTTTCTCTGATTGGACACTATATGTAAAGTGATGGGTAGATTCTTCACTATCATCAATAATAGCATGGGCCATAGCTTCGTTCATGAGTGTCACACTAAGTCTCTCCATACGGCGTCCCTTTATGATTTGACATTCGTCTAGCTTCAATACAAACTTGAGTTTGGAACCACAATCTACATCAAATAACAAACATTATATTATTAAAAATACTATGAATGTCATTATCAAAACAATGGATATACCTTGAAGTGTGGATTTGTAAAATTTAACCATTTCCTTTTGGAGCCTCTCCAAATTGACAAATATGTTGTTGTACTTTGTGTAGATGAATCCCTGTCTAGATGTGTTTTTCAACTCTTTCTTTGATGTAGATGAATGATAAATGGATGCAGGCATAACATCTTCTATATGCAGGTAATTGCCAAGAGTATTGGCTACATCCTCATTGGTTATCTTCTTCCTCACAGATACCTTGTAAGGGCATGGAAAAATGCTCTGGAAAATACCTTTGTTTTGTAGAGCCTGCTTCAAAAGATTGTACAATGCAGTGTACGCTCTAGTACTAACACCTGCTTCATCACATACCATCTGTACCTCACTAGGACTAATAATATCTTCTAAGTTGCCTGCAAAATCTTTAATCACTTGGGTTTTGATGTGATTTCCTATTGGTGACTCCAAGATCATAAGCACATGTTTGTTGCTAAGACAAGAATTCAGAAACTTCAATTGATCCTCCATTGTTGAGGAAGCACTCGCATCTTCAACAAATGACCTGCACAATAAGAATCTCAATCTAAAAGTCTTTTAACATAACTAAACAAAGGAAATACATACCTAAGTGCGTAAACACGTTGCTTCCGTGCTCCACCACCAGTTGAAAGAGCTTGAAAGGATGATAATGGTCGTTTCCTAAATCTCATCCCAAGTGGAGTCTCTTTTAGTTGTGTAAGATTGGCTTTCAACTTTGTAATTGTGCTCTCCTTTTCTTCCACATCTTGTTTGAGTCTATTATTGTGCTCATCCAAAGATTTGATAGCACTTTCTAAAGTGTGTATAGCACTCTCTAAACTGTATATCTTGAAATGGTTGTGATGACATTGTTGCATCCAATAATTTGCTATAGATGTAGAATGGTTAGACAATCGCTTGCAATAGCCTAGGAGTCCATCTTCACCGGAACCAAGGAATTGTAGAAATGTGGAGATAGTATGGAATCTAGGATGAACATTAGCCATTGGATCCAAGGGATACAAAGCACCATGGACCCAAAGATCAATATTCTTCTCTCCAGCTGCACGTCGTGCATTTTGAGAATCTATGTCATTGCTACCTCTAGTTGTTGGTGCAAATTCTGTAGGAACACGAACATGTACACTCTTTGAGTGAGGAGCACGCGCTGGTGCTGGTGTCATGTTCATAATACATGTGAGCACCATGATGTTCCAAAACTCCAGCATCGAATGGGAAGAAGCACACAGATGGCTGGAATGGCTAGTACAGTAGCTATGTGCAAGAAAAAAAGTGTGTTTTGGTATGTGGATAGGTCAAAATGACTTTTTTCAGTATGTTAGAGGGAAAATGAGTTTTTTTTCAAAAATTCATGTTTTGGGGCAACCAAAGTTACGAGTTTGATGATGTGGCACTTAACTTTTGGAGGGATTTTGAAAAGTATGTTTTTTAAGTATTTTTTATAAAAATAAGTCTAAAAAAATTAAGTTCTGACATATACATAAAAGTATGGGCCATTTTGAATAAAGAATAGCTGAAAAAGAGACTTTTTTAGAAAACTCATTTTTTTATTCATAAAGATGGACGGATTTGATGAGGTGGAAAGTGGTTTTTCTCTCTCTCTATGTGCAGAAGAGAGAGAAGGTCCTAGCTCAGCCTAAAAAAAAGCATACTTCAGCCTACCAAAAAGTGCTCTATTAAATGCACTTTGTCCCCTTAACAAAGAACAAGATTAAGCTTAATCCCTAAAAATTAGGAATCCTTACAAGGCCCATGCAGGGTTCACTTTTTTTCCTAATGCTTATTAAATTTTTGGTAATTGTAGGGACATACAAGACTTTGCTTAAGAGGTTCATATTCCCATCTGATGTCTTCACATTACCTATCTTCTCCACTAAGTGCCTTGTGTCATCTCCTGTCTGCACTTCATGCTTGTTATGAGGATCTTCCAAATCAGAAAGTAAAGCCACATTTCCTGCTACATGGTTTGAGCATCCCGAATCAATGTAAAATATGTGATCATCATCCTTACCCTTCTTCGCTGATAGATTCATAATCAATAATGAATCTTCTTGACTTTGGTCCTCTGCATAGTTATTGTAATCTCTTCTTCCTCTATGGCCACTTTGATAGTTGTTGTTGTTGTAATTGTTGTTGTAGTAGTAGTTGTTGTTGTAGCCTCCATTGTACCTGCCTCTATTTGATCCATAGCCATCTCTATTGAATCCTCTTCCTCTTGAGTTCCTCGGGTTCCTGAAACATTCTTCACTAGTATGATTAGATAAGCCACATATGTTGCAAGGTTGAGATGATTGGAATCTCCCCCTGCCTTGCTTTCCACCTCTGCCTCTTCCTCTAGCTCTTCCTCTACCTGCAAAGTTTGCTTGGAAAGAGCTACCTTCATCTTCATTCTTCCTATTCTTTGACTTGTCCTTGACCTTAGCTTTATCAGAATATAAGGCAGAAGTTTGATTACCTCTTGAGGACTCACCACCTTTGCTAATCTTTGCTTCATGAGTGAAGAGTTGGCCCATGAGTGTGTTGAGGTCGGGTACATGCATATCCATGTATAAATCCATGGCTGTTGTGAATGACTCCCATTTGTCGTCTGCTTTGATTCCATTCATGATTTGTCTAATGATTTGCTCCTCTTCAATTACCTCTCCAATGCTTCCAAGCTGGTCCAAAATCTCCTTCATCTTTGTGACATAATCAGTCACATTTTGCTTCGGGCTTTTCTTCATTGTTGTGAACTCCATCCACAATTGGTTCTTCCTCGCTCGAGTGTTGGAAGAGAAGAAAGAAGCAAGTGCATTCCAGGTGTCTCTTGATGTCTTGCATCCCTTGACATGAGGTAAAAGAAAATCAGAGATTGAGTTTAGAATATAGGACCTTGCAAGTGCATCCTTCAAACACCAATTCGAAAGTCCTTCCACTTCTTCATGTGATGGTTGCCCTTTCTTCCTCATGGTTGGCATTGCTTCATCTCCGGATATGAATCCATATAGATTCCTCCCTTGAAGGTAAGCCTCCATCCTTAGAGACCATGCCGGATAGTTGTTTTGATCCAATTTGTCAATTGTTGATGGAAATCCATCTCCCATGTTGCTTGACTATGCTCTGATACCACTTTGAAGAGAGATGGTTGGATGCAATCCAAAGATGAGTAGGTGCTACTACAACCAGCTTCACACCAGCCAACTGAGACTTCAAAGTTGATTAGTAGACCCTTTAAACTTCCTAAATCCACCAAAATATCAGCCAAGTACTTTGGAACATGTATCCCAAAAGTTTAAGTCAAGACAGACTAGTTGCGAAATGACTAGCTCCCAAAACTTGCTATTTTTGGACATACACCTGCTGGAAAAAATGAACAGTGCTCTCAACCTGGTAGGAATGAGAAAAATTACTTTTGGGCATAGCAAATAGACTTAGCAAGCTTCCAAATCCAAGTTAAAACACTTCAAATGATGGACTGAGCACTGAGAACAAGTTTCAACAATTTTTGGAACATGCCCACCATTCTCGAGGCTCTATAGAGATAGACTAGTGAGCAGTAAAATGCAGATATCTCCAAAATTATAAATCCAATGACCTTGAAAATTGATATGAAGAAACTAGACAATAATAGCTATCCAATGCATGTTAACTCACTAAAACAAGATCAGTAGAACTCGAGATATGACCTTCTGAAGGTAGTGCTCTGAGTGAGTATAGAAGAGAACAAAACAGAGGAGTAGATGATAATAAATGTATAGATTCACATATGATTACAACCACATTGGCAATGAATCTTTGCACAATGGGAGTAGAATGATAGAGCTATGGAGTAAGCTCTTCAATATCTACAAAATGACATGAAGTGGTCACGTAAAAGGCTTGCTAATCGCCTCTTCCTTCTTGCTCCTTTTATAGCTATTCTTGGAGGGAGTTTTGAATTCAAATTCGAATGGCTCCACCTAAAAGTGATCCCCAAAGTTAGGAGATATTCCCTTAGCTCAAAAAGTCGTGGGTTTTGGTAGTTAGAGCCACAGAATTGCTTTTACATCATGCATGAGGTAAGCCATCCTTTTCCTTTTTCTTTTTTCAATTACAAGAGATAAAAATGAACTCTTTTACAAGAGGTGTTCACATGACTACTCATGTGACTTACAAATGAGGATAATATCAAGCATATCAAGCATGTAGGCTTGGGTAAAATGCACCAACAATAACCACAATGAAAACTCCTTTAGGCTTAGTGTGAATGTGTACATTACCTCAAGGAGCAACTAATTATGTGGCTCATATGATGAGTGCTATGAATATGGTCTTACATGATTTTATCCCTCATATAAGCATGCAATTCATTGATGATTTTCCAATTAAAGGGAGTGAGGAACGTGTAAAGGACATTACTTTAGATTCATCTGGATATCGTAAATCTGTTCTTGACCATATCTTTGATTGTGAAGGGATATTTCAATGATTTGAAGAGGTAGGTCTCACATTTTCCATAGAAAAATATGTTTGTGGTGTCAACGAGGTTCTTATTGTGGGACATTTATGTGGTCATTATGTTTGAAAGCCATACCCACAAAAATTTGATGCCATTAGCAAGATTTCTGAAACATGTAACAACGTGAGTCAGGTACGTAGATTTCTTGGTGCTTGCATCTTTTATGTTATTTGGATCCCACACTTTGCTCATGTTGTTGATTGTCTTTATGACTTGTATTTGGACTGACAAACACACACAAGCTATGTGTAAATTGAAGAAATTATTGCATGAAGCTCCCATCCTTAAGCGTGTAGACTATTGTGTTAACAAACCTACTATATTGACTATTGGTACTAGTCCTATTGGTATAGGTTGGGTCATAAGTCAAGATGATAATGAAGGGAATAGATATGCAATTAGTTTTGGTGCCAAAATTTTACATGAAACACAACAAAAATATCCACAGATCAAATGAGAACTATGGGGTATGGTAATAGCTTTGAAAAGAGACAAAGAATATTTCATAGGTGCAAATGTTAAAGTTGAGACTGATTGTTTGTCTCTCATTGGAATGATAGCCAATTGTTCATCTCGTGATATAGCCATACTTAGATGGATCTCATATTTCAGGTAAGTCAAATTCACTTGGTGATATGTTATCGAGAGCTAGATTTGATGATGATCTTGAAAGTGATCTAATGAAGAATGTGAACTTAGTTGACTATGTTCCACATATATATGAGTATGAGCAATTTCATGAGTCTGCGTACGAAGATGAATGGAGAAACATAGGAAAGTATCTGAGTACACTACAAGCATTACCTAGTTGGACTATGAATAGATTCCGTAACATTAGGAAATGAGCTTATAGTTTTTTCCTATGTAATGGTTATCTTTGGAGACATGCTAAGGGTAAGGTTAAGAATCCACAACGAGTCGTGGGAAAACGAGGTCTTCACTCGCAAGTAATGAAGGAAATGCATGAGACATTATGGGCAGGTCATAAAGGATTTTTTGGAACATACAAAAAAATTAAAAGTACTTATTATTGGCCTAGGATGTATGTTGACATTGGTAGCTATGTTTCTACATGTTCTACTGGTCAACTTCATTCATCAATCAAACATAGAGATCCTTTGCATCCTACTTATCCACCTTGTATTCACTACAAGTGGGTAGCATATCTTGTAACTATGCCTAAAGGTATTGACAAAATGTGTTACATTGTACTTGCAAGAGAAGATTTAAACTAATCATGTAGAGTTACATGCACTACGATCTAAGACCACTTACAATGTTTGCAATTTCTTGCTTGAAGATGTCATAAGTCACTTTGGGTACATAGAGAAAGTAGTTGCCAATCGTGGAGAGTTAAATGCGAGAGAAGCTAAAGAGTTCTTTGAATATCATGGTATTCGTTTGTCTCTCACTATTGCATATAATCTAGAGGCTAATGGTAAAATAGAGAGAGGGCATCCATTTATTCTGAAATCCATATCTAAAGCATGTAACGGTGACATCAAACAATGGCCTAGATTCTTACCTTTTGCACTTTGGGCAGATAGAATGACGTGCACACGTACTATTAGGTATATGCCTGCTGAACTCATGTACTATCAAAAACCATTGTTTCCAATTCAGTCTCATATTTTTGCATGGTCAAATTGCCTTGGTCTAAAAACATGTCTATTGATGATTTTTTGAGTTTGCACATTAGACAATTAGAACAAGGTACATTAAGACTTGATGATGCTATTGAAAAATGAAGAGAATCTAGAATGAAGAACAAGCATTATTTTGATAAAACTCATCGATTGCGTCCTAAGCCGATTGAAGTAAGAGATTGTGTGCTCATTTATGATCATACGTTTGACTCTCAATATGATGCACACAAAAAGCTCACTCAACGATGGTTTGGGCCATACATTGTATCAAAAGTCAACAACAATGGTATGTATGCTCTTTGTGAATTAAATGGTGTTGCACTAAAAACTTTGATTGCAGGTAAAAGGATAAAGCTATTCAAGAAACGTGATAATAATAGAAATATCATTAATTTTTCAAGTTCATGTTGCTTTGTTTTTTTTTCAAAGTTCATTCTACTTTTTTTCCATTCTTGCTTCATGCATGTTTGTTTTCAGTCTTTGCATTGCATTGCATATCCACATCACTTGAGTCAAAAGGGCAAATGATGATTTCTCTACTTGTGTAAAATTTTATCTTAAGTAGTAATTTATCTACTAAGAAATCGGTTATAATCTACGATTATGGAAAGATAGGGCATGCAGATTTGGAGGTTTATTTTGGTGACATCACTTTCATATATAAACATGCATATGTATATTGTATCGAAAGCATAATTGTTGAAGTCCTAGCTCTTGCTACTGCATGTTTCTACATCCTTAGTCCACCTCACAAGACTTATATCGGAGTTTAAATGACTATTCTTTGTCATCAAAAATGGTTGTACCTTGTATCAGGGTTTAATTTTTCCCTGTCATAAAAAAAAAATGCTACATGTTACCAAGAAGTCTACACTTTCTTCCACCCCAAAAAAGTGATCGTAACCATAAAGTTTCTGAATCATCGTCATAAAAAAAAGAAAGAGCAAGCCAAAGGAAGATAAGGAGGCATAGTGGAATAAATCATAGGCTATATAGGCAGATTTATGCATTAGTGGAGTTTAGTTAGATTTCCTTGCATGTTATTAGAGAAACTTAGCATATCCATATTTATGTAGGAAAGAGTTTGATCTAAAATAAGCTAAAGATGAAAGATGTCTCTTGAAAATCCTAAATCTTTGTTTATAATCGTATTTAAGGTAGATTGCTTTATGAAAAAGGTACAAATTTTTCTTCAAGATGAGAGGAATTGATTCTTAAAACGACTCAATACATCCACTTCCACTTCATATTTTTTCTTGTTTGTTTTCTTTCTTTACATGTTGTCAATGTTGCATATTCATTTTATTATATGTTGCTTATTTGTTCATGCATTTTCATGTTGTTTGTTTCAATTCTTTCTTTCATGCAAATTTTGTTTCATGTCATAGTGCCTACTCATTTATGCATATGATCAATTTTTTCTTCCATATGTTGCCTATCAAAGAATTTGATGCTTGGAACTTTCTGTTTTTCAGAAAGACTAGAGTTTTCAGAGGAATCGTAGGTTTAGTGGGGGCGAATGTCGTCGAGATTTTCTCTCCTCTGTCGTTCATGAAGGCCTAGAGGAAACACATTCGATGAAGGTGGCTAGAATTCCTCGAGAAGTCCAAGATGCATCAAAGATGTCAAAGGGAGTTCACATGCAAACTTTGGAAGAAATCAAGCAAATCCAGGGTGGAAGTCAAAGCTCGTCAAATTTTGGAAATTAGGGCAAAAATTTCAATGTCTCCAAATCACATGAAAATTCATATACATGTAAAGCCTATCAAAGGCAATCTATAGCCCCAATTTCACATGAAAATTGATTTTATAGCACATTGATATGCCATGTGCATTTTGTAAAAAATATAATTTTTCCACTTAGATCCTACAAAATCTTGTATAGGAATTTTAGTTAGCCATATGGTTTGGCATCTATAAAGATCATATGTGGCTACATATTTGTAAAACTTTTCAAGGCTACAAGATCTTCCTAGACATCTTAATGCCATCTTACAAGCTTCCAAATGCAGTCAAACTTGTATAAGGGAGATTCAAAAGGGAGTTTTTTCTGCATATTCCTAAAGGAGACCTTTCAAAATGTAGCCCTACAAATTTTCATCTTCATAAAAGGATATTTGAAGGGTCAAAGAGCACAAAATCTAGTTTTCAAGGTCATCACACTTTCTTAGAATAAGAAAATTGAAGGCTTGCAGGGCTACCACATGGCAAACAATGATTGAACCATGTTGTACGGTTAAGATGAGCTCACATTCAAGGGTGGAGATGCACTAAAGCATAAAGCAAGGAGGATCCACGACTTTTTTCATCGGATAAAAATATTTTTGATGATCACAGATCAATAATGTAAAATTTTTCCACAAATAGTAGCTTATCTTATCCAAATTGATGTGTGATGTATTCAACCCTAAATCTGAATATAGGGTCCTAATCCACATAGCTTCTTGAGTAGCATTTGCAATTCCTCTATATTCAACTTCAGTTTATAAGAGAGCAACTCTAGGTTGGTTCTTGGAAGACCATGAAATCAACTTTGTACCTACAAAAGTAAGATAAACTGATGTACTTCTCATATCATATTTAGAGCTTGCCCAATCTGCATCAGAAAATAATTTGACATCTATATCATATTTATAAGGGTAGTATGACCCGTCATTGATTGTGCCCTTAAAGAACTTCAAAATTTTCTTGGCTACTTCCATGTGAGGCTTCCTTGGAGTGTGCATGAATTGACTTAGCACACTAACTCCATAGCATATATCTACTCTACTTAGAGTAGCATAATTCAAGCTTCCAACTAAGCTTTAATAGCTGTAAGGTCTTCAATTAACTCACCTTCATGAGCACTTAGTTTCAAATTTACCTCCATGGGTGTACATACAACCTTCATATTTTCCATCTTGAACTTGGTAATCATATCTCTAATGTACTTTATCTAGGTTAGCAACATACATTTCTCTATATATGCCACTTTGAAGCCTAGGAAGTATGTAAGAATTCCAAAATCACTAATCTTGAACTCTTATTTCATTTGAGCTTTGATCCTCTTGATTCCATCTGCGTCATTACATGTAATGATTATATCATCCGCATAGACACACAAGTATATGACCTCTAAGTGGTTCCTCTTAATGAAGAGGGAAGGATCTTCCTTGCTTACCATAAAACCTTTATCCTACAAGTAAGTGACAAGTCTATGATTCTAAGCTCTAGGAGACTTTTTCAAGCCATACAAGGCTTTCCTTAACCTGCATACATGTTTAGGATATGTTTGATCTTCAAAGCAAAGAGGTTGAGCCATATATACCTCATTTGAAACACAACCATTTAAGAAGGCATTTTTACATCCATTTGATATATCTTCCAATTCTTGGAAGATGGAACACTCATAAGTACTCTAATTGTAGGCATTTTTGCCACAAGTGAGAATGTCTCATCATAATCAATGCCAAGGGTTTATGCAAATCATTTAGCTACAAGCCTTGCTTTGTACCTATTAATTGAGCCATCAAAATTACTCTTTACCTTTTAAATCCATCTTGAGCCAATGGCCTTCATAGATGGTTTCTTGGGAACCAATTCCCAAGTCTGATTTTCTTGAAGTGCTTCTATCTCTTCTTCCATGGCATCTCTCCATTCTGGCTTGTTCTTGGATTCTTCATATGTAGATGCTTCTTCTAAGTTTGTATCCTATAATATGTAAACTGAATGCTTAGTGACCAAGGAAGTGTCATAACCATACCTTTCTGGCTTCCTTTTCTCTCTAGTTGACTCCTTATAGTTTTTTTAGATAATTCTGCTACATCTCTCAACTTCTACACATTGTCTTTCCCTTTGGAGTTATAAGAATTAATTTCCCTTCTTGGAGCCTTCTAATCATCATCAAAATCATTGATGCTTCAAGTGTAAGCTCATTACTCTTTTACAATGTTGGAAAGTCTTCCTCTAGGTCATAGGGAAGTTTCATTTTCCTACAATCAACTTCAAACCAAGATTTGTTTTCATCGAAAACAATATCTCTACTTACAATGAACCCTTTATTGCTTGGGTTGTATAGCCAACAACCTTTCTGATTAATGTCATAGCCAATGAATATTCATTTCTCTACCTTTGGATCCGATTTGCCTCTCATTTGTGAAGGTATGTGTGCATATGCTATGCACCCAAAAATCCTACAAAAGTCAAGGCTAGGTCTTCTTCCATTCCATGATTCATAAGGTGTCATCCCATCCAATGCCTTAGATGGGATTCTATTGATTAGATAGGTGGTTGCGGACATAGCCTCTACCCACACGTAGTTGGGCAACTTCTTTTCATTTAGCAATGACCTTATAGCCTCCACTATGGTTCTATTTCTGCTTTTCGCCACTCCATTTTTGTATGAAGTATGCTTGGTTGTAATCTCTCTTTCTTGGAGATAAGAATCAAAGTCATGGGAGAAATATTCTCCCGCTCCACCTTAGCCTCTTCAATGTTTCACCTGTTTGATTTTCTACAAGTGCTAGCTATTTCTTGAAACATCAAAACACTTCATATTTATGCTTCATAATATATAGTATTGTCCATCTACTACAATCATCCTTGATGAATGACACATAATACATGGATCCAAAGATTGATGGATCCTTGCTTGGCCCCCATACATTAGTATGGACTAACTCCAATAGGTCTCCATGAATGTATCCCTTGTCTACTAATTGGTTGCATGTGAGACTTGCCAAATTGACAAACACTACAATTGTAAATCATGTGTTGTTTGGAGATATTTCATAGAACAAGCACACTCTAATCCCTATTAGTTTTCTTCACATCCCTTTGACCTACATGAGCTAACCTGTTGTGCCAAATTTCCAATTATGATAGGGTTGGACTACCATAATTGAACAATGCAATGTTTCTAGTATCTTAGAGCTCAAATGTAAATAATCTATTTGACTTCTCTCCTGTTTCTATCCTCTTGAATCCCTGCTGTGAACCCTCAACAAATGCTCCATTCTTTGTGAATCTGACGTACAATCCTTTTTCAACAATCTGACCTACACATGATATTTTTGGTATTAATTAGCACATAGAATACCTTGCTCAATAGGTTCATATTACCATATGATGTCTTCATATTTCCTATCTTCTCCATTGGATGACTTGTTTCATCTCCTTTTTGGACTTCATGTCTATTCCTTGGATCCTCCGAGTCTGAGAGTAGAGCTACATTCCCTACTACATGATTTGAGCAACCTGACTGTATATAGAACACATGTTCATCTGCTTTACCTTGCTTCATGGTCATGTTCATTATAAGTAATGAGTCCTCTTCAATTTTATCATCTACATAGTTGTTGTAGTCTCTCCTTCCTCTATATCCTCCTTGATAATTGTTGTTGTTGAATCTACCTCTTGAGCTTCCATAGCATCCTCTATTGCAACCTCTTCCTCTTTGGTTTCTAGGATTCGTGAAACAATTTGTTATACTTTATGGGATATTTGGAATGAAGGTGTAATGCCTTGAGGATTTTAATGTGTTTTGTGTTTTGATTTAGCAGGTGAAGATCCATGAGGGTGTGAACACGCATGGACTTGGAGATATTTAGAAGAATATTTTTAGAAGATGGTTATTTTTAGTTATTTTTGTAAAAATAATGGATCGCTTTAGAAAGCGACGTTTTTGTAAAAATAGAAAATTACGAACTTGTAAATAAAGCAAAAACACGCTTTTCAGAGCGCGGCCCTCATGTATCTTCTATTCAGGACGTAATAGGAATTTACTATAAATACGCATGCTCTGGTAGAGTGTCCATCAGAGCATGTGGGGGGAGATTGTACCCAATTTGGTGTCGTCTCTTATCTCTTTCTGTCTTTGAGTATTTTTTTCTCTGCGTTCGTACGTCTGTTATTCTCTGCGTTCGTGCGTCTGTGGTACCTGGGGCAACAGTGGTATCAGAGCCAAGACGTTCGCGGAGGTGGTTGCAACGTTTGATTGCAATTTGTAGCATTCGGGTATGTTCGCGATTCGGCGTTCATCTCAATCGTCTGATCCAGTTGCGGCATTTGATTGCGATTTGTGGCATCCAGTCCGTTCGTGAATCGGCGTCCATCTCAACCGTCTGGTCCAGTTGCGGCGTTTGATTGCGATTTGTGGCATCCAGTTCGTTCGCGAATCGGCATCCATCTCAACCGTTTGGTCCAGGTTTTTCGTTCATTAAGTTTTTTTGAAGTTTTTTGGTTTTAGTTACGCCGGTCAAGTTTTTCGAATTTCACACTGTCACACTCTGTACCCTCTGTACCCTCTGTGCTCACTGTGCTCTCTGTGCTCTCTGTACCCTCTGTACCCCCTGTGCTCTCTGTGCTCTCTGTGCTCTCTGTACCCTCTGTGCTCACTGTGCTCTCTGTGCTCTCTGTACCCTCTGTACCCCCTGTGCTCCCCTGTGCTCCTTTTCGGTTACTCCTTTTCGGGTACTCCTTTGGAGTAACCGACTAAGGCATAGAACTATGGCATAACTTTGGCATCTTTGGCTTCTCTGGCACTCATGGTTCTCTTGGTTCTCTTGGTTCCGTTGGCAGCCGTTGGCTACGCGCGAACCAATTCTAACATATGAGTGGCAATAAGGGCTTAGTTATTTCCCTAGTTAGCATAGTTAACCCACATAGTTCCTTATTTAGTATGTAGGGGATTTGAACCCACAACCTCATACTACCAAGAGATAAGTTTTATCCACTAGGCTATTTCCTCTTTTTGATACTCTATTCCTTTTAATAAATATTTAACATAACTTTTATCTCTCTCCCCTTTTATTTATTTGTTTATTTATTTATTTATTTATTTATTTTTCTTTTATTTATTTATCACAATACTTCTATTTATTTATTAATAATACTATTATGATTATTATTATTATTATTATTAGTTATTTAAATGTTATTGTTAAACGTCTTTTCCTATGTTTAGACCTAGGTTTTGCATCTTTCCATACGGCCATGGACACTACTCAAAATATCGATGATTTTAGTTCCTCACCCCTCCCTGGGGTATCAATTGAGCAACAAGTCGAACTTTTACGACATGAACTTCAACATGCCCAAAATGAAATAAAAGAACGTGATGTTGCACTCCAACAACTACAAAGCGATGACAATAACCTAGTCCGGGTACTGAAGGCCATTATTACCGCCCAAGAGCAAGGAACACAATCCAAGATTGGTGCCAAAAATTTCCAATTTTCACGATTTGACAGACGAAAAGATGGCCAATTTGTTCTCTCATGGTTATCCCAGTTTGATGATTTCTACTCTGATGAATCTTATTCAGAACAGGAAAAAGTGAAATTTGTAACCAACTACTTAGTGGGAAAGGCTCAGTTATGGTGGAATGTTTTGCGCCATAGCACAAATCGCCCCACCACATGGCAAGCCTTTCAAGACAAGCTCAAGGAGTCCTTCCTTCCTCCTCAGTTTCACTTACATGCCCGTCGCTCTTGGACGACTTTTGGATGGAAAGATGGAGATACTGTTTCTACCTATACTGAACATTTTTGGCAACGTTTATTACTTATACGTTCACTTGAAATGATTCCTGAAGATACTTTACAACGGAAATATGAAGATGGTTTGGAGATGGGAATCCAAGCTAAGCTCAACACCTTACGTCCGACGACGCTCTATGAAGCTATTTCTTTTGCACATGATGCTGAGAAAGAATTTCAATCTATCACTAAGTCCATTCGCTTACAACAAACACGTCAACGACCACAACTAATCAAACCCACTTTTCCACTCAAGCGTTCCTTTTCTACTTTTTCTTCTCCTCCTTTTCAACGTCCACCTACTTTTCAACGACCACCTATTTTTCAATGACCTCCTCAATCCACTTTTTCCCCAATCCCCAAGACAAACCCCTTACACCCTACCAAACCTCCAACCTTTCAAACTACGACGATGGATGCCCAACAAAAGAGGTCCCATATCATTTGTTGGAATTGTGGTAAGATTGGTCATACCAAAGCTAGATGTAGGTTCCCAACTAACCACATGCAACCTGGCGGAGCTAAAGTACATAACATGGAGGTGGTTCCTGAAGATATTCAATTTGAAGACATTCAACCTGATTGGACTGAAGACGCATTGGAGCAGGATCTAAGTACCTTGGGTAACACAATTTCTATTCATTCTTTACTTTGTATGCAAGGTACTATTAATGGTAAAGTTGTTAATATTTTACATGATGATGGTAGTTCACATGACTTTATTTCTCACATATTAGTCAAAGATCTCCAATTAACCCCACTTCCTTCTATGTACAAAGTTAAGGCTGCATTCCAAGGAAACAAATATAATGTTACAAGTGAAGTGCATAATGTTCAAATTTGTATAGGCTCATACATGGATAAACGCACATTCTTAATTGCTCCTTTGCAGTCCTATGATGTTATACTTGGTATGCCTTTTCGTCACCATTATAATCCATGCATTGATTATCATACACACACCATGCGTTTTAAGTTTAACCATCAAGATATCTGTTTGTCTGCAATACATGATTTCCAACCATTCCCATTAATTAGTCATACACAAGTAAAACATGCATTCCGAAAAGGCTACAATTCATGTATTGTTTTTGTCAATAACATAGTCGATTATCTACATCCACTTCCTAATACCCATAAATCATTTATGGATTCTTATAAGGATTTTTTTATGGCTGATTTTCCTTCTAAACTACCACCTTCGAGAGGATCCCTTGATCATAGTATAGACCTAATTCCTGGTAGTTCTCCTCCCCATAAAGCACCTTATAGGCATGGACCTTTGCATCAACAAGAAATAACCAATCAAGTTAAGGATTTACTTCACAAAGGACTTATCAGGCCTAGTTCTTCTCCCTTTGGAGCACCTGTTCTTTTAGTAGAGAAGAAGAACAAGACTTATAGGATGTGCATTGATTATAGAGCACTCAATAAGTTCACAATAAAAAATAGATATCCTATTCCTAGGATAGATGATTTATTAGATAAACTTCGTGGAGCACGTGTCTTTAGTAAAATTGATCTTAAATCTGGGTATCATCAAATAAGAATGTCACCAAATGATATTTTTAAGACTGCCTTTCGAACTCAGACCGGTCACTTTGAATTCATGGTAATGCCTTTTGGACTTACCAATGCACCTGCTACATTTGCACGCATGATGAATAATATTTTTCTTGAATACCAAGCTTTTGTTCTTGTTTTCTTCGATGACATACTTGTCTATAGTAAGAATGATGATGACCATGAAGAGCATTTAGCAATAGTTTTTAATTTGTTATGCACCAACCAACTTTATGCAAATCCTGAAAAGAGTTACTTTTTCCAAAGAGAATTAGAGTACTTAGGCCATATTGTTTCAAGTCAAGGAGTTCATGTAGATCCAAAGAAGATTAAAGTAATTAAAGAATGGCCTATACCACAATCGGTGAATGATGTTCGCTCTTTTCTTGGATTAGCTAGTTTTTATAGAAAGTTTGTAAAAGGTTTTTCTTATTTAGCCCTCCCACTCACTTTATTATTAAAAAAAAAAAAGTTAAAATTTGCATGGGGATTGCCACAACAACAATCTTTTGAAAAACTTAAACAATCACTTTCTCATGCACCTGTTTTGCAATTACCTGATTTTACACAACCTTTCCATGTAGTTACAGATGCTAGTGGCTCAGGTATAGGTGCTGTATTGATGCAAAATGATCATCCCATTGCATTTGAAAGTAGGAAGCTTAAACCTTCTGAAGAGAACTACAGTACATATGATAAAGAACTTTTGGCAGTTGTACATGCTTTAAAAATTTGGAAACATTATCTCATGGGTACAGAAGTCATAATCAAAACCGACCAACAAGCTATTAAACATTTACTCAATCAACCATTGATTTCAGATCGACATATCAAATGTTAACAAATATTGTTTTTATTAATAACATTTCTGTGGTTCATATTCATTCATTTCATGACATGGTTCCTACATATGCATCTGATTTATATTTCTCACAAACATGGAATGCTTTCAATAATTCTACTACATTTAGTGAAGACCATTACACATTTCATAATGGATTCTTGTATTTTGATCATAAGTTATGTATTACACAAGATTTTAAAGAATTTGTTATGAAAGAGATGCATGAACCACCATACATGGGTCATAGGGGCATACAAAGTACTGTTTCTACATGTAAAGAATTCTTCTTTTGGCCAAATATGGAAAAGGATATTACACAATATGTTTCCCAATGCATTGTTTGTGAACGTGTCAAAAGACATCATGGTAAAGCATTTGGATTATTAATGCCACTTCCCATACCTAATGGGCCATGGGAACAAATTTCTATGGATTTTATTACTGGTCTTCCAACAACTTCATCACATCATGATATGATTTGGACAATTGTTGATAGGTTTAGTAAACAAGCATATTTCATTCCTTGTACGAAAACTCTTTCTGCACCTCAAGCTGCCAAATTATTTATTAAATGTATTTTTCCACATCATGGTTTTCCAAAAGTAATTTTATCCGATCGTGATGTTCATTTTTGTAATCACTTTTGGGTTGCATTATTTAAAAATTTAGGCTCTAAAATAGATTTTAGTTCTGCATTTCATCCTGAAAGTAATGGGCAAAGTGAAGCTACGAATAGTACTATTTTGGATCTATTACGTTGTTATTCTTTAGATAATCCAACTAATTGGGATGAGAAACTTTCTTTACTCCAATTTGCATATAATAACACAACACATACCACTACTGGACGTGCACCAAATGAAATTGTATATGGTAAAAAGCTTCCTACTCCCATGTCTATCATTCAAACTGACATACCTATGGCTGATTCTTTTGCACAAGATCATATTTCTATACTTCATGAGGTTCATGAGCATATTAAAAAGATGTCAGGAACGTTATACCCGTAATATTAATAAGAAACGAGCAGCTAAACAATTTAATGAAAATGATTATGTTTGGTTACGCATAATTAAACGACGTTTGAAAAATATTCTACAACATCCTAAGGTAAAACTTGCACCACGTTATTATGGACCTTTTCGTATTATTCAAAAAAATTAATCAGAATGCTTTTAGATTAGATATACCTTCTCATTGGAATATTCATAATTCTTTTCATATCAGTTTATTGAAACCATTTAAAGGAATTTTACCACTCATTCCTATTTTGGATGATCCTCCATTGTTAGAAGAGGATGCTGAAGTTTTAATTCCAGAAAAAATACTTGATCATGATGTTACTACTACACGCACAGGTAATCAATACCATAGATATTTGATTAAATATAAAAATCATTCATTCGAAGAATCACAATGGATTCACAAAACATCACTAATTCCACATTATCATCATTTGATTTCTGCTTATCATTCACAATCACATTAAATTCCAGTTTTACAGTTCCATGCATGTTTTTTTTTATTTACATGGCACATGCCTATGATTGTTCAGTGATGCGACATGTGATTGGCCATCCATGTCTATTTTATTTTTTATCAACTGAGGTCAGTTGCTCGTCAATTGGGCGGCATGTTATACTTTATGGGATATTTGGAACAAAGGTGTAATGCCTTGAGGATTTTAATGTGTTTTGTGTTTTGATTTAGCAGGTGAAGATCCATGAGGGTGTGAACGCGCATGGACTTGGAGATATTTAGAAGAATATTTTTAGAAGATGGTTATTTTTAGTTATTTTTGTAAAAAATAATGGATCGCTTTAGAAAGCGACGTTTTTGTAAAAATAGAAAATTACGAACTTGTAAATAAAGCAAAAACACGCTTTTCGGAGCGCGGCCCTCATGTATCTTCTATTCAGGACGTAATAGGAATTTACTATAAATACGCATGCTCTGGTAGAGTGTCCATCAGAGCATGTGGGGGGAGATTGTACCCAATTTGGTGTCGTCTCTTATCTCTTTCTGTCTTTGAGTATTTTTTTCTCTGTGTTCGTACATCTGTTATTCTCTACGTTCGTGCGTCTGTGGTACCTGGGGCAACACAATTCTCAGTAATGTGATTAGTTAAGCCACATATGGCACATGGAGAGGATCTTTGTGTTCTCCCCCTGCCTTCACTTCCTCCTCTACCTCTTCCTCTTGAGCCTCTACCTCTACCTAGAAACTTTGCTTGAGAGGTGCTACCCTCATCATCAGAATTCTTACCTTTGCCTTTGCTATCTTTATTCTTGTTCTTATCTATATAGACAACAAAGGATTGATTACCTTTTGAGTTGTATCCATTCTTCATAAGCTTTGTCTCATGTGTGAACAATTTTCCCATGAGGGTGTTGAAATCAAGAACTTGCATGTCCATGTAGAGTTCCATGGTTGTGGTGAAAGCTTCCCATTTTTCATCTACCTTTATGTCATTGATCATTTGCCTTACTATTTGCTCTTCATCAATGATCTCTCCGATTCTTCCAGTTTGATGTGTTATGTCCTTCATTTTGGTGACAAAATCAGTCACACTTTGCTTGGGCATCTCTTAAGTTTGGTAAACTCCATCCATAGTTGATTCTTTCTTGCTTTGGTACTTTGGTATTTGATCCAACTTGCCTCTGATTTTTGAAGGTATGTGAGCATATGGTATGCACCCAAAGGTTCTACAATGGTCAAGGCTAGGTCTTCTTCCATTCCATGATTCTAAGGTTTCATGCCATCCAATGCTTCTCATGGGAGTCTATTGATCAAGTATGTGGCTATAGATATAGCCTCTACCCACAAGTAACTGGGTAATTTCTTCTCATTTAGCATTGACCTTGCAACCTCCACAGTTGTTCTATTTCTTCTCTCTACCACTTCTCCCCCTCCATTTGACCTTAGTCTCTTCACAATTTTACCTGTTTGATTTTCTACAGCAGCTAGGCATTTCTTGATACATGAAAACACTTCATCTTTATGCTTCATAAAGTATAATATGGTTCATTTGCTACAATCATCAATTAATGACACATAGTACTTGGATCAAGAGATTGAAGGTTCCTTTCTTGCTCCCCATACATTTGTATGGACTAGCTCCAATAGATCACCATGAATGTATCCTTTCTTTGTGAATGGTTGCCTATGTGAATTACCAAACTGACAAGCACTACATTTATAGATCATGTGTTGTTTGGATATATTTGATAGAACAAGTACACTCTGATCCCTATTGATTTGCTTGAGATCTCTTTCACCTATGTGAGCTAATATTTTGTGTGAAATTTCCAACTCTGATAGAGTTTGAGTACCATAATTGAATAAGGCAATGTTTCTAGTATCCTGGAGTTCAAATGTAAATAATCTACCTGATTTTTCTCCTCTTGCTATCCTCTTGAATCCCTGATGTGGATTCTCAACAATGCTCCATCCTTTGTGAATCTCACCTACAATCCTTTCTCAACAATTTGACCTACACTTATGTGGCTCTTGGTGATATTTGGTACATATAATATCTTGCCCAATAGGTTCATATTACCATCTAGAGTCTTCACATTAGCGATCTTCCCGACTGGATTTCTTATGTGATCTTGTATTTGGACTTCATGTCTATTCCTTGGATCATCCAAGTCTGATAGTAGGTCTACATTCCTTGCTACATGATTTAAGCAACAAGAGTGTATATAGAACACATGTTTATCTCCTTTACCTTCCTTCATGTTCATGCTCATTAAAAGGAGTGAGTCTTCTAAATCCAAGTGAAGCTGATTCTCATAACCCATGTACTCATGACAATTTTAGAAATGGCCCAATTAGTTGATTTAGGTGTGGAAAGTGGGGACATTACCAAAGAAAATGATCTCTACTAGAGGGTTCTCGTCCATGAAAAAATAGCCAAGAAGCCACATGACACTACACCATTTGTTTTCAAAGAATAAAGCATCCACTTTAGAACTAGATAAATATATGATCTCTATTGATAAGGAAGAAGTTATAGAAGAAACCACTATGCCTTCACCAATTGCTAGGGTAGTACATTTAGAAGAAATTGAATTTACGAAAATCCTACTCAAGAGTCCACTACACATGGAATGACCAAGGAAGAAGAGAGAGTTAGAGATAGGCATACTCCTAGTGAAGATATGCAATACAAAGAAGATCTTATAAACACAAGTGAAGTAATTGGACAAGCATATAGAGGGTTCTGAAAAGAGCTTGAGGACTTAGACATGGCTCATGCCCATGTGGGATCAAAGGCTTCAAGACTCTTTAAATCAATAAAAAATGAGGTAGGTACCTTTGGTCTATTAAAAATGGATGGAAGATTCCGGTCAGAAGTTTTACAAATCATAGAAAGTGTGCACATCCACTTTACTTGCAAATACTAATACTCATTTTGAAGGAAGACTAGCAAGGGAAACCCCCTTACTAATTATAAGATTCCATGACTTACTCTCACTATAAAAGGATAGAATCTACAAGGATTTATGTGGATGGTGGCTAACACATAAAACCTTCTACGAGAGTACACTATGGAGAAGATTGGGCTTCAACCCTCTGGACCAACCAACTTAACAATAATATTAGCCAACAGAAGTAGGGTAAATCCTTTTGGAGTGGTTCCTCAAGTTCTAATTGAGGTACAAGGTAAAACGTTTACTTTGGGCTTCCTTATATTAAAATTGACACAAGTGGATGGGTGATTTCTCTATTGATTGGGAGGTTATGGTTACAGCATGCCAGTGTTTTGCATGATTGGGGTAAATATTCAATGTTGCTAATGCATGAAGGAAAGCTCAAAAAAATCCATCTAGAAAACGAATAAATAGCCACAAACAGAGATATCAACATGATGCAGATAGGTGGAATTTATATGAAATAAGACATGATGGAAAGCCCAAAATTGGATATCGATGAGGAATAGGGCATTTTGGTCTGCCTAGATGTAGCTAACTCATTTCCTTTCTATGGAGTCTTTCTAGATGAGAAATACAACATGTTATGTAGAAAAAGAGGAGAGAATACAAGTTTTTGCATAGGATGAGCAAGGTACATGCCATAAAAGAGGGAAGAAAACACATCGTAAGTGCAACATAGATGAATCTGATCCGAATGTTGGTAGGAAACTACTTGCAAGGTAAAACAACTAAGTGAAGAAACTTCTTTTCCAATTGATGAAATTCTTTAAGAATGCAAGAAAATGAAGAACAAATTGATATTCAAATTACTCTTGGATACGACATTAAGATTATGTGCGAAAGAGCGATGGAAACAAAGATAAGTCTCTTCCTATACTGATGGCCACATGGTTATGGAACTATCTTGAGTTGATTTCAAAGTTAACTTCTTTTATGGAAACTTGTGCTGATGTATTTGCATGGAATTTCAATGATTTGGAAGAAGTTCTTTCAATCTTTGGGGAATATAGGACTCCATTGATAGGAGCTAAACCAATAAGGGGTAAAAGTTATACCTTAAATCCAAAGTATATTGAAGATATCTACCAAGAGATGGAGAAAGTTAGCGATAATGAAAATATCATTCTAATGGATCATTCATAATGGCCTTCTCCCATGGTCATTGTGTCCAAAAAGAACATCAATAAATTCTGGATATGTGCGGACTTCAGAGCACTCAACAAGCTAAATGCTTGTAATGGCACCCTTATGCCATTTGGAGAACAAGTTATTGAAAGTGTGGCTAGGCATATACTATGTAGCTTCATGGATGGAATTAGTGAGTGTTGAAGGTAAATGTACAAGCTCATTTTCACATGAGCTATTCTTGGATAAATTTACCAAATATAAAGATAAAGGAAAAGAAGAGAAAAGGAAAAATGAAAAAAAAAATCTAGTCAAAATTCATGATGAGTAAAAGATACAATATCTACCTTGTAGTAAGTGGTATGTAGTGGGCAATCAAATGAAAGTGGTGAGTTAAGAAGGAGGCACAAACTTCTTCTCATTTTGTAATTTTTTCTTCCCATAGATTCCTTCCAACCGCACATCATTTTGTACATTGCTCTGCTAAGAAGGTCATATCTCAGTGTATATGTAACCATTTCTTATGTTTAAAAACTGATTGGAAAGCTTATCTTCTATAATTTCTCTCTCTAAAATATCTCCTTCAAGAATTATATATTCTCTAAGATGTTAGTCAAAGAGTGAAGTCCACTTTTTTAGCATACCTGTGTAGATAGGTAGTCTATTTTGGTCAGTTAAATGTCCTAACCAAAATGTACCCAAATTGCTTGTTTTTTAGCTTCTTGGAAAGACATTTGCATATAATTTCTCTGTCCCAAATATGTCATTCAAAGGATTTATATTCTATGAGATATCTATCAGAGAGTGAAGTCTAGTTTTTCAATATACATATGTGTGCAAGTGATCTATTTTGGTCAATTGAGTTTCCTCACCAAAACTCATCCAAATTACTTAACTTTTAGCTTGTTAGAGAGTTATTTGTGTTACTTTCTCTGTTTCAAATATCTTCCTCAAAGAATATATATACAGGGAGTTATTAGTCCAATTGCAAAGTTCAATTCTTCACCATACTTGTGTGGATAGGTAGTTCATCTTCATTAGTTGTGTTTCCTAATCAAAACTTATCCAAAATGAGTTATCTATAGCTTTTTAGAAAGCTCTTTTTGTCTACTTTGATTGACTAAAGGCACAACTCCATTTAAATTTTTTATTGAGAGCAGCAAGCTATCTAATGTGCAGCTATTTGTCCAAGTATTGGACATACAAGGGTTCAATAAACGTTTTCGTTGCGCATAGGAGAACTCATTCTCCACAGTTGATATCAGAGCAAACTTGGTGTTGAAGCTTCATCAACAGAGTTGCAGTTAAAGAAAAGTAAAAGAGGAGCTACAAAACAAGGGGGAGCTTCACAAATACAAGACCAAAGCATGTTTGCATGCATATGCATGTTTGTATGCATATGCATGTGTGTATGCATATGCATGTTTGTATGCATATGCATGTGTGTATGCATATGCATGTTTGTATGCATATGCATGTTTGTATGCATATCCATGTGTCTGCATATGCATGTGTGTATGCATATGCATGTGTGTAGGCATATGCATGTGTGTATGCATATGCATGTGTGTATGCATATGCATGTGTGTATGCATATGCATGTGTGTATGCATATGCATGTGTGTATGCATATGCATGTGTGTATGCATATGCATGTGTGTATGCATATGCATGTGTGTATGCATATGCATGTGTGTATGCATATGCATGTGTGTATGCATATGCATCTGTATGCATATGCATCTGTGTATGCATATGCATCTGTGTATGCATATGCATCTGTGTATGCATATGCATCTGTGTATGCATATGCATGTGTATGCATATGCATGTGTATGCATATGCATGTGTGTATGCATATGCATGTGTGTATGCATATGCATGTGTGTATGCATATGCATGTGTGTGTGCATACACATGCATATGCATGTGTGTATGCATATGCATGTGTGATGCATATGCATGTGTGATGCATATGCATGTGTGTATGCATATGCATGTGTGTATGCATATGCATGTGTGTATGCATATGCATGTGTGTATGCATATGCATGTGTATGCATATGCATGTGTGTGTGCATACACATGCATATGCATGTGTGTGTGCATACACATGCATATGCATGTGTGTATGCATATGTGTATGCATATGCATGTGTATGCATATGCATGTGTGTATGCATATGCATGTGAATATGCATATGCATGTGCATGTGTATGCATATGCATGTTTGTATGCATATGCATGTGTGTATGCATATGCATATATGAATATGAATTTGTACATATGTGAGTGTGTGTGTATATGTGAGCATGCTTATACATATGTGAGTGTGTATGTATATGTATATGTCTCTCTCTCTCTCTCTCTCTCTCTCTCTCTCTCTCTCCCTCTCTCTTTCTCTCTCTTTTTTTTCTCTCTCTCTCTCTATATCTGTCAAAAACAAAACAATCACTTACATCGATGTAATTGTTTGAATCGCTGTCATCAAAATCCACTTTAAGTTGTCCTTCGTCGAATTTCCAAAGACTTGATCCCAAAATCTGTTGCAAAACTAAAAAGAGAAGATATTAGAAAAGAAAAAACATAAACAAAGAAAAAAGAGTGCTACAGTATGCGCGATATACTTACCAAAACTTCATATCTAGAAAAATAGAGGTGTGCTGGGAGGGGGAGAGAGAGAGAGAGAGGGAGAGAGAGAGAGAGAGAGAAAGAGTGACAAACAGAGATAGGTTGTTCGTGTGTGCAAAGTCGATAGTAGAAGATCTAGTTTCAAAATGCTCAAAATGTCGAATTTTTGTTCTCGGCCCCGGTTAAAACATGATGTCGATATGAGCGCCGGTAGTTTCCAGTAAATTACCGATGCTTATTTTGACGCAGTTTTAATGAGGCATCCATTGCCTAGTCGGTTTTCCAAAATGTTTCGATGGTCATACCGACGCCGACCCGTGACTGTCGGTATGCCAATCGTCGGTATGCCCTTGATGTGTTGTAGCGAACGGTTGAAGACGATCTTGTGTGTTATACTCTCAATGGATTGAGAGAATATGAAAGATGGAAGCCTTTTATAACTTCCATTAACTTGAAAGATGCATATCCAGGTTTTGAACAACTAATCCATCATCTTGTCACAGAAAATCTTAGCTTTGGTTGCCCCAATGAAAAGGACAGCTACAACCAAATGTTATATGCAGACCAAAGTAAAGGAAGGAACTCAAGAGGAGGCTCAAGAGGAGGCTCAAGAGGAAACGGAAGAGTTCACAACAACTCCAACTACAATCAAAACAATTTGGAAGTCAACAAGGATGCATCAAATGCCAACACACAAGGAAGAGGTCGAGGTAGAAGTAGAGGAAGAGGCCGAGGTCCTACAATTCTCATAAAGGTATAACATGCTATCATTGTGGTAAAGTAGGAAACTATGCTAGTGATTGTTGGCTGAAGAATGGAAGACCAAATGGAGGCAATCAAAGGAGCCAAAGCAACTATATAAGCACCTCAAGTGAAGGAAACAAGGACACACTACTTGCAATGAGACATGAGTATAGAAGCTCTTATGAAGATGACAAAAAATGGTACATTGATTTAGGTTATAGTAACCATATGTCATGCCAAGGAAGTTTGTTCACTAATCTATAGGTACCAAGTGGAAAAGGATGTGTTGAAACATGTGATTATACTCAACACATGATTAAACATATTGGAGATATAAAGCTTGAAGATACAAGTAGAGCAAAGGTACTATCTAATGTTCTTCATGTTTCTACAATTTCAAAGAACTTGATTTTAGTAGGACAAATGGTAGAGAAGGGTTATCATGTGATATTCAATGAGAATGGGTGCTTTATAAAGAATCCAAAGGAAGGCTTCAAGGTCATTGCTCAAGGTAGAAGAGAAGGAAGGATGTTCACTTTGGACATCCAACATCCACATGGAAAGGTCATGTACATTCAACATGGGAACAAGAACATTTCAGAGCTGGACTAATGGCACAAAATAATAGGACACATCAATATTCCAAATCTGAAGGACATGAACAAACATGAAGTAGTAAGAGGTCTTCCAAAATTTAATAGCATTGGACTACATTAGTTATGTGAAGCTTGTCAACTCGGAAAGCAAACGAGGCAGCCGTTCAAGAGGAGCAATTATGTGGCCCCAAATGTCTTCGACTTGATACATATGGATGTATGGGGACCAACCCAAGAGGCATCAATGGCTGGTAATAGATTTTTTGTCACCTTCATTGATGATCACTCAAGAAAGGTATGGCTATTTTATATGAAGCAAAAATCAGAGGTGTTTTCTATATTCAAACGATTCAAAGTTGAAGTTGAAAAAGAAACAGAAAGGTCTATCAAAACCTTAAGGTCCGATGGTGGAGGAGCATACTTCTCCAAAGAATTTTCAGATTTTCTACAAGAGAATGGGATCAAAAGGCAGTTTTCTTCTAGGTATACACCACAACAAAATGGAGTAGATGAGAGGGAAAATAGGAAAATTGTTGAAATTGCAAGATGCATGCTCAACGAGATGAAGGTACCATTCTACTATTGGGCTGAAGCTACCAGAGCCACCATTTACTTGATGAATATGTGCACAATATTGGGAATATATTAGTTGACTCCAAAGGAGGTATATTCTAGTAAGAAATCTGATCTTACACACCTCAAAGTGTTTGGATGTGTTTGCTTTGTTCACATTCCATAAGAAGTTAGAACAAAGATGGAACCAAGGTCAGAAAAATGCATTTTCATTGGCTACTCGACAGAGAAAAAAGGATACAAGTGTTACAACCCTAGATCAAAGGAAGTAAGAGTCTCGCGAGATGTGGTCTTTGATGAACTAAGACCATGGTATGAAGATAAAGGAAAGGAAAAGATGGTTGAAGAAGATTGTGATGATTATGCAGGAACAAATCAAAGAGAAACCCAACAATCAAGCACAAAGGTTTTAGGTCCATAGGCATGTACATCAAATGAAGAATGTTCAACATGGAGGGGGAGTCATTCTTTGTCTCCAAATTCATCTCATAATAGAGCCAAAGAAGCAAGTGCTACTCCAAACACCGAGATAGATGCAAGTGAAGAAGAATATGAAGAGGTAATCACTCCGAAGGTAAATCCGAATAGGTTAAAGAAGCAACATTCTAAAGGCAATGAAAGAAGATCTTCAAGGACACGGTATCCAACTCAAAGGCTGATTTATGATATTTTCATGGCGAAACATTTTGCATACATGATGCAGGTTATCAAAGACAAAGAGCCTAAGACATTTGAAGAAGCTTGCACACAAAAGGAATGGAAGAAAGCTATGAAAGAGGATATCAAAGCTCTCAAAGATAATCACACATGGGAGCTAGTGCCAAAGAAAGAAGATATTGAGATTGTTCCAAACAAATGGGTGTTTAAAGTAAACAGGAATGCAAATGGTTCACTAGCTAGATATAAAGCTAGACTAGTTGCCAAAGGACTTAAACAAACACAAGGCATACATTATGATGAAGTTTTCAGCCATGTTGCAAGGATGGGAACAATCAGAACATTAATAGCAATTTGTGCTTCAAGGAGATGGCCATTATTTCAACTCGACATCAAAAATGTTTTCTCAATAGAGAACTACAAGAAGAGGCATACATGAGTCAACCGATTGGATTTGAAGATGAAAACCATCCAGACTTTGTTTGGAGGTTGAAAAAGGCACTTTATGGCTTGAAACAAGCACCAAAAGCATGGAATCAGAGATTGGTAGAATATCTAACTAAGTGTGGATACAACCCAAGTAGTGCAGATCCTTCATTGTACATGAAGAAGGAAGAAAATAGAGAGGTATATATTTGCATATATGTCGATGACCTCATCATAACAGGAAATGATGTTACAAGGATTAAAGATATCAAAAGGAAGCTTGGTAAGGAGTTTAAAATTTCAAATCTTGGAGAGCTGAAATATTTTTTAGGAATTGAAGTTGTTTATGGAAAGAGTGGCA
The DNA here is from genome assembly GCA_020310875.1 of Ceratopteris richardii. Classification (NCBI taxonomy): domain Eukaryota; kingdom Viridiplantae; phylum Streptophyta; class Polypodiopsida; order Polypodiales; family Pteridaceae; genus Ceratopteris; species Ceratopteris richardii. The sequence continues at coordinate 192,591,169 of CM035406.1, forward strand.
TCTACTTGATGCCAAGGAAGTACTTGTTGGATGTTCTTTTCAAATATGGAATGAGTGAATGCAAGCCACTCACTCAACCCATGGACACAAATACAAAGATTTGCTCAAATGATGGAGAACTATTGGAAGATGTAACGACATACAGAAGCATTTTAGGATCATTAATCTATGCAAACATTACAAGACCTGATTTATCATATGTTGTTGGTGTACTTTCTCAGTTTATGCAAGCCCCGACAAGTGAGCATTTAAATTCAGCCAAGAGAGTGTTCAGATACATAAAGCATATAGTTAATCATGCTTTGTTTTACAAGTTTAATGAAGAATTGCAGGTCAAAGGCTTTAGCAATGCTGACTGGGCAAGTTCAAAGGAAGATAGGAGATTAACCAAAGGTTATGTGTTCATGATAGGAAGCAAACCTATCACATGGATCTCAAAGTAACAACCTATTGTTGCACTTTCATCCATGGAGGTTGAATATCGAGGATTAGCATTTGCCACATGTGAAGCGATATTGTGGATTAAAAAGCTTTTGGCTAATCTTGAAGTGAAAGTTGGAACCATCCCTATATATGGTGATAACATGGCAAGTATTTACTTGGCAAGCAATCCTATGTTTCATGCAAGGAGCAAGCACATAGAGGTCCACTACCATTATATGAGGGAGAAGGTATTGAGCAAGATATGGACATTAGGGCAAAAAATGGCTGAAAAGGGGCTGTTTGCTAATGAGAGATTAAGGAAATTGACAAATAGAGTCTTTCCACGTGTACAAGAATATAACATTGTTGTCTCTTTTAACCGTATGAAGAATTTCTTTTTTTTATACAATTTTCTCTAAAAGCGCCACTAAAGGGATGAAGATTCTCGTATTCAGTGTACAATTTTTAGGTTTGATGCAAAAAGAAATACTTTGGCACACTACACAAAGCATATTCTCGAATTTCCAAGAAGGAATTGATTTTTGAAGATACGAAATATTTTTGGATTCACAAAATTTCATGATCATTCAGCGACAGGGTTTACATCAAATCAAAAGTTTCCACGTGTACAAAGCCTTTTTCTCTATAAATACTGCCAAAAGTTGTGAACGTCGGGTTCTCGCTTCAAACATTCTTCTTCTTCTAAGTTCAAATGACTTCTTCTTCTTCTTGTCGTCCTTCCAATCATGTAACCTCATGTGAGGTTTACAACAGAAGAGATGATTCTTTGTGGAAACCTCTTTCTGTGAAAGTAAATGAATGGGTAACTATGCTTCCTAGCTGCAGAGGTGCCCATAAAGTCAAGAGTGCCAAAAGAGACAACACAAGAAACCACTAGAAGGGACGTATTCTCAGTTTCAAATTGAAGAGATGCGGTTGGTTTGCACGAGTACAACATGTGTACACCGCTAAGGATCTTGTTCTAGAAAGGCATCTGCAATTCCCTTCATACTGTAAGTGAAGTTTGACAATGCTCTTCTATCATTCTAGTTGTTTTTGTATAATAAAACATATGTTTTTGTACTGCAGATATCTTTCCTTCCAATATTGTGGAATGGCAACCTGTTGAATGTTTAATAGGAACATTCAGAGTTCTTCATAAGGAATATGCAGAACTCATGTATGCAGACAAATCTGTTCAATTTTTCAATAGCATAGAGTTATTTGTCCATTATGCAAATTATCAAGTGCCATCAGGGAGGAGTTTTTATGGAAATCTTGTACATGTACCTGGTCCTTGCATCTCTTCATTAGATTGGGATGCTCCTGATCATTCAATAGTTTCAAGTTTTCGATGCAAAATTACATTTGACATCCAAAAGGCAATGTCAGCAGGCCGAATTTTGAGAAGGATAAAGATTCAATGGTTTTTGCCTATTCATGTCTTTGTAGCATGCTTTAAAAACATGTTATTACAGAAAACAAAAACAATGTGGTTGAATAGGAGAGTCTCTATTTCAGAGATTGATGATGTTTTAGGTAGGGAATGGGATAGCAAAGAAGTTCAAAAGCTAGGTGACATTATTTTATGTAAAGTTAGTCCCAATTCTCTTTCAATCTCATATCAAATATGTCGACAATCTCTGGTTCTAGGATATGACTATAGAAGGTGGAAAAAAAAGCTTTGAGTTTGGATAGCCTTGGACTCAGAGGAGAGCTGTCCAGAATTTGAGTTAGAAGTATTGATTCATCTAGGTTTTCAATCAAGGAAAATAATTGTCACTGCAAATTGGAATCTCAGAAATGTAAGGGAGCTCCTAGAATACCTTGATGAGGTATCATCATAGTGTAGATTCTCAGTTGATGATGCAATAGTTAACATTAGATCAGAGAAATCATTATCTTGCATGAGTTGCCTGCCACCAAGGGTGATTAAATTCCAACTCTTAAGATTGTAACAAGTTAGCCCTGACATTCTTACATAATAGATCTTCCTCTAATAGAAGCTTCTATTGATACTTCCATTGAATTTTCTTTGCAGGATGGTGAATTATGAATTTTAAATGTCTAAGTTCATATTTGCATTTTGTAATTTACTTTCAAGATTTTGATGAGGTTCTTATTGTACAATGATAAGAAAATAAACCAAGACAATCTAAGATATTTTTTAGGTCCTTTATTTCATATTTCCATTTATTTAATTTGCAGGAGTGAATTGATGACTTCAATTATTCCCCTTCATCTAAACTCATCTTGGCATTTTTTTGTTTAATCTTAACATTCTGATGAGGTTCCAACTAAGAAATAATTATACAGGAACTTGCATAAGTTGATTCTAGATGAACAAGAGATCTATTTTAGTCTATCAAAGGTGCACATTAGTCTCAATAAAATAATTTGACTCTATCCATCTTTTCTGTCCTCAAGAAATGCAAGAGAAAATATCATGGTACACATAACAAGTAATATAAGAGAGGGTGGAGAACCTGGTGCAAATTCTAATCCAAGGTTTGATATTTCAAAATATGAAGAGCATGACTTAAGGCATAAAGCAGAGGAGACGAGATTAGAGAAGACGACTGATGCAAGCGAATAGTGCAATCTGAACTTGTTGGATGGCCCGTATCGCTTACATCGGTCGTGTTAGCAAACTATCGCGAGAGACTTCAACAAGTGACCTTGTGTAAAGATTTCGCTCATGATTATAAAAACAACTAGCAACAACTCATCTCATGCAAGGTTGCTAAAAGGGGATCCTATGTTGAAATGGATAATACGACTGATGCAAGCGATAGGGGCAATCCAAAATTCTCCGATTCCCCGTATCGCTTGCATCGGTCGTGTCAATATTTATTCTTTATATTCTTCTGTATCCTCTCCAATTTCAACTTTCCAACTGTAATGAAGTAAGAAGCCCACAATGCATTCATATTTGTGACACGAACAAATTCAATTGGACCATGCAATGAACTTTTGTTTAACTATCAAGAGGTTCAATACAACTGTATATTTCTCAAGGCATATAAATATTGTAAAGGCAAATAAATATGGTTACAATGACCATATTCCAGATGAAGATTGGCATAAGTACATACAATTTGTACATCAATAAATCTTCCAACCTATGTTGGTTTTACATTAGATTTCAATCTAAGACTCAAAAATGATTCAACCCTTTCTATCATTTTTGGAGCCATGTTTTCTCAGTTGTTGTTGTCCCTTTTTGGAGCTTTCAGCTTTACTCTTTTTCTTGGTCTTTGATGGTGAGTGAATAGGAAGCCCTTTCTTTTTATCTTCAGACTTTTTTTTATCAGGTGGAGGGGGTGGAGGTGAGTCTGGATCATAGGGGCAGATTGCATGTTTCATGATGCCATTTATTGCTCTCTCTCTGATCAAGATGATCCATGCATCTGGGTAGTCTGATAAATTCAATTCAGGACTGTAAAACCTTCTTTCCAAGAAGCTTACAGCATTTGCAACCACTCTCCAACCACATGATGTTGAGTCTCTCTGCAATGGCACATGAATTTGTATGTATCCAAATTGCTTTTGTTCATTCAGTTTAGCAATTCAAGGAAAATTATGATCAATATGCATCTTGAGAAGCTTTGCAGCACTGCATTGTAAACTAAAAATCTGAATGGATGGCATGGCTCTAAAATAGAGAACAACAAAATGTATAGCAACTTACACTTTGCAATTCCCATGTTGTGATTGAATAGAATTGAGGAAAAGAGCTTGATATGCATTGAAGTCAACAATAATCAAACTCCAATGGCCCCTGTCAATGAGTTACATGTAAATATACTTTCTTAAATGAAACAAATATCTTTCCAAAATGAAGATGAATACTTACTTTTCAATATATGGGTAGATAACACATTCTACGTCTTCTGTAAAATCCTCTAGAAAGGACTTGGCATCTCCATGTTTATGCAAAAAACACTGTGTCACCAGAGGATCTAAAATAAATACTTTTTTTGAACCACTTCCTCACATTAGTGAAGAAGAACCCTACAAATCAAGAAAAAAAATTCAGTTAAGGAACTAGAAAATTAAGCAAAACAAGAGCACTTTAAGGCCTCTAGATATACCTGAGTGAAATGTTGACCACACTATCTGATATTTCAACATGAAGCTCCCTCAACATTTTGTTGTCTTCAGGTCTAATGTCAAGAAACCAATCTTTTTGCCATGGCATTGCAACATTAACTATTACCTGCCCATCTCCTTTCTTAAGGAGCTCTTTATTTGCTTTTTGTAACTTTTGAATCTGGGTTAAGATGACATTTTCCTCTGTAAATAATCCCTGCTTTTTCCTCTCCTCCTCACTATTCGCTGCAGTTCTAGTTTCATGATCATGAGTGACCTTAGGGTTGATCTCTTCAATGACAATTGTTGTTTTGGGTGCTCGAGCTAGAGGTATATTTAAAATGTCAAAGAATTTTTTATCATGGTGATCAATACGAACCAGAGATTTATCAAATTTACATCTTATTCTTGAAACAATAACATAATCCTTTGCCATTAGTGTTACCCTATGTGCATGAGCAGCACATAAATAGGCATCATTCATAAAATCAATAGCAAAGTCCTCTGCAGCTTCTTGAAGGCATAGTAGTGCTTGAGTTTGCCACCTCACATTGACAAAGGATGAGGTCTTCATCAAAGAACAGAGGTTGGCTGAGATCTGCTTGATAACTCTCATAAATGGAAGTCTAGGGATCAACAATCCCAAAGACTTTTGAGCTCTTATAATTTCCCTCAAAGACTTTACATGGTATTTGACCCTTTTCTTTGAAGGCTTGTCTGATACATTGCCTTCAACCTTCTGGGGATTTTGCTCCTGGACATTTTGCTCCTGGGCATTCTGGTCCTGACCCTCAAGGTACAACTTCCTTGCTGTCTTTTTGGTCCTAGCCATACTTTGCACAAAGTGAGAGTCTTTAGGCAAGAAATAGGAAAGAAAGGAAACCTACTTTCAAAAATTTTGATCAAGGACTCTTACCAATGTCAGAGACACAACCGACCCAAGCGATAGGAGTCATCCAGAAATGCCCGGATGTCCCTGATCGCTTGCATCGGTCGTCCTTGAATTCATCATCAAATATCAATCAATACTAGTTCAAATATATCTTGCAAAGCAAAATACTCAAGTATCATTAAGAAAAAACATAATTTGCAAGCTATGATCAATGACTCTTTGCACTTGCAGAGACACGACCAATGCAAGCGATAAGAGTCTTCCATAGGTGCCCGGATGTCCCTTATCGCTTGCATTGGTCATCCCTGAATTCAGGCATAATACTCGAATTGCTTTCAAATATAGGTTACAATGCATAATACTCAAGCATACAAGGACTCGATGCCATTTTAGAAACATGACCGATCCAAGCGATTAGGGTTATCCAAAAATCTCATATGTACTCGGATCGCTTCGATCGTTGTGTCCATATTACCTATTGTAGAGAGCGCTCTCTATAGAAATTGTGAAGAAGCAGCTTGAAAACTTGGTGGCGATGGAACCTCGACGCTTGGAAAGTGTTGACCAAAAAAATAAAAGAAATGAACAGGGAAGCTTAAATAGGTCCCAGAACGAGTTGATCGTTGGTGCCACATGGCATTCCATGATTGGTCCATGTCATATAGCCGTTGCGAATTCCAACATCTTTTGCCACGTGCATAATTTGATTGGTCCATGTCATCCATCCGTTGAATCAGGCACCGCACGCTGTACCACGTGGCACTCAGTGATTGGTCCATGTCATTCGACCGTTAGTTCCTCCCTCCTCACCTATAAATAGCAACTTCCTTCAGATATTCAAATTTTGAACCTTCAGAGAATTCGTCTCAGTTACATGCGTTTTTTGTTTTCATCCCCGACACGACCGATACAAGCGATCTTCCCCGTTTGACCAATGTTGACTCACTGTAGTCGCTTGCATCGGTCGTGTTCTCCTCATAAACATACAAGTGAAGCTGCAGCTTAGATGGAGGGAATGAATGAGATCCTTACTGTCTCTCCATCAGAGAAACTTCTTGATTTCATGGTTCAAGAGGGTTTAACTGTAGATTATTTTCCTGATGCAATGATGATATTCAACCCTAAAATTGATTTTGAAAAACTCCTAGAGAAATCAAAAAATTTTCTTAAGGATGAGTGGGAGATTTTCTTGGGGTTGATCAATGGAAACATCCTTTCTATTTCTCAGAAAACCTATGTCCATCCTCACATCTTTGGGAAGGATCCAATAGATAGGGCAAAGATCACAAGAAAATGCAAAAGGATTTCCCCTTTGCCAGGGAAGCTTGATTTATGCCCAGAGCATGAAAAGGATTGCTGCTTTCTTCCTTTAAACATTGCCTTCTTGATATGGCTTGATCACATCTCAGTTGAAAAGGAGGAAAGTGTTGATGTTGAAGACGAGCCTTCCTTAGAGCTGACGCTTGAGGGAAGCTCAAAAACTATGAAAGGTGTCATGGAGATTGTTGAGGAGATCAATCTCCAAGCAGAAGAAGAGCAGGTCAAAGGTTTTGATGTGGCCACTTTTAAAGCAGAGACTGCAATAAGGGAGCCAACTGAAGAAGTTCAAGTGTCTGAGAAGTCCCTACTTCTCCCTAATCTACCTTTTTACTTTATCTCCAAAAAAGAGTTTATACCTCTTTTTTACATTCAAGAACTTTTCAATCTAAGGGAGGACTACTGCCTTGCAGCTATAGCTGAGTCAGAAGAAGTTGCAAGGAGATTCATCAATGAGAAAGGAGAAAGAAAAGAAGAATTTCTGCGTCTTGATTTGGATTTGTCTAATGAAGAATTCAAAGATTCCTCAGAAGACCTTTCAAGATGCTTTGAGAAATCTATCTTAGAGAAGCCAAGACTTGCTGATGAAGATTTTGATGAGCATGAGAAGCAACTTGGAATATACTCGTTTGGGCATGGCTATTCATTCTTGGATGTTGTTGATGACAAAGGAACAATTTGTATTGACTCAAAAGAGCTCATCGAGGAGGAAGATGAGGTCAAGGTATGTTGTTTAGTATATTCTTATTAATTTTACTTTTTGTCGAAGATCGCCATTTTTAGTGAGAAATCGACGACGACCGATGCAAGCAATAAGGACTATCAAATATTTTCCGTTGGACCTCATCACTTGCATCGGTCGTGTTAAGAAAAGGATATGAGATGGGACTTATCGCTTGCTTTCTCAAGAATCTTAGGCTAAGGATATGAGATGGGACCGATGCAAAATCTCTAGCGTCAAGGTATAGAGTATATTATATTCTTATGACAGGTTTTCTCCAAGGTCTCCATTAAGACAAAGAAATCGACCACGACTGATGCAAGTGATGAGGCCCATCGAATATTTTTCATTGGGCCTCATTGCTTGCATCGATCGTGTTTAGGAAAGGATATGAGATGGGCTAAGGAGATATATTCTCATGATTCTTAGGCTAAGGAGATGAGTTGCCGGCTATGGGTTTTCTCCAAGGTCTCCATTTAGACTGGGAGAAGTCGATCACGACCGATGCAAGCGATGAGGCCCATCGGATATTTTCCATTGGGCCTTATCGCTTGCATCGGTCGTGTTTGGACTTGAGTCAGATGATTTCAAGGTATACAGTTGAAAATATTCTTAATAATTTTAGGTTAAGGATATGAGATGGGACCGATGCAAAACCTCTAGCTTCTATCGGATTTGTCCAAGATCTCCATTAGAAGTGTCAGAAATTGATCACGACCAATGTAAGCGATAAGGCCCATCGGATATTTTCCGTTGGGCCTTATCGCTTGCATCAGTCGTGTCTAGGAGTTGCATGCAACATTGACTATAGATATCTGGCTTGTAAGAATTCCACTCATTCAACCGTGCCTCTTGCTTTATGTCTAATTGTTTCAAGTTACTTTTCATGACTCCAAAAGTTTTCTTGCACTTCATCTGACCTTGTTTTTCATTTTTACCACAGTTAACTTTATTGGATGAAGACAATTACCTTGGCAGGGGCAAGGGAACAAGAAAAGCCATAGAAGAGAAAGGAAAAGCAAAGGTGGATATTCATTCTATTATCCACTATCTTCCAAACTTGAACCCAGACACTTTTTGTGTTATTCACAAGCACTATAGTGAGGAGCCAAACTTTGCATTGTTCTGCTTGAGGACTCCATCAAAATACATGGGTTTTACTCCAATACCCTTTAATGCTTTTAGAGTTTTGCTGCTTGAAAGAGCAGCTGCATTCAGAATTTTTGGATATGCCCCAGGACTCAATGCTTCAAGGGCAGGATACTTTCTTTGTTATTCAAGTTATGCAATGGCTGCAGGGGTGTCAGATTTAAAAAGCATTGCTGGATACAGGAGAAAAGAGTTCCTCAGATATAGAGGTGATTTGCCAGAGCCAAGCTCTTTAAAGAGGCTCAAGGAATGACCTCATTTTTTCAAATTCTATATCTCAACAAATGTACATATACAGAAATTGCCCAATGTGATATAAGACATTGCAAACTTTTTTGGTGTAACTGATCCATGGCCTAATATTAATTGTTATTGATCCATGAAGAGTTCTCTGGTCAAAGTCATCTGATGGTAATAGACATATTTCTTTTCAAAGCTTAATACATCATGAAATGTACATACACGAAATGAAAGAAAAAAAAAACATTGCAAACATTAAAGATCTGTTTGAAATGTAGTCTTTTTCATTTTGTGATATTGATACATGATGATTTTGGCTGGTGATAGTCACATCCTTCTTATTATATTTGGCATGAGGTCCTTTGTAATTGTCTTCTAAAGAACCAATCAGAAAGCTCTTTGAAGGCATTGCTCTTTGTTACTCCTCCTTTCCTTGTACACCTAAAGAAGCTTGTCCTTGCTTGATAATGAGATTTTTCCATGCCTTGGGTGTTCCACATGGCAAGTGGTTCTTTTTGTGCAAAGAATGCACCATGCACAAGAAGAATATGCTAGAAGAGCAGAAGAATCTCATTAGATCTTTATCTCAATTAAAAATAAATAAATTGAACAAAATATATTTGGAACTCACCAAGTAGTATGTTATGTCTTTGGCACCCCATGCCTCTATGATGGTTTCTATAAGCTTTGTGGTCGCCTTTCTGAAATTTGTCACATAACTTTTTGATGTTACCTGCTGCCTCATGACCTTAAAAAGATTATCTAGTTTGACCCACACCTCCATTCTCTTTTTTGCTACTTCTGGTTTGCTTTTTACATTAGTCGTGACCTCACAAAATCTTTTCCAACAATTCCACATGGCATTTAGTTGTTTGTCATCATGGTTGCTGAAGAATCTCCTTGCTTTTGCACCTCCCATTGAGACATCCTGTAGTACATCACCTGTATTTTGTGAAATCTTTGGATCTTTTCTTAGATGAACATCACCACCATGAAATCCCATTTCTGAAAGAAGACATTCACATTTTTTTATGCACTCATCTACAAGAGTTGTAGGCTTGATAGAATATGCATAATCCAAGTGAAGACGGACCAACTTGTCAATGATTCTTAACTTTGCATGTAGTGTACATATGTGTACATTTGTCAATGCTATTGGAAGTATGGGATCCCAAATCATTGAAGAAGATGAGTAGTTATGAAGAATAACATTTTGTCTGGAAGGAGCCTCTTCAGCCTCAGCTCTAGAAATCCATCCATTTGTGCCTGGGCATTGCATGCAGTACAAGCAAGGGTACTTAGAATTTGCTCCCCCACTTATACCAAACATGCATTTGAGCGTCTTTAGGTCTCCACTCAAATGCCACTCAACTTGAAAGTTCCCGTAGTCTTTCACATTCAACGATTCTCGTGCATGATGCCTTTGGATAACATTTGGAATGTCTGTGTGTGAGAATAACCATTTAAGTGTTTTATGGCTCTCAGATGGAACTTGAGCACAGCCAACCCACCATAACTCCATTTCTAATTGTACTTTGAGAGACGAAGTATCCAATTTCCCAAGGCTATAGTCCAAAGCTTTGTTCATCAGTGAAATACTTATTCTCTCCATATTTTGATGTTTTTTAAGCTCAGCTTCATCAAGTTTGATTACAAATTTCAATAGACCAGAACATTCATGTTCTTTTATATTATAGAACTGAACCATGTATGTTTGAAGTTTAATAATATCTATCCATTTGTTGTTAAATGCATTGTAAGTGAAATGTAACTTTTGTTTTCCTACTTCGTAAGGCATGTTACCATGAATATGTTTATATTCACCAAATACTGATGTGATCTTCAGCAGAGCCGAAACTTTCCTACATGATGGGGTCGAGGCAATCCAAAACTTCTAACTTTGTTAAATTTTAAAAATTCACACCAAACTTTTGAAATTGCTCTATAACCTTTCCTAGTCACTCCGACACTATCACAAATCTTCTGAATTTGAGATGGTTCTAGTAACAGCTTCATTTCTGTCATGAGTTTTTGAAAAACAAAGCATTTCAAGCATGTATTTTCATTCAGTTTCAATAGTCTTAAAACATCATTCTGACTCAACATTGCATTACAAAAATGTACGCGCTTAAAATTGCTCGACATATTGAAACCTAGAACATTTGTCACATGATCTCTAACAATTTTCATTCTTTTCTTTTTCTGGCCAGATTTTTCAGTTAAATTTAAAAAAGGTTTTATTCGTTTTGACCGCATTCTCAAACCTATAGGAGTTTCTTTCATTTTATTAAAAGATTCTAACTGAGAAGATAAAGTGGATAATTTGTTTTCTAGCTCCCTCATATGTAAATCCTTCTGATGTAGTGTGTTTTGTAGATAGTGTATGTATGGAACATAATTCCTTGAAATATCTGAGAGCCTTGAACAATAGCCTCGTAAACCATCCTCACCATCTCCTACAAATCTAATAAGATCATGAAGGTTATGAAAAGGGGGATACCTTCCAGTTTGTGGATCAATTGGATAAACAGATCCATCTGCCCATATGTCGATATGTTTCTTGCCTTCCTTTTGCAATCCATCCACTTCAAGAGGATGAAGAGCCCTTCAGAATACTTTTCTTGTCGTCGCATACTCCTGACTAACTACAATGTTGATATGGAACTTTTCACAATGATTTTGATTGTTTGAAAGCTCAATGAGAGTATTTGGGTTAAGGTTTTCCATGGTCTGCTGTGAAAAGTGATCGACAAGTATCTAAAATGACGTGAAAGAGAGAAACAGGCCTGCTTTGAAAAGTAGAGTAAAAAAACTCAAAATGTCATCAACACACATTATATAGGTCCGTGAACAAGAGGAAAAATTCAAATTTTGATCAGCGCCCAATGAGCACAAACTTCGAGGCGTAAGATATCACACAAACTTTTCATGATTATCATACGAGTGTCTCTCTCTTCAGAATTTGCATTAAATGAACCTACGCGGAATTTCTTACAGGATTTGACAACTTTAATCCAGATTAAGCACAACTAATTGAAATCCTTACACGGCCCTTTTTGGGCCGTTTGTCACCCTAATGAGATAAAGTTCATCAGAACCAAAGAGCAATTTGTAGATATGTTTACAAAGTTCTTGGATGCTTCTAAACTCAAAGGTTTCAAGGATGTGATAAATTTGTAGAACATGGTTGAAGATAACTCCCAAATGAGTTTAAGAGGAAGTGTTGAAGATAAATGTACAAGCTCATTTTCACATGGGCTATGCTTGGATAAATTTACCAAATATAAAGATAAACAAAAAGAAGAGAAAAGAAAAAAAGAGAAAAAAATTCTAATCAAAATTCATGATGAGTAAAAGATACAATATCTGCCTTGTAGTAAGTGGCATGTAGTGGGCAATCAAATGAAAGTGGTGAGTTAAGAAGGAGGCACAAACTTCTTCACATGCTCATTGGTTATAAAAATGGAGTGGGAGCATGTTCTAAACAAGGAGAAAAAGAGGCAAAAAGCTCTGAATAGTCAGATCTGGTCATTTTGTTATTTTATCTTCCCATAGACTCCTTCCAATCGAACGTCATTTTGTACATAGCTCTGTTGTGAAGCTCATATCTCTATGTATATGTAACCATTTCTTGCGTTTAAACACTCATTGGAAAGGATCTTGTGAGCTTTCTCCATCTTAAATATCTCATTCAAATCATATATATTCTATGAGATATCAATCAAAGAGGGAAGTCAAGTTTTTAGCATACCTATGTAGATAGGTAGTCTATTTTGGTTGGTTAAGTTTCACAACCAAAACGTATCCAAATTTATTGTTTTTAGCTTGTTGGAAAGGTCTTTTCATGTACTTTCTCTGTCCCAAATATGTCATTCAAAGGATTTATATTATGTGAGATATCTATCAGAGAGTGAAGTCCAATTTTTCAGTATACTTATGTGCACAAGTGGTCTATTTTGGTCAGTTGCATTTCTTGACCAAAATGCATCTAAATTACTTGATTTTTAACTTTTTGGAAATCTATTCGTGTGTAATTTCTTTGTTTCAAATATCATCCTCAAAGGATATATATTCAAGGAGTTATCAATCCGAGAGTGAAGTTCAATTCTTCAACATACTTGTGTGGACAGGTAGTTCATCTTCGTCAATTGTGTTTCCTAATCAAAACTTGTCCAAATTTAGTTATTTATAGCTTATTAGAAAGCTCTCTTTCTCTACCTTAATTGGCTAAAGGCACATGTTCATTTGAGTTTTATATTGAGAGAAACAAACTATCTAAGGTGAAACTATTTGTCCAAGTTTTGGACATACAAGGGTCCACTACACGTTTTTGTTGTGCATAGGAGAACTAATTCTCCACAGTGGGTACAGCTAGATATCCATCACATCTTGAGGATTGAGACACAATGGCCAATCTATGTTCATGTGAAAATTCCATGTAGAGTTAGAAATGCTCTAGTGGGGTGTGGTGTACCAAGGCTAGTTAATATCTCACCATGGACAATCTATGTTCATGTGAAAACTCCATGCAGAGTTAGAAATGCTCTAGTGGGGTGTGGTGTACCAGGGCTAGTTAATATTACAAGGATCAATGCCTATGATGATTAAAATAATTGGAGGATGGTATTTAAAGGATTTGTAGAGAGTGCTTGGAAGCTTTGGGGAATATAGGATTCCACTCGTAGGAACTAGAGTAAGGGGTAAAAGCTACATCTTGAATCCAAAGTATCATGAAGTTGTCTCTCATGGAGAATTCAAAATGGCCGTCTTCCATGATGTATGTGCATGGCATTTCAAGGATCTAGAAGGAGTTCCTAAAAGCTCTAGGGAATATAGGATTTCCTTGATAGGAGCTAAACAAATAAGGGGTAAAAGTTACATCTTGAATCCAAAGTATAATGAAGTTTTCTACCAAGAGATTAAAAAAATGAAGCATGTTTGAAATATCATTCTGATGATGCATTTAGAATGACCTTCACCCATGGTCATTTTGTCCAAAAAGGACACTAACAAAGCCCGGATATGTGCTGACTTTAGGGCACTCAACAAGCTAATAGTCCATGATGGGTTCCCTATGCCATTTATAGAAAAGGTTATTGAAAAAGTGGATATGCATATACGAAATAGCGTCATGGATGGAATTAGTGGGTACAACAAGATATCCATCCTATCTTGAGGATCGAGACACAATGGCCTTCATCTCACCATGGGGAATCTATATTTATGTGAAAATTCCATGCGGATTAAGAAATGCTCCATTGGGGTGTGCTGCGACACTATTGCTAGTTAATATTACAAGGCTCAATGCCTATCATCATCAAAATAATTGGAGCTGTTTTGGTCCCCTTGCAGTTTACATTATTTGGCCAGATAGTACGGCCAGATAGTACGTAACTCTTTTGCTGCTCTTTTTATTTTATTAGCTTTTTCATTATCAACTAATATTACATGCATATATTTGAGGTGTTCATTGAAAATTTGATGTCATTCAATAGCTTGTCATGAGAATATTGTTATAAATATTTTAGGATCTTTTTTGGTGATGTTTTAAACTTTTGGTGTAACTTTTAAGGATTTTTTTCTCTGATTAGTGTACTTTTGTTGAGAGTTTATAATGAAGTGAATTGAGTGGTAAATGCCCTTTTTGGCATGTGTAATATTCTTTACTTCTTTTTGGGTTGTTTTACATTTTTGTGATATTTTTTTCCTATTTTCTTGATATTTTTACTTCGTTTAAAAGAAAAATAAAAGGCGAAGAACATCTCCCTTAGTTTGTCCCTTGAAGAGTTACAGAAAAGAAACTTTTCTTGTTCTTGGCATTTCATCTCTCTCTCTCTCTCTGTCTCTCTCTCCCCCCTCCATAAAAACTACTATACTATAATTTTTTTCCCTATGCTTATGAAAGCATTTATTTTATTTTATTTTTTATATGTGAAATGTTCATGGCCCTAGATTATGCCCCCCGTGGTTGCTTTTACCGATTTTAGTGTCAATTTCATGTTTTTTGATATGTGTATATTTTTTATCATTATTTTCCTCAAAGATCTATACCTTTTCCTTTGTTTCCATCAAACAATTTCTCTCTTCTCTACATTCTACATGTGATTTTTCACCTACACATGTTCCACATGGTCTACTCCCTCTCTATTTCCATGTGTGTTTGATATTTTCCACATGCACCCCCTAGTATCTACTCTTTTCATACTCTATCCATGTTTTCAACCCCCTCTAGGATCACCGAGGCCCCTTCCTCACTCACTCCTACCCCTTCCTTGGTATCATGCCCTACCCTTTCTCTTGCCCTCTTTTTCTTTCCCTATGATTCCCGTTATTATATATCTTCATCCATCTTGGCTACTTGGTTTGGAAAGCCCCCACTTTTGGTCACGACCAATTTTTTGGAATTTCTTTTCCAATGTTTCCTTTTCTTCTCCAAGAAGATGGTTCAAATGTTCTTTTCAAGGTTGTACAACAAATTTACGTGAGGTGGCACATCAATTGCTTGATCATGAGTGTCAATTCGAACCTCTTAATGGCAAATAAAATCCCGGTTAATGTTTTTATCCAAAGCCACTCGCCAATAATGGGTGCTTTAGAGGGCCCCTGAGCTTTTGAACATGAAGGAAAAACAAACCATCTTCAATTCAGTTTATCTTTCTGGATCGGTATTTTTTCTCTTTTTTTTTTTCCTTGGTAATAGGTACCAGATATCTTTTTGGATCGATATTTTATCTCTATTTTTCTTATTTTATCTCATTTTCTTTTCTCTCTTTTCTCCTAGTGCCAGATAGTAGGTGCAGAATTCCCCTTTGAGAATGCTCATCCGTGGGAATCCTAGCCGAAGCTTACCTTTCAGATTACTTTATGTCTTTGCATATGGATCTAAAATAGTGGATCCAACGATTAGTGGAAACTTTGAAGTAAACACTTGTCCGAGCTGTTAAAGTAACAGCTCACACATGGTTGAATTTTCGCAAAGATCACATTCACTGGGCTGAACACATCTGTCGAGGCTCAATCTTCACGATTGTTCACCATTCACGTCTTTGAATGGAAGTCCTCACAGCAAAAGCATTGTGCGACAGATCAACCATCTCTACTGAATATGCAGCTTTCTGAAAAGCACTACAGATCAACCACCTTCATCGTTGGAGACTTTTCTTTAGACGCCATCTCTTGTAAATGGGTCCGGCGCAAAGGGAAAGACATTCTTGTTGAAATATGGAGTACAGAAAGTTGACACAGAGGAGAAAAAGTAATGTAGAAACAAAGAAAAACCATCTTTCGCAACATGTACGCCATAGTCGCACTTTGGCAACACATGTTGTTTTCTGTATTTAACGTTTTCCGCGTTCCCTTTACAACCGACCACTTCCCATTGTACATCCGTGGGACACCCTTTTCCAATATCTCCGTCTACTTCATGATCATGTTGCTTACTTAGTAGCACGATATGAAATGCATTCAGGAAAGCTTCTTTGGGCGGCCGTGAAGCTCAGTAGGATGGAGTATGTGGGCTGCACGCGACTGCTGAGCCCACAAAAAACTCAATCGTCCATCCAGCGACGTCAATGAGCCCGTGCACTTGTAATACATTCAATATCGATTGAAAGGAGTGACATCTCCACAGTGAGTTGCAGCGCGAATGACCAAGAGAGCGAGTGAAATGGTTGAACATGTGATCACGGTGATTCAATATCGATTGTAAGGAGTGGCATCTCCATAGTGATTTGCAGGGAGAATGACCAAGAGAGCGAGTAAAATGATTGAACATGTGGTTAGACTAGTCTTTTCCTCTGAAGCGGAAGTAAACACTCCTGAACCTAGCTCTGCCCGCGTAGACTATCCCTTTCTATCTCATCTTTGGTCATCTGCGTTTTGACAAGTGGGAATTCCTCTCTTGAGTCCTCTCCGTAAGAGGGTGGGATGGCCCTACAAAAGCCCCTAAATGGGCTTTCGACCAGAGAGTCTTATTGGTTCACCAGTTCATGTTGTCGACACGATTTTAAGGCTGGGTTCACACGGAGCTAGTGGAACAAATATTCAAACGTGTATCGTTTCACATGGAACAATGAAAAAATAATTAATGAAAAAATAATTAGTTCCCCCATCAGTGATGTGCTCACACAAGAAGAAGGCAAAACTTTGCAAAAGCTATTTTCATGCTGCCACTCTAGATGAACACAAGAGATGGCGAAATATTTTTCATTTTTTACATAAATACTTACAAATGCATAAAAAAGTATCAAACAATCAAAGCGAATACCTTTAACAATTGCATTAGAAAACATATCTTTTACAGGACATTGCATTAAAATGAAACATAATGTGATCGTTACAATACATTATGATGATGATGATGATGATGATCATCATCATCATCATCATCATCATCATCATTTTAACTAAATTTAGTAAATTCTTACAATCCATTGATCAATGTTCTGACTAAGACTACAAAAAAAGTTTGTATTCAACTAACTGATTTTTACCCCATTTCAAGAGGAAGGCAAGAAAGAGATCGATGGAATTCTTTCTGAACCCAATTCATATCAAAATCGAATCCATGGAAATTGCAATTGTTATGGAATACAAGACCAAATAATAGGAATTCGGATATAACAAAGATCCATACCACATCTTTTTAATAAGGTTCAAAATCTTGCTTTCAACATGCCAAAAGCTCTTTCAACTAAATCCTTGTACTTGATTGATGAAATTCCAATGATAGTGAAGACATGATAACCCTTCTTTACAACCTTTGAATGGGACTAACATGTATGATCGAGAAGGATATACACAATCATCAACCAAGCAATACTTACCTAGTTCACTTCTTCCACATCTCTATCCTAATTAACTTCTTGTGAAATTAAGGGAATTTCACATTGATCCTACCCATCCTACATCATAATTCCAAATAGACAAATTGGTAGTTATTGTTATTTGCAACAAGATAGAGTGAAAACCTTTTCAATTGAAGTAAACAACATGATTTTCACACCTTGCAATTATAGGTACATGGCTTCCATTTTTCATCCACAACATAAGGTATTCCTCTTATTATCTTGAAATCTTTTGCTAAGATTGCAAAGCAGGATGTTGAAGGCCATCTAATGAATATGTCTCTAAGACTAGATGCTACAAAAGCTTTAATGATATCATGCACAATACCACAACATGAGCTCTTTGGGCATTGAAAAGTGTCCCCTATACCCAAAAGCTCATATCTTGTTGCCAGCCTTGTTAATGCCATAGCTACTTGATCTTGTCAAGGTATAATGTGATGATAATTTGTGGTTTCATTTTGTGCATGAAGGGTCCAAGCTTTCCACACAAGTAATGTGTTGAGCCCATAAAAGTCGTATTGGTCAAAGTCAACTATAGTCAAAGTCAACTATAGTCAGAGTCAACTATAGTCAAAGTCAACTACAATCAAAGTCAAAACTTCAAATTCAAATCGATCAAAGTCAACATGTTCAAGGGTCAAAGATCAACATGGGTAAAGTCAAAGCGTTTAAAGTCGGGTGTCAAGGTGCATAGATAATGCACAATTAATTGTTCACAACGGGTAAAATTGCAAAAGTTGGATGTAGGTTGCAGAGGTATTTCTGTAGTTTATCTAAGGTTCAAAGTGTTTTTAAAATTGTTTGGAAGGTTCAGGTGAACCCTCTTTTAGGTGCACACTTGAAGAATTAAAAGGAAAAACGTGAAGGTATGTGAAGTAGTAGCGTACGCAGAAGTAAAAGTATGGCCCCCAATTAATTTTTTTGTTTTAATCTAAAGTCACTACATGACAAAAGAGGGATTCGTTGGCTGCCCACTTTGGAGATAATCTTGGGAATGAAAGTGAGCACCAAGATACTCTAACAGCTAGGAGCGTACGTGAATCGACACTCAAATCAAGGCAAGGCATTATTCTTGAGGGACCAAGCAAGGTGAGCATAGTCTAGACTAAGCAAGAGAGAAGTGGAAGAGACACACAGTGTGTGATGCAGAGAAGTGAAGTGCAAGGTGTGCATGAAGAGTGACTAAGAAGTGTGCAAAGAAGTGCTAAGCATACAACCAAAGATCCCAAGGTCCCATTGAAGCTGTGTGCATGCCAATAGAAGGTGTCCATCCCTCCCCCTATTGGAAGCTTGAGTGCAAGGTGTGCACAAGTGCAAGCTTGGAGAAGGTGGAGGGCTGGTGCAGAGAAGGCCGACAGCAACAAGAACCTTGGTTATTTTGGACGTTGTGATTATGCACTCTGTGGGATTTTGCATAGAAAGCATTGGATTGTATTGTGCATCACCATTGTATTTTCCTTCTTATAATCAATCGACAAAGGCTTCCAGTGATTGTACTTTTCTTCTTATCTTTCCCTTTTCTCCTACAAATACTCAAATCCACCTTTCTTCTTATCTTTCCCTTTTCTCCCACAAACACTCAAATCCCTTTCTGCACAAGAATCCCCCAACATAATGAAAGGTTTCCTTGTTTTTTACTCAAGCGATGTTTGAACATATCATCACTATAAGCATTCTAAAGATAGCTTGTAGCAAATCCATGAGTACATGGGTATGTCCATGCTTGCCTATGTTCATGACCTCTTCTGCAATGAATGACTTTATTGATTAACATTGATTATGCCACGCACATGTTTAAGTTCAACCAAGCATGTAGCATGACATGATGAGGATTGAGGATTCACTCTTGAAGTAACTTTATCATAGCTAAAGAGCATATCAATCCACAAATTAATGTAACCTTCTTTGGCATGTCCATTAGATCCTACAAAAAGAAAGTGATATTTTAGAATATAGAATACATACATAATGCAAACACAATGCAAAAGCAATGCAATCACACTTACATGGATACATCCACCATATGCAACTGCATTTATGAAACATATACAAATGCATAAATTCATACATAATTCATGAATGCATAAATGCAACATATAGATATGCATACATGAAACATATGAAAAATGCATACATGCAACAATATGAAAGTGCATACATGTAGCACATGCGAATGCATACATAATTCATTAATGGATATATGCAACATGTACAAATGAAAACATGGATACATCCAACATATGCAAATGCATACATGTGTACATAATTCATGAATGCATAGATGCAACATGTAGAAATGCATACATGCAACATATGAAAAAGTACTCCTTTGGCTTACTTCTTCGCTTTGATTAAGGCATAACTTTGGCATCTTTGGCTTCCTTGACTCCCTTGGCAATGGTTGACAACCGTTTGCTAAACACTAACACTCTTTAAATAATGAGTGGCAATAAGGTGTCTCTCATCTAGCAAGGAGGGGATTTGAACCCACAATGTCACATCCACAAGTTAATTGTTTTAACACTACATTATCTGCTTGTGTTTTCACTCTACTCCTTTTTACTTGTATTTCACATAACCTTCATCTCTCTTATGTTTTGAATTCCCAAGAACTTATACCCTTCCCGTTTCCATTTGAATTTAATAATTCTTAAATTTATTTTCATATCTTTAGCAAGGGGGTTTATTCTTCTATACATCCATCGACCCTACACATAACTCGGAGGAATTTGGTGAATCACCTCTACTCAGGGTGCCACTTGAACAACATTTGAAGATCCTATGACATGAAATTTGAAGCACCTAAAATGAGATCCAAGAATGTGGTGAAATACTTCAAAAAACACATTTTGGAGAGGAAAACCTTGCAATGGTGGTGAAGCCATTGTTACCTAGGTTGCATTATTCATTATTCAACAATTTGTTTATTCATGAATAATTATGGAATTTTACAACAAGCTCTTATTATTCGACTGAATTATTCGGTAACACGTCAACTTATTCGGACATTCCTGAATAGTTTTTGCACGGGAATTCGACTGTTTTTTATCAAAAATGCTTTGGATCGATAATTTTTTATCAAAGTTTTTTTCAATTGAAAAGCTTTCGATCGAAAAAAAATTTGATCAAAAGAAATTCGATAGAATAATATTTTATAAAATAGTAGAACTATACTCATTTTTTCATAAAAGCTACTTTGTTCATTGCAAACTTAAAGTGGCATAGAGAGAACAAGGTATAAATTTTTGCCATATTAAATAATTGAACCTATTGTGATTGTTTGACTCAACATTGATTCTTACTTCACAATAATATATATATATATATATATATATATATATATATATGAATTTAAAATCTATTATGATTGATTTTTACTCATTTTTCATGAAAGCTACTTTGTTCTTTACGAACTTAAAGTATCGTAGAGAGAACAAGGTATAATTTTTTGCTATAAATATTAAATAATTTAAACTATTGTGATTGTTTGACTCAATATTGATTCTTACTTCACGATAGTATGTGTAAATGTATGTGCATATGATTAGGAATTTAAAATCTATTGTGATTGTCTAATACAACATTGATTCTTACTTCACCATGATATGAGTAAGTGTATGTGCATATGATTAGGAATTTAAAATCTATTGTGATACATTAAATTTATTATTGAAAGATGTAGGTAGATTATGTTTGACTCAACATTGATTCTTACTTCATAATAGTATATGTATGTGTGTGTATGAGTATGTGTATGCATATGAGTGAATAATTGTGAATGAAAAATCTATTGTGATTGTTTGAATCTATTGATTCTTACTTCACAATAGTTTATGTAAATATTTGTGCATATGATTAGGAATTTAAAATCAATTGTAATTGTTTGATACAACATTGATTCTTACTTCACAATAGTATGTGTAAATGTATGTGCATATGATTAGGAATTTAAAATCTATTGTGGTACATTAAAATTATTATTGAAAGATATAGGGAGATTATGTTTGAATCAACATTGAGAATTACTTCATAATAGTATATGTATGTATGTGTATGAGTATGTGTATGCATTTGAATGTATAATTGTGAATGAAAAATCTATTGTGTTTGTCTGAATCAATACTGATTCTACTTCACAATAGTATGTGTAAGTGTATGTGCATATGATCAGGAATTTAAAATATATTGTGATTGTCTGACTCAATATTGATTCGTATTTCACAATAGTATGTGTAAGTATATGTATGTGTAAATGTATATGTGTGTATGATTGAGAATTAAAATCTATTGTGATTGTTTAACTCAACGATGATTTTTACTTCACAATAGTATGTGTAATTGTATATGGGTGTATGATTGAGAATTAAAGTCTATCGTAATTGTTTGACTCAATGTTGATCAAAATATCTTATTTGATAATGATTTATATTGTTTTTTTTTATATGTATAGTCTTCATAAAGCAATTTACAAGCACTATGGGAAAGGGATAAGAATGGTCATATGTGATTGTTCATCAAGAGGGTAAAACAGTATCCACAATACAATGCAAATGTTGTGGGCATCGTTATGTAGGAAATGCAACTCAAATGAAAGATCATCTTTTTATTATAGGTAATAATGTGGCAGGATGCTCTAATCCAGATAGTGATATATGGGTACATTTTGCAAGTTATGCAAATAAATGTAAATCTCAAAAGCATGAGTAGTTCACAACACTTTTGAAGTAGCCCAAGTGTAGAACAAGAACGATTAGATGCATCGATGGTAGTAGAGGATCATCAGGATATTTCTACTCAAGTCTCTCAAATTGTTTTTGAGAATAACCAAGATACATGTACTCCATTTTCTCCAACTACATCAAAAAGAGTGGAGTTGGTGAATGTAGTAAAAATGGTGTATCTAATACTTTGTCACCATGCTTTGTCCGTAATAAATCACAAAATACTATACATGTAGCTTTTGAAAAGCAAGATTGTCTCAAGCTTCATCTTAAATGGACTCAAGCATTCTTAGCATGTGGGATTCCTTTCAATGTTATTCGTAATCCCATTTTCAAAGATGCTTTGATGTCAACTGCACGAAAAAGTCTCACCATGCCAGATTATAACAAAATGATACCAGAGTATGTAGATAAAGTGAAAAAAAGTACTAAAGCTATTTTAAAGCAAACAGTTCTTGATTATGTACCTATGTATAGATGCACAATAGCATTGGATGGATGGACAAGTTGTCAAAAGAAACCATTGATTAATGTTATTGGTATATGTCCAAAAGGAAACATGTTTTTAGAAGCTCTTGATACTTCCCTTAAAGAGAAAAGTTTGTCTTTTCTTGTAAAGGTATATGAACATGCTATATCGCGCATGGGTGGTCCGAAGAATGTGACTGCAATAGTGACAAATAATGCCTCTAATTTTCGAAGTGTTGGAATTACAATTCAAAGCAAGTACTTGGGTTCCATGTGAAGCTCATACATTAAATTTATTATTGAAAGATATAGGTAGATTAACTTTCATTAAACAAAGCTTATTAGATGCAAATCATGTGGTCAAATTTTTTAGAGAACATCAATTTTCATATTTGCTCTTCCGATCAAAATCTCCCAAGAAAGCACTTCAGATTTTTTGTGCTACACGATTTGCAACTGCTTACATTGTGCTCAGTGGATTATTAGAAGTTAAGCGAGCTCTTGTAGAAATGATTGTTGATCGAAGATGGGAGGCATGGCTAGAGAAGTATCCTTCTTATCTAGTTGCAACATCCAAATGTACATGTCTAGTACAATCACAAATTTTTTGGTGTAATCTTGAAAAAATTATTGGTATCACTAAACCTTTTGTGGAACTTTTATGAATGGTTGATACTGATAAATTTGTGATTGGAAAAGTTTATTGGATTATGTTAGAAGCTATTCAAAAAGTAAAAGACTTTAATCAATTTTCATTACGAGAGAAAACACACATTGTATCATTAGCAGAGAAGAGATGGACGCAAATGCATACTCATTTGCATGGAACATCATTCATTTTGGATCCAACATTTCAACTCAATGGTCAAGCATCAAACAAAGAAGTCATGGCAAACTTCAAAACCACATGTTAGTTATTACTTCCAGGTACAGATGGTTGAGATGCATTCCACCAAAGAGTAGCATATGTAAATGAAAATGACATGGTACCTGTCATAGATGATGATATTCAAAATGAAGAAAATGATGTACTATGAATACTATGATTATATTCAATTGCAAAATTGAATACAAGTCATGTCTTTGATTACAAAAAAAGCTTGCCTATTCAGTGTTTTCTTGATTCAATAACTCATCGGTAGTAAACCGATCAAAAGATGATGGCTCTCAGAGTCTTCCATATTTGCTCTCATAAGCATCCACAAAAATTTGTAAATTTTTCACTTGATTTTCTAGATCAATAATCCTCTTTTGTTGATCATCTATTGTTCTTCGTAATGCAAGAACCGTTAATTCTTCATTGTATAATTCTGCCCCTTGTGACGACAAATCATGTATAAGATTATGTTCTCCAGGTAGAAAAATGTAGGGCCGCTTTCGAGGAAGAGGGCCTTTGTTTCCTTGATTACAAAATTCTACTTGATTTTGAGGACGACCCAAACCAATACCTTCATTCTTCGGACGATCGTCCCAATCTACACGTCTATGAAGAATATCTTGTACAAAAATCTTTTGAATGAAATATAATGCTATTTGATTATTATTTGGTAATGATCATTCAACTTGCACAAAGCATCGAAGTAGCATTTCTGCTAATCCTTTATGTTTTAAGGCTGAAAGCTTTAAGGGTGCTATTTCTTTTGCCCTTCTTGTAACCAAAAAGAGAACATCACTAACAAAATAATTTGGACATAGCTTTTTTCCTTCTTTCATTGATAATCCTTCTCCTTCTAATCCCTCTAGCTCTAAATCTTGATGGAATAAAAATGATAATCCTGATTGTGCAAACTGAGCATTCTGCTTAGGTAAAATCCTTTGACATTCAGTATGATCAAGATCATCATTCACATCTGGCATTCTTGCCATGTTTTACTTCTGCAAAATAAAAACACTAATTTTATCTCAAGAGAATTCATAACATCTAATCTATATAACTCAAATCAATTCACTTCATTTCATCCACTTAACTCAAATGTGTTGGAGTTAGATGTCTACAGAAGCACGCAAACAACACAAGGAAGAAGAAGAAGCTTCGAGCACAACACACAATATTGAATGTATTACTAGAGAATGTACAAAGATAAGTAGCCCATTAGGGCAATAGGCGTATATACAAGCCGGGAGATAAAAACCTCCTAAAGAGGGAAAAAAGTGCCCCGGTGGTCCTAGTGTGTTCACACACATCACTACCTAAATATATCAACAAATCCCCCCTGGGAGTGATGCGGTGAACGAGGAGCTGGCACTCATGTATAAGGAAGTGCCAAGCTATGTGGAAATCACTCCACAAAAGGAAGTAAGCACAAAGCTTTGCCGAAAGCTTCAAACTTCTCCCTAGGCAAAGCCTTCGTGAAAAGTTCTACAATGTTCTCCTGCGTGGGCACATATGCCAAGCTGATCTCCCTAGTAGAGAACCTCTCCCTGACGTGGTGATAATGCACCTCAATGTGCTTAGTGCGAGCATGGAACACGGGGTTCCTCGCAACTTCCAATGTGCTCTGACTGTGAGTGAAGATGGTGGTGGCAGAAGACTGACCAACACCCAAATCAGCCATAAGGCATCTGAGCCACACACACTCAACGCTCGCTGTGAAAGCTACCCTATACTCAGCCTCACAACTAGAAGTGGCCACAGTAGGTTGCTTCTTGCTCAACCAAGATATACATGAGCTACCAAGCATGAAGCAAAAGCCACTAGTGGACACACGAGTGTCATAGCAACCAGCCTAATCAAAGTCAAAAAAAGCATGAAAATTTGGCGGTAGTGATCCCCCCTTGGGATAAAACAACCCAAGTAGCCAAGTACCACTCATAGTGAAAGATGCGCTTAACTACCTGCCAATGCTTGACTCCTGGGCAATGCATAAACTTGCTCATCTGTGAGACAGCAAACTGAATATTTGGCCGAGTAATGCATAAGTAAATCAAGCATCCAACAACCTGCTGATAGAGAATAGCATCAAATGCATCTCCAGCATCATGAAGACTCAATCTTAAACTTATCTCCATAGGAGTGGCAATACTCTTACAATCTTCAAGGCCAAAATGTTGCAATAATGTGTCAATAGATTTCGTTTGACACAAAGCCATTCCACCATCAACTTGCATAAACTAAATGCCCAAATAGGGATGCAAATGCCCCAAATCAGACATCTCAAATGAGGCATGCAAATCAGCCTTAAAATTAGCAATATGCTTCTCAATAGGACCAGTGAGCAGCATGTCGTCAACATAGATAACAATGATCAGAAGCACATCATTAGCATGCTTAACATATAAGGTGCTTTCAATTGGATTGTTCTCAAAACCATGTGCAAACAGATAGGCTTGTATCTTCTCATACCAAGCACGTGGTGCTTGCTTTAAACCATATAATGCCTTCTTTAACTTGCACACCTGGTTTTCATGCCCTTTCTACACAAAGCCATGGGGCTGAAAAACATACACTTCTTCATGCAAGTCATCATTCAGAAATGTTGTTTTAATGTCCAACTGATGTACATTCCAACCATGATGAGCTACAAGTGCACAGATGCTCCGAACAGTAGTCATACGGCATGTAGGTGCAAAGGTCTCATCAAAATCAAAGCATCTTTCCTATGCATAACCCTTTGCAACAAGCCTAGCCTTATACCTGTCAACTGTGCCATCCGGTTTACGCTTTAGCTTGTATGCCCACTTAGTGCCAATGACCTTCTTTCCAGGAGGCAAGTCACATAAAGACCAAGTACTATTCTTCATTATAGCATCACATAGCAGCAATCCAATTTTTTGAATTTTGTGCTTCATCAAACGAAACAAGCTCATTCTCATCACAAAGACTAGATGCAGCCATAGCATAGCAATCTGATGCAAAAGAGGCACTATGAGAGCGTGAACAAGTACAATATGACAGAGATGCATCTAATTTGTTGTCACACAAGGTCTACACCAGCCATTTTGGCATTGTTCTTGCCTGCTCAATATCATCTCTCTCATCAATAAGTGCATCATGTACATATGCATCAGAAATGGAAGAAGTTGCCTCATTAGGAACAGTACCCTGTCCACCTGTAAAAAGAGGTAGCAAAGTATCGTACATGTCTTTGGAGCTAACAGATGTCTCCTTAGTACATGAAAGCAATGGTTGAATAGGATCTTCCACAAAAACAACATCACGACTAACCAGAATGTGTTTAGTTTGTGGATGATACAGACGATAGCCTTTACTTTCAGAACTGTACCCAACAAAAATACATTTTACTGCTTTATCATCCGATTTTTTGCGATGTTTTTCACACACTAATGCATATGCCAAACAACCAAAAACACGCAGATGAGCAACAGATGGCTTGCGGTCATGCCAAGCCTCATATGGAGTGATAGACTACAACGCTTTAGTGGGACACTTGTTCAGTACATATGCTGCACACATGACAGCCTCAAGCCAGAACCTGTGTGGTAAAGCCTAACTCTTGACCATACACCTCACCATCTCCATGAGTGACCTGTTCTTTCGTTCAGCAACTTCATTCTGTTGAGGTGTATACAGCACTGTACACTGGTGTTTTATCTAATCGGAGGTTGCCTATTTTACATGCTGACATATTTTCAGCCAAAACTAAAAACTCTTTGAAGCACATGAACACTTCGGACTTTTCCTTCAATGGATATACCCATGCATGCCTGGAAAAATCATCGATGAAAGTCATGAAGTAAAGATAATTCCCAAAAGAAGGTTTCTACATAGGACCACAGATATCACTATGTACAAGCTGCAATTTTTGAGTAGCCCGAACTGAACCATCTTTTGGAAAGGACAAACGCTTCATTTTTCCCCAAATACGGCCTTCACAAACATGTTTTCTAGGCATAGCAAACTAGCAAAATTTAGATGACCAAAGCGTGCATGCCAAAGCTTTGCATCTAACATAGCCTGAGAATCATTTACTACACATGCCAAATCATTTACAGATCTTTCATAGTCTATGAGCTTATAGAGCCCACAACATAAAATGCGAGAAGCAATAATCACATCACCATTTGACAGGTCATGAATTGTACACCTGTCATCAACAAATTTCACAACCAAGCCAATATTGGCTAATGCAGAAACTGATAACAGGTTCTTCTTGATCCCTAGCACAAATAAAGCATCTAACAAAGTGAAAGAATCAGCAGTATTCAAAATAATCTTACCAACTTCCATAACAAGATAAGAGGATTTGTTGGCGCATGTAACAATATTCCCTATAGGGGAAGGCTTGAGTGAAGAGAAGAAACTGCATTGTGAGATAATATGTTTGGTCGCCTCACTGTCAAAATACCAAACATCTGAGTCTACTACAGACATGCACTACTCATGAGAAAGATGTGTCAAAACTGTAGACAGTAGTAAACGCCCATTCTTCTTCCTACACAAGATTAGCAGACTCTGTTTTTGGTGTAGAGGCCTCTGCAACAACCATTCCAGACCCTTTCTTCTTTCCCTTTTTAGCAGCTAGTTTTGGATAGTTCTTTATGATATGATCATTCCCTTTACAATACTTACAAAACAATTTCTGCTTTTCTGATTTCTTCTCAACTTTATCTTCCTTCTTCGAATATGCAAAATTAGCAGATTTCTACTTACTAGTTGAAGAGCTCCATTTTCCTTTGCCCTTTTGAAGAGCTCCAATTGTAACAGTTGCAGGTGTAATAGGACGTTTTTCGACACCCTGCACAATGGTCCATAGTCCTTTTGCAACCAACACATGTTGCATCATATAAGCCCATAATGGGTAGTTGGTACCATCCAAATTATCCTCAACAACCAACATACGGAATACATCACTGCTTTCAGCCATGGCCGGTGACTAAAATACCTTGATGCACAAAATTGATTGTATCTCAAAAAGTTGAACAGAACTACCTAGACAAATTCCGCTAGACATGTAGCAAACTTTGAGACGCTTATATTGGTGAACACAAACTAGTGTATACCTTTGGCACAAAAAGACAAAATAGCCTGCACAAGCACTATGATAGTGCATTCGGAGGTCAAAACGAGCTTAGATTGCGATCGGCACCATAGAGCGAAGCCGTTTTGATCTCAAAAACACGTTGAGTATGCTCACCAAAATTCTTGCGATTCTGAGATTGCAACTGGAGCAGTGTCGATGGTGCCCTAGTTGAAGTGACGACGACCTGCTCTCATACCAATTGTTGGAGTTAGATGTCTGCAAAAGCACGCAAACAACGCAAGGAAGAAGAAGAAGCTTGGAGCACAACACACAAAACTGAATGTATTACTAGAGAATGTACAAAGATAAGTAGCCCATTAGGCCAATAGGCGTATATACAAGCCGGGGGAAAAAAACCTCCTAAAGAGGGAAAAAAGTGCCCCGGCGGTCCTAGTGTGCTCACACACATCACTACCTAAATATATCAACAAAATGTAAACACTTCATTTACTCTGCATAATTCAAATGGATACACAATATTTAATTCACCTATGTTAAATGAATCCACAACATTTAATCCACATAACTCAGATGATAGCACTTCATTTACTCCACATAATTCAAATAAATCCACATTATTTTATCCATATATTATAAATTACACTTTATTTCATCCACTTAACTCAAATGATACCACAACATTTACTCCACTTAATACAAATGATTACACTTCATTTCATCCACTTAACTCAAATGTAAACACTTCATTTATTCCACATAATTCAAATGAATCCACAAGATTTAATTCACATATGTTAAATGAATCCACAACATTTAATCCACATAAGTCAAATGATAGCACTTCTTACTCCACATAATTCAAATAAATCCACATTATTTAATCCATACATTATAAATAGTTACACTTTATTTCATCCACTTAACTCAAATGATACCACAACATTTACTCCACTTAATACAAAATGATTACACTTCATTTCATCCACTTAACTCAAATGATACTACAACATTTACTCCACTTAATACAAATGATTACACTTCATTTCATCCACTTAACTCAAATGTAAACACTTCATTGAATCCACATAAATGAATCCACAAGATTTAATTCACATATGTTAAATGAATCCACAACATTTAATCCACATAACTCAAATGATAGCACTTCATTTACTCCACATAATTCAAATAAATCCACATTATTTAATTCACATATTACAAATGATTCCACTTCATTTCATCCACTTAACTCAATGATACCACAACATTTACTCCGTGTAATGCAAATGAATCTTTATCATTTAGTCCAAATAGTTCAAATGAATACATATCATTTTCAATATGGTCGTAATCCATCTGTCATGGATATCTTTAAACCATATCGAGTTAGATGTGAGAGTATTGTAAGTAATTCATCTATGTCTACTCTTTTTTATACATCTTTGTCAAAACTTATTCTAAAACATATTTGAACTTGTAAATCTCATTCTTATCAATGGGATGACTATTGAAATCTATATATTTCAAGAGTTGTAACAGGAGTATTGAAACTGTAAATATCTCCTGACTCTTATTAAAAGATGGAGGATTAGTAGATATGCATTCGGGTGCAATCCACTAGTACTTTTGAATCCACTAATTTCTAGTAGATATTTCTAAATTAGGTAGCTTCGAAAAACTTTTTTTGGTTGGTAAATATGTCTCTCTACCAAAATCACATAATCCGATGTAAGGATGTTGATCTTCAAAATGCAACAAGATTTTGCCTGGATGGAGATCCTTATGGGATATATTAGAAATGTGTAAAAATTGTATTGTTTGTAATAGGCTATTGATCAGCTTCCAAATGTTTGTTTTCACGGTTGTTATGTCTCCTTCTGTGTCCTTCACACCTCTGCTTCATGGTACGTTTAGGTATTCCTTCTTCATTCTTTCTAGCCACATGTCCAATGTACCACCATTCCAAAATTTGAAAATGAGGCACGGACTTTTGCTATGGTGTCTAGCCAAACCAAGTGGACTAATAATTCCACTGTGCATAATAGATAACACTGTGGCTTCATTGATGGCTTCATTTTCTCGTGTTTGTATATCAGCACCATGTAGTTTGAATAGCTTGGCCACAAATACTTCATTGCTGAATCTCGGGTGGGATATCTTGACCTTATGGATCATTCCATATTGTCCTTGCCCCACGAGAGCTGCATTTTCAAAAAGAATAGAGGAATATGTGAGCAAACAAAGATTATTTGATGTTTGATCTCCCATATGCACATATCAATCTCTTGTATTTGGATCTACCTGTGCTCTCACAAGGTGTTAAGTCATGTCTGATTTTAATTGCTTTCCTCTCTTCATAGTCTGATAATGTAAATCGATAAATTTAATTTTATTGAAAAATCCGGGCATACTAGTGATATCCACCACCAATGACTATGCTACTTTGATGATTTGTCCAAAGATATTGTAAGCTCTTTTGACATTCGCTCATCTAAGACCTATGCTCCACTAGACACATTGCCAAATTTATCTTCAATATTAATAAATGTTGTTCTGGATAATTGTGCAATGAAATCTTTGTAACTAGATGTGTCCATGGCTATAGTGATTTGATCTTCTCTTATTCGATACATGTACAAGCACACAAATTCTTCTAAAAATTTTCTCTCCTGCTTGTTTATTTTACCTGCCATCTATGCAAAAATAGAAAATAGACTATCAGTAAGTGTATGGATAAATAAATCAATAGTATGTGTACACAAATGATAGACATATGCATAGTTAAATAAGTAGATTTATAATTAAATAGAAAGTTGAATTATAATCTTGAAGCAAATCTATGTAACTATTAAGAATGTAATAGTCAAAGAGTGAGACATTTATGATATTTCATATACATTCACTATACTATGTATGAGTTTTGTCACATAACTGTATATAACTATTGTGATAGTAAGAGTCAAAGAATCAGACACTCACAATAGTTTCTATACACCTTGTGACCTAAACTAAGTATTCTCACCAAAATCTAAGTGACTATTGTGATAGTAAGAGTTAAAGAATCGAACAATCACAATAGTTTCTATACACCTTGTGATCTACACTAAGTGTTCTCATCGGAATCTAAGTGACTATTGTGAGAGTAAGAGTCAATGAATCAAACAATCACAATAGTCCCTACACACTCCCTGTACTATTGAGAGAGTAGGAATTGAGGTGGCAATTCAAACAATCTCAATAGATCTATTGCTATGTCCTATACTACTGTGAGAGTAAGAATCGATGTAGCCAATCAGACAATCACAGTAGCGGTTTATTTTTAATTGTTTTTCATCAATGTATACAAGTAAGAAATGCTTGCGCGAGTCGAACATGTATAGAATTGATGATTAAAAGACACAAAACAAATTATATAAATAAAAATCAAGCATATGTAAGAGATGCATATGCGAATTATACAATATGCATGATACAATTAACAAAACAATAAATTAAACAATAAATAAAAATTAAAACAATACCTCAATGATATGGTGAAGGAAGCTCTCTGATAAAAATTGCAGGCTTAAAGCTCTCTAGAACATCAATGAAGCATGTGCGGAATAAGACTTTCGATGGAATATAAAAACATATATTTTTCTGCTAGAAAAGGCTTTTTGATCAAAAGCGCTTTTGATCCATAAATATTTTGATCGAAATGGCTTTCGATCGAAAAAGTATCTGTCTCCTTTTTTTTGGGTGTTTATTCGGAAAATCATGAATAAAACGAACATATTCAATATTTTTTTATTATTCAATCGAATAAATGCAACCCAGATTGTTATCGCTCAAGAATTTTTATGGTTTGATGGCCGAAACGATGGTGAACTTGTTTTATCATGCTTATCCCACTCTGATGATTTCTACTCAAATCAATCCTACGGTGAGAGTGATAAAGTGAAGTTTTCTCCTATTTACTTAGTAGGGAAGGCCGAACTCTAGTGAAAAATTTATTACATAAAATGCAATAAATCAATCATAGTTGTATTTGTACCTTGACTTTGTCCATTAATTTCTAGATGAAATGAAAAACTAAAATCTATTTTAGAACTAAAATGTTGAAATAATTCAATCCAAAAATTATTGCAAAAACAAACATCACAATCAAACAACATGACTTTTGGAAAAACATGATGCAAGAAAATACATTTAATGAACAACTTAGCAGCCTAAGGTGCATAAAGGGTTTTTTTACATGAAATGACATCTGCATATCTACTAAAACTATAAACTATCATCAAAATCATGTCATTATTTGATGAATTCATAGGAAGAACACTAATGAAATCCATAGAAATCTATTCGTGTGGTTTGTTCGGAATGGAATGTGGCATTAACAATCCAAATGCTTTACCACTATGATGTTTTAAACACTAACATAAATGCATTGAGAAAAATAATGTGAAATATCTTTCTCCATATGGGTCCAAAAGAAGAAATCTTCTTTGCGGGTGGATATTGTGCCTTGTATGCCCCTATGTCCTATGTAAGATGGTTCATGCATTTCTTTCATTACAAAATCTTTAAATGCATTTCTTTCGTTACAAAACCTTTAAATGTCTGGGTTATGCATAGTTTAAGTAGAAAATGAAGCAAACCATTATGAAATGTATAATTTTCATCAGTTGAAGATGCCAAATAATTGAATTCATGCCATGCATGCAAGAAATACAAATTAGAAGCATAAGTGGGAATAATTTCTTGAAATGAATGAATTTTATAAATGGTAAAAATATTATGACCAAACCAAAATTTAATTGCAATGAGGCATGACTAAGATCATGTACTAGAACATTAGCTTTTTCAAGTTGATATTAGATCCAAGGCTAGAAAGTTTGAATGAACGAAGCCCATTTAAGATGTCGATAAAAAATTCATGGTTGAATTAATAAGTGGTTAATAGCTCATTGATAGATTTTTATCAATACCTTAGATCCCATAAGGTGGAGTTTTAAAATTAGTAAACCATGCACAATTGCTAATGATTATATCATTCATACTATAATTCTTTTTGGATGGCTTACACTTCCTACTTTTGAATTCAATGGGATGAGCATTTTGCATTACAACACCACCTATTCTTGAGCCACTAGCATTGATAACTACATGAAAAGCTTGTGTGAAATCAAGTAATTGCAAAAGGGTCGATGTAAAAGTGCATGTTTGAGTGACTCAAATGGTTGTTCTTGTGCTACTCCCATGCAAATCTTATTTTCTTTTTCAATAATAAAGTAAGGGGCAATGCTAAATAAGAAAAACTTCAAACAAACTTCCTATAGAAACTAACCTGGCTAGAAATAATATGCCCTAAATACTCCAGTTTACTTTGGAGAAATTAACTCTTTTCAAGGCTAGACTAAAGTGCATTTTTTCATAACAAACTAATAACTATTGTAAGATGCCTCTCATGCTCACTTTCATTCCTACTATAAACAAGTATGTCGTCAAAAAAACTAGAAAGAAAGTTTGATAATCAACAAAAATGGTTTTCATCATGCGTGCAAATGTAGCACAAACATTGGTAAGTCCAAAAGGCATTACCATAAACTCATAATGACTAGTTTGAGTCCTAAAAGCAATCTTGTGAATATTGTTATATGTCATGCGTATCAGATGGTATCCCAATTAAAGATCAATCTTAATCAAGATACAACATTTGTGTAGTCTATATAGCAAGTCATCTATCTAAGGAATATGTTATCGATTCTTAATGGTGATCTTATTGATGTCTCTATAATCAATCCACATTGTATAGATTTTATTCTTTTTCTCCACTAAGAGAAATAGTGCTCTAAATACAAATGAAGTAGGCTTGATATGTCCTTTTTTTACTAAATCTTTAACTTGGTTTTCTAGGTCATACATAGTCACTTTTGTTGAGCATCCAACATTGATGTTGAAAAGGTAACGGGTTTGGTAGATTGGAGGGATAAGGCTACAGATGTTGTTGAATGGTTAGATTGAGGAGCCCATGGAAAACTAGGATAAGAAGAGGTACTAAAATTGCACTTCAAGGCAAATTAGGCTTCACAAAATGTGGTTCTTGACACACTTCTTGCAAATGGGTCAACTTGGTAATCAATTGAAACTCCTCCTTTGCATCATGAGAAAAGGAAATATCTTTGTAAAACATTGTGGGCCAAAGTGTGTGAAGCTTGGCTTGGATGCCCATATCCAAACCATCTTCATACTTTCTCTACATGATATTTTCAAGAACATCTTTAAGCATGTGGACAAGCAGTACACTTTTCTAGAAGTGTGCTATGTTTAGTTTGTAGTGGTATCATCCTCCTTCCATGTGAACGTGGTATATCAATGTCAGACATGTAGATGGAACTAAGGGGCAAGAAAAGACCAATTAACTCTTTTATTCATAAGGTAGTCCCATTAATTGCGATGTGCACCTTTTGAAATTATTTACATTGAAAACCTTCCCACACCCATGTCACTCACTCAAATTGATATTCACATGGCTAATTCTATTGTTAAAGTTCACATTTCTATACTTCATGAAGTTCACGAACACATTAGGAGAAACCAAGGATGTTATACGAGTAATGTTAATAAGAAATGGTTAGACAAATACTTTAAGAAAAGTGATTTAGTATAGTTACGTATCATTTTAAAAAATCTTCTATAAAATCCTAAAGTAAAACTAGCATCAACTTATTATGGATCATTTTGCATTATTCAAAAGATTTATACTAACTCATTTAGATAAGATATAGAGGGCTCTTTCTAGAAAAGGCATAAAAATAGTGGTTAAGATTAGGATCATTGTAGATGATGATTTTTATAAATAAAAGCAAAAGCTCTCCATAAAAGAAAGAAACTTTCTGCTTTCATGTGTGCTTTTTGAAGTACCACCCTCATTGTAATCTCTATTTTTTATGTAATAAAAATCCTATAAATTCATGCACTCGAGAGACTTGTCGAACAGAGTGCATGGGGGGAGATTGCAACCAATATTGTGTGCTATCTCGTCTATTTGCATCTTTGTTTCGATGTGTGTTTTCAAATTTCATACTCTCTGTGTAGACATGTGTGTAAGATCCTGCAACCTCATCTATCTATATAAGATCAAAATGGATGACAAGGAGCTCTAAGAGTATTTCTTCTTCTCATCTTTGGTTCTTCAAGAATCACTTGCAGGGGAGTAGTGGCATGGCTTTAGGCTTCATGCTAGCTTGGTGGGGCTCCCTTGTAGAAATTGCAATGGACCTGAACCATAAGTGGGTGGTGGCTTCTTTTAGGAGTCCTCTCATATTCATTGTTGTTTTGGTGTATGCAGCCTGGAATTAGGAATCAAAGAGATTAAATACATGGTATGGTCTGGAATCCCTTCCCTATGGTCATCCTTTTCAAGGACTTCAATATGGTGGAAGCCCTATCAGATAGATAGGAGCAAAAAGGAAGGATCCTTGTTGTCCAAGAGAAAGTTGTTTGGGGCCATTCCAAGTTCCATCATGATCTCGTGGACATCAAAAATACTATATATCTTCTCATGGTTGATAGAAGATATGATATACTTCTCATACTGTCAATGATATTCTAGGCTCTTGTTCTTGCTCACTATGCAAAGAACTCATTGTGTTTGATCATTATCACATTGTTTCACATTCAAGCCACAACTAGGATATGAAAAAGCTCCTTGGTTCCATACAAATTCTTCTATTCTCTCCCTCTCTTCACTTCAAAAAATGATCTCCTCGACCTAGATCAAAACTTTTGGTATCCATGACCGCTAGCTAAATGTTGGAAGAATATCGTCAAACACTCAATTCCTCCTTTTCCAAGATTAAAAGGGCAGTTTGAAATACTCACCACACCAAAAACGAAAAGCTTTATCATGGGCATAGACCGCTTGAGGCTGAATTATATAAAGTTAGATTCCACCCCTAGATTGGGCTCTTGATGATCAAAAGCAAACTAAAGTATCATGAAGAAATTCAAACAATATATCTGTAGGTCTTCTTTAAAAAATGGTGGATAGGGAAAGCAAGCAAACCTATGAAGGAAATGTCTAAATTGAGAGGACTTGGAGAATGTTGAGAAAAGTTGAAATCTAAGAATCCAAGTGATGAATGGTCTGGCAAAACGAGTGCAAGAGTAGCCTTTGAGCTTTTGGAGAGTCTAATTTACCTTATGAGCATCAAATGGATGCAATAAAACACTTTATGTGCTCTAGAAGATCAATGTGAATGGTAGATGCAAAACAGATAGGTTGCCACAATGACTAGTCAACTAGACTTGCTATTTTGGATTGAATCACACAACTTCAAATGATTAGAGTAGCCAATGTGATTACAATTGATCAAATTCTTTTTGGAAAAAGTTAATCCATAGGGTTCAGTAGCTAAAATGTATAAGAGAAGAAATTATCATCAACCGAGTCTTTAGAGATGTCCATAGATAGACCCCAAGACCTTAAAATGAAGACTATTCATAATCTACTTAACCAAATGCTAGAGAATTTTATACACATGAAGTAGACACTATTATCTTTCCAATAGTTGCTCACTCATAAACTTTGGATCACTTTAGACAGACAATCAACCTCTACAAGTTGACTGTAGCTGGAGATGATGATGCAAAGATTGAAGTAGAGCAAAGTTTGAAAATCATTAACAAATACATATTGATCTAACTAATAATACAAGAGAACTTCATTCTTTGTATAGAATCTATGTGAATTCCATGACTCCTTTTACAATCATTTGTATTCAAATCAGCTCATAGGACTTGCTAGTTGTGATGAAAAATTCACTTCCTACTAAGTAGGAAAAGTAGGAATCTAGTCTTGGTTTTGGTTTGGTGACTAATTCATCACGAACTTCACCAAACCTCCAAAATCATGGATTCTTGATCCCTTTCTTTTATTGTTTTACAAGAATAAAACTCTAAAATTTTACAAAAATGAGAGACCACTTATGAAATACCATAACTTTGTATTGATGAAGGTTCTCAAGAGATATCATGTACTATGATACATTCCAAATGATGGATTTTTTAATAGAGGAAATCCTCCTCAAACATGAGACAAGCTTGATGATTTAACAACTTCCCTCAAGCTAAAGCATTCTTGAGTCTTCATTGTCTGATAAGTTGAATGCCATCTATTGATTTAAATGTGTAAAGCTTAACTCCATCAAGTGCCTTTTTCATCATATCTGCTACCTATTTTTTCGTTGGAACAAAGGAAATCTCAATCTCTTCTACCATGATCTTCTCTATGATGAAATGATAATGAACCTCTATGTGTTTTGTTCTTGTTGCTAGGTGTATAAAACTTATATTATCTCCACATATGTGAGGTTTGGAACTCACAAGTTCCAAATTTGTATACAAACTCTTAACCATATTGCCTCCTGAGTTTCTATGGTCAAACCTCTATACTCTACCTCAATTGAGGATAAAGAAAATGTTGTTTTCTTCTTGAAACTCCATGGCGCTAGCTTTGAGCCTACAAATGCTAAGAAACATGAAGTACTTCTCCTATCATTTTTGAATCTTGCTCAATCTACATCTCAGTATATCTTTAGATCCAAATATGATGAACAAGGATAGAATATACCTTAATTGGTTGTACCCTTGAGCTACTTCTGTACTCTCTTAGCAGCAACCATGTGAGTTCTTCTAGGTGAGTGCATGAATCCACTTAGCACCCCTACGCTGTTTGATATATCTACCCTTGTATGAGTACTATAAATCAAGCTACCAACCAAGATTTGATACTCTTTAATGTCTTCAATTTGATCATCTTCATGAATGGTGAGTTTGTGATTAATTTCCAATAGTGTACCTATAGGTTTAACATTCTCCACCTTGAACTTTATAAGTAGATGTTGAATGTATCTCCTTTGAGCCCAATACATTTGTTGATTTGTGTATATGACTTGCATACTGTAGAAACATGTAAGCTCACCGAAATCAGTGAACTTGAACTCTTCTTGCATATACTTTTTTATCCTTTGTATACCATTCAAGTCATCTTTTGTCACAATTATTTCATCTACATATACAAACAAATAGATAACTTCATTATGAACCTTCTTGACAAACAAATAAGGGTCCACATTGCTTGGCTCAAAACCTTGATCTTGTGGATAGGTCACCAATCTAAAATTCCAATTTCTAGGGGCTTTATCAATCGGTACAATTGCTTTTAAAGACTGCATACATAGGATGTATAATTAGGGTTTTCAGACCTCAAAGGTTGTGACATATATAACTCTTCACTAATCCATCCATTGAGGAAATCATTCTTTACATCAAGTTGAAGTAGCTTCTAATTTCTTTGAGCTCCTAAACTAAGTAATGTCTTGATGGTGGTCATCCTAACAACTAGTGAAAAGGTCTCCTCATACGCTTTGCCCTAAGTTTGAGCACATCCTTTAGCAACCATTCTAGCTTTGTACCTGCAAATTGATCCATCTAAATTTGTTTTCAACTTATAGGCCCATCTTTATCATATCACCTTCTGATGGTTTGCATTGGAACCAACCCCCATGTTTCCATTTTCTTCAATGCTATTTCCTCTTTCATAGCTTTCTCCCAATGAGGGTTACCCTTTACTTCTTCATATGTCAAGGTTTCCAATGAAATTGAATCTTTGGCCAAATAAATAGAGTGCTTTGTTACAAATGTAGAGTCACATCCATACCTTTCAGGTTTATTTCTTTCCCTTCTTGACCTTCTAGGAGTATTTTTAGAAAATTCTCCACATTCTTGCATTTGGGCCTTTCCTCTTGACTTCCAGAGCTTATACTCTTTCTCCCTTTCATCTTGACCATCATCAGATTCACGTCTTGATTCTTGCACCTACGTGTCATGCTTGACATACCAATCAAGTGGCTAGGAGAAGCTTCCAACCAAGCCTAAGGTACTCGACCTTAGAGAATTAACCCTAAGGCTCAAGGCCCTTCAAAGAAGGGTAAATAAACAATAAGTTGCAAGGGTGTCAAACCTCAAAACCCAAGAGTTCTACTCCTTAAACCCATGTCGTTATATAAAATCCACCCCCTAAAAGTGTTTGCATCCTCATAAATGAGTGGAGATATATATCTTTGGGTATTTCCCCGTGCCCCATGATCGATCTCATTTGTCATCATCTTCATCTCTCTTATTCATCTCTTTCTTTAGAAGGGGAATTCAATCATGATCAAATCTAGAAAGAGAAGAATCCATGGTGGTCCATTCCCTACCCCCATCATTTAAAGCTTCATCTCACTTTTCATATGAAAAACTAAATAAAGTGCTTAATATGGAAACAATGATGAGGGTGAAAAAAACATCTTGGCATATATCTTTTCTTCAAGCTACATGAAATATGTGTTTCCATGAACATATGAGTTGTTTCAAAGGTCTCTTCATCTAAATTGCTATCTTCGTCCATCTCTTTGCAAAACTTGCACATGAACCTTGCATTATAGATGGATACTACTTAAGACTTCCTTATCTGATTCATTTTTCAAGTTAGAATCTATCTTGTTCTAAAAGGAAGATGAACCTATCATAATCCTTTCTGAAATCACTTTCTCTTAGATGTACACATACTTGCTACCTCTAGGCTAGTGAATGCATGGATTTCTTACTTGAAATTTTCCTCCAATAAAGATATCAATCCAAATAGAGGGGAATTTGTTTTATAATCCCTTCCCAAACAATAGAATGGCATGGGTAGATTATATATCTAGTTTTAATAGGATAAAAAATCCTCTTTACTTTGGCCGAGTGAATAGATTTACTTAAGGTGGGCTTAAGGCTCTTTCAAAAATTTACTTATTTATGAGATTATTTTCTAAGATACTAAAACTCATATGTACCAATTTAGCTTTGGAAGATTCTAATTGGTTGACATCTAGTTTACTTCTTCTTTCAAAAAGATTAAGATCTTTATAACTACGCCCAAAATGGAAACTCATATCTAAAAGATTGTATTATCTTTGA
This sequence comes from Ceratopteris richardii, assembly GCA_020310875.1. Taxonomy (NCBI): domain Eukaryota; kingdom Viridiplantae; phylum Streptophyta; class Polypodiopsida; order Polypodiales; family Pteridaceae; genus Ceratopteris; species Ceratopteris richardii. The sequence goes on from CM035406.1 coordinate 192,631,971, forward strand.
ACTATATCTCTATACTTTTGTATTTTTTTGTTTCACCTTTTGCATCCCTTTTAATTCTCTTTGTATGTAAGATCTATGGTACCAGATTATGAGAGCAAAGGACTAAGGTGCTAGGATAGACCACAACTAATCTTACTTACTTTTCAAGAATATTTGGTTAAGCATTTAATGTGATGTGACAAATCTTTTCAAACCTTAATGTTTGACTTGATCTTTGACCTTGCTTTGGGCCTTTTGGCTTCTCTTCTCTTATTTAACCAAATAAGAGAAAAGACTACGTAATTCTCCATTAGGTCCCTTTTTAAGATCTTGTGATTCAATGTTTTACCCATGTATTTTATTTGGTTATATGCCTTTTATGATTAACCCTAGAAACCATTTTCCTTAGGACTTCACTATTGGAATCCACAATCTATTAATAGTGAATCCACAATTTAAGATATTTTATCCCATGAAGCACCAAGAGAGGCTTAAGAAATGCTTTATAGATCATCCAACTTCTTTTCTCAACCCACATAGGATTTCTACGATCCTTATAGTTTATGAAAGTCTTCTCTTACATCAGGGTTACTTGAGAACTTTATCTAAGTTGGAGATTTAATGAATGAAGTGTGAAGCACTTGAATGTGGGGAAGTACAAATTTATCTTTTTCTTGCATATCCTTTACCTTGCAACACCTTATTTAGCCTTACAGAAGGTTCTTTTGGAGTTACCCCCTCTTTAAGAGTTTGTTCCTTGAAAACTGCTTGAGGGTTGATTTAAAATTGTGCGATTTCTACTGCTCTTTATTAGAGTTTGAGAAAAAAAATATTTTCAATCTTTTATTCTTCCGAGAAAAAACTCTTAAAGAGGGGCAAAATCCCCAAGAAGATATACCTTATTCTTTCTCTTTCTCTCATAAAGATTGTAGAGAATTCAACAAATGAAAGTTGGAAAGACAGCTCATGTGCGTACGTCATTGATTGGTCGGTTATGAGTTGATATAAAACTCACAGTCTATCGCGACTTACGTGGCTGGATCCCGGACGAGCTGTCTATCGCGTGGTTGGCGCTTATTCGCCCGAGGCAAAGTGGCGGCGGGACTGTCTATCGTGTTCACCCCCGAGCTGTCTATCGCGTGGTTGGTGCTTATTCGCCCGAGGTAAAGTGGCGGCGTGAGGCGCGAGTGCCAGGCCTATTTCGAAGAAGAAAAAGAAAAAAGGAAAAAAAAAAAGAAAAAGGGGAAAAAGAAAAAGGTTTGGAAAAAAGAAAAGAAATCAAAGAAGGTTTATAAAGAAAAGTTAAAAGAAAGAAAAGAGAAAAAGATCAGAAAAAAGAGAGTAATTTGTCGTTGCTTTTAAGCGGGTTTCCATTTGGCCTTTCAAGCTTTTGCCTTGGATGTTGCTGGGGGGTTTCTTTTCCTTTGAGTTTAGGGGAGATTTTCCTTAACCTTTTGCTTGCTCGTGATCTTCAATTCCATCAAGTTAGTCTTTTGCGAGTTCTCTTTGAAATTCCCACCGCGGCAAGGTAATCTACGGTTTGACCTCTCCTAGTCTTCCCGCTAGTGGGTTGAAGTCTCTCAATGCAAAAGTAAATTCAGGGAGCAAAGGTGGGTGCTGGTTCCTTTTGGCCATGGATGTGGCTTCACCCTCTCTCGTCAAAAGTAATCGGGCCCCTCCCCCTAGGGAGACTGATATCCTGGCCGCTCTACTGGAGGGGGGATCGTGTGCCGCCCCTGGGGCATCCGAAAGTGTTGAATCCCCCATTGTTTCCCTCAGTAGACCCGCAGTTCTGTCGGCTCAGGAGGAGCTCAAGAAAGTTTGCCTCGTCGGCCAAGTGTTTGGCCCTAGGCCCCCGCTCGAAACTGTGCGACAATGGCTTCGAAAAGAGTGGTTCCCTCGAGGACTAATTGTTAGCAAATGTCAGTTCTTACCAGCGAACCACATGCTGCTAGTCTTTGAAAATGAAGAGATGGCGTTCCAAGCCCTTAGCGTTGGCACCTGGCAGTTCGGTCAGGCGACCCTGTGCCTATTCAGATGGTCCCCGGACTTTACTCCCGACAAATCGAAGTCGCTTCGGTACCCTCTTTGGGTTGAGCTCCCTAACCTTCCCTACTTCTTGTACAACTTCGTGTGGGACATTGTCTCTCCTATCGGCAAGCCGCTTGCTTCACGCGAAGACGTTGGTGGTCTCATCTATGAAGGTGCAAGACACTCGTTCAATGCTAGGTGGCACCCACAAATCTGTGTCGAGGCCGACCTCAGTTCGCCGCTTCCTTCAATGATCAAAGTGGACATGGGCGAAGGAGATGTATGGGAACAGGACATCACATACAAAAACCTTCCCAACGCGTGCTTTCGTTGTGGCCAGCAAGGTCACAGGATTAAAGATTGCCCTCTCAGGCAAAAAAAACAAGCGCTTTCAAGAAGCCTCCAAAACCGCTCAAGACAACATTGGCGATTTGACCCAGTCGACCAAGGAGGGGGAAGGCAAGGGCCTCCTTAATCCGCAAGCTGATGCTGATGGCTTTATTGAAGTTAGAAGAAGAAGGAAAAGAAGCCCTAGGGCCAACGGTGAGAGAAACAACCTGCCGCTTACCCCCTACAGCAATTTGTATTGCAATCTAGAAAAGGAGATCAATGAGCTTGACTACCCAGGTGGGAAGCTACTTGAGATAGACACCTACGACAAAGCCCTAGAGATCCCTGACAATAAAGAAACCCCCCAGGAGGGTTACACTACAAGCAAAGAAGATGGTTTCACCACTAGTAACGAAGACAACATGGATAGTGAAAGTTCCATCATTGGATCGACGATCCCGGAAACGGTGCAAAGCACGGGGCCCAAGTCTCCCCAGCAAGGGGCTTCCCGCAAAGGAAAACAGCCTATGGAGATACCCTAGAAAAGCCCCCACAAGAACCGACTTCTAAGTCGGGATCAGATCCCAGCAAAAAAGAAAGACGAAGTCAAGAGAAGAAAGGACAAAGCTCCCTCCCGCAAAGAGGGATCAATGCAAAAATGATTGTCATCTCGCTAAATGCTAGAGGGCTAACCGACCCCTCAAGAGCGACCATCATTGGTCAATGGCTTCGCGACATTAGCTTAAACCCAGACTTTATATGTATTCAAGAGATTAAAATTGACGGAGAAGACCTCCAGAAGCGGCTCAGACAGATCTCCTCGGCCCATGTGTGGATCCCAACGAAGCACCAGCGGGGGTCTGGAGGAACGGTTATCGGTGTTAAACAACTCTGGTCTGAAAAGCTTGAGAACTCCATTGAAGATGTAAGTCACCGTTGGATTGCTGTCTCTTTTGGTGCTCCTCTTTGTCTTACTATGGTTTCTTTGTACGCCCCTAACGGGGATTTGGAGAGACTGAACACTTGGGCCTCCTTAGACTCGCTTCCCCACAACGTGCTTATTTGTGGAGACTTCAACATGGTGGAAGACCCTATGGACAGATGGAGGGGCAAGGGCAGGGTCATCGACAGTCGAGAGAAAGAAACGTGGGACATGACCAAACTCCACTTGGATTTGATTGAGTTCAAAGACTCGAGTGGCTTTTCTTGGTCGAATCTTTAAGCGGGCGAGGACCTGAGGAAAGCTAGACTCGATAGATGCTACATCTCTCAGAGTTTTACTCAACAGTGGGGCCATCCTACCATCACGCAACGCACTGACCTCACTATCTCTGATCACTACCCGATCGTCATCACTTTTCAACCTTCCAACAAAACCCGCAAGGCTCCGTGGTTCCATGCCAACCCCACCTCCTTCTCTCTCCCTTCTGTCCACCAAGAAATCGCCGATGTGTGGAAAGTGGCGTTCGCCTCTGGCTTGGCCCCTGCCAAGTGCTGGAGAAGTGCGGTCGACAAGTCTCGTAAGATCATGATCAGAACTAAGAAGATGCTCGAGACTGTGCGGCGGGCTCGTAGGGAAGCCCTTTACCACAGACTCTGGCGGCTCGAGGAGGAAGTGAACAAAGAAAAACTACAAGCCCAGAAAGGCCTCAGAATAATCAGAGCAGTGTTGAGATACGAGGAAGAAATACAAATGAAAAACTTGCAACTCTTCTTCAAAGAGTGGTGGGCTGGCAAAGCCGACAAACCGACCAAAGAGATGTGTCGTATCCTCAAAAGGAAACACATCAGAGAGTCGATCCCCCTACTGCTAGACCCACATGGCAATGTATGCAATTCGGAAGAAGATAATTTTGGCATCATCGAGGGGCACTTCACGAGACTCCTGGGAACCTCGAACCCCCTTTCCCACCATAGAAGGGACTGCATGGCTGCCATTTCTAGGGTTTCCCCCCGGAGGATACCACCCAACCTCCACTCCCTGCTTCATGCTCCTATCTCCGAATCAGAAATCATTGAGGTCATTGATGCCCTCCCTCTCGGTAAAAGCCCGGGACCCGACGGACTCACTAACGAGTTCTTTAAATCCTTCAAGCTGGTGGTTGCCACCCCTCTTCGGATGGTTTGGCAAGAAGCGCTAAAGTTTGGTGCTCTTCCTTCTTGTCTAAATAATGGAATTATCAAGTTGATACACAAGAAGGGGGAAAAGAACAGAATCGAGAACTGGCGGCCTATTACGATGCTCCAAACAGGATACAAGATCATCGCCAAAGTCATTGCCAACAGACTCTCGTGCCACCTGAGATCTTGGCTTAGTGAGGACCAAAAAGGTTTCATCAAAGGCAGGTCTATCCTGGAAACCATTATGGATATTTGGGAAGGTATTCAATTTGCAAATGAGTCTAATCAAGATGTGGTTTTCCTCAAGATCGACTTTGACAAAGCCTACGACAGGCTAGAATGGGACTATATTCTGCAGTCGCTCCAAGATCTCGGACTAAGTCAGAAATTCACCAAGATGATCGCGACCCTTCTCGGAAACGCAACGACCCAAATTAACGTTAACGGCAAACTTTCGAAGGCGATCCATCTTAGAAGATCGATTAGACAAGGGTGCCCTCTGGCCCCCCTTCTTTTTGCCATCGCCACTGAGGGGCTGAGCAGAGTGGTGGCTCATCATGTGGAGGCTGGCAATATCAAAGGCCTCCGGCTGCCTCACGACCACAGTCAAATCATCATGAGACTTTTTGCTGATGATATGAACGCGTTCGTCCACAATGATAATACCAGCCTGGAGACTTTCTGGAGGTGTCTTGCTACCTTTTGTGATGCCTCTGGATCCAAAATCAACCACTCCAAGACCGCCTTTAGGGCCATTGTGGGACAGCATCCTGGCCTTCTCATTGATCATGGCTGTCAAATCATTCCGCAGGGCCAAATCCTTCGACTTCTTGGAATCCCCTTGGGGTTTGGCGTCTCTATGGAGCAGCGATGGAACTGGGTGTTGGCTAAACTCGAAAACAAACTTAACTATTGGAGAGCTATGCAAATCAATCTCGCTGGGCGTGCGATGGTTATCAACACGTTCCTCCTCTCTTCTACCATCTATTTCCTTTCTTGTTGGAGACCGAATGAGCAAGGCCTGTCCAAACTGAATAGTATTTGTAGAAACTTTCTTTGGACGGGTGATCATAACAGAAGGGGGGTGCCTAAAATCAAATGGGCCATCTGCACTAGCCCTAGAGATAGCGGGGGGCTTGGTATCCTGGACATTGGGTGTATGGCTAACAAACTCGCAGCCAAATGGATGATTAAGGCTTGGTGCAATAGGGAGGCCTCGTGGGCCAAGCTGATCTTCAGAAACAAGAATGAGTTGGCCCTCACGGGGTTCCCGAACTGGAAGAATCTTGACATCATGACCCTGCTTTTCTCCCTGATCCCCGTCTTCCCGAAAGGCTCCAATCTCGTGTGCTCCCTTTGGAAGGGCTGGAATAAAATCAAAAGCTTCACAAGAATTAGTGAGGACTGGAAGTGGGCGGCCGGAATCAGACAAAACGACTCTATCTGGTTTCCGATACATGGCATCCGGAGTGTGGAGTCGTGGAACATTCAAAATGCCAAGAAGCTATGGAACAAAGGATTCAAAAAATGGAAACACCTCTGGAAACATGACACCAACAACTGGATCAACTTCGAGGATATTGACCCTCGCATAAACATCTCCTACGAAGAATGGAACACTTTGCAAAGCAGATGCCTCGCTTGGGATCGTCACAAGACTCGCCTCCTCATGGGACACGACACACCGAACTCGCTTGGTCTCAAATGGCACAATGGAAATAGCCTACTCAAAATCCCGAACATCAAAGACACGGCTGACCTCCAGATCAGCCTCAACAAGAAGTGGTGTCTGTCTTGGACGCGGCTTCGGTGGGACATGAAATTCATGGGTATCTGGCACCCCCTTATTGAGATTAAGAAGTCTGTCCTCTTATGGCAAATTCTCCATCGTGGAATTTGGACCAACCATAAGGCTAGCAAAATTTGTGGGATCCCTCCTTGGTGCAAACGCTGCCACCGTGCTATCGAAGATGTCCCACACATCTTCCTTACTTGCCCCAACTCCTGCAGAATCTGGCAGACGGTTGGAATAAAAATCAGACTTCAAAAACAGCTCAGTTGGAAACAAGTCCTTTTGGGAGAAGCGATCGGCTGCTCTGCGACACTCTGGAACGCCATCAGAGGGGAAGTCCTGTGGAAAATTTGGCGGGAGAGGTGTGCTCTCAACTTCGGCGATCCCCCCAGGGAGTGGTCGATTGAGAAATCACTTTTCCTCCTGGGCAAAAGGATCGTTAACAGTAAGAAGTCCCCCCCCTTCAGGCACCATCAAGTCCTCCTTTTGATCAACAACAAGCTCAAACCCAAGTGGGCCCCGCATGAGGGCGATGAGAGGGTGATTAACCTTCTCTGTAATGCAACCTAGGATTCAATCAAGCTTCCCCTGCTATGTGGGATTCGGGGGGTCCCGTGGGCACTAGTCCCCTTCTATTGTACCTTTGTTTCTTAATTTAATTCAAGTCCGGGAGAGTAGGCTATTGCCGAACTTCCTTTATATTAAAAAAAAAAACACTAAAAACTAGGATGCTAAAAAATCTTCGATCAAAACAAATATGCTTTTTGTTCTATTTTTTCTGGAGCTTGTCTATTCTAACAAGCCGTACTCCTTTTGTCATTTCCTACTACAGCTATTAAATCCTATGGCATTGTTCAATGCGCATGTTTATTGACTTTTCTGGTTCCAACGGGAACATTGAGCCTTTGTAGGTCATCAATCGCATCTAGATGTCAGTTGATCTCTTGTTAGTCGGCCGCCGGATTGGGAAGATGTAACCGAATATTGTTCGCATGAGTGAAAAAAGTAGTTACAAACAGTTTGTAAAAAGTTATATAAATCAAGAAGACGCGCAGAGACGAGAACGGGATGGATCACCAGACTGTCTGTCTGGGTGACTGATCGGGTGTTGTCTGTAGTGTCATTTGCATATCTCCTGTATTCTGAGTTCGTGTTCGTCTCTTGTCTGGTCTCCTGTCGACATCTGTTCTGTTGTTAACCAGTAAGACGATTCGTGGAATCACCAGACTGTTCGTCTGAAGGATTGCCTGAACACTACTGTAGCGCTGTTGTCTAACTTTTGAGTACTCCGATTGTACTGTGTGTATTTGTGTTGTGTTACCTATCCATCTCTGTTGAGGTTGCGAGTTCCATTCACAACTAACAGATAGTGGACTGTTGTCTGAGTAAGTTGTTTGTGAATCTCTATTGAGTTGTGATGTTAGTCCGCGCATTGTGTGTTACCCATTCTGGGAATGTTCTGCCAGTGGTTGGTGAAATCTGAGCAACTGTAGTAGCATTCTGGTATTCACATCTATATTGTGTTGTCTATAATGTTGGAATCTGTCTTCATACGGTAAAGTTAAGTGCAGTAGGGATCTTTCTAAGTTGTGCACTGAGCCTGCAGTACTGTGTGGTTGAACTCTCAAGTTCTTTGTGTCTACGGTGTTGCCTGACTATTTAGATCCAGGCGGTAAAGGTTAACGATTACTCTTGTTTCCGGTATTTCCAGTAAGTTTATGTGTAGCTGCAACATAGCATCTTGCGTATTCGATGCCCGTGGTTGAGCTAAGACTGTGACGGTAATATCTAAGTACGGTAATCTTTGATAGTGCTCTCAACATTAGTATATTGCTGGGTGTGAGCAATGAGTTTGGGAAATAAGTACAGGGCCTCTGTCTAACAGACCCCTTCCACTCCCAAGAACCCAAGAATCACCTAAACGCACTTCTGATAGTTAGAAGGAACCAATAGCGTTTAACACTGCATTTAACACTGGCGCCGTCTGTGGGAAGGTGGCATCAAGATTGTCGTTTATCTGTCAAAAGTGTTATCAAGATTGCCATTTATCTAGGGGAAGGTGGCAACAGATCAGATTGTTGCCCTGTTATGGAAACGTGACTATAAATTTTTAATCAACAGTAACAATACGCGATTAGTACAAAAGATGATACATGCCGGTTACTCGATCCAGTGAAACGTATCCAAAGAACCGCCAGCCTGGGGTACTTAATTTGCTAAAAACGACTCCGGGAGGTAGCAGTACAACTAGGTCTAACCCAGTTGTCAAGAAAGTAAAAAACGTTAGTAGTGATTCCGGTCATATTCCGGTGGAACGTGTTACGCCTCTGGTAAATTCCGGTACTATTTCGGCATAGTCTGTCGAAGATATAGTAACTCCAGAATCTATCAGGACGCAGTCTGAAGTTAGTTTAACAACATTGGGTAAAGATTCAAATTTGTTTACGACTAGAAACACTTTAGCCAAAGAAATTAGGGAAGGCGAAAAAGCACCTTGTTTTGGATAAAATTCGACACATTCCGGTGATATTTCTGTAACAGTTACTAAAAGATCGCAGTTTTCCGGTGACGGTTTACCATTTCTTGGTGAATCTTCAACCCAGTCACCGCTATTGGGAGTAAGCTTCCCTACATTTGACATCAAGAAGGAAGGTAGCTTGTTCGAAACTGAGATTCGAAGCATACTGAACAAGATTATCGAACCAGAAAGTGCACAGACTGATACACACTCCGACGGTTCAGATATTCAGCCTCAGAATACAAGAGAAAGTCACCCTACAACCATCAGCACGATGAACGAACAACAACAACAACAACTATGTCTACCCAGGCCGACTCCAACAGGAGTAACGTACACTAAATTCGGTGGATTCCCAGGAGATGATCCGAATGCTCATGTACACACGTTTGAGATAAGTTACGCAGTACTCAACCATCCACCTAATCCGGCGTATAAGGCTATTGTTTTTCAATCGACATTGGTCAACGAAGCAGTTAGATGGCTTACAGAATATGATATTAACTATTTCGGAACCTATGAAGTAGTAAGGGATGCCTTTTTGCAGAGATTCAGGCTAAAGAAGAATCCAGCGCAAATTTTTGATTACCTGCAAAACAATAGACAGAAGATAAATCAAACTGTACAGGAGTACGCCACTCTATTCAGGACTCATTTGAGGTAGTTACCACCAGCACATGCCAACCTACCGGATGACGTTATTACTCAGTGGTTTATCAATGGATTGACCCCACAACTTAAACAGATTATGATCATACGTTGTGTAGGAGCTATGACACTAGATGCAGTGATTGCAATGGCTCTGCAGCTGGAAAACAAGGTTGGTGGATTTACAGAAGATCTGGAGTGGTTAAAAGCAAATAGAAATGTCGCCGAAGACCCAACTAGACAGATGTACTGCACTACCTGCAAGAATTCAAGCCATACTAGTGCCACTTGTGCACTTAATCAGCTGTTTTGTGCTATCTGCAACACTACCAGACACACCACCAAAAACTGTGCATATAACGCCAAAGTGCAGGGAACAGCGACTGTCAATGCAATTATACAGGACCAGGGCAGCGAGCCAATCACTATGTTCCTCCGCAAATGAGAAACAACCAGCAACAAGGATATCAAAATTACCGAGGACAGAGAAATAATAACTATAATGCAAACTGCTGGCAGACCGGACCGCCACCGGAAAATCCCAATTTGCCACCACCGCGCTGCCATTTCAGTGGTGAATTTGGTCACATTAGAAGATTTTGTAAGGATGCAGCTGAGTATGATCAGAGGAAGAAAGAACGTCAAAATCCAATGGCTAATATGGTACAAATCACACCAGTAGAAACGCACGCTGCAGTAATTCAGACCCGCTCCGGTACACAACTGCAACCAGCAGTAGAAATATTTGAACCAGGCATACGTGAACAACAAAGGATGTATGATAAAGCTAGTCAATGGACCACCGCAAAACCTCCAGTCTTCCCAGATCCTATTCCGGTAACCCAGACTCCATTAACCGAAGAACGAACACAACAATAGGATTCCAATTCAGCAGCAGGCACATCATCTTCAGCAAGCGCATCATCTTCAGAACCTGTGGAAAATACAATCCAATCACAAAAGGCTTGGGAAATTTTATCTAAAGCATCTATCACTCTTCCTCTGGGCCAGTTACTTGCACTAGTACCGGGGGTTCGACAACAATTCCAGCAGCAGTTCAGTCCTGTGCCTTCTTGTATTCCAGCAACAGCAATAGTGCAAACGGAACCCGATTCTATGGTCGATCATTTAGTTCCTTTGATTACGGTATGGTATAAAAATCATAAAATCACACAGGTACTAGTTGATGGAGGATATGGTGTCAACATTATTACTGCTGCACTGTGTAAAAAGTTAGGGTGGACCGAAATCGAACCACTTCAGTTTTTTGTCAGAATGGCCGACCAATCAAGAGTCCATCCCATAGGACTTGTACGGAATGTACCAATCACTTTACAAGGTACAACATTTAAAATGAGCTTTGTCATACTAGATTTACCAGAATCCACTCTTGATTACAACCTCCTTTTCAGCCGACCTTAGCTGAAGCACGCTAAGGTGATACAGGATTGGTCTGCACAAGAACTCACTTTCAAGGATAATAATTGTAAATACGTTGTAAAATTAGATGCTATACAACCTTGCGAGTTGCATGCTAGACCGTATTTTGCGGAACCAGTTCATATGCTAGATGGTTTGTCAGATGATGAAGAAGAAGAGTTTCTGAAAAATAACATTGACTTGATCTCCCTAGGAACTATTGATCTACAATCTGTTGTAGATAACTGGAATCCTTCAGTTTGTACGGTGATGACCGTAACAGAAACAGATATGAAAGAAGATAAGGCTACCATAGATGACGCTGATTTACAACAACTATTTAACCCAGCTAAGAATACAGAGAAGCCTCGACAATTTTATGTTCCAGAAGATCAACTGAACACTTACAATTTAGGAGATGAAGCAAATCCACGACCTGTTAAAATAAAAGAGAGCTTACCAGAATTATTTCAAGCAGATTTAATTCAACTACTTTGAGAATTTTCTGATGTATTTGCATGGGATTACAAAGACATGAAAGGCATGGACCCGCGCATCTACCAACACAGGGTCATGCTGAAGCCAAAAGCAAGACCGATCAAGCAACCCAGCTACCGGATGAATCCAAACTATGCATCATAGGTAAAGGCAGAACTGGATAGGTTATTGAAGGTTGGATTCATTGTACCAATAGAGCATGCTGAATGGATCTCACCAATTGTTATTGTGCCTAAAAAGAATAAGCAATTACGATGATATGTGTAGATTACCGGAAACTGAACGCATCTACATTGCCTGATCCATTTCCGCTACCTTTTCTGGACACAATGCTTGATATAGTAGCAGGACATGAAATGTACTCATTCCTAGACGGATACAGTGGTTATAATCAAGTTAGAATGGTTGAACAAGATATACCGAAGACCGCCTTCATAACCAACTGGGGCGTGTTCCAATGTACTGTTATGTGGTTTGGATTAAGGAATGCCCCAAGTACGTTCCAAAGGTGTATGCACGAAATATTTTCTCCTTACCTTACCTCTTTTATGCAAGTATATCTTGACGATTTTTCAATTTTCGGTAAGATGATAGCACACCTATTCCATTTATGGTGCTGCTTTGAAAAGTGCAGAGAATACAGACTCTGTTTGAACCCAAACAAATCTGTGTTTGCGGTTTCATATGGAAAGCTACTTGGCCACATTGTATCTACACAAGGTATACAGTTGGATCCAGATAAAATTTCAGCTGTGTTAGAAGCTCCTGTGCCCACTACACCGAAGGAAGTAATGCGCTTCATGGGCCAAGTAAGATGGCATGGTCGACGCTTACGGTGGCTTGCTCATCTGGCAATACCACTGAACTGATTGATAACCAAGACCCCTCGACAATTTGACTGGACCCCGGAATGTCAGATAGCATTTGATCGTTTAAAGTGTTTACTAACACAGGTTCCCATCTTACAGCCTCCTGATTGGGATCGCCCATTTCACGTCTTTGTTGATGCTTCAGATATAGCAATAGGTAGCGTTCTAATGCAACAAACCGATAAGTGGTTCAAACCAGTGTACTATGCAAGTCGAAGATTAGCCCCTGCCGAAAAGAATTACTCTGTAACAGAAAGAGAATGTCTAGGTTTAGTATATTCTGTCAAGAAATTCAGGCATTATTTGCTGGGCCGTAGATTTACTTTTCATGTAGATCATGCTACACTTGTTTATCTAGTTCGGCAACAACATCTAGGAGGTGGATTAGCACGATGGGTTCTACTTTTACAAGAATTTGACTACGAAGTCATTCATCGGCCAGGCAGTTCACATGCCTTAGCAGATTTTTTGTCTCACTTAGATTTCAGTGAAGCTCCGATCGGTGTAGGTGACACAACACTAGCAACTTATGTCTCTAAACCAACTAATGATGAAATTACAGACCCGCCTATGCCATCTACATACTATGATCAACTATTGACCTTCCTCACCGATGGATGCCTTCCATCTCAGACTTCTACGGCAATACGCAAGAAAATTGCAGTTTTTAGCCGCCGATTTTGGTTGATTGCTGGGGAATTATACTATGTGGATCATACTGGAATTTTACTTCGATGTATTCCACCACATGAAGTTAACTCAGTTATTACTTTCGCTCACTCAATTCCTTCCGGTGGCCATTTTGCTGCAGACTTAACACACCGGAAAATTCTGCAAAGTGGTCTCTGGTGGCCTACTATGTACAGGGATGTATTGCAGTTTGTAAAAAAATGTGATAATTGTCAGAGGTCTGGACAACCGTTACCACGTCATTATTTTCCGCTACAACCTGTCCTTCCATTAGAACCTTTTCAGAAGTGGGGTCTAGATTTCATTGGACCTATTACACCACCAGCAATCCTCAGTAACAATCGTTATATTTTGACATGTACTGATTATGCTACCAGATGGGCAGAAGCCTGGGCTTTATGGTCTGCTACAGCTGTTGCGGTAGCAAAGTGTCTGCTAATCGATGTCTTTCCACGTTTTGGTTTACCCCTGGAACTTGTTAGAGATCAAGGCACTCATTTTGTCAACAATTTAATGAAAGTACTCACACATTCGTTCCAGGTCACGCATAAGTTTAGTTCTCCTTATTATCCTCGTGCTAATGGTTTGGCTGAAAGTACAAACAAAACTTTGTTGAATATGCTTCGGAAATTGATTATGGAAGCACCGGAAAGATGGGATCAACTGCTACCTGTAGTATTATGGGCATATCGGACTACATACAAGGTAACGACAGGATTAACCCCTTTCAAACTGGCTTATGGATTAGAAGCAATAGCACCGATGGAGATAGTTATACCAAGTTTACGAGTAGCCATCAACCAGAAACTACTACCGGAAGAATCATTGTCCTTTCGGTTGGATACACTCAGAGAATTAGACGAGGAATGCGTTTATGGAGTTCTGGCTCGCATGGAGGGAGGGGAATCCGAGGCCATGCTGAGGAGATTATACGATTGCAAAAGATATTAAATGTTTTAACTTGTAGAGGCAAATTTCTGGAGAAGCAACTGGCGCATGTCTTAAACACAAGAAAATAACTCAGAGGGTGCATGAGCAATTAGAGAAAAAGAAAAAACACGCAGATGGTGAGGGTGGCGATCCTGTTCAAGAAGTCTGTGAAAAGGGTAAATGGATCACACTCTGGAAAGATTACAGAGGGCGAGGAGTTGAATGCGTATCCGGTAAATGGGTTTGTATTCTGAAGGCGCATCTACGAGAGCGAAGATCAAAGTACAGCAAACAGAGAAGGATGAAACAAGTGGCTGACCTGTTAGAGGCAAAGAGAACTGGGGTGTATGCTCAACCCGCAAGGATGATTATATCGGGAAGATATCAGTTGACTGTTCGATACCAATGGTGAGTTTTATGCGCACCTACATGAGAAGTTGCGCAATTACTGATAATGCTTGTGAGGCCAATCCGTTGCACAATCTGTTTATTAACTAGAGCACATTTGGCTATTTTATTAGTACAACTAATCACTCAACAAATGTTACAAGTATGTTGTGAAGAATTAACAATTCAGAAGGAAGACATGCACATGATCACCGCAACCCAAAACATATGAAATCAACATCAGGTTAATGAGATTATCTGGTCAGTTGTGAAGCCTACTCAACCCTTCAACTTTCATGGAGATATCGTTGTTCATGAATCCCATTGCACTGTTGGTTGTATCGAGTGCGATACACTCTTTTTTGTTCAGTCCTGACCTGTACTCTATAAGGGATTATAATCTTCAATTATCCTCATAATTTTGGTTCCATCGAGTACATATCTCTTGACGCCTTCTTGTGGATCAATACTCAATCATCTGTTTTTGAATGGCTTTCATGCTCCATTATAGAGTGACCCTTAATCGAGTTTAACAGATCATGTCGTCCACTCAGTCGCCTTTTGGGTGTGCGATTTTTTCTCGATCGCTTTTTATCGTGCCACATGTCAAGTTTTAGTGCTTGTTTTTGCTCTATTAGTTGGGTCACATTCGTTGCATTGACTCCACCATGTGATTTTGAAGAGATGCCGCACATTTCCTATTCTCACCTCTGTAAGGCTACACCTCACGTGATTATTTGATATCTTTCTAAGGACTTATGGTATGGGAAAAGAGTAGGTGGTCATAAGTTCATGTTGTGAGCTTTTCGCATGGCGGCTATTTTTGGAAGGAGAGAGGTAGCTTTTTCATAATTTTATTTGTGTTCATTTGTTATATCTTCTGCAAGTTTGTTAGCTAGAGGAATTCCGATCCTAATAGTAAATCATGGAGGAAACTACGTGGATGAACCTTGTTACAACTACAAACTTGTTCATGTGACTTTGATCAAGCACGTCATCTTGATTTGGGCAATGATTTTCTTATACAGCGAATGCAATGTTGGATTCCTCTTTTTGCTTCATTACATTCGATTGCACCCTTTGTTATGGGTCTGCTGGTGTGGCGTTTTGTTCATTTTGTTTTGTTGTCTATTCTTCAAGATGCCAACGAAGGGTGTGCTCGAGGAAAAGGGGAGAGAGAGAGAGAGAGAAGATAGATAGAGAGAGAGAGAATGTCGATCCTCTTCGTGTTCTTGTGCAATGTGGGCTAGGCCATGTGGGTGGGAAACCAAGGCCTCCATTCCACATCTTGATATCGTTCCTCCAACTAGATTTCTCTCTATACGGTAGAGATCATCAAGTATCAAGAAGGTCTCGAGCGTATGTGCCTCATCGGCTAGCCTTTTGGTGCTGACCTCTTAATCAAAGCATTCAAATCTTGGCCCAAGGATTGGTTTCCATGGGGAATCGTCATAAGTAAATCTGGACTTGGGCCCATAAATCATGACCTCCTTATATTTGAATCGTAAGCAATGGCATTTCAAGCCTTAATAATGGTAATTGGACACTTCAAAAAACTATTATGTTTCTGTCAAGCGGTTTCTAGACTACTCCCCAAAGAAATGAAGCCCATACGATTCCCCTATAGATTGAACAACCAAATCTCCTATTATTCTTTACCAAATTGTCAAGAAATGTTTCTTGTATCTTTGTTAATCCATTGGCCACCGAAGATGATGTGGGGGCCTTATCTATGAGGGTTCTCATTACTCTTTTAATACAAGATTGAACCCACAAACCCGTGGAGATGTGTGTGAGTAGAGACATACTAGAATTAGTCTGGATTGGACATCAAAGCTAGCAAATTTCTAGAACAAGAGGTCATCTTTAAAACCTCACTCTCAAATTTCTATGTGTGGGAGCTAGTTAGATCTGAGTAATCAGCAAAATTCCCTCATTATTTTGAACTTATTTCTTGTAATCTTTAGTTCTTTAGAAAGCTATTACAGTCTTCAAAAGTTGTCTTGAAGCTCAAGTCTAATCTTTGCATGCTCTGAGAGAAATTAAGTATGTAGTGAAAAATGGTCTATGTGTGCATTTCGAGTGAACACACTAAGTAGTCTATCTTTGACACATTGGTTCTGAGAGTAATAGCACATATTTTAAGTCAGATGAATTGCATTAAGAGGTTCTCATAGTCTAGTTTGAGTGTGCAAAAGTTCTCAGGTTCATTCCATAGGAATTTAGAGTATCATTTGTTTGAGTGCATAAAAGTATATGCAAACATACATATGAGGCCATTCATGCTTCAAGTTGCATACGAAAAGTGCGGTATCAAAACATTTTGACACATAGAGATACTAGAAGAGGACCAAAAGGAGCTTATGAAGAATTTCAAAGAAGAGGATCTCTTGATTAGAGTTCACGGTCACACAACCAACTCAGGGGATGTCTCCTACTGAAGAAGCAAGGCATTTACCCCATCTATTTTGATACTTTCAAAGTACAAAGATAAAGATCTTCATACTCATCACTCTTCTTTCTTTGAGGAGCCTAAGACATGTACATTAGAGTATGCCATGTTAGAATATAGTAACTAGATTGAAAAATTTAGATAAGAAGAACTATGGACCACGGAAATTTGGAATGTCTAGCTTTCGCATGGGCAAGGTCTTATGGGGAATTGTTAGTGGAATAGATGCTAGGCCTAGATTGATGGAAAATCGAACTCTGGATCAGTTGAGGATCTTCAAAGAATGGAATGAAAGAGATAAGAGGTTCATCTTCATCTTACCTCAATATAATAAAAAATAAATTATAGGGCATATTCAAAACTTGGACACTTCAATGAATGTGTAGGAAACTCTAGAGAGACTATGCTCTATGTCTCGCAAATCTAGAAAGATTCAAGTAAAGAAAAATTTAAGGAAGAATTAAAGCAGCAATATCAATGATTACATTCTAAAGATCAAGGAAGTATGTGATGCATTGGAATCCATAGGTTGTCACATAGATGATGATTATCTAGTTGCATAAACTTTAAATGTGCTTAGCGATGATGAGAAGTGTAAGTCTTTTACTACTTCTGTATATGGAAAAGATAATATTCTCGAGTTTGAGCCACTAGGGGAATTAATGCTCATTGAGACGTAAATGAAGATTTGGAGCTCAAATGTCAAGGGATTGCTATTAGAGGGACAAGATAAATCATCCTACAAAAGGGAAGAAATTTATGCATATATTTCAAATTATAATGAAAGTGTGTTAGGTAATGCTACAAAGTTGAAGAAGAAAGAAAAAGATGAGAAGACAGCAAAAAGCAAAGGCACCCTTGCAAATACTATAAGGGAAATGATCATGTCATAAAGAGTTGTCAAAAATTGGTTGCAAAGAGGCAAAGAAGAAAGAGATAAGAATGGTTGTTGTTGTGGCCTCTACACCTAAAACAAATTTTTCAAATCTTGTTCAGAATGAAGAATGGGCATTTATTACTGTATGCAACTATGACCCATCTTCTCATGAGTAGTTTATGTTTGTGGGAGACTCAAATGTTTAGTATTTTGATAGTGGAGCTACCAAACATATTATCTCATAGTGTAGTTTCTTCAACTCACTTGAGCTTGCTCCTATGGGGAATATTTTCACATGCGCTAACAAATCCTCTTATCCTAAAATAGGAGTTGATAAGATGATTTCTACTACTATTGATGGTAGTTCTTTCACATTGTTAGATGTTTTCTATGTACCATGGATCAAGAAAAATCTATTATTGGTTTTAGCATTAGCCGAGATTGGGTGGTTGTCAAATGTTTTGATGACAAATGTATAGTCCATGATACCTCAAACAAAGATGTTATTATTGCTTCTTGCATTTTATGTTGTGGGTTGCATAAGATCATAGATTATGCAAAATCTATGAATGATTCACCATGTGCAAGTCAATATTCTTAGGATATCTCAGATGTGAAGCTTTTGCATGCATGCTTTGGTCATTTGAATTTTGCTAGTTGGCTATCCCTACAGAGATTTGAAATGGTGTCCTCTCTGGTCAAACTTAAGGCACCTTCTAAACATGTCTATGAAGGCTATATTTTGAGGAAAATGCAATGTTCTTTCTTCCAAAAGATGGTTCAGTTTGATCTCCTCATAAATTGTACCTTATTCATAGTAATGTATGTGGTCCTATGTAGACACCTTCTTTTGAGAACTAACTTTACTTTGTATCTTTTATTGATGCTTTTTCCAGGCATGCATGCATGTATCCATCGAAAGCAAAACCTAAAGTGTTTATGGACTTCAAATAGTTTTTGGTTATGGCTAAAAATTTGTTAGCATGTGTTGGCAGTAGCCTTGGTACATCAGGAACTACAAGACGTGAAAGTCAAAGAAGGGAGTCAGAGCGAAGGGACAACACGAGCAAACAGGGCAGTCAAAGAAGATCTGGCAAGTAGGCCAATATTTTTTCAAGACATTAATGCAAATCAGAGAGATGGACATGCAGGGAAGAAGAGCAAGTAGGGAGCTTGAAGATATGTATGGCAGATCACTAGAAGAAATCCCTACAACAACAGTGATTTTTATCACTAATAATCATTGTAAATCTCATTTCACATTTTTGTAGCTCCATTTTGTGCAAGCCAAGGAGTCCTTGAGCTTGAGGAGCCTTAGAAGTAGTTGCGTACCAATTTTCATAATTTTTAGATCTCGTTTGAGCCCCCAAATAAGCCCTGGAACCTAATTTTTAACTAGGCCGGACACTAGGTCTGGACAGGGCCAAAAGCTAGTCAAAAACTATAAAAGGAGCTAGAGAGCTCATTTTTGAGGTGGATTGTAATTGAAACGAACTTGTAAGAGCTTGTGAAAGTAATCTAAAGAACTCCATTGATTCTCTCTCTTTGTCTTGCCGTGTGTGCGCGTGTGTGTGTATGTGTGTGCATGCTTGTGTGCTTCTCACTCACGCACTTGTGCCGCCGCTTGCTCGAGGTCTTCATACCATCCTCACGTCTTCCCGGATTGACATTAAAGGAGGTGCTACTCATCATTGAGCTACACCAAATTTTGGCGCCGTTGCCGGGGAACGAGCTTTGAGGACGAGCGTGTGATGGTAAGACGTAGAGTAGACGCGTTGGAGTTGTAGGTATTTTCTTCACTCTCATCGATTTTCTTTTACTTTCTTCACCATCTTCATCACCATCATCATCATCACCATCTTCCACCTCCATCTCCATCATCGTGAAAATTTCAGTTTTTTGACTATATCCCCATCTCCACCTCATTTCCCTCATTTCACTTGTGAGAGAGAGCGAGAGAGCGAATTTGCATGTGCTGTTTTTTGCATGTTTTGTGAGCATTCTGCAGGTACAGGCCGCATCATCATCCCCAGCACTCTACGCAGGTACGGAAATCTGAGTAACTGTCTGTGTGTCGCCGAGCTCTGTCAATCGCGACCGACAGAAAAATTGCTCTAATTGCTAAACAAAGTGCATATCCATGACCTACAAGCCTAGAGCTTCCCAAAAATGTGTTTAGTTTTTTGAAATTCCACAGATTTCTGTCAATCGCGATCGCTCGGTCAATCGCGATCGACAAACCACGACGGACAGACCTGTCAATCGCGATCGACACGTCAATCGCGACCGACAGCCCACGACGGCTCTGTCAATCGCGACCGACAGAGTCAACGACCGATTGACCACGATCGACAGACCACGACGGCTCTGTCAATCGCGACCGACACGGTCAACGACTGTTTGACCACGATCGACAGACCACGACGGCTCTGTCAATCGCGACCGACACGGTCAACGACTGTTTGACCACGATCGACAGACCCTCGCGACCGGCCTGTCAATCGCGATCGACTCATCAATCGCGACCGACACGGTCAACGACTGTTTGACCACGATCGACAGACCCTCGCGACCGGCCTGTCAATCGCGATCGACTCATCAATCGCGACTGACAGAGTCAACGACCCTTTGACCACGACTAATTGACTTTTCGCAACCCCTGTCAATCGCGACTGACCAGTCAATCGCGACTGACAGCCACGACGGACCTGTCAATCGCGATCGACACGTCGATCGCGACTGACCTGTCAATCGCGACCGACAGACTTTGCGAACGCGTTAGAAGGGCAAATTAGGTCAAATTTTTAAGGCAAAGTGATTGGTCTAAATTGTGATTAAGTGTGGGACAGACTCTAGGGTGTAGTATTGCATTGTTAGGCCGTGCCACAAGCTACTCGAGTATTCCTGTTCGACTGTTAGCTTGTATTGAACCCTGATTTAACTCCCTAAACCCTGAACAGTCCTAACTTTTTCATACGAAATCCAATTTTTGAGCTCTTGGGCTTGTTGGAAAGCTCGTGGCATATACTACACGCCCTCAACTGTTTTTTATAAAGATAATGCATTGATTTTCAGAGAGGGTATTTTGAAGTTGACCATACCCAGGGGGCTCAAAGTCAGGGGTCTTTAGAATTATTTTCCTAAAAAGTCACAATGCAAATATGTGTATATGTTACATGAATGAAAGTTGTGGGTTGTGTCCTTGAATCTAAGCATTGAGCTAACCGTGGGACTTTTATAGGTCCTTTGAGAGCAACTGAGAGCGCACAAAGCAAGGTTTCTTTGCAAGCTTGAGAACCGGATTCTTGAGCACCATAAAGCAAGGGATCATCAAGTAAGGTTGGATTATTCTCAACTCCCTCCGTCATTTCCTAGCTCAAGCTAAGAACGAGTAGAGATAGGAGTAAGTCAGGGCGACGATAGGCAGTTATCAAGTTGAAGACTACCTAAAAACTCAAGTTCAAGTTAAAAACATAATCTCTGTACTGTCGATAACCTAAAGGAAAAGAATCTAACGTGGAACGATCAACCTAAAATACGAAGAACATTCAAGTGTTCCTGACGACGTGATATCAGACAAGACCATAAACACAATAATCAACTAAAAAGAATCAAGTGACTGGTACCAATTGATCGGCAACGAGGTTGTACTCTGGAAAAAATTGGGCTAACCAGTTAGGCATATGAACCTTAGATCAGGACGACACCTAGCAAGAGAGAGACAAAGCCTTAGGTCTTCAGAGGCTAGTGTCAATCATACTGCAAGGTCTTGGGCCCAGCAGTTGAGCCACCACTCATACTACCCTAGCTCTGAGACCAGTGAGTCAGAAATGTCTCAAGGCATGGACAGACCTACGGGAAGTTCAGGAGTGCCTTATTTGTACAGGGTAGAAGGCCCCTACAAAACACAGCTGGAATACCTTAGGACCAACCGATTAGGTGCTAGCATCTATGAGGACGGCCTGGGAAGATCCGTGGTCCAGATTAAAAACCCTGACCAATCCATAGGACTAGAGCACCCAGCGGTCAAGTTTGAAAACGGTGCATATCTGGACAAGGAAGGAACTATATATGTAGTCACTAGTCACCCTGATAGGACCGACGACTTTGGGAATGTAATCTCAGAAGCGGACTTAGGTGACCTGGAGCAAGGGAACATGGGAGTGGAACCTAGAACCCCTCGAGGTAAATCAGTTCTCACTAGGATTATCACGCCTGAATGGGTCCCCCAAGACAACAAGAGCATAGAGTTGCTCCTCAATCGAGAAACTGATGAAGCCTTTTGGACGTATAAGTCTAATCAGCCAACAGACATAGGAAATATCATGATCTATGAGCTTAAGGATCCGGATAGCCCAGGCAGAGTGACCTATTTAGATCATGCTTCAGAACGGATCTTCGTGGTGACAGAAAATGATAGGCATGCCTACACGTGGAAGGGTGAATTTATTTTTCCCCAACCAAGATCAAATGTATCCTATGGTCACCCTGGGGCGGGAACTTCCCAAGCTCATGGTACGCAAAGAGACAGAAGTAGAGATAGACCGGAAGTAAGCTTTGCCAACCCTGTAGGCAGAGAAAGAACGAGAACGGAGACGAATAGGGTAGAACCTCCTGAGATACATAGAGCCCACAGGAACCAAAGAAATGTAGACGGATTCCCTCTGCCGAGGCCTAGAGAGCACGCAAGAACTTTGAGACCCACCCAGCTAGTTAAGTCCATGAAGAATTACTTTGACGGCACAGGAGATCCCTATGATCATGTGGCAGAGTTCAAGCAAGTCTTGAGAGCTGAACAAGTGGAAGATCTGTTCACGCAGTACAATGCCTTCGGTCTAACCCTTAGGAACACGGCACTTACATGGTTTCAGCCATTAGATGAGCGTCAGTTCAGGAGCATAGACCAACTCCTAGAGGCATTCATTGTAGAGTTCTCTAAGAGCGGCATAAGACACAATACCTCCTCACTGATCCACAGCTTCAAACAGACCCCCCAAGAGACTGTCAGATTGGCCGGAAGAAGGTTTAGACAATATCTGGAAAGGTGCCCTATTTCGGAGTTACCCACATCTGCTAAACAAGTAGCCTTATTCCTTGATGGATTGCTGAGTACGAAATTGAGATCCTATGTGTATCTGAAGGACCCTAGGACTATAGAAGAGTGTGTACGCATGTGCATTGACATTGAAGATAACCTAGGGGAAGAGCTAGAGCTTTCCAAAATCTATAAAGACTCAGATAGCGCATCTAGCCACTCTTCCACGCAATCTACATCAATTGAGGAACTCGCTGAGAAGGTAGCTCAGAAATTAGGTGTAACTAGCAAACAGATCCCAAGGTTTGCCCCTGTGAAAAGGTGCTATACATGCGGTGGTGACCATATGGCGAATGTCTGCCCTATTATGGCTCAACCCCAAGTAAACCCTAGTAGCCAGTACTGCACCATAGAACGGAGATACACCAATCACACCGCACAAGATTGCCCATACAACAAGCAGGCAGTTAGGCAACCCTATCCGCAGCCCTACCAACAAGGCCGATACCAGAACCAAAATCCACCACCACAATATGCTAGACCCCAACAAACCTACCAACCACAATATCAGGCCCAACAGAGACCCCAACCGGTACTAGCTCAACAGCCCCCAAACCCCGCTAACGTGATTCCAGTAAAGTATGCTGTTGCAGAAGAAAACCTAAATAGGGCCATAGTACCAGTAACCCCATTGATCTCGGAAAGTGACCCAAGTGACCATAGCTTTGATTCTACACATGTCGATAGTCCCCAGGCTTACTACATGCAGTCTCCAGAACATGGTGAGTCTTACTATAGTGAGGAACCAAGTGAACCTAGTTGGGAGTCAGATTACACGAACGTCATGTATGCAAACCCCAACCCCAGGCCTCAACCTAGGCAAGTAAGACCTCCATTCCCAAGAGGACCGTGCTATAGATGCCAAGGAGATCATCTCATTCGTGATTGTCCCTTGCCCCCACCTACACAACCCCAGTCAGTGACTATCCAAGGTTTTTGCCAAGATTGTGGAAAAGAGCATCTTTTACGAGATTGCCCAAAGAACCCCAATAATATGCCAAAAATCACTCCGATCAATGTGATTGGTTTGGTTGTAGATTCCTCAGGAAGCGTCACTTCCACTGCACCAGTGCAGGTAGTCACTAGAGCTCAGGCTTTGCAGCAAAACCAAGAGACAAACCAGGGTAAGAACTCAAAGGCTAGTGAAACCGAGAGCATAACAAAGAAAAGGACTAGAGCATGGAAAGATAGTCGGGAAAGAATGAAAAGACAATGGGCTAAAAAGATGAGTGAACTTGAGGAAAGCATAAGAGAAACCAAAGCTAGGATAACTGAAATCACCTCTCAAATCCCTTCTCACAATACACCGCCGCCACCCCTACCATCTCCATCTGACCCACCGCCTCATCAAATCCCACCACCCCCTAGAGTAGGATCAGTCCTAGCAGATCCCACTCCTGAAGACCTAAACATGATGCTTAAAGCATATCACGCCAGAATCCAAGAAGGGCCAAACGTCACGGATCATGACAAGTACTATCCTAGAGCTGACCTAGAGATAGAAAGAACCAAACTATGCGCGAAAATGGTCGCATTGGCTCAGACTATGTTTGAAGCCAGTCGCCTTTTCAATTACTCAGGCTCAGCCAAAACGCAATTACACTTGGATGGATTCCTAGAGAAGTTAGAGAGGATAATTGCAAGATCTGACAAGGAAGAAAAAAATCAAGACCAAGAAAAAGCAAGCAAAAACAGGAATCAGTCCCAATCAGAAGTGTATGTGGCCAATGCCCCTAAACCGGACAACTTCCCCTCCGTAGAAAGAATAGAGAGGCCAATAGCACAGCCAGAAAAGGAATCTACCCCTCAAAGAAAGGGAAGGGCAAGAGAACGGGTAAGCCAGCCTCTTCAGGAAGCCCGTGGGCCTCCTCAAGAAGCTTATATTCCCCCCCAAAAGGCAGATGAGCCCCCCTCGAAAGCTCAAGTACCTCCACAGGTTGCCTACATTCCTTCTCAGGGAATGTGTGAGCCTGTTCGGAAAAGTAATAGAATAAGTAATCCTCCCCAAGAAGCTTGTGCTCCAGCCATTTGCGAGAACGAGGAGAGAGTCAACAATAGAATCAGCCCTCCTTCACAGGTTGCTTATGCGCCCAATTCTACGGAGCCAGACACTTCTTCTTCTATGAATCGGTTTGCACCAGACTTCCTACGAGAGATTCAAGAAGACAAATGGGATAACGAAAGCGAGGTCGCCCCTCCTTTTGAACTTGTGGACGATGCACACGACCAATTCCCACAAGACATCCCATCTATTTACGGGGAGCATGAGAGTGTTCAGTCTCACGAGAGATTAGACTTTGAGTCTAATTCCATACAAGAGCTACCCCACTTCACAGGCCCATGGGAAGCAAAGTCCACATGTATGAGAGCACCCACAGTCATGGTAAGGAACGACGACTCAGTCATTCCTAGGAACACAGAGGTAGTGAAGAACACTAATGTGCAGTGTAATCTCAGGTTAGAAGAGCTACTCAAGGTTAGACCTGAATTATGGAAACATGTAGCCAAACAAGTACCAGAGATAGCAAAACCTCGTTCCCAGGTAGGATCCCATAGGACAGTGCCAGAAATTCCCCTGGATAAGATCGGGGATATGTGTGAAGGTGAAGAAGGGAACACCTATCTTCCCATTACCTACCAGGACTACACCACTAAGGCAATTTTGGACTCAGGTGCAGGAGTTGCAATTGCCACCACTTCCCTTTGGAAGCATTGGGGCAAGCCGGCACTCAGACCAACGAGAATGAAATTGCAAATGGCCGATGGTCACATAGAAAGACCCCTAGGATTGCTAGAAGGAATAACTCTCACCACTTGTGGTGTCGAGTTTGAGCATAGTTTTGCCATATGTGACTTCAGCAAAAATCATGCCTATGAGATGATTTTGGGAAGACCATTCATGCGACAGTTGCAAGTGGTACAGGATTGGGGAACCAATTCTTTGTACCTGCAGCACTTAGGTGTTACGACCAAAGTCAATCTCAAAGATTACTCTCATAGGGATGTACCTCCTATCCAGTGGAATCCCATCCATAGAGCCAAAGATGATACAGAATCGGTGCACTCCATAGGGTCTGGATCCTCATGGATGCATGAAGACACTCACTTATGGATGTGCAAGGTAGCAGTAGAGGAAGAGAAGAGAGAGAAAGCCAGAGAGGTAGGTGCGAAAGAAACCCATAGATCAATCCAAGATCCAGCCTATGCACCTGTAGTGTTTCCAGACGAAGAATTTGAACCTCACGGTTGGGCAGAAATTTTAGCAACAATGGACGTAGCCATCAATGAAGAACAATGGACACCTCACTGTGATGAGGATGGCTATGATATCTCAGTCTTCTCCATAGAGCCAATCATGGGAGAGGCAGTTCTAGAAGAATGCGAACTTAGCCCTGATGCATTTGAGGATGCAAGTGACTCCGATCTAGAGTCAATCATTATGGACCCACCATTTGCATCAGATGAAGAATATTTCCATGAAGTAGAATTTCAACCCCAGAGGCATGGAGAGGTTACAAATGATGTAAGATTAGCAACCCATATGACCCCGAAGGAAGAAGGAAAGAAACGAAAGAAGAAAGAAGTCTCACCAGAGGAGGAAGAATCTTTGTTTGAGGTCCCGGAAAATTTTAAGAAGTATGAGATAGATGACAGGAGAGTCATGATAAGAATGCCTAAACGAGAAGCACAATCAGGAGAGGCCTATGATAACAAAGAAACCACCAAGAAAATAGTAGTGGCCATAGAAGAAGGAGAGGAGAGATGCACGTATATAGGTCATGACCTAACAGAAGAAGAAGAGTACGAATTGATAGCCTTGCTAAGAGAATACAGAGATGTATTCGCTTGGAGTTACAAGGATTTGAAAGGTGTTGACCCAGACATATGCTCGCATACCATCCCCATGACCTCAGATGCCAAACCTTCTAAGCAAAAGCCTTATACATATAACGATAATTATGCTGCTAAGATCAAGGAGGAGATAGATAGACTGGTTGAAGCTGGATTTATCTATGAAATTGAGCACACTGAATGGGTATCCCCCATCGTAGTGGTGCCCAAGAAGAATGGCAAGCTGCGTGTGTGCATTAACTTGAAAAAGGTTAATGCCGCCACGATTCGAGATAACTATCCGCTTCCCATCACAGAACATCTCTTAGAAAGAGTGGCAGGCAAGGAAGTGTACAGCTTCCTTGATGGATTCTCGGGCTACAATCAAGTAGCCATAGCTCCAGAGGATCAGCATAAGACAGCCTTTGCCACAGAATGGGGCATTTTTGCTTTTAGAGTAATGCCATTTGGGCTTACCAATGCACCAGCCACCTTCCAGAGGCTGATGTGCCATGTGTTTAAGGAGTTCCTGAGGAAGAGTTTAGAAGTCTACGTTGACGATCTCTGTGCTCATTCCAATGTTAGGCAAACCCATATTCCTGAACTCAAACAAATCTTTGACAAATGTAGAGAATATCAAGTCTGCCTGAACCCCGAAAAGTGTGTTTTTATGGTCAGGCAAGGCAAGATCCTAGGACATATCGTGTCAAAGAATGGCATATCTACTGACGAAGAAAAAGTGAGAGCCATAGCGGAGCTACCTAGGCCAAAGAATGTCAAGGAAGTACAAGCTTTCATGGGGCATTGCGGTTATTATCGACGATTTATACACATGTATGCTGTCATTGCAAAGCCCATGTACGGACTTCTGACAAACTTTGAGTGGACGGATGAATGCGAAAATTCCTTCCAAGAGCTTAAACGAAGATTATGTTCAGCACCAATCTTGACCACACCAGATTGGAATAAGCCATTCCATGTTCATGTGGATGCATCCAATTATGCTATTGGATGTGTGCTTGCACAACCTACTGGTGAAGGTAATATGGATCTTCCAATTGCCTATGCCAGCAGACAATTGAATGCGGCTGAACGGAATTACACCACAACAGAGCGCGAAGGATTAGGCATGGTATATGCAGTCAAGAAATTTAGGCACTATTTGCTTGCAAATAAGTTTAAATTTTTTACGGACCATCAGGCATTGTTGTACTTAGTAAACAAGCCATGCAATACAGGAAGATTAGTGAGATGGTTTCTCTTGCTAATGGAATACGACTTCGAGGTCGTGGTAAGAAAAGGAAGGACTCATTTGAGAGCAGATCATCTCTCTAGGCTCACATCGGGAGAAGCCCCACAAGGAGTGCCAGATGACCTTCCTGACGCTTACTTGTTTAATTTGGAAGTGGTGCCGCAGTGGGCCAAGCCAATAGTACCAGTATTGACATACGGGCCTAATCATCCAGTGGTGAACACACGGAATAGAGAGATCGTAAAAGCCCAAAAGTACCATATCATGGCAGGCAGCATGTACAAGCACACAGATCAAGGGATCTTGGCTTGTTGCGTAGAAGAGGATGAGTACGCTAAATGGTTGCAATTAGCACATGTAGGTGCGTTAGAGCAACACCATTCGAAGCAACGAACGTTGCAAACTCTAAAGAGATTCGGAGTGCACTGGCCAACTATGGAAGCGGATGTCCAAAAGTTGTGCAAAGAATGCCCAATCTGTTGCACTAAACCACCTGTGGAACATGCCACTCTCTATCAAGTATCCATTGTGCCAGATTGGAGTGAACCTCTAGTATCATTCTTGCGGACAAACACATTCCCCCCAGACATGACTCTAGCTAGGAAAAGGAGTTTAGAACAAGAAGCCCTGGATTATTCACTCATAGGTGATAATCTATATAAGCGCGGTAAAGATGGTTACCTGAGACTGTGTGTCCATGAAAGTGAGTATCTTAAGATCTTAGAAACTGCTCACCAAGGTGTAGCAGGAGGACACTTTGGACCAGATCGGGTAATCAAGGCAATACTATTTGCGGGCTTTTGGTGGCCTACACTTCACATGGATGCACATACCTATGTGAAACGGTGTGATATCTGTCAAAGGACTCAGTATCCTATACGCAAAGATGAGATGCCACTGAAACCTATGATGGGTGGACGTGCATTCTCTAAGTGGGGAATAGACTTCGTAGGCCCTATTAATCCCCCAGCGAAAGGTTCTCATGCGGAATACGTCATTGTGGCAACAGATTATCTCACCAAGTGGGTAGAGGTAAAAGCTACAACCAAGAACGATGCTCAAACAACTGCCAAATTCTTGTTTGAGAATGTATTCACGAGATATGGACTACCCATAGAGCTTGTAAGTGATAGAGGCACTCATTTCTTGAACGAAGTGATTGAAAATCTACTCCAAGAATTCTTGGTAATACACAAGAAGTCTGCCCCTTATCACCCTCAAGCTAATGGTCAAGCTGAGAGCACTAATAAGATTTTGTGCAATGTGCTGACAAAATTAGTGAACACTAAACGCTCTGACTGGGACAAACAGCTACACCATGCTGTTTGGGCATACCGAGTTGCCTACAAAACGGTACTCCAAGCCACCCCCTTTCAGATGGTATTCGGCCAAAACGCTGTGCTACCCTTGGACTTCCTGATCCCTACATTGAGAGTAGCACAAGAGCACGAATGGACAGGTCATGAGCTATCCTCTAGAATTTTTGACCTTGAACGATTAGGAGAAACAAGACTGCGAGCTGCTGCAGGCATATATGCTGCCAAGAAGAGACAGAAGGCATACTTTGATGCCCACGTAAAGGATAAGGGTTTGAAAGCAGGAGATCTAGTCTTAGTCTATACACTAAAACAACACGCGAGGAAGTTAGAAAAGAGAGGCTACGGACCTATGATCATCAATAGGATCTCCACAAGTGGAGCAGTGCAATTGGCCACATTAGAGGGTGATGTTCTCCCTAACTATATTAGCGGATGCAGAGTCAAGTTGTACCAGGAACCCCTCACGGAGGAAATGCTCAGCCGACTCAACACTGCTAAGAAACGCAAAGAGGAAGAAAAGAGAATTAGGGAAGAAGCTCAAGCAGAGGCTTTAGAACGCATCAGAAGGATGAAATTACGAAGGCAAGGTAGAGATCAGCCTGGAGCGAATGACTATGCAGACCAAGGATTTCCCATAGCCATGTGTGAAGTTGCAGGAACAAGCTCGAATAGAATAATTGATAGACGTCCTTTCATAACCATAGACATAGGACAAGGAAAGAGTACAAGGACCGTAAGAGCCTTGATTGACTCAGGTGCTGCCACTAGCGCTGTTAAGTTGTCTTACTGTCAAGAGTTACAGTTAACTGTCCATCCTGTGGAAGCATACCTCATAGGATTGGGAGGCGTGGAAACCCCTTGCATGGGCGAGGTGGAACTTCCCCTCTACATTCAAGAGGAGGCAATGACCGTTAAAGTACTAGTGTGTCAAGATGAGGATCTCACTGAACCTCTCGTCTTGGGTCAGGATTGGATCTATGACCAAGCAGCCAATCTAAACCTAAGAAGTGGACTTCTCCAGGTTTGGGTCAATCATAGTCGAGTTACAGTAGAATTAGACAATGAAGCACTCAGGGAACTAGGAAAGGCACAGACTCCTGGTCCTTCCAGGGGTACACATAAAGATGACCATGCTGTTCTTGTCCAAAACTATGTGTTGCAGAGGAATCATATTTGCAAAAAAGGAGTCAGGAATGCAACGGAACTCCCTTCTTTTCCAAAGGCTAGAAGGAGGCAGCAACCCAAGGTGGATCAAAGGCAGAAGAAGCAGGGTACTACCTATGTCAAGGATCAAAAGTACCTGCGCAGCAGAACAGCCCAGAAAATAGACCAGGTATGGGTGCGGAAAGGCGAACGACCAGTTGCACCACCGTCAACTACAGGGGCAAAGCCTCTTATTAGTGACCAACAACGCAACGCTAATAAGAAGTCTTTCAGAAATTCTTCTGCTAAAGTAAAATCTATTTGGGTGCCCAAGAAGTCGATGAAGGCAAGCCCACAATCAAGACAAATTTGGGTGCCTAAGGCTTGCTTGATGGCACAAGTAGCTACGCTGAGGCCACAACTTAAACAGCATAACACAGCGACGTATACTGCCAGATTTCACTCGTTCTCGACACTCATGTACACACCAAAACCCAAGAGCGTACATGTAATCAATTGTAAATGGGTCCCAAAAAGGCCTCATCTTCAAACCACGACACCGAGAAGGCTCTGTAGAGACTCTCCGAAACCGAAGGCAAAGCCCACTCACTGCATTTGGCAGCCTAGGGCCTGTAATAAACCCCCCGACCCCAATTTGTAAATTCATAACCCACTTACTAACTGCAATAGTTTCCTAGGACAACACAATCACTAACTACACACACTGCCTTCATGCACTTACTAACCACTAACTCACCGTCTACCTTATGTTAATGTTGTAACGGGGACAACAACGGATTTATTTTGTCCATTACAATGTTAACACTTGGTTCTATATTCTCACAGAACCAATCAGCAAACAGGGCCATGGCAGAAGCAGGTACCAGCTCTCAAGCCGGATCTGGTCCCCAGATCGTGGACATAGAAACACTTCTCCTTGAGCCACGTCTCACTGCAAGACCGCAAGAGCTTCAAGAAGTGCATGTGCTCCCCATCCAGGATCCTCCTCAAGGACACACTTCTCAAGTAGGTAAGCATGCGCATTGGTTCAGTGATGTTGCTGGACCACTGGGCGATGGAACCTACTTCTGGGAAGCAGAATTGGAGTTCAATGGCAAATGGGGTCGATACCACTTTTTCACGCGCGAATTTGAAAGCTACCAAAATGCCGAAGTCATGAGATCAGTTTGGGTCAAAGCGGGTGTGGAAAGTTACTTCAGGGCCCACATACCAAAGCCGGATTTTTTACGATGTTCATATCTGATCAGTACAATCACGCCAAGCAGGACCAAAGGAGGCGACAGCACCTTTGTGTTGCCATCACTGCTGCCGGGTAATGAGCTTAAAAGGTTCAAGCTGGACCTCAATCTGGTAAGAGAAGCATTGGGAATGTATGGCATGCACATCCCAACAGAAAAGGAAACCATGGTCCCAGGTCGCATGAAGCACAAGGATCTGAATAAGTTGAAGGATATGGTAGCAATGACACCTACCATTGCGCTTCACCTGCGAACCATCATGCAACACTTTGCGTTTCCCGCCCAAGAACGATTCACAATGCCCCCGAAAAAAATATGGTTCAGTTTATATCTAGCAGAAACCGAAAGCCTGCCCATCAATGTGCCACACTGGATCATAGACCAGATCCACCTAGCGCATCAAAGGTGGAACAAAAAACAGAAGAATGTGCTCCACGGGTGTTGTGCTTTGACCAGAATAATCTATAGATGCTTGGCTTATGACGTGCCTGTTCAGCGGGCACTCGTATGGTCCCGAGTCCAAGAATTCCAAAGAAGACTATCAACAGCAGGTCCCCCATCCAAGAAGATGAGGGGGGGAGTCCAACTACCCTGTGCCCAACCAAGGGGAGCTACCGCTACACCAGAAATCACTCCTCCCCAGACACGACGAGTTAGGCCATTCACGATCCGGCTACCACGACCAAGCACGGAGGGGCCTAATCTGGTGTTTCCACCCATTCCATCCGATTTGGAATTCCCACAGGGATTTACTCTTGAGGACCTCACGGATGAAGAAATTGCCAGATTAATCTATGACTCTAACCTCGAAGCGGAAGCAGCGCGAGCTCAGGAACCACGACCCAAAACAACATCGGCCCCCACCCAACCCCAAGTTGTAGAAGTCGATGTAGATGAACAAGAGGCAGGAGGAGACGAAGAAGAAGCCGATGAAGAACAACAGCAAGAATATGACGAACTCTCCGAGTTAGCAAGTGCCCCAGCATATTCGGCACAAATCAAGAGACTATATCGAACCATGCGACTGGTTCAGGAACAGCATAAGATGTCTCTAGAACAGGGCAAAAGACTCATGAACGACTTGCTAGCGGAGGAAGGTGTGGACGAGTTGTTCATTGAGTCCATGAACCTTCATGCCGACGCTGTGGGACTGGATGAGGCCATTCATGAGGCAGTGGCCTACATCCACAGGTTTGAAAAAAGAGTTCCCGTTCGTCCCAGGAGGTCCGGGAAGCAAATTCACATCAATACATCAGCACCAGGCGAGTCAGCGCAAGCAGAAGAATATCACGAAGCACCGTTGTCACCACCATCCCCACCTCACACTACACAATTCACTCCACCACAGGACACTAGCACTACCACATCCACTACCACTACCATTGTCATGGGCATCCCACTCTCTCCGGGAATCCATTACGGGGGAGTCACCATGCCCACCTTCACCACCCTGTTCACCGATGTCACATCCACTCCACCCATGATTCCCATCTACACCGTCACTCAAACAGTTGACACGATGGAAACCTCACCTGCCACAGCACCACTTCCTCCCCCCATGACACCTTCCTCACCTATACCCCCTCCACCCACATCTCCGCCTACATCCACATCATTCACCTCTCCCATTCCCGCCCCCATTCCCCCTGCATCTTCACCCTTCCCAGCATTATTTAATGTAAATAACATATTCTTAGCATTAAACCAGTGTGTATACCAGCTCCAGCATGAGTACAAAGCTCTGGACAACCGGTATCAGAGTCTGGAAACGCACCATCAAAACTTACAACGACAATTTCTCACTCTACAAACAGAAAATGCAGAACTGAATCAACGCTACACGACACTTGAGCAGGCTCACCAAACCTTATTGGCGGCCCCCCAACCATCAACAGAATCAGGTGCCAAACAACTAGAAGCTTTGCTCGAGGTATACCAAGCCGATAATCTCAAAGTTCGGCGTAACCTGGCACTTCTCAGAAAACACATGGCGGCCGCCCTAGAAGAAAACAAGAGGCTGCAGCAGCAAAATGAAGCAAATCTAGAAGCAGCAATGGAAGGCTCTCCACACGAAATTGATCCAGAGCAGTTTAAAGCTGTGCCCTCAGAGACAATGAAGACAATCTTGGACAGCTATGCAGATCTATTAGAAGCTCATGATGACTTGGAAAGGGAACGTGATACGCTGCGCAATCAACTCCAAGAGCAACAGACAGCACCCAAAGTCACAGAAACGACCATGACTTCAGAAGAAGTCATGGCATTGAAAGAGCAGGTGGCCGAATTACAGGCAAGATTACTCACACATGAAAGGCAACCCTCTCCAGTTGTCGAACCTGAACCCGAGGATTTGGTACCCATCGAGGTAGATGAGACGTATGAGGAACCTTACGTTCCTATGCCAATGCCAGGTGGTGAGCAAACCGCAGAAGGAATGGATACGTTAGAAATCGAAGTACCTGAGTGGCTCCAAACACTAGAGAAAACGGCATCAACTCATGAAGATCGAGTGGCGGTTCAGATCCAATCTATGGCAAAGATAGAGGACACTATTATTAAATCAGAATACTTCCGCAGCATGTCCCACCATAGATGGATCGGAACCAATGATGATCAATACGTGCCCTATTGTATACTCCTGGCGGACTACAATGCAGAAATCCAACATAGATGTGGCAAACCTCCAACGTTTGCTACACAATTTGGGCCAGATGACATCCCAGAGAGCGCTAAAAAAGGATCCATTCATCAACCCACTTGGAGGATCCGACTCCTCGAAACCTATCCGGAGATGGTTCGCACCTGGACGAATATGCCTCTTTTTATTAAATATAACCCTTGTTATGTTCCTGTACTCCGCAGACGTACATGGCCAGAGTTTACCATTGCAGTCAAGAATATCAAGGGATGCGCCAAATGGTTAAACTACGTCTATCTAGCACCCCCTCAAGGGCCTCCCACCGTCAATTACATGATCTCCACTATACGGCACTGGAGCATCCGATTAAAGAATACCCCGGATGTAATGGCCCAGATGTGCATGAAAATTTTTGAGTTAATGCTTATTACATTCAGGACATTCAAGAATATCAAGGACCCACACTTCTCAGGCGTCGGATTCCTTACAGGAAACCAAGATTTAGTTTATGACATGAGCACCACTCCTTCCATAGAGGTGATATACGCTTGGCACGCCAGAATAAAATACCTCCCAGCCTGCTTTAAACAAACATTCGAAGAGATGTTCATAACAGGGTTCTGGGAATACCACTCAGAAATATTTGTACCCAGACCCTCACATCTCCTCCATTTATTTGCTGTGGAGCGAACCATTCACTCAGAGCAGTTACGGGTGCCACATCCAGATGTCCCAGGGCCAGTCAATTGGGATGCATTGCTGACAGATTTAGCAAGGGGACTCAGGTTAGAAGAACACCACCTCGCCGCCGATGTTGTACAATACTACGTACAAAAAGCAGCTAGACAAGGGTCTGTCAGGGGCGACAGACGCGAGAGTGGGGGGGGTGTTGGCAGTAGCCTTGGTACATCAGGAACTACAAGACGTGAAAGTCAAAGAAGGGAGTCAGAGCGAAGGGACAACACGAGCAAACAGGGCAGTCAAAGAAGATCTGGCAAGTAGGCCAATATTTTTTCAAGACATTAATGCAAATCAGAGAGATGGACATGCAGGGAAGAAGAGCAAGTAGGGAGCTTGAAGATATGTATGGCAGATCACTAG
This sequence comes from Ceratopteris richardii, assembly GCA_020310875.1. Taxonomy (NCBI): domain Eukaryota; kingdom Viridiplantae; phylum Streptophyta; class Polypodiopsida; order Polypodiales; family Pteridaceae; genus Ceratopteris; species Ceratopteris richardii. The sequence goes on from CM035406.1 coordinate 192,667,150, forward strand.
AAGAAATCCCTACAACAACAGTGATTTTTATCACTAATAATCATTGTAAATCTCATTTCACATTTTTGTAGCTCCATTTTGTGCAAGCCAAGGAGTCCTTGAGCTTGAGGAGCCTTAGAAGTAGTTGCGTACCAGTTTTCATAATTTTTAGATCTCGTTTGAGCCCCCAAATAAGCCCTGGAACCTAATTTTTAACTAGGCCGGACACTAGGTCTGGACAGGGCCAAAAGCTAGTCAAAAACTATAAAAGGAGCTAGAGAGCTCATTTTTGAGGTGGATTGTAATTGAAACGAACTTGTAAGAGCTTGTGAAAGTAATCTAAAGAACTCCATTGATTCTCTCTCTTTGTCTTGCCGTGTGTGCGCGTGTGTGTGTATGTGTGTGCATGCTTGTGTGCTTCTCACTCACGCACTTGTGCCGCCGCTTGCTCGAGGTCTTCATACCATCCTCACGTCTTCCCGGATTGACATTAAAGGAGGTGCTACTCATCATTGAGCTACAGCATGTAAATTGGGATTGTCCATTCTGATCAAGGGGGGGGGGGGGGGGGGGGGATACATGTATTCTAATTTTCAAACAAAGAATGTCTCTTATGGAATTGAGGAGGTGTATTGTCAAAAGTCAAGCTTTACCACATGGCTTCCATCTTGAGGTTGTTATATGTGAAACATATGTACTTAACTCATGTCTTACCAAAGCATTGAGATCTACCACTCCATATGAGGCTTGGCATGGAGGAAAGCCATCTGCCACTCATCTACATGTCTTTGGTTGTCCAGAACATTCATTAGTGCCTTAACAACAAGGTAACAAAGTGGATGATAAATAAATGAAATGTATTTCAGTTGTGTAAAATTCTGAAAGAAAAGGCTATCATTTGTATCATCCACGGGCAATGCATTTTGGTTAGTTGTGATGTTGTTTTTGTGGAAGATGCAATTTAGCCATTGCTTTCATGTATCAAGGAGACTTTAGCTAGCTCTAGAGATGTGTGTGACGCTTTGCTTTCTCTTCTTATAAGTGTTCTATCAAGTGTTATTCCAAAAAAGGGAATTTCTCAGCCTTTATAGGTTCCACATGATGATGCAAATAATTCCATTTGTGGATTTGCATGATGCACTTATTGATCAGAGGGCTGATATTGTTATGGACAAGGGAAACCATCTTGAATCTCATATTCCATGTGAGTCCTATATCTCATGATTGGTTCAGAATTTGGGGAAACTAATGCTTCCATTGCATTCGAAACGTGTCAAAACCCTAAGATCGATTGTCTTCTTGCTTGATTCTGACATCCAGAGACCATGCTTCGAGTCGATGACATCATGATGACATCATCAAGTCGCAACCGCCCTTGGGAACCGCCCTTGAAAACCTATATAAGGAGGGGTTGGCCACATTCATAATCTGTCTTGCCAATACCAATCTTGGGAGCTCAAGGAGTCGTGACCGCCAAGTAAGTACTCTTCAAGTTCCAGTTCTAGTTGAGATCCTATCGAGTTCTTTCGTGTATCCAGTTCATCACCCAGAAAGGAGTTCTTGTATTCTAGATATCTTGTCTCATACTTATGATCCCGGGTTGTGGGATCTCCTCTATCATCTCTAGTCTAGTTTTCCATACCTATTGGTCCCGGGTTGTGGGACATCTTGTATCAGTCACATATTCTTGTATCATTTTCCCTACGTGGGTGTTCTTGTAATCATAAGTGTATTTCGAAAATCTTGTCTACTGTGGTCAGAGAGCACAATCTAGTGCTCCCCTGCCATTTTGGCAAGACTATCTTCTATCCAAGACCAGGCATCATGGAGAACGCTTATGAACAAATCGTAGCATCACTTCAGAGTCTCCAACAGCAAGTCGAAGACCTAAGTCATCGACAAACACAAGTCGAGATGGGACATCCAATGCATGTAGGTGCACTCCTCCAAGAATTACAAGAACGAATCGGGAGTCTTCAAGAAAATCAAGGGAGTATTCAAGTGAATCAATGGCCTAGTACATCATTTATGAAAGAACCCAAGATTTGCATGCCAGAAAAGTTCGATGGGGATCGCACAAAGTTTCGTGGATTTCTCCAGCAAGTTAAATTTTACATCCGTATGCAACCCGATAGATACCCTGACGAGGCATCCAAGGTAGGGTTTATTGGAACTTTGCTCTGTGGCCAAGCATTATCATGGTTTGCCCCAATCTTGGAGAAGAACATGGCAGTACTTTAGGACTATGAGGGGTTTCTTCGACAACTCTCCGCCACATTTGGAGATGCAGATACAAGTCGAGTAGCAGAAACAAAACTTCGCAAGTTACGTCAAGGTAACCGCCCTGCCTCTACCTATGCATCTGAATTTAGGCAGTTGATATGTGATCTCACTTGGCATGAAGATTATTTCATAAGCCAATTCAGATGGGGTTCAAGAGATGATGTGAAGGACCTTTTGCTCACGATGCCAGAGGTTAAAACATTGAATGAATATATCATGCAAGCTATTCAATGTGATAACCGACTTTTTGAAAGGAAACAAGAAAAACAAGTAGAAGGAAGACTTCGCCAGTGGAAATCTTTCCAACCCACTACTAAAGATGAGTCCATGCCTGAACCTATGCAAATAGATGTAACTAGATTTCAACCTCTAACACTAGAAGAGAAACAGAGAAGGAGAGTTAATAAGTTATGTCTCTAGTGTGGAAACCCTGGACATATTGCAATTAATTGGCCGAACAAGAGAACAAACTCCAGAGTTGTAGCCACCCTTGTAGAGCAGGGAAACGAGGAAGTCCAGTTGTAAAAGAGACCCTGCAGCCGGACCATCATATAAGAAAGGGTCTCATAATTCCAGCTACACCCATAGAAACATGTCTTGCACCTGTCAAGTTAATCATGCCCAAGAAGACCCTTTCCCTTACAGCCCTAGTAGATTCAGGAGCCTCCTCATGTTTCATCAATGAAGGATTGGTTAAGAAACATGGAATTCCTGTACTTTGCAAGAACAAACCAGTAGTAGCTGAAGTAGTAGATGGAGGACCTCTAGCATCTGGGAATATAACCATGGAAACCACACCATTAAGAGTACACCTTGGTGACCATGAATCCCACATATGTTTCAATGTAATATCGAGCCCTGTATATCTAGTTATCATTGGAATGCCCTAGTTGAAGAAGCATAATCCAGACATAAATTGGGAAAAGAATAAAATCAACCGTCGAGATATCCAGAAGAACCTAACATATGTTGGAGTCAAAGCCTTCATACATGTAGTAAGTAAGGAACCTACATATATGATCTACCCCTTACCAGCTCAAGAATCCAAGAAAGATGATCCAGTACAGCTACCCAGTCAGTACAAAGGCTTTGAAGATGTTTTTGAAAAGAAGAATGCAGATATCCTCCGAGAGCATAGACCTTACGATTGCCCCATAGATCTTCAAGAGGGAGCACAGCCACCCTTTGGACCAATCTACAGACTGTCCCTAGAGGAACTTACAGAACTACGCAAGAACATTGATGAGAATCTAGCAAAGGGGTTTATCAAACACTCAAAGTCTCCAGCAGGAGCTTCTATTCCATTTGTAAAGAAGAAGGATGGGACTCTCCGGATGTGTGTGAACTATCGTGGATTGAACAAAGTCACTATAAAAAACAAATACCCTCTACCACTCATATCAGAGCTCTTGGAACGCCTTGGAAAAGCAAAATTCTTCACAAAAATTGAACTTCGAGGAGCTTACAACCTTGTCAAGATCAGAGAAGGAGATGAATGGAAGACAGCATTTCGAACAAGGTATGGGCATTTCGAATATGTAGTTATGCCATTCGGTCTTACAAATGCTCCAGTTGTCTTCCAGCATATGATGAATGATATCTTTCGAGAATATTTAGATGATTTTGTTGTAATATACCTTGATGATATCTTGATATTCTCCAAAAATCTAGAGGATCATGAAGGTCATGTGAAGATAGTCCTAGAGAAATTAAGAGAAAAAGGATTATATGCGAAATTGAAGAAGTGCTCTTTCCATAAGACAGAAGTGGAATTTTTAGGGCACATTGTATCAGATAAAGGAATTTTTATGGACCCTAAGAAGATTCTGACAATCCTTGATTGGCAACCACCTTCATGTGTTCGGGATGTACAATGTTTTCTAGGGTTTGCCAAGTTCTATAGGATATTCATCAAAGATTACTCCAAGATAGTGACACCTCTTACCAAGCTTACAGGGAACTCCAAATTCTCATGGACCGAAGAAGCAGAAAAAGCATTTCAGACCTTGAAATCAGCATTCACTACTGCTCCAATTCTAGTTCATCCTGATTCTAGTAAGCCCTTCTTCCTAGAGACAGATGTATCAGATTTTGCCCTAGGGGCCATTCTCTCACAATATGGAGATGATGGACATCTACATCCAGTTGCATATAATTCAAGGAAATTTTCTCCTCCAGAAATTAATTATGAAATTCATGATAAAGAACTTCTTGCCATAGTAGACGTGTTTGATACTTGGCGTCATCATCTAGAAGGAGCAGCTCATAAAATCATTGTGTATTCAGATCACAAGAACCTAGAGTATTTTATGACCACCTAGATTCTCAATAGAAGGCAATCTCGATGGAGTAACATTTTATCCAGATTCGACTTTGTCATCACATACCGTCCAGGACGTCATCAATGTCAGTCAGATGCCCTGTCCAGAAGATCTTACCTTGCACCAAAGAAGGGTGAAGAGGCCTTCGATCAACAACAGAGTGTATTACTCAAGCCCGAGCATCTCCAGTTAGCAGTTATCTCTTCAACACATCCTGAAGATTCAGCCTTGAATCATTTGATTCGTGAGAATTTACCACTAGATGAACTATTTTGTGATGTTAAGCAAAAAACTCAAGAAGGAAAAGTCCAAGAAGTAAATGAATTCCAGGAAAAGGACGGGTTACTATTCTATAAGAACCTATTGTATGTCCCTCTAGGAAAACCCAGGATCCAAGTGCTTCAACAACGTCACGACAACCTTGCACCAAGACATTTTGGAGTAAATAAAACAATTGAACTCATATCCAGGGATTTTTGGTGGTCTCAATTGTGGAAGGAAGTCAAAGAATATATCCAAACCTGTGACACTTGCAATAGATCTAAGGTACCACGACATAAGCCTCATGGCCTCTTGCAACCCTTACCTATTCCAGAAAGGCCATGGGCTTCATTATCTATGGATTTTATCACAGATCTACCAAAGTCAGATAAGTATGATGCCATTCTTGTTATTGTGGATAGATTCACAAAGATGGCACACTTCATTCCAACTACAAAGGCAATCACAGGTGCAGCCACTACTAGACTCTTTCTCAGATACATCTTCAGGCTTCATGGATTGCCACATGATATTGTCAGTGATCGAGGTCCACAGTTCATATCCAGCTTTTGGAACAGTCTTTGCAAGCTCCTTGGTGTTCAAGTTAAACTATCTATAGCAAATCATCCATAGACTGATGGACAAACAGAACGGGTGAATCAAGTCCTAGAGCAATATCTCCGTTGCACTAGCAACTATCACCAAAATGATTGGTTTGATTTGTTACCCTTTGCAGAGTTTTCTTATAATAATAGTGTTCATGCATCTACTAAGCAAACTCCCTTCTTTGCAAACTATGGACAACATCCAAGGATGGATATACAACTCTCAAATCATGTCAAGAACCCAGCTGCCAGAGACAAGGCCTAGTACCTGATGGACATTCACAAAGAACTCAAGGAAGAGATGCATAAAGCTCAACAACAATATAAGTATTATGTAGATCAACATCGTGTCCAGAATCCATCATATCGAATTGGAGATAAAGTATGGTTACTCAGAAACAATTTGCAAACTTCAAGGCCTTGTGCAAAGTTAGATCATCAAAGATTTGGTCCATTTACCATCTTGGCCAAGATTAATCCAGTCACCTTCAAGCTCCAGCTACCAAGTACCATGAGAATACATCCAGTTTTCCATGTATCCATGTTGGAATGATATCAAATTTCACCATTGAGAGGGGAGAGACCTAGTCCTTCACCATCTATCGAGATTGATGATCACGAAGAATTTGAAGTCGAGCATGTCCTAGATTCGAGAATATCCCGAGGAAGATTAGAGTACCTTATTCATTGGAAAGGGTATGATATCAGTGATCGTACTTGGGAACCTACAAAAAACCTTCAAAGAGCACCAATCAAGGTTCAAGAATTCCATAAGAAAAATCCAATGAAGTCGAGACCGCAGAACGTGACCGCTCCTCATGGAACTCATCGCTTTAGGGGGAGGTAATGTCATGGACAAGGGAAACCATCTTGAATCTCAGATTCCATGTGAATCCTATATCTCATGATTGGTTCAGAATTTTGGGAAACTAATGCTTCCATTGCGTCCGGAACGTGTCAAAACCCTAAGATCGATTGTCTTCTTGCTTGATTCAGACATCCAGAGACCATGCTTCGAGTCGATGACATCATGATGACATCATCAAGTCGCAACCGCCCTTGGGAACCACCCTTGAAAACCTATATAAGGAGGGGTTGGCCACATTCATAATTATTCTTGCCAATACCAGTCTTGGGAGCTCAAGGATTCGTGACCGCCAAGTACTCTTCAAGTTCTAGTTCTAGTTCTTGTCTTGTTCCTTGTTCTAGTCTAGTTCTTGGACATCCTATCTTGTCCCCTTGTAATCTCGTAGTATGAGATCCTGTCGAGTTCTTTTGTGTATCCAGTTCATCTCCCAGAAAGGAGTTCTTGTATTCTAGATATCTTGTCTCATACTTACGATCCCGGGTTGTGGGATCTCCTGTATCATCTCTAGTCCAGTTTTCCATACCTATTGGTCCCGGGTTGTGGGACATCTTGTATCAGTCACATATTCTTGTATCATTTTCCCTACGTGGGTGTTCTTGTAATCATAAGTGTATTTCGGAAATCTTGTCTACTGTGGTCAGAGAGCACAATCTAGTGCTCCCCTGACAGATATAGAGGAGGCAAAAGCTATGCCTAAATGTCTAGTCCACACTTTGAGAGAGAGAAAATTAGATGCACCAATATCATAGTGTACTCATTCAGGTTCTCATAGTGATTCCTTTGCATTAGATTAATATGCAATGGTTGCCTCTAGTCTTTCTGATGAGATTGAGTTTGTTTCTTTTGAAAAAGCACATAACTCAAAAAATTGGATGGATACTATACAATCAAAATATGATACTATTATGAAGAATGCTACCTGGTCTTTATGTGATTGGCCACCAAGCAAAAAGGCCATTGGAACTAAATGGGTATACAATCTAAAACCTAAGCCTCATGGAACAGGTGACAAGTATAAGGCTAGGATTTTTGCAAAAGGTGATGCTCAAGAGAGAGGCATTGATTTTGATGAGATATTTTCACCTACATGTCGAATGACCACCATTTGTAGGATCTATGTACTGTAGTTTGTCATCGTTGGAATGTACATAAGTTGGACATTAAAACTACATTTCTAAATAGTGACTTACATGAAGAAGTGTATGTTTTTAGCAACATGGTTTTTGGTAGAAAGGGCATGAAAATAAATTTTGTAGGTTTAAAAAGCCATTATATGGTTTGATGCAAGCACCACATGCTCGCTATGAAAAGATACATGCCTACTTGATCGCACATGGTTTTGAGAAGTCCAACTGAGGAAATGTTATATGTTAAGTGTGTTGATGATGTAATTATGATTATTGTTGTGTATGTTGATGACTTGCTATTCATTGCTCTTAATGAGAAGCATATTGCTGAACTGAAGGCTGATTTGCATGCCTCTTTTGAGATGCCAGATTTGGGGCATTTGCATCATTATTTGGGCATTGAGTTTATGCAAGTTGATGGTGGCGTAGCTTTGTGTCAAACAAAATATATTAACAAATTATTGCAGTATTTTGGCCTTGAAGATTGCAAACCTGTTTCCACTCCTATAGGAAAAAGTTTAAAGTCAATTATTCATGATGGAGCAATTGCATTTGATGATATTCTTTATCAACAAGCCATTGGATGCTTTATTTATTTATGCATAAATCGACCAGATATTTAGTCTGTTGTCTCTGAAATTACTAGGTTAATGCATTCCATAGGTGTTAAAGGTAGCGAAAATGGATGTGTTGCACAAAAGTATGGACATATCAATACTCACACATTGAAGGATATGTAGAGGAAGAGGTTAGAGCTTGGATTACAAGCTTTTTTTGTTATCAAAATTTCAAGAACATGTGTGAAAATTTACAATTGGGTAAGTAAACTAGGTTACCTTTCAAGAAGAGAAACTTTGTGAGCTATCATCTAGTTGCATAGCTCATACATATGTTTGAGGGACAATGAAGGAGAACTTATTCGGAGGTAATAAATACTTTGTAACTTTCATTGATGATTGCACAAGAATGACTTGGCTTTACTGCATGAAGTATAGGTATGATGTATTTTATTACCTCAAGAATTTCAAAGCTATTGTAGAAAAGGAATGTGATAGGTACATCAAATGTCTAAAGTTAGATGGAGGTGAGAAAACTTCTCCCATGAGTTCTTTGATGTTTTGGAGTCAAATGCCATCAAGTGACAAATCATATGTAGGGACACACCACAACAAAATGTTCTAGTAGAAAGAAACAGTAGGTACATCTTAGAATGTGTTAGGGCTATGATGAATCATATGGGAATGCAAAATTTCTATTATGTTGATGCAACAACCACTACAATATACATCATGAAGAGAGTACCTACATCATGTATACATGCTAAAAAACCCTATGAAGCTTGGTTAGAAAACGAGATATATCACATTTGAGAGTGCTTGGATATACTTGCTATGTGTTAATTCCTTGTGAATTGAGGAGGCAAAAGGATGATATATCAAATGGATGTGTGTTCATATCATATGGAGGTGAACAAAATGGGTATAGATGCCACACCCCCATAACCAAGGAGACAAAGGTATCGAGGGATGTTAGATTTGATGAGCTTTTAGCTTGGTATTCTTCAAATGTATCTATGCAAGAAAATCAAGATAAAGAGCAAAAGACTTCAAGAGAAAGTGAAGAAACACAAGGAATGGTTTTGAGTGGATCAAAAAACTCGAGTAAATATTCATCATGGAGTGGAGGTAGCCCTACACCAATTCATCTTAGTGATGCAAAGAACAAAGGCAAGCAAAAAATCATCGGATAGAAGAATATGAAGACTTATGGACCGAGCTCAATGCAGACCATCATGAAAAGAAGGGGAGAGCTCAAAGGTAAACAAGTATTCAAATCTACAAAATGGTGAAATAAGGTCTCATACAGTAAGACATCAATTTGAAAGACTCTTTATGATTCATTCGTGCCTATATAATATTCATATATGAGTAAAGTTGTTGAAGAATGCACTGCATTCTTTGAAAAAACAAATACATGCAAGGAATAGCAAGAGGCCTTGCCAAAGGGAATCAAGGCTTTGAAGGATAATCACACTTGGAAATTAGTGCCAAGGAAGAAAGACATGAAATTCATTGGAAAAAAATGGGTATATTAGGTTTAGAAGCACTCATATGGTAGCATTGCTAGATATAAATCTAGGCTTGTATCTAAAGGCTTTGCTCAAGCATATAAAGTGGATTATGAAGAGAGCTTATCCATATGGCCAAGATGATTATTAACATACTCACACATTCACATGCACATACACACATATACATGCACATGCACACTCAAACATGCACATACCATACACGTACACATACTTATACACATACACATTCACATACACATACACACATATACACACATGTACATACATACTTGTACACATGCACATATGCACAAATAGATATGCACATACACTTACACATACACATGCACATACACATACACACACATGAACATGCACAAACACATCTACATGCACATGCGTACACATACACATACATATTCACATACACACATACACATATATATACACATGCATATGCACATGCACATACACATGCATGCACATGCACATACACATGCATGCACATGCACATACACATGCATGCTCATACATATACACATTCATGTACACACATACACATACACATGCATATACACACATACACATACACATGCATATACACACATACACATACACATGCATATACACATATACACCTACATATACACATACACACACATAGATACACATATACACATACACATACACACAAATATACACACACATACATGCACATACACAAATATGGATATATACTTACATGTGCATACATATAGATGCACACACAACTACATGCACATACACACATATACACACACAAACACATATATAATATGAATGAATTATATAATTAAAGTAATAAATCACATGTTGAATGTAAACTATAATAAGAATCATTGGTACATTTCACTCATATATTTCACTTCAATAAAATAAATTAATTTAATAGACACTCTAAAATTCTTAGGTTCACGCATATTTGAAGAGCGTGAAAATAGTTAGAAATCATCATACATGAGTAGAGATGTGGAAAGATACATTTTTGTCAATGCAGTTACTTCATTATGTGTTGGTGATAAATTCTGAGTGAACTTTGGATGGTTTATACCTCCAAAAGCACCTTTTAGAGAGCATTAGACACCAAAAGCTCTCGATTTGGAGTCACATTCATCATGTGCATGAACACATAAACCATTTCTCCACACTAAAAGCTATCGTAGTAAGCACAAAGTGATAGATATTAAAGTGAAAACAAGAATCTGCATCCAACAAACACTTTTTGTCTACTATCCTATCTTTTAATGAAAACTCTAACTAACAGAAACTCTTTTCAAATTAACTTAAAAATTTAGAGTTGTGTTTTAAGTTTATTTTTCATTCATGTATGGAATACTTAAGATTTTTATTCATGTATGTAGATTCCAATGTATGATATTGATGATCTTCCACCACACCATTCACAGTTGCCAGTAAGACCTTGTTTATCAAATGCATCTATGAGGAGGCTACACAAAAGTGATCCTATAGAATATGCAAGATTAAAAGATATTCAAATGAAGAAAAACTATAGGATTTCTGTGTTGAAGATGATGATGATGATGGCATGGCAAAGTTTATTAAGGATTGGTATCACAATGATATTAAAGTGTTTCTATTTTTAAAAATGAAAAATATATTTGAGAAGAATATCTAAAGCATATATATGAAGTTGCTTGACACGACTAAGTGCAAGCTTACTTATTCTCAATCCTCGAAATCATTTTGGATGGAGTAATATATGTGTTTCAAAACTATTAAGGTATACATACACATATACACACACACATACATACACATACATAGACATACACATATACACACATACATACATATCCATACACATACAGATACACACACATAGAGATACACATACACACACATATCCACACAAACACACACACACACACACACACATATATATATATATATATATATATATATATATATATATATATATATATATATATATATATATATATATATATATATATATATATATATATATATATATATATATATATATATATATATATATATGTGTGTGTGTGTGTGTGTGTGTGTGTATGTGTGTGTGTATGTGTATTTGTATGTATGTATGTATGTATGTATGTATGTATGTATGTATGTATGTATGTATGTATGTATGTATGTATGTATGTATGTATGTATGTATGTATGTATGTATGTATGTATGTATGTATGTATGTGCGTGTGTATGTATGTATGTATGTATGTATGAATATGTAGACTCTTTGACATGTCTAAAATGTCAATCTCTTGGATATAAGGACGAAGAGGGTAAAATCCCAAAAAAGATATTGGAACATTTTCCATTAGCTCCACAAATTAAAAATATGTTTCAAAGCCTTAAATTATCAAAGCTTTTGATATGGGGATTTGATCATAAAAGTACTAATGGAATAACAAGAATTCCAACATATATTGCATCTTTTCAACATATTGATTCTAGATGGCCTTATTTTGCACAAGAGACATACAGTCTAAGGTTAAGTTTTGTAGTAGATGGGGTTAATCAATTTTCAATGAGATCTAATAAATCGTCAATATGGTGAGTGGTAGTCATCAACTACAATCTTCTATCATACTCTAGCATTTAAAAAGAACATTTAATGCTTTGATGATCTTCAAGAGTTATATAGAGGTATTAATGTCACTGATGTATCAAAAAGCATTAAGCAAAGAGAGATTATGATTCATGGAATTGTGGCTTAGACTATACATGATTTTCCAAGTTATGGCATCTGTTCAAGTAATGATGTAATTTTATAATTAACACATATATTGTTCTATGGGAGTTAATCTGATGATATTTTAATGTTTCCACGTATGCAAGAATATGTACTAAGGGATATAAGGCTTGTCCTTACTATGGTGATGGGTTGAGATCAATTTATAGAAACAATCTCAACAAAAACATTTATCTTCAACATCAACAATTCTTGTCTAAGGATCATCCATTAGGACATAAAAGAGAAGTGATACATCTTAATGGAAATATTGAAAGATGTTAGTGTCCAAAACCAATGACACATATGGATTGGTATTGGAAATGGACAAAAGGGCCTTTTTATAGATTCACAATCTGAAATCCTTAGTGAGGGTGAAGATGACATGAATGTGAAGATTAGATGTAAGCAAAAATTTTTACTAGCAGAGAATATGTTGATATGTACTCTTTGGAGTATTGGAGAGAGTTACAGATCTCTCATCTTCTTCATCCTATGCATATATTCAAGAATGTTGGTTATTCATTATGGTAACATCTTCTTGGATTAAGAGACACAAGAACATCAAGAAACAATTTAAAGGGTCAAAACTCAAAACCAAAGTTATTTCCATTTTTTTACAAACATTGATAGGAGAAAACTTATGAACCTATTCCTTGGATACTTATAAGAAAGACAATGCAAAGTATCAACAATAGGATTCATTGGATTTGAATGCCTACATGATATGGAGTATCTTTCCAAAACATGTTTACTTTCGATGACATGAGCTTATCTAGGTTAAAGATCACATGATTAGCATAACTTTTTGAAGCACATTCTACCTCTTGTTATTAATGGATGTGCATCAATAGTACGAGATGTGATCTATCACCTTTGATCATTCATAAGATAATTATCATAGTTTTATGTTTAATTTACAAGATTTTTTGATATCTTCTTTTACAAATTATTTTTTTTATAATTTAGTTTATGATTGATAATAGGTGGATTACATCAAAAGATATTGGCAAAGAACCGATCCCACAAAAGAAATGTGAATGCAGTGAGCTACTATGTGTGATGGAGAAAGAGCTTCCACCATCATTTTTTGATATTGAGGTTCATTTATTGACCTATCTTGTGGATGAAAAAGGGATTGCATAAGTTGTAAACACTCAATGGATGTTTTGGGTTGAGTGATTTATGGGCATATTAAAATGTTATGCACGAGAAAGACAAAAACTAGAAGGATCTATGGGAACGGCATAGATTCTTAACATGTACTATGTTAGTTACTACCTAGAAAGAGTTCATGAAGAAGCTCCACATGCATGGACTAACGAGTATTCTTCAAAATTCATAGATGAGGTATTATGAGGTAAGGGAGTTCCATTTCAATTTACATTGCAATAAGAAAGTGATATTTGTACTTTTATTGCATATAATGGTGAATGCATGCATGCATTTGTTGATGAGTATGAACAAGAACTTCCAAATCTCCAAAGTAAAAGATTGAGAAACAGGGGATATAGATGTAATCTCGATAGTAATGAGTGTATATATATATATATATATATATATATATATATATATATATATATATATATATATATATATATATATATATATATATATATATATATATATATATATATGTGTGTGTGTGTGTGTGTGTGTGTGTGTGTGTGTATGTATATACTCATATGCAACAACTCAATGCAAATAATGAAAAAATC